>CM053762.1:44178734-44297837 GCA_028658305.1 Pachyuromys duprasi | reverse complement strand
AGCACTTTTTAAATTTTTGTCAGACCATAAGTAAATTCCAACAGTTTCTTCTGAGTGTTAATCACTATACCTTTCATACCTGAAATATTTTAAAATGTCTTAGTAAAGTTCTAGATTGGTGTGAAATACTTTGAAAGATGTTTCCTTGTGGTGATCTAACTGAAAGAAGCATCTTGGTAACTTGCAGCTAGCTCTTTTTTTGTTGTTGTTGGTGGTGGTCTTGGAAAAATAATCAACTGTCTATCTAAAAATGCGTAAGTGTATCACTAGTTGTGATGACGACATTGGAGGAAGGTCTTATAGTAGCACTCAAAGCCATAGAGGTGTAGAAAGAACACCATGGCAGGGTGCAGAAATCTGTAACCGTGGTCTGCTCTTGTCTTACAAGGCAGCACCATTGATTTACCCTCAAGAAATGAAGACATCAAACGTGTAAGACTTACATTACATTGGACACAAAACTCTAACAGCTTTAAGACTTTCGAAGTTTCTTTGAAATTGGCCACTTGTGTTGTGCCTGGCCAGTTATAAGCGCTGTAGATGCCAGGGGATGAGAGAAGAATCAGCTGTTACGGTTGATTTCTGCAACATCGAATAATTAGTGTCTCTCGTATGGTCTGGGATTTTCACATTTGTTTATGTGTTTGCCTTGTATAAAGCAAGCTGTTTTACTGTGAATTTTGCAAAGCCCACCAGAGGCAGGGGTGCTCCCAGTGGCTAAATACCCTCAACTTCATTATCCTCCTCCCCGTGTGTCACTCCCCCATTGTACTGCAGTCACCTGGAGTGTTAGCAATTTACGCTCACACCGGGCCTCTTCTCTTACTTCCATGCTCAAGATTCTTCAAATACCAAAACAAAATGGTGCTCTCACTGGGGTTCTAAAAATGGAGAGGAAAATTAGTTTTATTCACATGGAGAATAGGGCCAGTGATAGGTACCTTTCATGATATCTATGTTGTTATTCTCTCTTTCATTTGCTATGACCAGCTCACAGATTCACATGGATGTTTATGAGGCTGAAAATGTATGGTTTCTTGTTCCACCTCTAGATCATAAGAACTAGGTTTTATTTGGGGTGGGGGATACCAAAATTGAAGCAATGTTCCTCTTACACTGAGTTTGTAGCTTACCATGTTCCCAGGCCTTTGCTAATACATTATTCAAATAGTCATATTTAAAGTATAGCCAATAAAAATTGAAGACTAAAAGAACTCTTTGTCAGAAAAATCTCAATAGTAGGTAGGAAGGTGCGCCTCAGAAAGTTATATAAGTAGGGTGCCTTGTGTGGCCTGCGCTAGATATATATGATGCTATTTGGACAAAATATCTGAGTGATTATTTCTTTCTAGATTATGTATAACAAGTATTTTAAAATTCCTTTGTAAGAAAACAGTTCAGTACTAGCATAACACAGCATAAGAAGGCTTTTTAAAAGATTGGACAAATTAATGACTTTGATAACATCTGGTAAAAATATTTTTTCTGCCTTAGTGAGAATGCTTTCAAGTTTCATACTTCGGCCTTTCTAAGATATCAGTAAAAAAGAAGTTGACTAATTAAAATATTTTAGTGTCACAGACATTTCATAAATAAACTTAAAAGGGCTGGATTATTCTGTTGTTTTATTTTTAGCTTTTAATGTAAGTCTGAACCTTTGTAGAGAAGTCTCTTGTACATTCCCTTGCACCTCTATTTCGAGAATTACATTATTCAGCTTAAGTCAGAAAAAATCTGCCAAGTGTCAAAAAAACAAACAAGCCAAAACAGATGAGTGGAGAGGGGGAAAAAAAGGAATCTGACTGAATTTTTTTCCCTCTGATAACTCTATATATGGTGGATAAAATGCCTCTGCCTAATATGAATGCTACGCACCACATATACATTACAAGTGTTTCTTATTGGCAGCCTTCTTCCATTGCTATGGAGAATTAATCATACATGAGGCCCTTTTTTAGTTGCAGACCTTGAAAATATCTTAATATTATTGAAACAAGAAGTAAACAATCAGGTTCTCTTAGGGACTATCATTGTAGAGCATTGTATAACATCCTATTTATGACAAGGATGCATAGGTGTGAATGAAGAAGCATTGTCAGCAGCAGCAATCACCGTGTACGCCTATTACCTGGGAATTTAATGAGTGCCAGCTGCCGTGTACTTTCATGGTCCCCGTCCACAACACGAGGAGGAGAGATGACTGTGTTAATGAGCCTCTCTCTGACCTCTGAGAGCGAACCTTTTATAATGCATGTTTTACTTTCTCTCAGTCTAATGAATGCTTTCTGCCAAGAATCCTGAAAAGCTGGGGAGAACACACAAGATAAGTTTGGACTGATGGGGACTAAAAAATTGATCCTTGGTAGAAAGGGATTGTCCTGTGTGTCCCCAGAAATTTTATTATCCAGGAAAATGAAGCAAACTGAGCCTTACAGCACCATCCTGAAGTAGAAACACCTGCCTAGTGAGCTCAAAGACAGTGTTCTTACTAAAATATCATTACCAATACTGTGATATTGTTAACACTCAATACTATAATTTATGAAAAAACAAGTTTCTTTGATGATGAAGCAATTCACTAGGTACTGATGATGCCATGTAACAGAGTAACTGTGCAAACAGATACCCCAAAGCCAAAGCTAGCCTTCCCTCTCATTCTGTGATCTATATAGAGAAGAGGTGAATTTTAAGGGTAGTGATTTTTCTCCTTCAGTTTAATAAAAACTTATAATCAGAGTCTATTTATCATTTATATTTAACTACTGCCAATAAAAGCAATCATCTAATTTCCCTGTTGATGAGGTGTGGCTGACAATCGTATTTAACAGTACTTCTGGAGGGAAAGTAACTAATTCCTTCTCACAGTTAGATAAATGACTCCCCACTCCCTCCTTTAATTGCCCAGTCACTACCACACTGAATGTTCCTTCTTTGTCTCTCTGGAAATAAGTCAGGCTTTACCTGACAAGCTATTACTTTTAAAAGACTGCAGATAATTTAATAGGCAAGGAGAGCTGTGCTTTTACCTTTCTTTTTCTTTTTCAGAAATTTCTTTAATCCTAAAAGGTAATAGCGAGGCTAGGCATGGTAGCACATGCCTGTAATTTCCATCATTGGGAGGCAGAGGCAGGCAGATAGATTTTTGTGAGTTCAAGGCCAGTCTGGCATACAGAACGAGTTCCAGGACATCTAGGGTGGTTACACAGAGGTATCCTGACTCAAAAACAAACAAACAAACAAACAAATAAAACAACTTAAGAGCTTTTCCGTGTAGACCATGACATAAGAAGCCCCACAGAATGGAGTGTGGCTCAGCTTTTTGTATAGTAATCCCTCAATGTATTTACTTGCTAGGAGACTATTAACAGATTCACTCAGTGTGTTGGAGGCAGAGAAAAGAAACAAACAAAACAACAACAAAGTAGTAACACAGGTCAGCGCTATATTGTTTGTAATTATTTTTAGTGAAAAGTCTCCATTCTTGGGTTGTGATTTCCTAATAAACTCTTACGCAGTGGTGATAAATGATAAGCAGGTAACATCCTAGGACTCAGTGTTGCACTAGGTTCAGGGCTTTTCAATGGGTCGCATTGCTACCCTACTGTGATGGGGAAGCAAGGGAGACATACCCCAGTGTAGCAAGCGTGCCACACCATCGCTAGAGAGCGGCTGTGAGACAGGTACTAATTTGCTATGGAGCTGCTATCACAGAGTTTTGCACTTTGTCTATAGTAGTTTGGGTTTTAAGTCCAAGTGTATCTGTTTGATCTACTGCTCTCAGAACTTTACTTTAACACACACACACTCATAATAATAATAATAATGAGAAAGTTTTAAAAAATTAATATCTTGTCACAATGACCCATGCATGTTAAAAGCATCAGCTACCAAAGAGTGAAGTACCAGAAGGAGAGGATCCAAGCTTAAAGCCTTAAAGCTGTGCAATACGTAAACAGAACCAGTTGCATTGCTGGCTTTGAAATGCACTGAATCATTCTGAATGTTTACTGAGCTAAACCTTCATGGCTCAGTGTTTGAGCCATTGCTAAGTGGCTGTACATTTCATTTATGAAATCTATTAGTTGGATTTCTTTAAAGTTGGAGTTTTTAAAATTTGAACAGCACTTCCAAAATGAGAATAGCAAAAGAAATTATTTTCTTCTTGCTGTTGTGTAACAAAGTATATGGAAATTCTGAGTCGTGACCAGTTGTATCTGCACTACTTTTCTTAAATTTCCTCTGATGACTGGAAGGTTGTAATCTTAGCACATTATCAGTGTGTCTAAGAAGCACACTCATATGAGACCTTCTTTATTAATTAGATGTGTTTTTACGTACGGTTGTGCCTCGGTGTTCATGGGGATCATTTGCCTTCTATGAAAGATGCAGCATTTGCATATAACTTAAGCAGATTCTCCCATGTGTTTTTAAACATGTTTAGGTTCCTTGTAATTAGTGCAATGTAAATTCTATGTAAATGATTGTTAAACAGCATTGTATAGGGAATGATAAGAAAAGGAAGCTGTTTATGTTCAATACAAATGCCATTTCTTCAAGTCTTTTCTATCCAGAGTTGGTTAGATCTACAGTTATAGAGGACAGACTATCATCATAATAGTGTCTGTAATTTACAACCTATCATCCCATGCATTTATGTAATACAGTCCCCAAAATAGCCTGATGCTCATAGGAGAGCCTGTTCCTGATTATCCAGTGGAGAAGAAATACAAGCCACATCACAGCATCTATTAGTGAATTTCTCTGGTAGACTCTGATGTAAATTTAGATAATAGTATTTGAATTGCTTATTATACACATCACCCTTCCCTCTTACCACATATATGGACACTTCATAAGCTTAATAGACTTACCATACGTACCTAAAGTATGACCTCTTTCCTTAATGTTTGTCAAAGATCCATCCATGGAGCAACAGGATCGGGACTGCCTAAGCACTTCTGGTAACCCTAAGCCATTGAGTCGGAACTTTTGGTGGTAGGCCAGAACAATCATTGTGTAAGAGGCCTTGCTGGTACTCCTACATGTTAGGGCTAGCAACAAGCATCCCCAGATGCTTAATGTATGCGTCAACATAAATATGCATGGCCTCATATATATTAAATTGTCTGTGCTGGAATATTTTAAATAGAACATTAAGCACTAGAATAAATAATGTGAAAATGGCAGTCTGAGGCAATGGTTTTTTGTTTGTTTGATATTGAACATATACAATCAAGGGAGGTGCACATTTATCCCCAGACATGAACTATCTTTGTAGAGGACCCCAGCACTGTGAAGATGTTATTTTGAATAATATTAAGAAATTAAATTAAAAGAACAGGTTGAGAGGGAACTAAAACTTTTAAAAAATCATGCCTGGCAGGGACGTGTTCCAAACAAGGATCACTGTTTGATTTATTGGGTTTGATGGCTAAGCTGTTGGGAGGAAAACAACAAAGAGAAAATTTAATTTGAGTTTTCTGTTATTCTTTTTCAGTCGTTGAAGTCTGATTAGACACAAACAAATGTGGATGGACATTTTTAGAAAAGCAGTTGGTAATTGGTTGATATGTGGATTTGTGGGCTAGATCCCATCAACTGTGAAAGCTCTCCTTCTAAGCATTTACCAAGCACCTCATAGTGAGGTCTAGGTGGCTATAGATCTGTTTCTTTTGTTCTGGATGGAAAGATATTAATGTTTCACAGTTGTTGAGGAAGAAGCAGCATATCCCTCAGAATTGAGACTCTCGAAGAATCTCTTGGAAACCTAGAATGTTGTTGATGTATATGGGAAATAAGGAGAGCCTGCTGCTAGCCATTAAGAACTAGGTTTTCATATGAATGTGACCACATATCCTAAAAAGCGAGTGGTGAATTATCAGAAGGCAAATAGTAAAGAGAAAACTAAAGAAAGAAAGGATCAGGGGTGACTGAACCTCTGAGGCTGAACCTCGTTATTGGTTGTTTTCTTATGAAAGGCTGTTGGCCCCACTAATAAATGCACACTTCATGCCACTCTTCTAATAGGGCAGTAGTTTATAATACCATTGTCTCCAACCGTTCCATGGAGACAGACAGCACTGTGGACATCTTACCCACTGCCTTCTGTTTATTTCATTTCCAGAGTAAAGTTCTGTGGAGTGCTTCTGTGCAGGAAGCTGCTAAGAAGAGTCTCTGGGGCTGGGTAAGATGGCTCAGCAGGTTAAGACACATGCTGCTAAGCCTCATGACCTGAGTTCAATTCCCTGGATCAATGTAGTAGAAGAAAAGAACCAACTCCTAAAAGTCCCTCTCTGTTATCTCTCTCTGTCTGTCTCTGCCTCTCTCTGTCTGTCTCTCTCTGTCTCTGTCTCTGTCCCTCTGTCTCTGTCTCTGTCTCTGTCTCTGTCTCTGTCTCTCTCTCTCTCTCTCTCTCACACACACACACACACACCTCTCAGGATCCCCTAAAAGCAGTCCTGTTAAACTCTGTTCTTCCTTCTCATGCTTGCTTCTGAATTAAGAGATCTCTGGGCTTTCAGAGTTCAGGTATGTAAGATGATTAAAAACCACTGTTCTGTTTGAATCCATAGGGACTTTGAGTACGTGAGTGATAGAGAATCCTCATCACCCACCCACTATGGAGGGACACTTTCCTGTGTGTAGTGTTGCTACCTCCACGCTAATCCTCTATGGTGGAGGTCAAAAATATCAGTGCACAAATAAGCAACTGGGTTTTAGAAGCTCAGGTGACTTTCTTAATTACAGCAAACTGAATATTTAAATTGTATTTCCCCTTAGTCACTCTTGTAAGATACTGAACCCCATCATTTCAAGTATTATATCTCATATTGATAAATGAATATCAGATTTTAGCTTTGCAATGTCATTTATCACGAATATCTTAGACTTGGGACTAGAGATATGATTCAATGCTTAAAACTGTATAATCTTGCCCAGGTCCCAACTTTAGTTTCCAGAACCAATATCTGACATCTCATAGCAACCTGTAACTCTACCTCTGGCCTGTAACTGATGTCTCTGGTCTCCACACACACTTGCACTTATATACACATGTAAACACACAGGGCCATACACATAATCTAAAATATGCATTCTAGAAGGAATAAATATTCTAGGTTTTTGCAAATCCTGCCAAGCATTGCTAAATACCCCAAGGTGCATCTTGGGGTGTGGAAGGAGAGAGAGAGAAATGGATAAAGAGATAGAAAATGGCTGTACAGTTAAGGTAATCATAATTCAGCCAGAGAGAAGGGCAAGATAGAAAGACTACAAAGAATCTTGGCAAAGAGATGTAGAAGAATAGAGGTAAATTAAAGAGGGAGAAAGCAATATACTGGAATGAGAGTGTTCTATGCATAAAATGCAAATAAATTTGTGGCAGTATTAAAGAATAAATTGTCCACATCACATGATATGCAGAAATATTGCCTGAGTTTTTATCACTTACTGTGTGCCTTGGGAAATAATGTTTGTGAGTCTCAACTCTTACCTGGGAAGCAGTAAGCACCTGCTTTATGACTGTGGTGAGTGTTAAATAAAAGAGTGTGATGGATTGGGTGTGAAAGTTTCTACGTGACTCCCCCCAGAGACCCTGGTTGTGGTTATTGCTGTCATTATTACTGGTGCTATACACACAGGCAGATCCAAAGGGAGTCGGGACCGTCATTTGCAGAATCTGGAAGGTATTCTGGAGGAACACAGGGCACACCTGTGTGAAAACCTGTGCAGACAAGGGCAAGAAAGGGAAGGGGCTGTGCAGCAACACGAATTCCCCAAAAGGATCCCAGACCCAGAGCTAACGCTCCTTTTATAACAATGTTTACCTGGAGAGGTTTTTCTAAAGCATACTATTTCTCTCAGTAAAGAGAAACACTTACGTCAGTGCTGGGTTATAGGTAAAGACATACAGTGGTAAGTAGCAAATGGATTACACAGGCTGGACGTTCCGTTCCAGTCCTTCTTGAAGATAGGACACTGGTCTGTGGAGAGGTGAAGGCCATGAATCTCCATCTGCTTTGTCATCGCTTTTGTCCTGGGATTCCCCTGTGTGGGTAATTTGTTTTACATCCAAAACAGCTTAGACTACAGACGTTTTTCTTGTTGATTTTTCCCTGACACTTTTATTAATCGGACATGACTTTAAAATGCATCACACAATTTTCTGGTCAGAAAATTAGTGTGTTTATAAAGTATATACATGTTAAACTTTTTTAAAAAAAACCACTTAATCCCCAATATTGAGGAAAAAATATTAATGCTTGGACCTTAAATATTTTCTCTGGAACATGTCAAAAGGCAGGTCCTTCTCTGCTGGTTAGCGGCCTTACTAATCCTGATAACTTGTCTCTTTTTCTTATGGTGCCATGTGTTTCTGTTCTTCTCAAGGAATTACTTTCAATCCAGATAGCAAGATTTTGTTTTCAATTTCTCTTTAAGCCTTTTACTTATACAGCAGTATTAATTCCTTGTCTTCTGACTCGCTTCTCTGTCCATTTTCATTATAAACAGAGGCACCTGAAGTGCTCTGGGTGTACATACCCTCCTCACCCCCACAACCTGATGGCTCGAACTAAAAGATTAATAATACTTGGTGTGCATGTTTCATGAGGAGATTGAATTAGAGGCTGTTACGAACAGCCTTTCTGAACACAGCTGTGGCGACTAGAATAGCAAGTGATGGTGGAGAACCGGTGCTGTCTGAAGATATGTTTGCCAAAGATACCTTTCTCGGGGCCGACAGGACAAATCTCCGGGGCATCTTGATATGATAGCATTTAGCCATCCTGTTTTAGGACTTCCATGTTTGACTCGGTTACATCACCAGTAACTTAGATTATGGATTAATTAGGTTGAACGATTTTAATTGCTCAGCAGAATCAGCTTTTTTTTTTTTGAACATTAAACGTTGGCCAGCTTGTGTCATTTACAACCATGTTCTTAAAACCTCAGAATACTAGTTAAGCGGGCATTAGATTCCTCTTCAGAGTTCTCACAGAGCAAATGTGCTGTTTCTCATGGGAACTGAGTTTCAATTGTTATTAATGTTTACATTAGTTTATGGTTTGCTACCCACGAAGGTGAACTTGATGAATAATATGCACAGTCTACGAAATCAGTTTTCTCTTGAAAACTGTCTTTTCCAATGGTGTTCTTGCTAAATCAGTCATTCCATCACCATTCAGGGACTCCCTATGCTCCTTTGACTGAAGAGAGTTGTAGTTCCCCTTGGGCTCTTTAAGTGAATATGCATACTTGACTTATAGCGTGGGTTTGCAATGAAATATTGAGATTTAGTATGTTCTACAAAGTCTTCCAGAGATCTTTAAGCACTGTGTATCTAAGATCAATTTCATGGGACCAAAAAAAAATAAAAATAAAAAATAAAAAGTGAATTAGGTTATGAGAGCAGTGCCTAGGAATGTGGGCTTTGGTCTGGTGGAATTTAGAAACCCATCAACTTCATTTTTCAAAACATACCATTTAAAGCAGCAATACTAATGAAAAAAAGTGTCCATAGGACTTATTGATGATAGAGGAAATTTTGTAACATTTTTAGGTTTAAATCTTAATCTTTAAATGTGGCTGTGGTCATGGAATTTACAGTCCTGTCAACAATGTAAAAAAAAAAGTAAAAGACAGGTATCAGGGAGTATGTTAATAAACATTAATATAAACAAAACATTGATTTTACTGAGGAAAATAATGTTTAAATCTTAATAATTTGAGTTGGGCATCTTAAAGGCTTCAACTGAATGTCTCAAATTTTGAAAAACATACCTAAGTATATGAATGACTTTTGACCAGATGGGGAGTGCCACACAATGGTTGTCTGTGCATATAAACTCAATCAAGATAAGAAAGGGACACATAATGTCTAATATATAAGGCACTTAAGTGAGACTCAAACTCAGAAGGATTAGAATAATCTGTTGTTGAGGAAAGACAATTTGAGTAAAAGAAATGTTACAGAGAAAAACAAGAAAACTGGTAATGTTTATAGATTTTTAAGTTTATTTTGCTATTCAGAATCTTGGTTCAACAAAATACATTATTTTAAATATGGATTGTTTTGAAAATATCTCATTAATTATGCATTTATCTGAAATATTTACTCTCCAGGTAACTCTTGCTATCATTCTATCAGTACTTAGTTTTACTCATGAGGAATCACAGAAGCTCTAGAACTCTCTTACGGTATTGGTGAGAGTTATTGATAATACAGGAAATTGTGCAACACACTGGTATGTGCTTCTTCACATTTCTGTCAATAGCCAACCACAGAGAGAGTACTGTATTAGTTACTTTCTGGTTTCTGTGCGAAAATACTCTGACTCAAAGCAGCTCAGGGACGAAAGGGGCTACCTTCAGCTTATGATTCCAGAGAACTAGACTCTGTGGCTGCAGGAAAGGCGTGGCATGGAGGCTGGGCAACAAGCCAAATGATAAGTTTCATTCACACACAGGAAGCAGACAGAGAAAAGGAGGTAGGGTATGGCTATAAACCCTCAAAGCCCAGTGATGACGTCTTCCAGAAAGGCTCCCTCTCCGAACGGTTCCACTACCTTCCCAAACAGTGCCACCACCCAGACACCAAATGCTCAGATACATGAGCCTATGAGGGAGAGTTCTCCTTTAAGTCACAGAACAATGCCATATACCACAGCCTAAGCGTGTACCATTTAGACATGTGTAAGAACATTCTACGGTGTTTTAGAACAGTGAAATCACCTGACACATTTTTTTCAAACGTGTCCTGTCTTCAAATAATACATGGCTACAGTGTTTTAAAAGCTCGATTATTCTTCTTGTTTATTTTTTTACACTTTAATTAAAATCTAATTATATCACTATCTGCCCTCCCTTTACTCCATCCAGGCCCCTTCTAACTCCCCTTCGTCTAAATCCTTCAATGTCCCCCGACTACCAAATCGGTAACCTCTTCCTTCCCAGTTACTGTTGTGTGTGCACATATTTATAAACACAAGCTGCTTAAAGCTCACGTATTCTTAACAATTTCTCCTTTTTAAAGTTTTGTTATATTCTACTAAATTATTCCCCCTTGAAATAATTTTGAAGTAACTTAGCAAACTATGAATAGCTCAGTTGAATTCAGAGAAGGATGTAAAGGGGCACAGCATTTAAAGAAGCTTATTCTTATAAAAATAGCTTATAAATCCTGAAAAAATCTGAGTCCCTCTAAAATATTGTTGTCAAACTTGTAGGAGAAAATTAGCTCTTTCTATTATGATTATACTTCAAAGGCACACGTGTAGAAGTTTTGGGAAGAACTAGAATTATTCTTTATCTTCCCTTTTAATCTGCTTCTACTCTCAGCATCCTCCAAAAAGTCTACCTCCTCACCACACATATAGTAGCTTTGTGACAGGAGGTCTGGACTCCAAAGCACCAAAATGAATAATGCTTGATAATTATCATCTCTTCCTTGCCCAGGTTGCCAATGTTCTAGGTCATTTGGTCTTTAATCCACTCTTTTGTCGTGTAACAAAAGTGGCCCCAACTTTATTTTCCTTACCATCTTGGTCATGAATATCAAGTTAATTTCATTCCCTTCTAATGTGAAGGACACATCTGCCAAAGTTGTTCACTTTGAACCCCCGAGGCAAGGCAGCATGGGAGTGGGGTATTGACTGGCAGTTAGCTCTCCCCTGTGTTGAATTGTTTTTCAAAGCTTAGCAAATCATTTTACCTCTCTTTAACTCCACTGACATCACTAATGAAGGAAAGATAAGGTGCATTCTATGAGTTACCATGAGATATAAATAGGGTAACATATGTTAAGAGTAAAGTGTTGTGTGTTCCAAATGAGAATTAAAAAAAATCACTATGTAGCCATGATCCTGATGGCAGCCAGCTAGACCATAATTGTCTTATTTATTGTGTAACTTCAGAAACAGAGATTTCTGAGATTCCCTGAACTCTCTACTTTGGTACCTTATGTGAGGTTCCCTGCTCCCAACATTTAATCTGCTTGCCATGCAAAACACTCTTTCTCACAATCTCTGCCTTCTGACACAATGACTACTTTGAAATGCATTTCAAAATGTTCTTTTTTTCCCCAATCCATTTATGGTTTAAATCTGTTTCAGTCCCTGCAGAGACTGATACACCAACCAAGGAACATTCATGGAGAGGACCCAGAACCCCTGCTCAGATATAGCCCATGGGCAGCTCAGTCTTCATATGGGTTCCCTAGTAAGGGGAGAAGGGACTGTCTCTAACTGATCTCGGTTGCCTACTCTTTGATCACTTCCTCCTGACAGGGAGGCCTTCTCAGAAAACAGAGGAAGAGGATCCAGGCAATCCTGATGAGACTTGATAAGCTAGGGTCAGATGGCAGGAGGTGGTCTTCCCCTTTCAGTAGACTAGGGGATAGGGGGTAAGAGGGAGAGAGGGAGGGACCTGGAGGAGATGAGGGAGTGGGCTCCAATCAGGATATAAAATGAATAAATTGTAAAAAATAAAATAAAATAAAAATACCTGTTTCAGTCAAATTTATATCAAACATCTACTATCTATCAGCCCTCTTGTGAGAAGTGTTTACACATGGTGCCCTTGTGGGTTGATCTCAAAGAGTTAGGAATATGCTCTACAACCTTATAACCCTAGGTTCAGAGCAACAGAGCACTTTCACATGTGACTGTGAGGTCTGCCCAGTTACCTTGTGCCAAATATCATATCTTACTAGAAGAATGATTATTATTTGCCCATTATTTATAAGTTCCCAAGCTTCTATCAGATAATGCTACTGTAGCTTTTAAAGATACAGATAATTAGCACTGTTCAGAAAAGACACATAAGCATCAGGGATCTTAAGTATGTGGGTGCAAAATCAAAGCATTGGGTCTTAGGGAAATAAAACCTAATGATAGGCAGTGCTATTTAAGAGTAGGAAGCCAGATAACGCTGGTGGCTTCTGATCCCAGTACTCAAGAAGCTGAAGCAGAAAAATTACTACCTGCTTGAGGCCAGCCTTGACTACATAGTAAGTTCTTAGCAGTCTAGGCTTCATTGTGAGATTCTGTCTCAGTGAAAAGCAATAATGTGCCAACTACAGAATAGGAACAGCATTTTCTTTGACAAATAGAAAAATCTTACCTTTCAATCAAAGTTTATACTACAATAACATCCTTGATAATAAGGCTCCTTTTAAGTCCTATTACTAAACGTTAATTGCTTTTTGTTTTTATTTTTTAGTAAAGATACCATAGTCTCCTGATTATCCTCTTAACATCATTGATCGATGTGGTTGCATTTAAACCTTTCCTTTGGCGTTCTGAATATTACAAAGATTGGAACCCTTCACATAATCAGTGAGCATCAGGACCCCTGCCTTTGAAGAGTCTTGTTTTGAATAACAAATCTCTGCCTGAAGATGGTTAGACAGGACTCATTTGCAGTAAGCGGCTGTGGACCATCTCTTGGAAGTAATTAGATTGCTTCATAGCTTAGTTTCACAAGCCTTGCTGAGTGTATGGATTCTTAAATAAACAGCAAGAAAATTGTCTTACAAAGAATGACAGCCCACGTACAAATCCTCTAGTATAATAAAAACTGATTAAAGATGTGCAAGCAGGACAAGACGCCTTAGCGTCTACCTACAAGGCTCTCCTAAAAATTTTTATTGTTGCTAACTAAGCATCAGAACATTTTCAATTACACTGTTTGCTGTGGTATTATGATTTATGCATCAGTCGGGCTCTCAAAGAATGTCTTGGAAACAAAGGGGGCATAGAGATCTCTCTTATTTTCCTTTCAGGATTCTCTTGATCTATTATAAGTTCACACTTTCTTATGCCTAAAAGAGGAGAGCAGACACTATTGGTATCAGGTTTCACCCCACGTAGCTATAACGCAGCTACTTGTTGACAGCCACAACTCATGCCCTTAGCAACTATTCCCACTTGTTATTAATACACCGCAGGACACAGGCTTTTCCCAGCAAGGGTCCTGCCGGCAACAGTTCTCATTATTACAGGGAGAGTTTATTCATCTCTCCATTTCGCGAATATGTTAGTTACTCCTGTTTGTTGGCCGAATGCTCCAGTTTCTGGAACTGCCCCCTCAGATGCCTGCCTCTGTTTGTTTGTTTCTTCGTTTGTTTGTTTGTTTGTTTGTTTGTTTGTTTAATCCACTGGTGCACCCTTTAAAAGAACATGACTTGTGGAAGGAATATTTGAATTGTATGTGTGTGATTCCGTTTTGCCGATGAATGATGCTTTCCGGTCTCTAGAACATATTCATCTTGTTTAGAGAGGCTCTGCACCCCGTGTCCCTAAACCGGGTAGCTACCCATTCTATTCTTCATTTCTATGAGTCTGAGTCATTTAGAGTCATCCTGTCAGTACTTTTATCAGCAAGATGGGTACTTTGGCGGTTATAGGTGAGTTTACAGCATTTATCATGATGATAGTCACACTGTGGAACAACATATGCTCGGTGTGCACAGCATTTGAAACAAATTGCCATCCTTAAAGTGGCTTAGAAGTCCATGCTGTGCTCGGCCAGAGGCTTGGTATAGATATATTTCCATTCTTTATGGCTTTTGATGGTGATGACATATGTACGTTTCTTCATGATTCTTAGTAATCTCAAAACTGAAAAACTGTCTGGGAGAAAAGAAAAATCTACTCTCTGCTGCTAGAATCTTAACTTTAATGACTACGTAAACATTAGCATTTGAGATTAATGCTGATTAAGGGAATATTGAACTTAGTAGAGTTTGATATCACCAATAACTTATAGCACATCACTTTAAAATAATTTCCTTCTAAATCATTTTCTCAGTTATTCAGCAGTCCGGAGACTGGCATCCTGTAGCTGTTTTCCTCTGTGCAGTGCTGTTTTTCAGGGGACGCTCTCACTCTCTTTAAAATTCTGATTAATATTCAGATCACTGCCAGGCCTTTCACTCTTTCCACATTTGTTCAAGGACATCATTAGATACTGAGAGGGTGTTAAAGAGCATTTGCTGGATGCAAAAACACATGCATCAGTAACTTGATTTGGAAGGTTGGAAGGGCAGAAGCAAAATTTGGACTTGAAGGTTGATGAACTTTAGGGGGCTGGGAATGTAGCTCAGTGGTAGAATTCCTGCCTGTGTGGCATGCACAAGGTTCTAGACTTGATCCCCAGCACCAAAACAAAACAAAACAAAACAAAACAAAAAAAAACAAAGAAAGGTTGATGAATTTTATGAATATTGACAAATCACTAATACAGGCTCAAGACATTTTTTAATGTCTTACAGTTTTAAGTATTTGAATTACTAAACCTAAAAGTTCTACATTCTGAAACTTTAAAAATAAGAATACATTTTAAAAGGCATTCTTTAAAGTCATTCTGTCACAAGAAAATGTAGATTTTGAGTTCATATTGTTTGAGAAGAGAATAGTTTGGGTATTTTTAAATTTATTATCTTGTATAAATATTTAAAAATTAGATCAGAACATGCAGACATAAACAACAAAGTTAACAAAATAATTAAGAGAATCTTAGGGACGGTGTCTCAGCAATGGGAAAAGGCTAGGCTAAAACTGACTAGACAATGGATTCTGGAAATCTGTTAGTGTTTAAAAAAGCTCTACAACTGCAAACGAATTAGAAATCACCATGACACTTACCATGTATATTTAATCAAAAAGTAATTTGAGCTATTTTTAGATACATGCTTCTAATATTTGATAATGAATCTGACTACCTCCGTATTTCTAACTTAAAAATATAGCTGTAGAATTTGACAACTTTCTTTTTAATTCAACTACATTTATTCAGTTTTTGTTTTGAGCTGAGTTTTGATACCCATGGCTTTATGATTAAAGTAAGGCTATATTAATCAATAGAGCGAATGAGAAAGTGTTCGCCATCTAATTACAATTCTCTGTAACATGTATAATAGATGCAAAACCAGCTATGGTTAATGTACTGTTCTCTGGCTCAGCCTAGCTTAAACGTAGAAAATACTGAGAGTAGTATGGAATTCTAAGAATCCCTTCTCATAGCTATAATTCTTTTTCAATACACAGAAGTTAAGCTTTGCTGGTAACATTTGAACATTGCAATTCCCTAAAGTTAATTTGGTCATCACAGAATTCAAAGTGTTCTGAAACCTTAATTCTTCACAATTGTGCTTTAAGAGCATTTGGTACATGCAAAATCAATGTAACAGTGGGAAGATATTTTAATAAAAAGTTCTTAGCATCAGAAGTGTGAAAAACTCATTACATTTCAGGAATTAGATTTTCTTTCTAAGTATAATTGGAGTGGAAGTATTTTATTTGGCTGGTGACAGCACCGTAAACCAGATATGTAGCAGACTCTGACATCTGTATTTACAGCTAGATGCTGTTTCCTAGACCTTCACTTTGGGATGAAATATAATCAGGACTTGATGTGTTTAACAAGGATCCTAATCTTTGAATTTTCTATCTAGGACCATGCAGAATATGATGAAAAGCTATGTGGCATTAAAATTTGAAATGTACACACATACCACCTCAGTAAACTAGAAGAGAAAAATTTCGCTTTGGGAGCCCAACAAAAGCTGTTCTCTAGCTTAGATGATGCCCTGTGTTCACATTTTCTCTGCTTATTCCAGGGCTTCTGGCTCCTTCTTCCATATCTTCCCTTGTCTCTTGACTAGGTCATGAGTGGAGTGCAACCTCTTTAGTTGCTTATTTCTATTCAGGTCTCCCTTTTCCAGAGTATTCTCATTAACTAAGAAAAGAAAGTGGGGTTTAAAAAAATAGCCATCATAGGCAAGATGTCAGAGTATTAGATATGAAGTTACATAATTTTCATAAAAAAATAACTCAATGCCTTTCTTTCTAGCATGTGTTGGCATCTTTGGTAGGCACCAGGTATACAAATATAAGAAACTGACCTGATAGACCTTAACGGAGAGCATAAATAATGCATCAGTGACTGCAGGAGGCAGTGAAGGCACACTGGGAAGGAAGGCAGCATGCTAGCACAGTCTGGGGTGACAAACATGCCCAGGTGAGAGACTACGCTGAGCAGATTCGTAGGAGCAAGAAAAAAAACTTGATTAATTTTGAGCCGTGAAGAACATCATGCTGAACCGTGAGACACCGATCTTCATAGTATGTTCACTGGCTAGCAGCGCCAGTGCTCCTTAAAATGTATTAGCCATGCAAATTCTAGACCACACACACACTGGTTCAGAAGCTGCCATTTAAGCAGTCTTACAATCTTCTCGATCACTGAACTTAGAAATCACTGTGTTCCACCACAAGAACAGGGCCCACAGAATCCATTGACCGGGACTCATGGGAACTTGAGAGGAGGGAACTTGTAGGGGGTCTGACCTAGGTCCTCCACGTATATATTATGGCTCAGTAGCTTGGTGCTCTTGTGGAAATCCTAACAGTGAGAGCAGAAGCTGCCCCTTACTCGTTTGCCTACTTATGGAACCTTCCCCCTCTCCCCCTGCCCCACTACTGGGTTGCCTTGTCCATGAGCATGTGCCTGGTCGTATTGTAGCTGTTACGCAGTGTATATTTGATGTCTCTGGGAGGCCTGCTGTTTTCTGAGAAGAGTGGGGGTAGATCTGGGAGAGGGGGTGGGGGAGAGGAAGCTAAGAGAAAGGACAGAGGGGAAACTGCAGTTGGGATGTAATATATGAAAGAAGAATGTTATTATTATTATTATTATATCATTGTTTTTCTGTTATGTTGAGTCTATGAACTAAAAATCCTTTTTTTTAACAGACCTTTAACAGGAATAGGACATTTGTTTTATTTATCAATAGGTGTATCTCAGCATTTAGAGACTAAATTATCATGTATATAACAAAGGTTCAAGAATGGGATGGGTGTCAGGAATGCAACTGGATGGTGTTTACTAGGATATAGCAATTAAGGTGAAAAGTACCAGGCTGGCTTGAAGAATGCACAGAATAAAGAAAAGTATTGCTGGTGACCGTTATTCCTCTCACCCTCTTCTGGCTTTGCTCATGGTGGGGACCACTGGGGTCTTTTCCTCAAAGCATCTCCAGAACAGAAGTACTCTTCTCAAAGTAGTTATCAGCTTTAATTCAGGACAAGATAAAGCCATCCCTGAGGTTTCAGTATCCAAGACCCAGACAGATTACATCAGCATGTTTCCCCTGGCCTTGAGCCAGCATTCCCATTAGAATTTCTGATTCATTTCAACAGAATTACAATTACAGCAGGGAGGATTGTCCTCATGGTGAAAATAATAATTTTATTATTTCCCTGACTCCCAAATCAAAACAAACAGGAAATTTTTTAGCAGCCCTTCCAATGGCTTTCCAATTCATGTCCTTGCTCAAAAGCTGTTTGGTTCACTGCTTATACTGAGATGCCTTTGGTTTGTATTGTAACAGCGTACTCTATGTGTGAGCTATCTGGTGTGTAGCTTAAATGTACATCACAAAACTGAGATGGTGATGACAAGTCAGTGTCCCAGTATTTATTCATCCCTCCATGTGAGGTACTGTGTACAGTATTTTATATGCAATATCACGTAATCTTGATACCAGTAGCCAGTAGCCAGTGTACGAGACATCACTCGTTTTCATTTTTTTTATTCCATTGATGAATTTGATGAACTTCTTAGGCTAAGTAGACTAATAGGAAGCTAAAACTGTTCTAGTTTCTGAAAAGTCTGACAAGAAGGGAAGGAAAAGTTATGTCCATTCTTCATAGAACCTGCTGAAACAGAATCCCCAAGTTGTATTGTATACATGTGGCGAGACATAAATGCTGATCTGGTCTTGGTTGAAATGATACACTGTGCACACAGACAGAGACATTTTCTCATGTCATCTGCGGCAGAAAAGGGCTTCTGGGAAGTCAGTCTATGGATGCAAGAAAGCAATACATACATTTTTTTTTCATAAATGCTTAAGTGAAAAACTGAGATACAGGGGTTGGAGAGATGGCTCAATTGGTAAAACACAGGACACACAGGTAGGAAGAACTGAGTTCAGACTCCCAGCACTCACTTTTTAGAAACCCAGCTCAGCAGTGTGTGTCCTTAATCCCAGCACCAGGGAGCAAGAGAAAGGTGGATGTCTAAACATCAGTCTATCTGAATGGATGACTTCCAGGTTTAGTGAGAGACCCTGTCGCAAAATACAAGGTGGAAAAGGGTGATTAAGTGTCAACATCTGGCCTCTACGTGCAACCTGCATGCACACAAACACACGCAAGAAATATGAAAAGCATTTGTATTTGTCTTTAAATTATTTTCTTTTAAAATTTTCATCTCATTTACTGTGTGCATGTGTGTATGAGTGTGTGTATACAAGTATGAGCACACTTGTGGAGGACAAAAATAAATAAATAAATAAATAAATAAATAAATAAATAAATAAATAAACAAACTTTTAAGAGCTGGTTCTCTCCTTCTACTGTGGTAGGATCCTGGGCTCAAATTCAGGTCAATAGGCTTACAGGGCAATTGCTTTACCCACTGAGCCAACTCAACAACTTAGCTGTCTCATATTTAAGAAAAATTACTTTTTGATAAGAAATACTTACATTTGCATCTCAAAAAGTTGCTGTTTGTTCCCATAAAAATAACCAAATAGAATTTATTTTTATTAAATAAGTTTGATTTGTATGTCTTTATGAGGTACAGTATGTTGTATCAGCACACTTATTCATGATGGATATGATAGACGGAGAGACAGACAAATGATAGAGAGATAGATGATAGAGAATAGAGAGATATATGGATGGCTAGATAGATGATAGAGATAGATAAGTGATGGATGGATGGAGAGAGATGATAGGATAGGTGATAGATGGATAGAGAGAGTGGTTAGATGATAGATAGATTGATTGACAGATGATAGATAAGGGATTGAATCAAATACCTAGACTATCATCTCAAGCACTGGTTATTTCTTTGTGATAACATTTAAAATCTTCTAATGTGAGTTAGATGATACAGAATTTTTTTTATGATACAGCATAAAACTATGACCCAACATAGTACAATAGCACTTATTGTTCTTCATATCTGCCTGCGAATTTGTACCTTGTAAATGATTTCTCTCCAACCTCTGTCCCCTCTCTTCGCTGACCTCCTAGCCACTGTGTTTCCCATTATTTGGATGAGGTCAGCCTTTACGAAAAAAAAAGAAAAAAGAAAGGCTAAATCGTGTCTTATTTGCCTTCCTATGTCTGTTGTGATTTTTATCAACCACAGTTTGCTTTTATTTTTATATTCCTTAATATATCTTTTGAAATATTTTCCCTTATACTTTTCAACTACCCATTATATCATAAATTAGTAACATACTACTTCTGCTGTGTGTTTCTACTAGTTTGTTTTGCTTAACTTTGAAAAATTGTACCAGTGTTCAGGTCGCTGCTCAGATGGGCAGTGAGGGCAAAGGCAAAACAAAACAAACCCACAGAAATACCTTCTTTTCCTAACTTTGATTTCCTTAGAAGAAGTACAGGTTACTAAGAAATGTTGAGAGTGCCGATCTTCCCCAGGGATGACAGCAGGGATAGGTTATCCAACTCCAAATGGTCAGCCCTGAAAACATGCAGACACACACAAAGCGACACTATACAGGCTGAGCAGGTTATATTGTATACTATATATGTGAATACATCTATGCGTGTAACAGAATTAATTTTTTTAAAGTCCATGATTTTGAAAGATAGCAGGGAAGGGCTATAGTAGAGGGTTTGAAGGGAGTAAAGGAAAAGGGGGGATTATAATTATAATCTCAAAAATAAAAAATTATAATAGAAAAACTAATAGATTTTATGTTTATCTGATATTCTTTCTATATCTCAGATAAGACATAGTTTGTATCTTAACTCAAATACTGTATTTATTATAACCTAAGAAATATCAACTGTTATTACTTCCATTTTGAAGGAAAAGGAAACATGGAGGGATCTTCAGACTTAACCAAGACAATATATTCAACATAAGTGTTAGAGTTGGTGTCTGAGTCTACGCATTGTCTCTGAAACATATCATTGCCCGTTGTTATAAACCTCCTTTCAGCCACAGTCAACTCTTGTAGGTGTTTAAATGGTTCTTAGAAAAATGTGCCCTGATTATATGACATCAGGGAAATCACAGTTGATGATGTTCTAGATAAAGTCCCTAGCTTTTCATATGGATGTTGTTCTTCCCTGTCAAATCATAAGATCTGGAAAAACTCAGCTTGGAAGATAAGTCAAAGAGGAAATGGAGAGATGGCATGGTTGTTAGGAGCATGGATGACCCAGTTTCAGTCCCTAGAAGAATATGACATTTACAACAGTCTGCAACTTCAGTCCCGTGGAACCTGAGACCATCTGCTGGCCTCTGCAGTCACCAAGCACAAACATGGCGCACAGGAATATTTGCAAGCAGAGCACCCAGGCTAATAAAATAATGAGATATATTTGAAAATATATTTAAAATGTAAGTCAATGTATATTCGGGGACTCCTCCTAATTACTGGTTGAGGTTATTTTTAAATTACACATTAGGTATCAGATTAGAATAGGATAGCCCATAAATGCTGTGAAGAGAGGGTGAACTTTGAATACCTTCATAAGCACTGCCATTTACTGCCAGATGTTCCAGGGATGTTTTTCTTTCTCTCCTTTGCTGCTTTGTATGGTAATTAGCTCAGTTAGAAACACGTAAATGTGGATTTGAGTGAATGAATACTAGTAAAACGATCACTTTTCCAAATACTGAAAAGAATTATAAAAATGTCAAAGGAAGCCATAAAGACCATCAAGCCTGTTGAACAGAAAAGGGAAGCGAGAGCCACAAAAAGCCAGGGACTTACCTTATCCAAGGTCTCTCAAGAGCACAGAGAATGATCGTATCCACCAGTCTAACTGGTTTAGTATCAGAGAATTGTCTACTAATTGCCTCTAAGTCACTGAAAGGCAGGTGGTATAACTAATACTATGTCACACTGCTTTCCTTAAAAATCAGCAACATAGTTCGCATTTGTGAGTAGGTAATTCAGCAGCAGATGAACTGCAAAATGTGGAAACGTCCATATCAGATTCTCATGAGCTCCCAGGGCCAGTGTGTGGTTGAGTATCTGGAACTATTATACTTTGGTAGGTGGCCTTTATATACGTTGCCTTAACACTATTCATCTGTCTTTTCCCTTTCATCCTCTAAATGCCTATCCTTTCCACATGGATCTAAAGGGAAAACAATGATTTCCACCACTCCCACCACCCCCAGAAAAGAACCACATTTTTCTTATGCTGGTACCAGTCGCTGACAAGTTCAATTAGATGAGTGTTGCTGTCACTTTTTGGTCTGGATCAGCTCAACTTACCTTTCAACTTCCTTTTGCTCAACCACAATGCAGATGAGCTTAAAAATGAAGCAGGAGAAAGTTTTCATTTGAATCTGTCTTATCCATAAGAACGCGGGCTCTAAGGAGATTTGAACGCGAATAGGAGAAGCCAGAAGACTAAGTCGGACAAACCTTTGCTTCCATATTCTATCTCTGTTTGGAGAGGCAGACCTTAACTCTTTGGATGATTTTGTTGGTTTTACTTTTTATTATTATTATTATTATTATTATTATTATTATTAAATAATGAACTCCTGGAAGAAATACCAACCTGATAAGACAAAACCATCTGTCTTTGAAAAACTAGAGTCATCTTATGCATTCTGTTGGATATTAACACATGACAACCTGCACGTCTTTGGAACGTCATCAACAAGAACTCAGATGATTAAGTGTCTAAATCAGCTGACTGATATTCTAATCCAGTGAAGTTAATCAGAAAGAAGTCCTCAGAATCTCCTATGTGCGTTATCAGTACAGACTTTTGTGGTCTATTTTAGTGCCGTCCCTCTACAGTATCCTTTTATGTGTGTGAGTGTTCAGGGTCGTGCAAAGCCTTGCTCAGATTAAACATCCACCTTAGTACAACTGCACCCCCAGCCCTTCCTGTTTAGTTTCCACTGCCTAAATAACTGAGAAATTGACAATAAAGAAGTAAAAGCGAACAACTTTAGAAGCCCCGTGATAGCTCAGTGTCCAACTGAAGACCCTAGTAAGGGGAACAGGAACTGTTTCAGTCATGAACTCGATGGCTGACTCTTGGATCCTCCCCCATACATGCCAGGGAGTTACAGCCAGGCTAGATCCCAGGGGAGGACATTGCAGCCAGCCCTGAGGAGACAGGATGAGCTGGGGTTGGATGGAAGGGGAGGAGGTCCTCCCCTGTTGGTGGACTTGGAGGGGGCAGGGAGGAGATGGGGGAGGGTTGGTGGAGTGGGAGGGACTGAGGGAGGGGGCTACGCATGGGATGCAAAAAACCTAACCTGTGATTGATATAAAAATAAATAAATTAAAAAAAGAAGCCCCAAACCTTCACAGTCTTAAACAGTGTTGATATGTAAATGTTTTTCTCAAATTTATAAGACAGTAGTATGTTAGTATGTAGACATTCCTAAACATTAGTAAAACTATGGTGTTTCCAGGCAATTTGGGGGTAGCATGCAGCTTGAATGAGTTTGCTATGATTACTGCCCATTATATTGTGTTATATACTGTGTTATACTGTACACTATGTATGTTTACGTTTACTTGCCTTCAAATAGCAGAAGGATATTAATATTGAATGCATATAAATATCTTTGAGCCAGTAACTAAGAAATCTGTTTCACCCAGGACTTCTGTTATCTCTTTATTTTCCTCTTTAAAAAAGTCTATTCGCCTACTAGAAGTAAATTTCCATCTATATAATGTTAACTCATTAAAGCACAACTTGGTCATTAATTATAAGCCTTCATTCTGATCTAAACCTGTCAGCACTTCCCTTGAGTATTTGAAGACATCATTTAGCTGCTATTTAAATTTTTATATAAAGAAAATAGCAATTAAAATTTCAAAATTAATTTATTCTTTTTTGTCTTTCCTCCTATTTTCCTTCCTTTCTCCTTTTTCTCCATCCTCTGCCTCTCTCTCTCTCTCTCTCTCTCTCTCTCTCTCTTTCTCTGCCTCCCCTTCCCTTCACCCTCTCCCTCCCATCTGTCTATCTGACTATCTGCCTGTCTGTCTGTGTCTGCATATGTGTCTATCTCTGGGTACCTAGATGTGTCTGCAGGTCAGAAGACAATTTTCAGGAGTTAAGGTTAATTTTCACAGGTTGTTTAATTTCACAACCCATGAAAATTAACCTCAAGTCTTCAGCATTTTTACCCATTGAGCTCTCTCTTTGTCCAACAAAACAGTGATTTCTCGATGTATTTATTTCCAAAGTATAAAAAAAGCACAGACTTTATTAAGCACAAACTCAGATGTGTTTTAGAATTCCAGGTTTATTTATAGAGAAACTAGTTTCTTCAACTTAGAGTAACTAATGGGTTGCTCATAATTGCACTTTTGTGCAAAAATCACCATTATCATATCATTTGTGATGGAATGACTTCATTGTATATGATATTTTTCTTTTGTTTCATAAGATGATTCTTTTAAATAATTGACTAAATTTTTAAACTTTTGACTAAATAGACATATCATAATATTATTTAAACTTTTTTGAAAGGGTAATTGCTCAAAATCTTTGCTTAACTCACTGACAACTATAAAAAATTCAATGAAATGTTACTAAAGAAGATAATTGGGTTTTTTTTTATTTTTAGGAACTCAAGTTTCTGCTGCTGCTCAGTTTATAGTATTTTGCATTTTGTAAAAAATTTTATAATTATCATGTATCAAGTTGCATTTTTAGTAAAATTATTTAATGATACCTGATAAGTAAATGATATAAGATAGATAGATAGATAGATAGATAGATAGATAGATAGATAGATAGATAGATAGATAGATAGATAGATGAGAGATCACTGTTATTTTACCAAATTGTGTTTTAAACTATTTTTAATTACTTAATTAAACTTTTTGTGGGGATATATAAGGAAAAACTGAGCAAAATATCTCACAAGAGAAAATACTTAAATTCCATAGAACTAACAAAATTATTTCTAAGTGAGTTCTTACTTCATCCATATTTGAGTATTAACTAGACCATGTCTCCTTGCACCATAAACCAACCAATTATACATTTCTTGGCAGTTACATATTGTGTAGAAAGATACATTCCTTCATAAATGAATCCAAGTTTGAAATATGAGAGTAGGTGACAGGCATCATGGTACTGTTCTGAGATGCTATGTTTTTTAGTTTAGTTTTGTTTTGTTTTTAATCTCTTAGGCTTAGATACTGAATTTTAATTTTGTGAATATAATCATTAAAAACACAATTTTTCTACATCAAAATGTTTGCTTTCCTGGATGAAATAACGTAGATTTTCAGGTAGTGTGGCTCATACTTTGAAACCCAAGCACCCAGCAGGATGCTAATTCATGCATACTGTGAGTTTGAGACTAGCCTGGACTACATTCTGTCTCAAAAAAACAAAGTGGACTAGAGAGATGGCTCATTGGCTAAGAGCACCAGATGTTCTTCCAGAGGACCTGGGTTCAATTCCAGAGCACCTACGTGATAGCTCACAAGTCTCTGTAATTCCAGTTCCAGGGGATCTGACGCCTTCACAGACATACATGCAGGAAGAACACCAATGCACATAAAATAAATAAAAAGTGACCTACATAATGACTTCCAAGATAAAAGTTATTTTGCCTTTCTGGGCCAATTTCATCTAATTTGGTCTATTTGATCAAATTTGAAACATAATTTATCCAAGCACACCAATTTAAAGCTGATTTTTTTTTTAATAAATTGCAGTTTGGCTTAATATATTTTCAAGTTAGATGTGAAGTACTTTACACTTTTGAAATGCTTTGGGGAAGTCTGCTTTGTTGAGATTTTTGTTTTGTTTGGGTTTGTTTTATTTTCTCTCCTTCTCTCTGCCCTTGCCCCCCACCCCCATGTGTGTGTGTGTGTGTGTGTGTGTGTGTGTGTGTGTGTGTTAAGAGTCATACTCTTTATACCCAGGCCAGATTCAAACTTGCTATCCTCCTGCTTCAGCCTCTTGAGTGCTGTGATTTTAGTCATGTGTTATCATTCTTGAGTTAGATTTTTTATGAATATGTTGTGTGCACTGTTAAGCAGTTAGTAAGCCATCATATAATATTTTGATGGTTTGATCGATATATTAAGGACACTGATTCATCTGTTACTCTGCCTTGCTGAAGTTTCACATGAGGGTACCTGAAAGTATCTATTCCACCATAGGGTAGAATCTCACTTTATATTCTAGTGGTTACCTTTGCACCATTAGAAGCAAATACATAATCTATTTAGGGGATGTCTCAGAGGCAATTAAAGCAGATGAGTAGTAGTTTGCAAGTAGCAAAGTTTTGAGTTAGACTCTGACACAGGTCAGCATATTAATCCACAGGAGGTAGGAGCAATTCTACAGAGCACAGAAGGGCTTTAGTCCTATATAAAGTCAAACTTCTCCAGAGGGCTCTGTTAGTGGAGATGTGCTTCACTGTGGGGTAGACTGCACTTGCTGTCCTTGGCCTTGAAGTGCATGACTTCTTTTCCTGGCTTCCTCACTGAGTCCCACCAACCAGCAAGAAACACCTCAGTGTTCAGCCCATAACTGGAGGCCATCTTCATCAACATGGTCTCTTCCTCAGCCCTCACTTTTCTATAAGGGTCATGATGGGTAGTAGTGATTGTAATTGTAAATAATATTTTTGAGAGTTCTATGTGTTCTGGATTATAATCTTCTCTTATTTTTCTCTTCTGTATAATGCACATTAGAATGTACTCTAAATGAACCTGTTTTACCAAAAATGAACCATTTACTTATCTTGGGCTTTTATGGGATGAACAGTTGGATACAGTGTCTGTGTTTTAAGGCCAGAACTAGTTGGTTATAACAACTTTATTAAGTCAGCTCATCACTCTGAAGTTTAGTTTTATCTTTAGGGGTAAAAAAAAATCAAGAGTTACTTTGATCATATGAATTTTCTTAAATTTGTAACTAAGTCTTATATCTTCTGCTACCTCCAAAGAATGCCCTTTAGATATTTTTTTTCTTCCTTGAAAATTTTTATGCACTTATTGCCAGGCTAAAGAGTTGTCCATTGAATCACTTAGTAAATACTAATTAAGCAATTACTATGTTTCTGTTGCTGCATAGGGTATTGGGGTCACAGCAGAGAAATAAATGGCCCCTCTCTAGCACTTAGATGATTGGTTAAATAAAGAATAATGGAAACATCAGAATAATATGAAATTACACCTGCAGTGTGAGACACAATTAGAGAACAGCATGATGGCTGACCTGAATATTGAGAGACTTCCTAAAGAAATGTGGGTGACAAAGTTGAGGGTTAAGCAGAGAGATGTCTGGGAGATATTTGTGGTAGAGAGGAGCAAATAGTAACAAGGTGTACTATTAAACGAGAAACCAGCCAGGGGCCTTATGAAGTCCCCATTCTCAAATCTTATATATTCTTCACATAAATACTAATGTAGTGTTCGGAATAACACCTACATGCAATGGGACCTGTAGTTTAGGGGAATAATTGAATCATCTCTGATATAGCTGCTTAGAGCTTCCTGAGAGCTTTTGATAGCATTTAGAAAAACATTGAAGGACAAAATTCTGATTAATCTGGGCATCTTTGCAGCTGGCTGCCTTTGTTATAGGAGTCATGCGTAAGTCTCTCATAGAAATAGCAGACTACTGCCTGTCTTCCCACCTCTTGAGTCTACTTCTATAACAGATAAACCATTTTCAGAACCTCAAGAAGTAGGGTTTTCTGTAAGGATGGGCATTTCTGGTCCTTGACATGGTTTTACTTCTCTTACTGTTTGGAGGGACCTCTTAGGTGCAAACATTGTGCTGAGAAGAAAGGATTTGTCAAAAGCTGAGAAAAAGTTTCTGTAAATTAGTAAATGTGGGTTTAATTCCAGTTGTTTTTGCAACTTTAATCATGTCATAATTTGTGGAGTTTGAGAATGTGGCATTTGTAGTTTCACTTTTCGAACTAACTGTGGGAAAACAATACAAGATGAATTTGCATTTGAAGTGGAATAATCTGGCTATATGTATGTTTACTGATAATTTGTTTTTCTTCTGGGAGTTTGGCAGACTTGCACAAGTTTTTTTCATGGCTGACTTTTCCACATTGGACACAATACTTTTAGTTAGTAAATAATACTAAAACCACAATGTGGGGGCCAAGATATCTATTAATCTGCTAACTTTAATCATTCCATGATGTATGTATACTTCAAAACATTACGTTGGGCATAGCAAGTAGATACAGAAAGGCAAATAAATTCAGGAATGGTATTCGTAGGTCTTAATTAAACAGTATACATGATGTGTGGGTGAAGTGAAGCTACTGGGTTTCCTTGCCCCTGGAAGTCTTTTGTTGAATTATTGATTCTACTCACCAGCTGAAGAGTCCAACCAAACACAGTGCACTGCTGTTGGTTGAATCAGTCCTGGTCCATGCTATCTCCTCTGTGTCACAGAAGGAAGTTTTTCTTACCTAACACTCTTCCTTTGGATTTATTCCTGTTCTTTCACTACTGCTCCTTATGTCTACTTTCCACTTTTAAAAAATCAAAATATACACAAGTAGGAAAAGGTCTCTATTGCCCTCGAGGGCTAGACCTGATTTTTCTGAGAAAATTATCCACAACTCAGTTCTATCAAGCTCTGACCACATGACCAAAAAGTCAAATTTTAATGCCAAAACAACAAGTTTATCTGGTTTTTCAGACCAAGATGCTTTGTTATTGGAAACACAAACTAGACCCAATTTAAGACCACCCTCTGGAGTTCGTTTGGGAGTAGCTGTGAGCTCATGGTTAAGGAGTCAGAACTGTGGTCTGGGGTGTTTGACCTCTTTCATAGAGAGGACTCCCAGCAGCTGTGTGACCGCCTTTGAAGTAGGCTGGTAAGTGTAGCAGGTTTTCCGTCCCTCCTAGGATCTGTCAGAGTTAACTAGAAGGCACACTCCAAAAGTTTCATTATTATACCCGAAACATAAGAGAAAATAAGCCGAGGAAAGATATTGATGAGAGGTATTCAGAAACAAGAAGATGCTTTGTGTATTATAATTGAGTTTCAAATTATCTCGTGGAATTATCCTATAATAGGAAATTATACTGCATACAATTTTCACCTAATTACCTCACTTAAACATAGGAGCCACATTCATTTTTCTGTAGTCTCTAACGTTCATTTTACATGTGAAAATAGGCAGCAGAAAAGTAAACTCGTTAGCGCAGACTGAAGAATGTCCCCTAATTCTTTGCAGTTGTGCATCACTTTAGGCACACTGAAGAGATCGCTTTCCCCTCGTCACGTTGCTTCGTGACACTGTGCTGATGTTTCCTTAGTAGCTTCTGTCAGGTTTTGCAGTTATTGTTGTAATTTTTCACGCCGGCTTTTTCCACTGCTGCGTTCTACTTAGAGACTTTGTATAGCCGATGTTTGTTTTCCTTTAAGGGTCACTTCGCTTTAAAATATATGTATATTTATGTTTATTGGTATGAGTGTGGGCCTGAGTCTATGTATGAGCAGCACATGCATGCCTGGAGCTCAGGGGCGCCAGAAGAGGGCGTGTCGGAGCCCCTGGAGCTGGAGTTACAGATGGATTTGAGACCCTGTGGGTCCTGGGACCCAAACCAATGTCTTCAGCAAGAAGTGCTTTTAACCACTGATCCATCTCCCCTGCCACAAGAGTGATGGTTTGTATTTTTGTTTGCTTTCTGTTTTGTTTTGTTATGTTTGTTTGTTTTGCTTATTAGCAGAAAGTACATCACCAGAATGCCTAGTGACAAACAGGATTGGAGTGATGGTCAGTGTACCCACTGACTTCTCCTGTTTCTGCTGGTCGCTGGCCATTCAATGTGACTTCCTATAAATAACGCCAAAGAACAAGCCTATTGTTTACTTCTGCGGCACCATCAAGGCATGCAGTGGGGAAACATGCTTGTCATCAAGCGGGATGACCTGAGCTTCATCACTGGCATCCACACAGCAGGAGAGAATGGACTCCAGCAAGTTGTTCTCTGACCCCTGCACATGCACCATGGAGGGTGTATATACACACACCACACACGCACAAACACAGGCACATACAGACACATACACATGTACACACACACAGGTGCATACCCCCACACACATACACACATACACACACACACATAGCTATATATTAATACAAAAGTCTAAGCAATTCCCACAACCATGTCTCTTGTGTACGGGTTTTGTACTTGTGAATCCGTTTAAATGAAGTTTTGGAGATCAAAGCATTGGGTTCAAATATAAGAAAATGGAGTTGCCTAGTAGCCAGCCTTGCTTAGAACTTCCAGAGACTATGTCAACCTCCCGGGGAGCTGACAGTGTTAGAGTAGATGTGGCTATATTTTGAGTGGCTACGTTTTGAGTGATGCTAGCTTGAAGCCTGTGAATCTCTGCATTTACTTCGTTGTTTTGCCTTCTAAAGATTCCCACCCTTTGTCGATGAAGCATTTCTTCAACTGTCTCTCATACCTTGTGGATCTGATGAAACTGTTGTTCAAGGTTTTCCTATCCTCAGCCTTTTAGGGCCTTACATATAAAGATGAGAAGCAAATGAAACTGTATTTTTCTCTTAAATGATTACCATCAGTTAATGTGTCTGTGCCCAGACCTACCTTGTGTCCTGTCCTTGTGTGGCTGTAATTTATTGTTCCCATGTTTCTGAGTCATGCAATATCCTTCCACTACATGCTTTTATTTGTACTAAGGTAAAATTTTGGTCACTTAAAAAAATTCCTGTTGCTTAGAATCAAAAGGTTATGAAGGTATCAGGAAACCCTAGCGAGTAGATTTATTTACCCATCTGTCAAACAGTCTCCCTGTTTCGTTGAGAGAAGGAAGCCATCAGTTATAGACTCTCAGCATCTTTAATTCTGACAAGCAAAACAAGAGCTTGGGTTGAGTGAAGATGACAGAGAAAGTCAGGGAGGCTGAGGTTTCTGCGGATGTCTTTTGGAAATTTTGGGGTCTGGTATGGTACACTGCCCCATGGATGGATTCCTACAGAAGCCCTGTCGCTCTCATAGGCACGTGCCTTGGCTGCCCAGAAGCCGGATGCTGACACCTAAGCTCTTTCCACCTGCACTACCCTGGGAATCTCTGATTTGTATGTTCCTGTCCTTATCAAATTTATGCTGTTTTAGTTTCACTTTCTTTGTAAAGGTTTTGCTTCTGTTCAGCATTTGTACAAGGTTGATTTTCATCGCTGAGTATGAGCACAGATTTTCTTTTGCTCTAAAGTAAAAGGGCTCAATAGGCTGGTGCCCATGAGTAGGCTTGCTACCTCAGTAGATTCTTTTCAGTTTCATGTAGACTGGAGGTGGCAAACACTTCCATTTGAAAGGACGTAGACTTTATAGACATGGCTTACAAGCTTGATTTCTGTCCTAGGCCGTGTGTCACTCATATCCATGTCGATACTGGGACAGAATCAGTTCCAACTCAGGTATCAGGCCTCCATAGTCACTAGAATAGGACTGAGCGTAGATTCTCTAAGGAATCCTAAGTCTGTTATGCTGATAATTCAGATCTGTAGGTGTTCACAGCAACCTGGTCCCATCAGACCAGCTCTAACCCTGGTGCTGCTTAAGCATTTTCTGAGGCATGCATGGGATCTTGCGCCTCATTTTGCCATATGCCTTCTCTGAGCACATTGCATTCATGTTTGCGTTCATCAAGGCAATATAAAGAGAGGTGTCTCTGCTGTATTATAGGGCTTGAATCCGGGCTGTTTGATGGTGAACAGTTGGTTCTGTTTCACACACCTTCATTCTTGGGTAACACTTTCCTAGGATTTAGACAATGCACAGTATTTGTAGTTGGAAGAACCGGAATCAATTTCAGCTTCACCAACTGTGCTGAGACTTGGGATGAATCACAGTAGATTTGGAAATTTAAACTCCTGAGTCTGTAAAATGGGAGTAATGATACTGTCTGAATCCCATAGCCACACTGATTACCAAACGAAATCAGATACCAGCAGTTGTTCTGTGCTGGCTTTTGAAGTGACTAGTCAAAGAGAGACGTTAGTGTCAAATTCTGAATGCAAATTCTTCCTGTAAGTGTCAGTGCTTAGCGTCAGAATATTTTGTGAAAATTCAATGAGAGAGTTGTTGGATAACATTAAAAAACAAAAAAAATACCATTCGCTGTTTGGAAAAACTTGTAGGCGTGGAATACAGTCAGAGAATATATCTACGTGGCTCCCACTTACCACCATCCTGTTGCTCTGCGGGAGTTTGTGGAGTCCAATAAGCTGTTCAAGTAGGAAAGACTCAATCTGTAATACAACTATGATTTGGACCAGCTCTGAATTTTGGGCTAACCTTTAACACAACAGATTTTGTACTTCTCCCTGAGGGTGACTGTCATGAAAACAAGGCCTGTGGACATGTTTTTTTCTTCTGAAAATTCAGTCTGTCCTCTAAGACTTGAACATCTTTTCTTTCACATCTGGGTAAGAATATGAAAGTGGGAATGTTTTCAGAGTGTGTGAATGGGAGTTTTATATTTCTTAGTGTTGAAAGTGAAATTATACTTAGACAGTAGAAAACTGGTCATTTAAAATGCTTGGGGTTTAAGCAAACAATCCTCAATCTAGAATTGATGGTATATACTCCATGTTTAGTGAAAATACTACCAGATGCATCTGTGGTTTGATGACTGAATTAAATGAAAAGAAATTTTTAAAAAACAAGCATAAATTCTTTAGCAAAGCTAAATTCTTTCGATGACTGTGTGCTGACAAAGTGTAACCCCACGAAGATAAGAAAAAGCAATATTTAAGTACTCCAGTGTTTAGCCACATTAAACAAGGCCTCGAAATAACCTTGGTTACTCTAGTCTTTTGTACCCTGGATTTTTAAAAATGCAAAGTATTGGATTAGCTGGCATGTACCTTTTGGTATACCAATCACAAGGAAAGAATTCAACTAAAGTAAATGTTTCGATTCTTTTGCCCATTCACAAAGCAGATACATTTGATTAAATGAGTTATCTGAAGAAAACACATGCTTAGGAATTCTTGCTTGTAACTTTGCTATACCTTACTTCACAGATGCCCTGGATTACCGAGAAATGTTTTTGTCTTGAGTTTGCTTGCACAGTGTCATGGCCAGGGAGCAATCAAAATTGCAGTAATGGCTAAAGGCGTGCACAGTACCACTTTCCAGAACGCTGAGCTTTTTCTTGTAGGTGGTGGTATTTTTTGTTTGCTCCTATGACACAGGGTCTTATGTAGCCCAGGCTTGCTCCCACTGTATCGGGTAGCTGAGGATAACCTTCTACTCTGAATGTTTTCCTTGGATCAGGAATAACCTAGTTAAAAGGAAAGAACCAATTGGTACAAATTCTCCCTGTGTCCTCCTGGTCCCTTCACTGAGAAGAGAACTGGAAAAGGGAGAGGGGCCTTCTTCATTTGCCCCACACAGCATCTTCCTTCCTGTCAGCCAGACTCCATAACCAGCCTTTCTTTCCCAGTAGCAACCCCCTTATTTCTGTTTTAAGAAATAAAAGGTAAATTACTGAAAAGTTGTAATCTCCACAAATACTACTACATCTGAAGCAGGGGATGAATAGGTCACTATCAGGAAGCCATGATCTTATGATTAAATATGTAGGTTGTAGAGAGTGATGGGTGAGATTCAAATCCTAGCTTATTGTTTGCTATGTGAGTGACCATGTGGTTTTTCCATCTGCATCATGGAGATGGTGGCAGGAGATACACCATAGAGCTACACTGAAGGTTAGCTGAGGCAATCCATGAGGCATGTTTAAGCAGAACCTGGTAATAGCCAATGCTCAAGAATGTAACTACTTAATATTATTGCTATAAATTCTCTATAGAAGGGCTAACTACCACATAGAACACTTTCATGATAGGTTTTATTTTATGTACAAAAAGATAAGCTTGTTCTACCTTGGTAAATGTTTATTTTTATGATGGAATTAAAAAACAATAATTCTAGTTACTTCATCTGGACAGAACCTGGACAAGGGCATGGCTCCACCATTTGTCAGTGACAAACTGTCAAAGAATACGATTAGAGTCCTGGTCATTGAACATAGAGATATGACAGCAGAACACTATGACAGTTTCCTACAGAAGTCTCTACCTTCTTTTCTTATCAGAGTAAATAAAGCATGCTTAACTTTGCTGCATCTGTATGATGCAATCACTGTGGATCTGGATAAAAGTCCTCATGTCATATCCTTCTCAAATGTCAGGAAACTATTCCAGGACTTCACATGCTGCTCTTCTGCCCTTTTGATTCTCATTCAGTTCTGTTCTTTTCATTTGGTGTGACTGGAAAAGACATCCTTGTTGATGTCTTTACCCAAATAGTTTTTACCAACAAGAAATATTTAGTCTGCCCTATAAAAGAGTAGAAGCAGTAGATGGTAGAAGCGAGTTGTTTTAAAATTTTCATTTTATTTCAACATCATTCTAGTGGAAGAGCTGTTAGTTGTACTGATCACAGCTGATTCTATAGCTGTGTGCTATGCAAAAGATGTAATCTAAAGGGCATTTCACATTAAAATGACTTTCCAGACTTCCCAACTTAAAATTGTTTATGCTACATGACAACTGCTATTATTTTGGTGCCGACCAAATATAAAAAGGCATTAATATTCATTAGTAATGTCACAGATGATGACTCCTTAACAACATTGGAATGGTTTGAATACTTATTTCAGGCAATGTGTTGAAATAGTCACACAATAGCCCTGATTGACACGGCGCATTTAAAAAGCTAACCAACACCAAGGGAAAAATATTCTGTACACATACATACAAGGCTAACTAAATAAATATTTTAGAAATATACTTCAGTTGGCAGGATCTTGCACTCAGCCTGGGGTGATTAAATTTTGAATGAATTACATAGGGTCAATCATTAGGGCAGGAATCTGACGCAGAGAGGCAAGCCTCAATTTTGTCACCCAAATTCAATGCTGCTATTTTGATTTCACAAATTAGGCATTGCTCTTAAAGGCTCCTATAGAGGCGGTTCTAAAGATAAGCATGAGGCAAAAAGCAATAAGCACAGAAATGAGGGATTCTGAGATGGACCACAGTATGACTGTGTATCAGTTTTGTGCTGTATGCGATGTCCCATCTCACTGTATTAGGGAGGGTTCATCTTCATTTTTTTTACCTGTGGAGACTAAAAACAAGATGGGTTCTAAGTCACAGCCAACTGGACAATGAAGAATTCCACTCTAAGTGCATGCAGAAGCATTGATATTCTTGGAACTAACATAGAGATCTCCAGAGTTTGTTTCGTATGGCGTATAACAGTGGATATTAATGAGGATGAGGCAAAGTAAAAGGGGCAGGAACCTTCCTTTAAAGAGTTGTCCTACTTTGTGTTGATAACTATACGAACTTATAGCATTCATGGCATGGAATGTTACTCATCTCCATACTACAACAAAAGAGGTTCTAACACAAGCTACTTGAGAAGTAGTGGCAGATTTACATGCACTCAGTTTGGGAGTTACAGGTCCAAGGCTGGGCAGCCCAGTTGGTTTGAGCCTCTGGTGAGGGAAGAGCTTCGTGATGGGAGAATGTATTGAACGCATGCCCACACCAGCCATAGCCAGCATGCAGGGCATGAATGGTAAACTGAGGACCTCCCTTCACCCCTCCACAAAACAGCCCACAGTGCCTCTTAAAATTGCTTCTGTGGAGATCAGACCTTTAACACTTGGGCCTCCTGGGAGTGCTACCTGTAAAACTGGAGCGAGTATCTATAAAATAAGAGCATTTATACTTTGTGCTCTTACATGTTTAAGGTATATCAACCCCCTTTTCCAGATGTTCATGTTAAAAATATGATGTGTAGGGCTGGAGAGATGGCTCAGTGGTTAAGAGCACTGTCTGCTCTTCCAAAGGCCATGAGTTCAATTCCCAGCAACCACATGGTGGCTCACAACCATCTATAATGTGAACTGATTCCCTCTTCTGGAAGGTGTAAATGCATATAGAACACTCATATACATAAAATAAATAAATCTTAAAAAAAATATGATGTGTAGGAGAGAAAATACAGTTTTCCTTTAGTCTTATTAGGAATTAACCAATATTATTTCATTCATATTTTAAATTAACAAATAAATTATATATATTCTGTACAATGTGACATTTTGAAATATGTATACATTATAAAATAGGCTTTTTGAACTGATTAACATATATACTACCACAAATATTATTTTTTTGTGGTAAAAACCCTTAAATAGTACTCTTATGTGTTCTCAAAACGTAATACCTTGTTATTAATGATAGCTACTGTGTTGTATAATAAATCTCTGCAATATCTAACTATAATGTTAAATCTCTAACCTGTAATTTTCTATATATGTGTGAAATCACTCAATGTTTGCTTTTCTACGTATAGTTTGTTTCACCTGACATGCCTCTGCTTTTTCCATATTGTCAAGATTTTTTTTAATTCTTAAGCTTAACTAGTATTTTATTCTATGTACAACATTCTCTTTATCCGTTCATTCACTGATAGACTAATAAGTTGATTCCATATATCCTTTCTTGGATAATGCTTTTGTCAACTTGGGAGTATATCCTTTGCCCATTTTTTTAATCAGGAAGTTAAAATTCTAAAACTGAAGGAAACTATAAAATGATTTTTAACAGGTGTGACACCAACAGAGAGATAAAGATATGTACACTTATGTGCACCACATATGCTTATATGGTTTCATATATACAAATGAACATACATTTGTACATACTGTTTCTGGCATAAAATCTCTATGTGACCACATCTATTGGGAAACTATCTTTACAGCACATATCTAATTGCATGCCCTTCAATTGTTCATGCTAATAAAAGTGACAGGTACTAAATTCCACCCTTGGAAAGACTCAAGCTAAAACCCTTGGACCCCTTCATTATTCCCTATTGTCTATTTTCCTCTTGATTTCTTAAAAGCAAGTTGAAGTAAAATTTGGTGCCTGTTGTCACAATGAGTTGCAGTAGCTCTGGAATGTTCATTCTTAGAGAAACAAAAGCTGATGGATTGTTGTAATTTCATCTCATGCGGGGACTCTGGGTGCTTTGTGGCCATAATGATGTGTACATTGCATTCATACGCATGGTTTCTGGAAATGTTTATATAAGCCTGTTTTACATTGATGATTATATTTTGTGCTGTGTATAAATAACTGTGCTCCTAGATACAACTCAATTATAAAATAAGCTCTGGGTATCTTCTGGGAGCAAAGAGGAGAGGGAGAGTTCTATAAATATTTAAGTTGGCAGAATCTGAATTTTACATTTTATAACTCTTAGGGATTTGAACCACACTTAGAAGCATGCTTCTGATTCCTCCTCATCATATGTCACACTCTGCTTTTTTATTTTTAGATCAAGTCCATAATCTTGAGTAACAAGAATTACATGCATAAACGCCAAAATGGATGATCTAATCAGTTTACTCAGGTCAAGTAAGGCCCTACTTTATTATCTAGAAAGTAAAAACTAACATTTGAATTTCTAAATTGAGTAGGTATTTTCAAATAGAATTCTCACAGCCCAATGGCAAGAAATGTTATTGCCATATGAGTAAAACCGAGGCCAATCAGAATAAAGGAATAATTTCTCATGTGGGATACAGTTGCTTATATGTGCTAAAAGCCATCCCATCCCATTGTCTGTAGTGATGAGTGTGTGGTGTGTGTATGTGTGTGTGTGTAAGTGTGTGTGTGTGTGTGATCTCTCTGTCTCTGTGTCTTTCTCTATCTCATCCCCATATGCCTCTACTGTGGGATACTTCTGGTTGGAACATGTGTGGGTTATTTTTCATAGAATTTCTGATGGCCGCAAGCATGATGAAACAGCAACCACTAGACTCTCCTCACTTTCTTCTCTAGGGAAGTCAGGAATAGTGCTGTGCTGTTCTGCTTCGGAACTGCGGGCTGTGTAATTCTTTGACCCGAGGTCAATAATGAGATGGACATAGTTAAGTCATGATGTGCTGAGACACCAGCTACTGTGGATGCCGTTATCTCTAGAGCTATTTATTTGCATGTTTGTTTGTTTATGATGGTCACTGACCATTGACAAAACATATACTACCGTGAGAATGACACCGACTGAAAAGACCAGCTGTATATGCCAGAACAGAATTGTAATGCTATTTCAGTGTGCTACAAATGAAATGCCACAGGATAGCTTGCTGTATTTTGATTCTACCTCTGGTTAAAAGTAGAATTCACCAATGTTCTGAACGTTCCAGGACTGGAGGACAAGTGTGGATCAAACTTGATCTAGAGCGGGAGGCACATAACCTCTAGTTTCGCACCTGAATATTTGGATGAGTGCATAGCCACCAGGGCAACGATTAAGGGCATCCTTTGACCGACTTTCAAGCCAGACTTGTGGACCTGTGTCCATAGTGTCACCATTTGGTAACAATTTGTTTGAAAGCAAATGCTTGTCTAGATAATGTCAAGCAAAAGAAAGTACAAATCTTAAATCAAGAGGCTTTGCAAATGTCATGTTTTCCCTTCTTCCAGATGTGCAGACTCTGGCTGGAGATGACTTGTGTGTAATTTGTTTAAAAAAGAATTAAGACATTGGTGGTAGTCTAATAAACCCAAGTCCACTTTGTAGAAAGGAAAAAATTTTACTGTTTTAGAGTTTTCATGTCCCGTGTAAGCTCCTAGGGATCTTTAACGTACAGCAATTCTAAGGTCCAGTGCACTTTCAATTTAATTTAATAAGCCTATAATGCACTTTGATACAGATAGACCTCACTCTCTATCTTCTGAAGTTGTTTGATTGGAAAGCAAGAAACAGCTTCGTACTACCCTTCAGTATAATTGAATAGAACCCTTGGGTTCTGTGATTTCATTACGTTTGGCAAATTCTGATTTGTTTATATGCTTATGATACTGGTAGGATACAATGTGTAATAAATAATAATTAAAACTAGCTTCATAATAGGGAAACATGTAGTTACCAGTCAATATAATTTTGTAGGGACTTTATTAAGCACTCCATTTCCCGAATTTAATAACAGCCAAACTTAAGTTAATAAGACTTGAAAAGTTAGAGTTGAGCAAAGATATGTGTGCATAAACATACACAAATTATACTGAGATGAAAGATAAAAGGGGAATCTGAAATGACCATATTTGGGTAACAGAATATAAAATTTTCATCAGCCCTGAGAAGCCGCTGTACACATAGCCAAATTATTATAGCAAATGCCTTTAACAGAAAGTGGAGGAAGTCATGTGCTTGTAGATACCAAGTGTTTGCATGTGATTTTTACCCCAGGTTATAAAGTGGATGGATGATACACCGGGAGAAGGGCTTCACTTAAAAACATTATCTAACTCATTATAAATCGATAAATTGCTTTCCAAGAAGTGACCTAAATTATCATAATTTGAAGGGATGCACTTTAAATAAGCTTTAGACTTTAGGTTTTCAGTGCTGTGATTAAGATATCTTTGTTAGGCTGTTAGAGAGACTGTTATTAAATAATCATTTACGTACCTGTGTACATGAAATGGTAATCAAAATGAATTTAAATCACATGTAAGTTCTACATTATTGTACTGTTATAGGCATAAAATCTTTCAAGGTTTTCCTTTCTGTGAAGTTTGATAATACATTGAAGTGTTTTGTTTACAACAGTGGAATGTTCTATACAAGAAATTGGTGACAACTACAAAAATTATGCCGCTAACTCTTGATGGATGGAATATGGACAATTATGGGATCAGTCCTGTTAATATTATAAGATGTACATTGGGATTAAGGAGGGTTTTGTAACACCAAACTGGTTTCACTGTATTTTTATTTTCATTAAAAACATAAGAGGAGGGATGGTGTACATTCAGGGTGTTAAGGAGAATAAATAAAAAGAAGTAAATAAAATAAAGACAACTGTTCAAAAACACTGATAAATTATACTACATTAAATTTAAGCACTTCTGGTCATCAAAAGTCGTGAGTCAAAGAGTGAAAAGACTAGCCACCAAGTGGGAAAGGCTAATTGAGCTACTCACTTCTTCTCATGGGAACCGTGTGTGTGAGATATGATTAACACAGCAAACGAACAGATGAGACAATATAAAGTAAATGAACAGATTTGAATAAAATATTCTGTAAGGGAGACATTCCAAATGTTTGACACGCATTAAATATTGACTAACCTTATCATCCATTCTTAATAGGAAACCACATTAAACTCTGAGTAACAGCACAATGGTTAGTGCTCACAGGTTATGATACTAAGTGTGGATGAGGGTAGGGAGCCACCGGAACTCCTATGCATTGCTGGTGGAAGTACAAATTGTTTCCCTGCTCCTTATAAGTTATTTTATAGTAACTATCAGAAATGTGTATATATACTGACAAAACACAAATACATATAGGTGGAGAGGGCATAGAAGATCATAATAATATTCAAAGTATTTGTTTAAACCAATTATAAATTGAAAATAGTGATATTAATTAGCTATTAATGGTAGTCATATGAATAAATAAGTTGTAATCTAGTAATACAATTAGATACTCTAGAATAACAGCAACAACAAAAGCCTCCTACCACATACAACAACAGAAATCTTCTGAATAAACTGAACAGAATTGTCAACCATACAGTATAAAGCAGTAAGGACAACGGATTCCATTTACAGTGCAGGTATCTGTGGGTCTTCTCTCATCTTCACTTTCTAATCCTTGTCATGAGTTACGATTATGTGAGTGTGTTTAGTGTTTAAAAATCCCTTGTGCTTATAATTTAAATATGCAGCCTAATTGTTAATGGCAAGGTTTCAAAGAACAATTACAAAAACTGCATTTATTCACAAAGGGTAAAAGAACAATGAATATGGTAGAGAGATTGCTTACTTGTTAAGGGAACTTGCTGTTCTTCCAGTTCAGTTTCTAGCATCCATGTTAGGCAATTCACAACCACCTGTAACTCCAGTTCCAGGGGCTCTGACACCTTCCTCTGGCTTCTGAAGGCATCTGTACACATAAGGCAGACACACTGATAGACTCACATCTACATAACTAAAACTAAGCATGAGTGTGGGAGTGTGGCCATAGGATTTCCATCAAAGTAAAATATTTATTAGCCTCTCATTAGTTCAAAGAAAGGCAGTAATTCATTACAAGACTCAGAGGCAAAGCAAGGTAAGAGTTTTTGAGGAAGTCATTGTAAGACTTCCAAAGACTCAAAATCAGTCCAGATGCACAGAATGTCCGAGTATGCAGCAAGTGGCGGTCCTCCCTTCTCCCTTGCTGCCAGGAGTTTACCGAAGCCAGCATGAGCAATGTGGATGAGGCTGATCTGCCTCCCGCAGGGAGTGTCAACAACCATACATCAAGACAGAGAAGAGTGTTCCCAAGTCTTCAAGCTTCCAGAGAGGACCTCAAACTTCTGCTTGTGGAAATTTATTAAGATTTAAATCTGGACACACCAGACATATGTGCCAATCTGCATTTCTCAACCCTTGCATGTGTTTGTCTAGAAAATGTAGGAGGATGCCCTGTGCATGTATGTGGCACTAGCTACTTCTACCAGATATGATTATCAAAATTGTCTCCAGACACTGGCAAGTTTTTTGGAGGGGGAAGGAAGAAATTACTTTCCTGGATCCTAGTGGGAAAAATAGAAAAAGCAACTCTATATACAAGTAAAGAATATGATGACTAACTTTGTTGTATGATTAAATATATATATATAATTAAATATAAATATATAAATATATTTTATAAATATATAAATAAATATAGCATAAGCATGTACAAAGTATATATATACATTAACCATTAAGGGGGATATGATAGAAAGAAGTATTTTCATTTGGTTTATAATCCATTTAGAGATGACACTGTTTAGAGTTAATAACCTTATTTTTTTTTAATGGACCTAATTCTCCTTAGATTTTAGGTGGATTTTTGTTTTTGTCAGTAGAAAAAGAGAATTATCAGGATAAATTAGCCAATTCCAATATCAGAATAGCTAACTCTGGTGTATCCACAGAACATGATTCTTCCAAGAAGGTTACTTCTACTGAGGACCTGGTGAGATCTCAACTCCATTTGCTTGACATCTCTGGCCTTTTATATGAAGTCAACAGCCACAATGGAATGATTATTTCCCTCAGGATGACTTCACACGCCAGTTTGAAAATGCTGGCCACCTGCCCTCCTTTCTGCTCTCCTTTTCTAATTTTGAGACGTCTCTAGTTAAACTCTCAGCTCAAAGACCCCTGGTCTGAGTACACTTTGTGCCGTTTATTCCACAGCATGATTAACCCAATTCTTCATACACTATGCATGCCATATGAATGTATAGTGTAGATCACAAATAAGCTTCAACAGCACTAAATTCTGAGGTTTACAAATATGGAAATCCTGGAGAGCGTCTGGAAAGATAGCTCCGCGGTTGAGAGCATGGACTGCTCTTTCAGAGGTCCCAGCAACCACATGATGGCTCACAACCATCTATGTGATCTAATGCCCCCTTCTGGCATGGAGGTGTACATGCAAATAGAGCACTCATATAGATTAAATAAATAAATAAATAACAATAACAATAACAATAACAAAAAAGAGATAATTCCATTGGTACATGAATGAGTGTGTCAGGTATAGACAGAGTCCTGGATCTAAAATGCATTCTAATGAAAACTTTTTAAATAATTAGGGCATCCGTTGACTTTATTGATGTGCTCAGTTACGTAACAAGAAATTCTGGACCCCATCACGAGGACAATCCTATTCTAAGCACAGGAAATAGAGAAGTGAATATAATTCATTGAGCTTACGTTTCAGTGTGGGAGGTAGCCAGCAAGCAAACATATATAAACAAGTTACAATGGAAAAAAGAGCCATAGGAGGAACCATCAAAGAAGAGAGGGATCTATTTTAGAAGGGCCAGTGACAGAGGGTTTTTATGAGGAAAAACTGTATGAATTGCATGGAAGGAAAAAAGATATTTCTTTTTCTTTCTCTATCCAACGAGAACTCCAGCTGAGGCCTTGTAAACTACACTAAAAACGACAGATTAGTAATAGAAAAGGTTATGTATTATTTACTAAATCTTATGTGACATAAATACCTCCATAAAGAAATATAGCACCCAGAACCTATTAAACCTGAGCATTTTGAAGTACGGACATGGAAAAAAAATGTACTCGGGAGGAGGGGATATGAGCCTAGAGTCAAATTGGAGCAAGGCCGGCTTGTCTGGATTCCTCTCCAGTGCCTCTGTCCCAAGAGATGAGGATACTCCTTTCTTCCTGGTATACAGAGGCTACCTCTAAGGCAGCAACAGTGGAGAAAGCCAACAGATAGCAAAGAATCTGTATGTGCTGGTAGACCAACTTGACTTGCAGGTGAGACGATTCTCTGGATTGGAGTCAAAGTTGACCACTAGGATTTTGCTCTTGACTGGCCGACAAGCCAGAGAGCATCCGAATGACCATAGAATTTGCAAACTTATTCAAACATGTGAATCAGAGTTATTTAAATTTGTATCTTAGAGCTCTACTATCTGGTCTGTCCATTTGTGTGTTTTTAATTCAGGTTTTAATTTCATTTGCTTCCTAGAATGCCTAGGAATATTTTCTTAGATTTTGTGTCTTTGAAAGTTGATTCGTATTTTCTCTTTCAGAATCTTTTTTCATTTTCATTTGTCAGGATGTTAGCAAAAGGGTAGGTCACAAGACTGAGCTAGCTCAGAATTAGGTTTGTATTTCTGATTTTTTTTCTATAAGTTCCGATTAATTTCTGTTTTCCCTTTGCTCCTAAGGCAAAGCTTTTGAGTATTTTAGGGCCTAGTCTAGTATAATCTCTGTGATTGTGCTTAGTCAACAGGCCCTGAGCTCCAATCTCAGGTTCCCACAACTGTAAGATTGCCTCACAATCCTCTAATTTCTTAGCCTTCAGTAAGCCTTGTTTTGTTTTGTTGTTGTTTTGTTTTGTTTTTTGAGACAGGATTTCTGTGTGTAGCTTGGCTGTCGTAGACTTGCTTTGTAGACTAGGCTGGCCTCAAACTCACAGAAATCCACCTGTTTCTGCCTCCCCAAATTCTGGGATTACAGGCATGCACCCGACTCCCTAAGCCTTTTTGGGGGGGGGGATGCTTAGTTGAGAAACTCCTCAGTTATTCAGATCAGCTCCAGGCTTCCTCCTGTCCCTTTGCCTTCTCTGCAGGGTCTTAGCTCCCTGGTTTTACATGTGTAGAACTAAAATTCTGTTCTGAAAATACTTGAGGATTTGTGTACTTAAGCAATATCTGATGTGATCTGATTTGTCTCAGGAAGTTTGCTCTATTAACATCCATGCAAAAGAAGGGCTGGAGGAGTCATAGAGATGCTGAGAAGCCAGGAGAACGAGTCTTTACATCGGCACATGCAGGCAGGCCACAATGAGGACCTGAGTTAGCACACTAAGTATAAAATAAAGAAGAGAAAACAAAAGCAAAAACCACACACAGGAGATAGATTTTTTTTTAATGAAAGTATAAAATTAAGCTGTCAGGATCTCTTAAATATTTGTCTGTGAGAGAGTGAAGATGACACGTTGCCTCATTAATTCTGTGCCCCTCATAATTTTGAAGGCTGGTCAAGGATGACTGGCTTCTGAACAAAATAATCTACTCTTTCATATTTCTCATGGCTCTGATACTATTCTTGGCTGTATATATTTTAAAAGGGAACACATTTTAATTTTCCATCATTGTTCAAAGTAAGAGCTTGCGTAAGTTAGAGAGTTTATATGCATGATCTCACTGAAGAGAGTCATATGTTCTGTAGTTCAGGAAGCATGGAAAATATTTAAAAGCAGACCTCCATTAGTCTGATGGCAATATTTTATGGAAGAAGTTGAGCCATTCAACTTGAAGAAATATCAAGCTGAGCTGGTAATATGCACCATTTAACAATGCATTTGAGATGAGGCACTTGTTCTAAAGTTACTTAGTATTAAAATGAGTAGAAAAATGATAACTTTTAAACGCCTGCTATAAGCCGTAAACCTCATGTGTTTTAGGTGTATTCTGATTCAATTTTTAACAAATTCTTAAGTAAGGTACATGTACAACACATTTTGTAGAGGCAGGTCTAAATATTTGGAGATATTTTGTTTGGAATTATGTTACTTGTAAATAGTGAAGCCAAGCCTGAAAACTGGCTGTGCTTTACTCTGGTCTCTTCTCTTCTCAAGGAACCACAAATATGCACCTATCTTACATTTTGAAAGAAACATTGAATAAGCAGGGAAGAAAAAAATCTGGATTGTATTATTTAGATTGGAGTAAATCTTTACATTATTCTACAAAATGAACAATAATTTCAACTAAATTCTCCCCAAGTAAAGTAATGTGTTAACTCACAAGAATATGGTACAGCTCGGATGTTTATTAAGTTGAATCCTGAGACATTCCATAGTGTACCTCCTAAACTCTAAATATGATCTTATCCCCCAAATGTTTGATATTCCTGTTATAATCATTGCTACAGGAATAGCACAGCCAGGTACTTTAAAATAACCCATCACCTTTTCTTACTCCTTTCCCCATTCATGGGAAGTTTTCCTGCATGCATCAACAAGACCAGCAAAAATATGACCCAGATGAGAAAATGAGCAGATGTGCTCACAGCCAGCAGTAATTTGGCTCCTAAAAGGAAATACAAAAGGGGCTAACCATTCATTGTGTGGCTGCTGGCTTACAGGCACCTAATATTTAACTATCTTGTTTAACTCTTGTCACAATCAACTTACAAGGTGTATACTACTTTCACATATAATTTACTCTTTAAGAAAATAAATTGTTCTTTAAGTAAATATTTCCAGGGAAATAAAGTGATATGGCTAAAATGTTATACCTGATAGGTTCTGATAATAAGCTAATGAAAACTATTATATTTTCATTAATTATTTGAGAATTTCATAAAATACGTTTTGATCACATTCACCTCCAGCTCCTCCCCCAACTCCTCTCAGATCTACCCCTACTTCCCTACTCTAACAACTGTCTATTCTTTCTTTAAAAATCTAATCCATCAGGTCCAATTGATGCTGTCCACATATTCTTAGATATGGGGCCTTCTATTGGAACGTTTTTGAGCTAACAGGAGCCACACTTAGAAAAAAAAAAACTTTCCCACCACCATAAGCCAACAACTGTTATTATCTCTTCAGTTATATGTAAAAGTTCATAATGGGTTCATAAACCCATTCTTATTCTGGACTAGAATATTGACTGGCTGGATCTTGTGCAAGTCTTGTGCACATGACCATAGCTGTTTCTTGAGTTTGTTGTGAGTTCATGGGTCATTTTCACAAGACAGTGTTTTGCTTCAGTTATGCCCAACCTCTGGCACTTACAATCTTTTCCTCCCCCTTTCACCATGGCCTTGATGCCTAAGGTTGGGGAGGGTGATATCAACAGCCCAATTATTGCTGAGTATATCCCTGGCGCCTATTCTCTACATTTTGACCATGAGCTTCTGTTTTAATCACAAGCCACAGCACAAAGAAACTTATCTGATAAGGTCTGAAAGCTGCCCTAATCGATGGACATTTTAACTATATAGTTATATATGTAGTTATATACAGTTATATATATAGTTAAAATGCATACATAAAACCAAATATTAAACAAGATATATCCTTAAAGGAATACGTTACTGGCCAAGGAAGTAAAAACCACTGAGTTCTTAAGATAATGTAAGTTATCTTACATTAAGTTATCTTACATGTAAGTTCTTAATGCAGTTAATTTTTCCATGATAATTCTAATTTTACAAATAACCTTATCTATAAAATGGCAAAGATCACTTGGAGATATCTATAAAATACTTTGAGTTTCTTGAAGAGAATTATCTATAAATAGAACTAAGCAAGTAATTAGTAATTTCAGTACTATAAATGCAAGTGACTTGAACACTTTATTCCATGTTGCTCTTTTTACACTGTGCATTTACCATTAAGGTGTGAAATCCTTAGGATACTTTGGTATGTAAAACATCATAACTTCCTTTTGTTGTAATCACTTAGTTAGTGCACTTGAATGTCTCATGGGGAGCAGAAAACTAACTCATAGCTAACAGATTGGGTCTTAAGAGAAAAAGGAATTTCCAAAATCCTTTTGGATCATAATTTATAGTTATTTTCTATCAAATCCACTGCTTTCAAAACTGTCAGAATTAATGGCTATGTTTGTTAATTCTGTAGGTCTTAAACATATAATTTCCCCCAAGATTTTCCTAACTTCATGTTACTCACCATCAAGTTTTGGAACTATAAATATGGTACTGAATGTTATGTTCAATGTCATGTTTCATGTTTGACCCACTTTCCAAATGAGTAGTAATTCTTTTCATTCTGCAAAGCAAAACTTTAAAATAATCATATAAGCATTAAAGACCAATCATAAAATACTTGGCAAATGACAGCTCTAATGCAGAAGAGTTTAGAGACCTGTGATTGAAAGTGTTGCTTGGTAATGAAATTGATTTTCCGCCTTCATTGTTGGAGTCAGGGTGATGAGAAAGTAGCCTGGTGAGATAAGAATAAATCAGTCTGATTTTTCCAAGTAGGTAATTTCATGCAACCTTTGCTACCCATCTTTAACATTTTTACCATGTTCAAATACTTTCTTATTAAAAGAAGTTTGGTAGGTGGTATATGAAGATGGTAAATTGATTGTGAATAAATGTGTATATGATAATTAGGTGAATTAAAATTTTGTTTACTGTAGTCACTGAAGTATGAGATTTCACTTTTATTGATTAACTTTACAAAAATCATTTCTCTCTGTTCTATTTTCAACTAAAGTGTTTGAACAGCTTTGTAAAAATCTAGATGCTGTTATTAGAATATAATTCCAATGTCAATCACAGGCAATTCAAAAATATATTGTTCCTAAGGTGATAAATTCTTACCTAAATTACTTACTTAGAAAGTACCTTACGCACTCTTATGGATTGTTACTTGGTATATTACTTTATTTGTTAAAACATCCAAGAGGGGGGAACAAATAAATTTGTTGAATCGGGGCATATTCATGTTGAAAATTCAGTTCTTTACTGATGTATTTGTGTTGTTTACATGAACGTGGATGAGAAGACACAGACAACTTACTAGTAGATTAAGCATTGAAGAAAATGTCTCCCCATTCCCCAGCAACTATCAATTATCAAGAGCTTTTACCGTGGACATGTAGGATCTTATGAGACCTGACCCCACACCACCCAGACCGAATGTTGGCATCCCCAGTCCTCTGCAAGACCTAAACCATGGCTGCTATGAGTTCAGGGGTACAATAGCCACGTCACAATTCAAGAACATTATTTCTAGGAACTCTTTCTCATCCTCCAGCACATCAGGTCTTCTATCCGCTTCTGCAGTGTTTTCCTGAGTCTTGGCAGGACTAATGTTGACATCTCATTTAGGGCTGACCACCCAACAGTAACTTATTATCAGTATCTTGAGACTAAGTTAGGAGTCTCTACAGTAACTGCAGTCCAATGGAAAAAGTTTTGTACACTTGATCCACTATTACTGGCATATTATTCATGATATGTAGTATGATATAATTATGGCCCACCTTCTTTTTGGCATATAATATTTAGAAAAGGTGAAGTATGCAAGACTTTACAAATCCACAACTGTGTGATGGTTGTCTGAAATAACCTACATAAGCTTAGAGTTTTATGGTGAAAAAGTACAATAAATATGTTGTCACAATATTGGCTTTGAAGTGACAAATTGTAAAGATATAAAAATTGCTCAGCTAGATAACTAAATTATCACATTATCTGCCCAAACCGTGTATTTTAAAAGAACCCAAGAGTCTGCATGATAGCAGTGAACCTACAAAGACGCTGATGCCCATGCAAGGGAGCAGAGTGTTAGCAAGGGATACATTGTTTTTCAAGTAAGTAAAAGTGTGTGGGCAAGACTCACTAAGTGGGGATTTCTGAAGACACATAAAGTACTCTTTACATATTGAGCAAATCATCATCAGTGGAAAGGCACTGATCCTGTGTGACAGAATCAAGCTGTTCTTTCGGTTTGACAGGTCTTCAAGCCTGTGCTTCAGGTCATCCCACATAGATACCTCTCCAGTGAAGTAAAGGCAAAGAAAGACAGTGATAAACTCCTTGCTAAAAGTAAGCATGCTGTGCTTTCGCACTAAGCTGCGCTGGGTTTTGTACCGACCTGAAGAGTGTGCAGTGCGGTTTCCAGTGGTGATGTGTTTACCATCAACAGTTTGCAAATAGACGTTGGAAAGCCCATACCCTCATGTCTCCCTTTGCAAAACTTCTCCTTATCTAATTTCAAATGCTGCTTCCAAGTTCGTGGGAGCAAACGGTGGAAGAAGCTCTTTCAGCCATCCAGAAACCTAACAGAACCGCTTAGACCCACTCTGCTCAATCAAACACCACCACAGCAGGAAGCCGGAGTCACTAAATAGAGTTTACTTATGTAATTACTTCGTCTCTATACACTTAACCTAAACTTCTGCTTGTGATAGTCTTTTGAATATAAACAAAGGGCATTAATTGTAAGAAAACATTAAATAGAAATATATGATGAATGCTTTGTGGACTACAGCAAACGTATGTGTGCTGTGATGACTGGGCCTTGGGAAGATTGTTCACAGGGTATATATTTTAAGACATAGCTGCTGTCATCTTCTGAAGAGATAAACCCCGTGGCTTAAGTGGATTGTTAGATTTCCCTTCACAGAACTCGTATTTGATAGAGTGAGATAATAGAAAGAAACAAAAGATCCAATTCTGGTGTGAATCTGAGTTACTTCATGCATAAATTGATTTAAAGTTTAAGAAGAGGCTGCTAGGAGCTCGAGAGATGGCTCAGAGGTTAAGGGCACAGGCTGCTCTTCTAGAGGACCTGGGTTCAATTCCCAGTCCCCACATGGCAGCTCACAACTGTCTGTAACTCCCGTTCCAGGGAATCCAACCCTGTCATACAGACATACATGGAGGCAAAACACCAATGTACATAAAAGAAATAAAAATAAATTGGAAAAAAAAAAGAAGAGCCTGCTATTATTTCCTGTGAGTACATAGTTCTGCCAGGAGGCTAATAAAGTTCATGTGAATTATTGTACTAACTATGTTTTGCCCACCCTGATGGAGGGCGTTGCCTCCTTAGGAAGTCAATTAAAAGCCAATACACCAGCTAAGAAATGAGAAATCTTATAAGAAAAATTCCATATATCAGATCACTGCAGAAAGGGATATCTGGGGTTTCTAAACACATCCTCTTAGCTACTACTAGACTTCTTAGACATTCTAGTAAAAGTCCCTCCTACTGTAGTAAAGCTAAAATGCTGAATGTGGAAGAGTAGCTATTCTCAGCATTGAGATAAATAAACTTCCTACTTTGTTCCAGCTTCTCAATCTCAGTGGATGGTACCAGCATTTCCTTTGTTGCTCGGACTCTGGACCTCAGTTTGTGTCTTCACCTCCCATGTCCAATAGTCCAGGAAGTCCTCTTGACACGACCTTCAAAATATATTCCAAACTCACCTCCAGCACAGCACACCTCCAGGCCCCGACTGAAGACATCATTATCTCAGCTCTACTGCAGTAAGGTCCTTGTCCCCAATGGACGTCCTGCAGTTTTTGTCCATAGTACAGTCCCAGTCTCATGACACTAATTTAGATTTTTGTCCACCTTCAGTAACTCACCATTACATTCAGATTATAATCTCGGTTCCTGCATTTGACCTGCGTTCAGTGCTCTTTCTGAGGGCACTCTGTTGGACACATTGCCCACAGATCACCTGCTTGCTTCTCACAAGCCAGAGTAATGTTTACTGGAGTCTCTGACCCTGTACTCGATGTTTCCTTTCTACTGAGCTTTTGCGTCATCATACGTCATGGATAGCAATACACACATATACAAATCTCCATGCCCTCTATTACTTTTCTCCATAGTGTACATTATGGTTGTACTTATTTATATAGCAACTTTATGTACTTCATCAAATGATGGGTATTTATGTGTAAAAAGAACTTTATAAAGCTCTGTTTAAAAGTGAAGAATGGTTTGTGGAGCATAAATTAGTACTTTATAATTATAGTCTAATGATAATACGACACTAAAAGCCTTTATTTATTTAATTAATTGAGATAATTTTTGGTTCCCCTTGCTTCCTTAACTGTCCTGAAGATAATTGCTTACTGCCCGTTTAGATGACACTATTTTTACGACTCTCCCTCCTTATAATAGTGTTATTAATTTCTCATACATCCTTGGCATCATAATATTTACTGTACATGCCCCAAGTACATATTTTCAAATAGTGTATCAAATTCATTGAGATTTCAAATAATGTGTTTCTCATTAGAATATCAGACTTCCCAAATATTCACAGCAGCTCTGGCATCTTAAAATATGATTTCATAAGCGTGTCACTAATCCATTCTAAGATTAATAAAGAAAAACATATCATCGTCTTTCCTTCATGTATTAGATACACAGGTTATGAGGTAGACGCAAATCGTATCTCACAGTTCTGAATGGATAATACATAGTATGCCCCAGATTTCTTCAGCTGGATGCTTTATTTCCAGCAGCCCCTACCCTCAGTCTCAGCCTGCAATCTCCCATCACCCTGTCCTTTTGCAGCAGAGACATTTGTCCCCATTGATTACAGGTGAAATGACTGTCGTCATTATTACCAAAGGTGCTTTGGTGCTTGCTACCTCTCTTCTTTGAATCGTTCCTTGGGTCCTTTGTGCCTAGAAACAACTGTTTTCTGTCCCTAGAAGGCTGCCAGGAGGCACAAGCCCCACAACCCTCCAAGTAGCCCACTTTTTTCACCACCCTCCCACCAACCCAGGAAATGCTCTGGAGCTGATTGGGAGCCTTTCTTCCTGAGAGTGTTTGTCCAGAATGTGTATCCTGATCTTGCTGCTCTCAGCCATCCTATAAATTCTCTCAATTTCCTTGAGGGCCCGAGGTTTGGAAACACAATGCCACAGTGAATTGCAATGAATTTCTGTTTCTGCCCTTCCAGATCCCGCAGCTGAATCACTGAACATTGGGCCAATTCTCTGATAAAATTGGGGTGAGATGAAATCATAGATACTGAGAAGAAGGGAAAAAAAAACAAGTTAATCCCACAAAACAGTATCTGTCTATAATGGTTTTCAATTTTACTTCTCGGTATAAGATTCAAACAACAGCTGAGTATCTGCTTTCTAAACAGTTCTTATGTATCACAAAATGACTTGCAACCCCACCCCCTGTTTTCCCCTTCAAACTCAAGTATGCAGTAAGCCTTCAAACGCATCAGTTTAAAGGAGCCATGGTGATTGTTTGACAATAATACACAAAATCTTCATGGGACAGAATGAAACACTGAAGGTAGTGCAGAGAGCCGAAGCTGTGGCGGTAGACTTGTCTGGTCCACTGGCTCTCATCCGCGGTTTTACTCTTCAGCAATAACACCTGGAATTAACAATAGTGTCTATCATCCCTTCCAGATTGACCTATCATTTAAACTCTATCTAGACATCTGTGTATATATTTTTATACCAGAGCAAATGTGCTGTTCGTCAGAATTCTTCCCATTTAACCTCTGTGAATGGTGACATAGTTTTGAACTATAGCAAGAATTTCTTTTTAAAAAATGACAGCCATGACATGCAATTTCTGCTTGCTATAGTGTGCTATAGTGTGCTCAGTTAATCTCCGATTGACTCAGTAAATTGACAGAAAATCTCTCTTTCTCTCTCCCTCCATCCCTTCCTCCCTCCCTCCCTCTCTCCTTTCCCCAGCTCTGATTTGTTCCTTGACCCATGCATTGTCTCTCTCAGTGAGCACTGCTAAGATTTTTGCCTCACTGTTGCATGTTGAAAGACAGCTCTGGTCACCACGCTCAAGTTCATCCACAGCCAGTTGTTGTTTCAGATAGTTGGGCTAAAGTGCACATTAATAAGCCTCAGGATATAAAGACCCTGTTATTTCAAGGGGCACTGTTTGTTGTCATGAGTTTTTAGCTCCCCGTACACACACACACACACACACACACACACACACACACACACGATGTTCGAAAATGACCTTCCAGTCTCTTAAAATCACATCATTGGACTTCACTAAAACATGGAACTTACAAGCAGCCTCCTTGGTGGCCTTGCTTCTAATATGATTCCCAAGTGAGCTACATTATTTTCATAATATTTTATTATATTGTCAGATTTTAAATCAGTGTCCATGTCTCAGCTAAATGTCGTAGACCATGATACAGCCACCAGGCAAAGCGAGTGCTAATTAGGTTTTCCTTTGAATCTCTTACTTCTGACAAGCGATTCCTTGACCTCAACAAAGTGCTGCTGGCTTCACCAAAGGATCATCCTGTACGTGGTGCCTATTTTTAACATTTTGAATTAAATGATCTAACACATTTTTGCTGTGGGAACTGTAGGTAACACTTCGACTCATGGGACTCTTGTCCTTAGACAGCCTGTCTGCAACAAGTGCTGGCCTCTTCCCCAGGCCACTGAACTGATTTGTAGGCAAACCTAAGTCATTCACTCTTCCTCCCTCATCCTCCTTGTTCCTTCATTCTTGTTTCTCTTCCTTTTTGAACTCAGAGCTATAAAGTCATTATCAGTTAGACATGAACATATAGATTTGAGGACACTGAGCTAATTATTAGCCTAAGAAGAGAAGACTAGAACTTTTCCTGAAACTTTAGCCAAAGTTAATTAAGATGGAGCTCACATGGGAGATGTGTGCCTAACATATACAGGGCTTAGCAGTAACCCCCAGCATCAGAGGAAAACAAAGTTCGAGTGAGTGCAAGAACTGTGCCGCTGCCCTTCAAGTGCTTAGTATCTGCAGGACCCCATATTGGTTCCCACCAATTCAATATTCTCCTATCACAACCGCATCCAGTACACCCATGTTGCCAACTTGAAATCAAGCAACCGGGGAGGGGGTGGGGGGGAAAGTTACACCACGGAAAACAGAAAACATGACAACTCAAGGCTTATTTTTAATTATTTATTTTATTCGTGTGGCTGTATGTGGGAAGGTAATGTGTATATGGGTGCCTGCAGAGGACAGAAGAGAGCATCAGATGGCCCCAAACTCCCATTACGTGTGGTTGGGAGCCTCTCAACATGGATGCTGAGAACTGAACTTGGGTCTTCTGCAAGAGCTGCGAGCACACTTCAAAGATGAGCCATCTCACCAGCCCATTAAGGATTTTTTTAAGTGCTAGTGGTTAAGCATTGCCAGCACACCACTGCTTCAAATAAACTGAATATTTTATTAAATTACTTAATAAATATATTCTTGTATCTTTAAAGACTAAGAGAAATTTCCTGATTTATTTTAGTTGGAATTTATAATTCTTTTTACCCACGATAACTTCCAGCTGGAGTGTAAATACCTCTGCTACATTGCTGGGAAATAATAGTCTTAGAAAATTTGGTCTGCCTCAGAATTGGAAGCTTGAAAGAGCTTGCAGCAGTACCTGGCTCAGCCCCATTGTTTCAGAGATGAGGGAACTGATGGCAAGAAATGGCCCATGATTTGACCAAGATGATACACTCAGGAAAGGAAATCCATGAAGGCAGATTCAATTCTGAGGAGAATCTGGGCTTAGTAGATCAAGGAGAACAGACTCAAGACTAAGAAAGGAGACAGAGGCAGAGGGCTAGAATCCGGGCGAGCTCATGAATAAGTCTCCCACTGTCCCATTGATGCTGTGATGATGCTAGACTATTCGTTCATTAATGTATGTGAGCAAATGGATGTATCTGACAATTAAATATAAAATTAATTAACTTAGAATTCAGCTGCAGGACTAATTATCAAATGCTAAAGATGTTTTCTATGATGAAAAGTGTCAACAATAAAGGAAGGCACAATAAAAACAAAAGGCAATCTACTCTTCCCAATATTACATTTTTTTTACTGAGTTTTTATTTTTACTAAGTAGTAAAGAAATGGAAAGCTGATTTTATATAAGAAACATTAATGGAATATAAAACAAGTTCATGCCTCATTTAAAACATAGACCACTTGAGAAAAAAACTGGTTTAAATTGTCTGTGTTTACCTTATCATACACTATTTCAATAAACTAGTATCATGTCAACCAGCAGGCAACAAAGCATAGCTATCTAGTTTTTTGTCAATGCTTCACAAAATCATTGATGAGCCTTTTATTTGAGCTTGAATTGTCAGGAGAGAGGTCTAGGTTTTACTTGACATGAGTGAAGGTACTTTGGGATATGATTTGAGACTTAAAGGTTATTTCATAGCTAATCTCTTTTACCTAAGCAATGGGCAAATTCACTTCTAAGTAGGAAGTTGATATACTGACTGTATAATATGCAGTGAGTTGTCTTTGAAGAGGTAACATTCTATGGTCATAGTCTCCCAAAGAATGTGGAATGGAGCATAGGAAATGTTAATGTATCACAATCAAACATTCTTACACCCACCTTCTTGCCCAAGATTCTTTGTCTCAAGTCAATGTTGTTACAAATAGCTTACTTAAAGTTGTTTTAACCGCATTCAAGATAATTCAATAAAATCTTCTCCATAGTGCTTACCTCAAAACCTAAGTTCTTTTGGATGTGTTATGTAAATTCTCTTCACATAAATTAGAAAAGATGGATGAGTAAAGTTAGAAGATAACCCTTGTGGGTCATGATGCAAATCTAAGCTTCCTCTTTACTTGCTTGTTCCCAAGACAGATTCTCTTGGCCAGCATATAGTATGAGGGGGTTCTCAAAGGGTGGTCTCCGAACAGGAGAAGCATGAAGTAACCAAATTCTTGTGCTCCATCCCAAGACTACAAAACTCTTGGGGTCAGAGCAAGCTATCATTAATAACTATAGAACAAAATAAAGCCTGGGAACTTAAGGAGACAATCTTAAAGATAACTTTGCACAACAACAACAACAACAAAAAATGGACACATTCCTAACTCCCTTCCCCCACCTTCAAGTGTAGATGAACTCACTTGTTCTGATAGCACACAGCACAGCTTTGTGAATGTGAAATCTATGTGGCTCCATGTGAAATCACTGCATTTTATAAGCTTTTATTTTCCTCTTTAGATCATGATTATTTTAATAATCAAGTAAGGATAAGATCTTGGGGAGAAGGAGGAATATGCCAAAACAAGAAATGGAAACAGGTGAGGCATTAGCAAATACTCAAGAGGAGATAAAGTCACTGAGGAAGCATGGGAGGGAACAGGAGAGAGACTCTCACAGGTCAACAGCCCTGCCCTTGCCAGCCATTTAGCTACTGGCCCTTCTTTGTCCCACTGGTCCCTCACGAGCAACTGTTCTTGAAATTAGGCTGATTTGGATTAGCGAGGTCTGTATCCCAAGGTCATAGCCGTTCACTGAAGCTTGCCATTTCTTCTTTGGAAGGCATAAACACTACAGACTTTGATTCCTGTGGATATCTTTGCCTGCCTGTAATGTAAGCAATACTTAGACTTATTTCCTAATCCCAGGAGAGAGTATCCAGAGCTTCCCCGGTACGTCATGTTTGAAGACCGTAAATATGGTTCTCTTTTGACATTTTTGTGCTTTAAAACATATATAGCGGAAAAAAATCATTTATGAGAATCCAGGTGACGATTACATAGGAAATCTTTATACTCACATTGCCACTTTTCCAGTCAAGTTGAAATTACTTCAAAATAAGGTTTCAGGTTCCAGGTGCCCTACATTTCGCCGAGTTTCCCTTTTCCTTTCCTTTGCTGCTAAGCAGGTCTTCTCTTATGTAATCCCAAAATCTCTTTCTTCATATTTACTTCACATAGTGCAACAAGTATCTAATTATCCAGGTCTGTCAAATATTCCTCCTTGTGCATTTCCTATTCACATCATATTTTTATGCTTTACCTAAAACTTGGGTATACATGAGAGGTCAATAGAGATCTTTCTTTTAATAGCGTGTATTTGTGTAGTTTCTCTTGCTTTTTTTCTTTCTGGGTTTTTGTTGTTGGTTTTTTGTTTGTTTGTTTGTTTAGGTATTTTGGGTTTTGCTTTTTTTTTTTCAAGACAGGGCTTCTCTGTGTAGCCTTGGCCATCCTGGACTTACTCTATAGACCAGGCTGGTCTCAAACCCACGGCAATCTGCCTGCCTCTGCCTCCCTGAGTGCTGGGATTAAAGCCATGTGCCACCACGCCAAGATTTCTATATTTGTTCAATCATAATCGGACAGAAAACAAAATATTTTCCAGTTTTTTTCTTGCTTTGTCCAGATTTTCTTTGAGTACTAAAATACAAACTATCTTAGAGGAAGTTTTATGTGCCACCGAAAAGAATGTGTCTTCTATAGCCTTTGAATAGGGTATATTGTAATTGTCTCTTAATCCCATTTAAAATATAATGGCACCAGACATAGCTGTTTTATTTTTTTAATGTCCCATTGATGGAAATAGCATATTGTATTTATTAACTATTCTTACATTGAAGTGGATCTGCTCCTTTCCATCAAGTAATATTTGTTTCAGGAAATTAGGTTTGCTGATATTTGGTGCATATATGTTTATCATTGCTATATCCTGTAGATGAGTTATGTCCCCTTCATCAATATGAAATAATGGTCTTTATTGCTTGATAAATAATACTTTCTTATTACTTTGTCAATGTCTGATGTTCTGATTTATGAACCTTTTCTTCAAGACCTGATATCTGTCTTCTTCTTCTTCTTCTTCTTCTTCTTCTTCTTCTTCTTCTTCTTCTTCTTCTTCTTCTTCTTCTGTATTGGTGAGGCTTTGCCCTGACTTTTTGATTTGATTTATTTAACATTTATCTCTAAAATTGCTATTTCATATTTTCAATATTTTATATAAAAATTGAATTCCTCTATTCTACTTGTATTGCTTTCATGTTCTATTCAACCACTTATTTTTATTCATCCAGGAATTTGTGCACTCCTTGATTTCATGATACATTTTTACAATTATTTATTTAAATGGCTTCTCTGAGATATCAATCACTCACAGAAATCCATTGCTATGGAACTTATCCTTTTTGGAGGCTTTGTTCTGTCTTATTTGTTCTTAATTTTTTTTTGCATTGGAGATTAGATCACCGTTTGATTTTTTTCATATTTTTTTCAGTTGAAGTATTTTCATATTCAAGTGGGACTAGATTGTAGTAAGGTTGAAGGTCATTCCTCCTAACCTGACAGAGGCTACATCTCAGTAGTTAAGTGGTTAAGTCCATTTGGTTGAGGTTCCAGGCATGAGCTCCAGGGTCATTCTGAGAGTAGAATGCTAACTATAAGAGCAACCACTACATGTAAATATGGGAATGGTGAATTCAAAGCTATCTCTCTTCAGCTCTAATAATTTGGGAGTAATAAAGGTACAATCCTCATATAAGATATTTGTATTAAGATAAGAGTCACTAAGGAAAGGCATAGAGCAAAAGTAAGCTGAGTAAGACAAGGAGTAAGTAATTGAACAACGTGGAAAAACAGGGGAAAAATAAATACAAAAAATAAATGTGGCATATTTTAGCATAAACAAAACTTTAAAATTCCAAAAACTATACATACTTATAGTTATGTTGCAAAGTAAGAATGTATTGGGGATAAAATAAGGAGAAAAATAGTTAAAATGAGATTGTGTATGGGCTGCAGGTAAGAAACATAGCAGTAAACTCAATAGACAAGATACAGAAACAGTTTGAGTAATCCTAACAATTTAGTAATAAAAACAAAAAAACACAAATCAAACATTTTTGCAAAAGTTAAGACTTATAAAATTGACTTATAAAGTTATAAGTCAATGTAGAGTAGAAGTAAAACACTAAAATACAATATAGCAGGAGCCAATCTCTTGCTTGCAAAGCTGGATGTCGGATCCCCACCTGCAAAGGTCTTATGGATCGAATTGTGGTGATGAAAGACCTGATGTTGGTATCTACAAATCGCACTGTAGCAAAAGACACCTATACTGCTCTTTTTTTTTAAGTCTACTTTATTTTGGGGTGTTTAGGCTTCCACCTCCCTTCCACCAACTCCCCATCCTCAAGTAAGAGAGACAAAAGGGTAGTGGGTAGAGGGGGCCCAGACCCCTTTACTTCTCAGGGCTATTTAAGGTCAACGGTTTTTTTAGGGCTCTATACCAATCTCTGTCCATTGCAGATGCAGCCAACAGACTCCTCCTTGCCTCTGCATCCTGAAGCATTTTTCTCCACCTATCTGCTCCAAACCACCACACCGTCTCTGGTCTCTGGTCTCTCTAAACTGCTCCACACCACACCAAATGGCACAGCAAGTGCCCCACAATCTCTTTCTCAGCTCTCATATGTATACTCTCAGAGTTCTAGACCACCCCCCTCTCCGTGCCACAAATGGAAGGCCATTACCAGCTGGCAAAGATCATGCCCTGCATGAGACAATTAACAGGTATGAACAAACTATAGCCTAACTAAAAACCACACACTTGGGATTAAAACAAAAGCACATTTATATAACAGACAAAGAAAAACAAAACTTCCATTACATCATACACTTTATCCCAGACTGGCAGATATGTAGTGTTTCCGTGGGGTTCAAGCAGGTTAATTCTTAGGTTGAGTTTTGGCCCAGGTATCATCAGGAGGTTCTTCCTCCAATAGGAGTGTCCCAGCAATCAGTACAGAATGCAGTGTGCCCCACACCTACCTCACATACTATTTTCCTCATATACTAGATGGTCAACCTTGCCTCAAGTGGATTTCAATGTCTGATGCTATGGTGAGGTCACACCCATGCTTTTATGTACCTTTGGGAAGGATATCGCCAGAGCAACAGGTACCTATTTGTCTTAGCTTGAGAGCATTTGGGTGGTTCTAGAGTAGGGGGAGTTTCTGGGTCATGACTGAGTGGAGTTTTCTCTCCGTGCCCTCCTCTCCCAGAGTTAGTCATAGCATATGGGATGGTTAGCCCTGGGAGATTTCCCAAATGTCTGCTTTACATAGCTTGGGGATCTTCCAGGATTTTTGGGTTCTCTACCTTAGCTTCTGGGGATTTTTCCTTCTCCCTTTGGTTTGCCACCCACTACAGGAGCAAGAGGGATTTCCCACCTCCCCTGCTGCTCTGTTTGATGCTCTGGGTTATAGTCTGCTATTCCTTTGTAAGTCTAGCATTCAATGTTTTTGTTAATCTAGTCCAGTGATGACTGTTTCCTTCTTGTCTTTTTATGCCTCTCACATGTTTATGGAGCCAGTGGTCAGATGTCATTTTTAATATCTGAGGGCACATAGAGGAGAACTGTTTGCCCCGCTCTACCGTCATTCCTTGTATGAGTCATTTTTGAGAGGAGGCAGCAAGCATAAGGGTTGTAGAACATATAAGAATAACGTGTTCCTACATAAAGCGAGCTGTGAAGCATCGGGGTAATCAGCTTATGTTTCAAGAAAGCAATGTCGCCTCTGTCTTTTCCACCTAATATTAAGTAGTTTTTCCAGGAAAGTAACTAATGTGCAAGGCAGTAATAAAGAAAAGGAGCAAAGGGGAAAATGAAATGTAAAACTATTTGCTAATGATCAAAAAGAAAAAATTTAAATCATTCTTTTTAATATTTCACTTACTTATTTGTTATATTTTGTGTACAGGTGTTTTACCTGCATGTATATTTTATGTACAATATCAGGTCTCCACAGTCTATATTTACAGACCTTTTTAGGCCTCTTTGCAGGTGCTGGGAATCAAATCCAGGTCCTCTAGAAAGGCAAGCTATACTCTTAACCACTGAGCAATCTCTTCCTTCCCCAAATCAAAAGTTTCTAAACTATGAATTGGACAAATCAGGAGTGTACTTTATGTATCTCTTTCTTTTCTCAGTGGTTGTAATACTAATGTGTCCAGTTCAATGTTTGGGAAAATTAAGAATTATAAAACCAGAGTCTATAAGAGACTGTGAGATGTTCAGTTACCTAACGTGAATGTTGCACGAATAGAAGTTCAAGGAATGAAGCCCTCGTGTAAGTTTTCCTTCTAAATCAAAGCGTACTTTAGACATGAAAGATTATTTTAACCAAATAACATCATTTCCACTGAATAACTTTATCCATGATCCCCTATGTGACATATTTAGCTAAATACAAAAAAAGTTCCCAAAGTCTTCTACAATAAAAAGGGGGGGGAGGGACAGCAATGAGCAAATTATATGAAACGAAACATCACAGTGTCGTGTGATAAACACCCAGAACTGATCTAATGTTCTTGTGTCACTATCACGTTTCCTTGTTAAAATCACATAGCTCACTGTCTCAGAATCTCAGAATATCCAGCTCAAGGAAATCAGTAGTAGACGTTATTTATATTATATTTTATTGTATTGGTTATTGAATGAGGTTTCACACTTTAAAAACATAAACAGAAAGCATCAGCAGTGCTACCTACAGACATTGGCCCCTGGGATTTTTCAATGATGCTGCATTAACCTCGTTCCATTTAGAATGTCCTGTCTCTGAAGACTGCCAACTAGTGTTACTATCAGGTCACCCACGCACAGGAAGGACTTGTAACACTTCAAGTTATCCAAAAATGGTGGCCTATTTTGAAATACTTTTTCTTTCATCCATAATATGCTAAGCTGGACTAGTTTAAGAAAGAAGATACAGTTTTGGTGTAGAAGTCAGGAAAAAGTTCCAACAGTGTTATCAAATACTAGCATTTAGGTTTTTAAGGCAATTTCACTTCTCAGATTCGAAGTGGAAGTTATTATAAAGATGTGTAATTGTGTAGCCCTTAGGGTGACCTAACCCACAGAAATATCATTAGGACGGAAAGAATAATGGAAATGAAAATTATAGAAGCAAAAATAAAGGTTATTATTATGAATAATCATAATAAAATTAAATTCCCTGTGTAATAGAAGCCTTAATGTACACATTATACATACGAACATACATGATATTGTTCACTCTTTGAATATCATCGTTCATACTTTTTAAGTCAAGAGAACATAGAGTTTTCAATTCCATTGTTCTGCCAGGATATCTGATCTTAAAAGTCAGATACTAAGACCACAGTCATCCAGTTTGGTTTCATACTCTGTTGGTATGCCGTACAATAATCCCACTTATTAAAACAAGATCTAGTTGAAGAAATAATGATGCCTACATTACAAAAACATATCTGAAGTAAATGGAGTTGCTGTCTCCACATTAGTGCTTGTTACACTCCTCTGTAATTTCCAGATGCATTCACGTCTAGGTGTCAGTCCTGAGTTTTGATAGGATTGCCATATACTTGATGGTCACAAAACTTTTGGAAGCCAAATGTATACTGGAACAAGTTTCTTGGTGACAGAGGTTATGATTTATTTAGTTGTTAATCTTGCATCCTTGAAACACAGCATTTTGCATAATAACTGCTCAATAAGTAAATTGGAAAAAATGATGCACAGAAATGAAGAAATAAAATACTGAGATTATACACAAATTACATGCTAGGGTCAAGTTAAATATAAACCCTAGAGATAGAGAATTCTACCTTAACTGTGTAATGGACTTGTCCAAGGAGCTTTTAAGCATACAAGTTCCTGGATTCCTCCAAATGGAATCTTTCCTTTATTGTCCCAGGGATAGGTGATATTTAAGTCCTGATGAACAAAAGCAGCTAAGCCTGAGAGCCATCTAAGTTAATTCCATGTGTTTCTCACAAGTGATAAATTCATTTCAGTTTTAAGCTAGACAAGTACAAATATAGAAAGCAGCACAGCTTCCCATATAAGAACACCGAGAATAAGACAGGCTAAATTACCTGTCTAATGATAAACATCTAATAAATGTCAAAGCTGAGATTGAAATTCTGTCTTTGCATGGTCCAATCTTCATTTTTTCCATACAATAATACTCCATTTCTTTCATTATCTTAGAGATTTTTTTTTCTGGGAAGAAGAAATGAAAGCTGCTTCGAACTCTAATGTGCTTGTCTGTCCAGATTCAATTCCAAACATAACTTTAGAAATCAAAAGCAAAGAAATTGCATTTCATTACTTTCTATGTTCACTGCCAAACATAATCCTCCCAAGTATTGTAGCTTGTATAATATAATTAGGTGACTTGATGGAAAAAATATATATATGATGTGATATACAACCTGGGCATGCATACAAAGCTGATAGAGAACTGGTTTGATTTTAAATTCATTGGCTGTTACGGATGACAGGCAAAATAATAAATGTCCTACCATGCCTGATTGTGTCATAATGTTAAGCTCGCATACCCATAGTTGTCACTTGGCAACCTTAACAATGAAAAGGACAACCAGTTCTATTAGTAGTTACATACCATAATTCTGCTTCATTTAATAGTGAGAGAAAGGAAAAATAATTAGTTGACCTGATCTTTCTTAGCTATTAAATGGCTTTAAAATAAAAAAATAGAATTGAATTTTTATTACCTCTTAATTTTGACTGTTGGTACTATGGGAGTGTCTAAATACATTCTTTTTGTGAACTTACGCCAATATTTTGTAATATTTTATTGTAGCAACTACAATTTCTCTCACAAACACTGTCAAATACATACGCAAAGATACTTCTAGATCATTAAGCTGAAAAGCTGGATGTTAAAAATTGGAAAAGAAAAAGAAAATTGATTTAAAGTTACATTATGGAGGAAATTAGTTTTATCCAATTGTGCTGCTTTTATTTGTGTAGCATAATTGAATCTGAAACATAGTTGTTCATTAAGAATGTTAACCTCAAATCAATTTTTCTGCTTGTGCTCTTTTTAAGTATAGTATTCACCATATGGCAAATAGATTCGTGATAAGGATTTAATTTCATTCATTTGTTCTGGTGTGGAAAAGGCTACATCGGTAATGGCACTGACCCATGTAAATACAGCTAGATTGCTACACAAACCCAAAGGGTGCTTCCAAAATAAACATTCTCTGTGTCAATATGAATGTGCAGTGAGAACAAGATGAATGAGCCGAAGCAATGTGGACATAACCCACAACTGGTAAGAAAGGGAGTTCCCCTCTGCTTACTGAGGAACATTTTTGCATCTATGTGACGGGTTTGGAGAGATAGAAAAACTTAATGATATTCTGAAGACTTATACTTCTGAAACACCCACACAGACCAGGAGTTTGAGGTATTGCTGCATGACACTTGGTGTTATTATGATATAATAACGGTCAGTAGAAACAAAGTGTAAACTTGCCCCATGTGGCAAAGGGACAAAAGTTCACACTTTCACAGTTATCAAATAATTGATGTTGATTTACTTAAAGTTCACCTAATCAAGAAATTTTCCTTTTACTTCTGCAGTTGGCACATTACCAACTGAGCTGTCCCCTTAACCAAAATTATATAATGTGTGTGTGTAGAAAGATGACAGAGAGATGATAAATATAGATAGATGAATTTTAAATTTTTTATATTTTTGAGGTTATAACATAATGATATCATTTCTCTGTTCTTTTTCCTCCCTCCAAACCCTATACTTCTCCTTGCTCGCTTTCAAATGCATGGCCTCTTCTCTCACTAATTTTGTTACATTCATACATGCATATGTATATGTATTCCTAAATACAACCTGTTTGGCTGAATAATGCTACTTATATGTATATTTTCAGAGCTGACCATTCAATTTGATATCCAATTGGTATGTTCATCTCTGAGGAAGGCTATTTTTCCCATTCTCACCATTCTTAATTGACTGCAGCTCTTCCTGTAGGCTTGAGGCCTCATGGGCTTTTGCTTGTCCACTTTGCCATGTCTACTGATGTTGGCTGTTGAGATCATTCTTAGGCAGTCATGTGGTGAGACTTTATGGGTACAGTTTCTGACATTACTAGGAGACACAGTCTTATAGTAAGCTCCTGGATCCTCTGACTCTTACCAAACCCCTTCTTCTGCAATGTTCTCTGAGCCTTGAGTATAGGAGTTGTTTTGTAGATGTATGCACTGGGAATGATGTCAACAACCCTGTTTTTGTTGGTTGTGGTTACCTCTAATGGTCTCTGATCACTATAAAGAAAAGTTTGCTTGATGAGGAGTGAAGACCCGCTTATCTGGATATAAGGACAAATATTCAGGATGTAGTTAGGAATTATACGGGTTTGGCAAAGAAGTGGCTGCAGGTTCTCCTCCAAGATCCAATATTTTACTAGCCCTGGGGAGTTCACGCTAGGTTCCTAGAACCAAGCATGGCTTCTCTCATCTTAAGCAGGTCTGAGGTCCAATCGGAAAGCTATTGATTAAACCTGTCAAGGAATGCCTGCCACTACTGCACACTTAGGGTTATTGTGCTCTGCTGACCATCGTTGCGGTTCACAGGCCTCATGACTGTTGGCTGCTTTCCTCCTTTAGAAGCTCACATGGCACCTTCTGGCACCATGAAAGCGAGACCTCAGAGAGGAGGTGTTAAGGTCAGTTCCAGCTCAGGGACCTCTGAGGCATGTTTATGCAGGACATATGTCTTCAGCAATAGTGACTTCCACTTCTGGGGCTGGCAACCAAGAGCAATAAGCAATACTCCGTAGTGTTGTGGGAGCCTCTTGTAGAACCTTGACCAGCAACTCAAAGGAGAGATACGCATGCCTGGGTTGGATTTTGTTATGTGGTCTTTGATTCTTGCAGGGAGCATCGTCAGCTCAGATGAGAAATTTTCATTTAAACTATATTTGTACAGCCACACAAAGACTTACAACCAGGTTTGTTGGTTGGTTGGTAGAAAGTTAATAGCGTGATTTCTTATAACTTTTTCAGAGACCCTTACTGTTATTTTTACCCTCCTTCTGTATTTATCTCTCTCTTCCCTTCCTAATTAGAACCCTCCTTTTCCCAATTCCCTTATTGAATCACCTGTACCCTGCTATTTCCCTCTCTGTTACTCCAAGCCCCTTTTCCAACAATGGTCCTTTTCTACTTTTCTCTAACAAAGACATTTTAAATTGGGTTGTTTACTGTCTGAACTGTAAATAGTTAAATAATTCCAATAAAGTCATCAGGGATAATTTTGAGCACGTAAAATCTTTTCAACTATTGTTCATAGTTCTAACTTTTTTTATCTTATAAAGAGTGTTTATATCTGTACAGTGGATTTTGTGGAAAATCTATTCTTTATTAACCCAAGAGATAAATATGTCTTTTCTCAGGGAACACAGTGGTCTTTTGCCAACTGGCTCCAGATCACTGATTAACTGGCCGTAGGCGTTCATTGCAGGTGCCAGACTGTGGCACTGAAGTTGCTTCCCAATACGCTGCAGAAAATGCTATGACCCGTTACATCAGTTCCATCTACCAGCTAAGACTTGTCCAGCATTCTGTGGTATGATCTCGTTAGTTTTGCAATAGGCAACTTCTGAGCAGGAACACATTACATAACTACTATTGTCTTTCCTGTTGTTACTGAGCATTTACATTCACATCAGTACAGACCATCAGCACTCAGCCAAGTCAACTGAAAAGTTGCCTTCCCCTATAATTTTACATTGGCTCAAAACACAGCACTAAATTGCAAAGCAGTGTGACACCAGACAGTATTAAGCCTTTATGAGATGACATCAAGTCTTTAGGTCTGATAGTCTGATCATGAAAATTGCCTCTTCATCAACCAATTTTAAGATTTATGTTTATGTGTATTATATATGTGTGTAATTATATGTAATAGGTTTACATAAACATTTGGTATGTGTTATGTCTGTGAGTGAAATTCACATCTAAAGCAAGCTTTTATTCTATACTCTGAAGCAATCATGATTGTCATCTCTCCTTAGTCCCTTTTGATCTTCTTGGTGTGGCAATGGTTTTCTTACGGAGATTATTATGCTAAAGAAAGAATATAAATAGATAAATGAGTGAACTCTTAAATCCTGTGCTCATGGATCAATACCTAAATATTTATTATGTTCTTCTGGGATGTCTTACCAAGCAAAGCTGAGATTGCAATTCAGAAGTTTAAAATAAACTGGAATAAATGATTAGAAAAAACAAAAAAGAAAATCAGTGAAAAATCAGTGAAATTTGTCTATTGGTTTAAACTTGTGATATTGTATTACATTGCTTAATATTAGTTGTATTGATTGTGCATAATTCCTGTGGCGTTCATTTTAAAATGCTTCAAAAGAACAGGAGTGAAGTTCTATTTTTGGAAAAATACATTGAATCCTCTATTTTTCAGAAAAGATTCATCTTTAAGCATTTTTCCCAGAAATATCTTGTAAGTGATAGCCTGGTCCTCTTCAACTCATTTCATCTAGCATTTCTAGATCCTTTTTGGCTTAATAAATGTAAAATAGAAGTGCTTGTTAGAAGTGTTTCCACCCTAACCTATTTGCATACCCTTTTTCTGGTAATGACTCCCTGCGCACACTCCCGTGGCTCTGGCTTGTTCTACACCACCTAGTCTCTGCAGCCTCCTGACCCCTGTCGGCGCCAGCTGTTTCTCATCAGGTGTTTCTAATCATGGGGTGGGAGATATGGAAGATGAGACACATTACCTTTACAGACCTTTGATTTGACAGAGTCAGCCCATAGAAAGTGCACATTTCCAAACAGGCACAGAGCATTTCCCCCTATTAGGCTATTTTGTGAGTTGCCCCTAGTGTGGCAGACAGAACGGGAGCTGGGGCAGGGAGGGAAAGATCTTAGATGGTTTCCTCTAGGGGGAAAAATGGACCAACTAAAATGCCTGATGTGCCTAAAGCTTTCTGTGGACAGTGTTAGTGCTTCGTGTGGACGCACTGATTTTTATCCCTGCAATACTCTTATAAACAAGATTATTGTGACTCTGATTTTAAGAGTCTTGGAGAAGTTAGGCTCCTGGTAGTCAGACCATGGAAGTGCACTTCATATTCCCAGTCATCACGAGGGAAAAACAAATGCAGTCCATGTCCTGTTTATTAAAAACAAACCATAAACAAATGAGACTTTTAAAAATCTTTAATGCCCATGCTTACTCAGGTTAGATCTCCGGTCACTGTTTTGTCGCACTTGTCTATTTTCTAACGTAGCCCCTGGAAGTCATAGCAACTCGCCAGCTAGTATTGAAGCAAACTGGATTGAGACCATTTCATTTTATGATTTCTCTAATTCTATAGTGGACAATAAAAAGGGAAGAGCACTTCAGACTTGTCTTCTGCGAACCACACCCCTCTTTCTCTGAATCCTTGGGTCTATCTGGCCTCACTGGACCTATTGCCACATCTGTAACAAAAGAATGTTAGACTGCATAGTTGTCTCATTTCCCATAGACACCGGTGTTTCTGTGGTTTTTCCTTTGCTGTATTACAGGATAGCATATGGAAGAGACTGAAATGTTGGTCGGTTTCATGCATACAAGAATAGCACAGGATTTTTTCAAAACTCCAAACTCCCAAGTCCTCAATACACCTTATTACTACACAATGCTGCTCTTGAAGGCCAGTGTCCCCCCAGCACAGTTGGAGAGCTGCCCACAGTGGGAAGTGACAAGGTTTTGAACTTGGCTCTGTCCCAGCTGACTTTGTCGATGACAAAAGGGAACATCTATTTGTCAAGTTGATGACATTGAGTTCTATGAAGTTACAAAGTGTTCAAAATTCTTCAAAGGCAGGACTAACAAATTGCAAATTCAGCAAATGAAACCCCGTTTGTTGGTGATTATAAATTTGCATGAACACATGACAAGGGTCAGTTAATGGCAATTTAGTCGGCACTGATCTCATGTTTAACAACGTAGGGATGCTGTTTGAAAAATAAAATTTGAGGTGACATATAGATGACCCTAGAAGCAGAATACTAAGGTCTCAATGACTTCTCCCCTACTTCCCACTTGACAGATTAAAAAAAAAATACCCTCCGTAGATGGCAATACAACTTCCAACTAAAAGTAGCTAGAAGCTGCCGACAGTGCTACGGAATTTTCACAAGACTACACTAGATCTTTATTATCTGAGGGCTCAGTGACTGGGACCATCTCTATTGTAAGACTGGACATGAGAAACATGGAAATGCCACACTCATGCTAGAGAAACCATTTCTTATTGCCATGACTAACTGGGAACAGGAACAAAGCAAGGATGTCTTGAAGAAGAAAGGTGATCCATCATTGGCCCTTGGGAGCGTCCTTTAAAAGTACAGTTGAAACAATAACTATTTACCCCTGTGAAAAAGCTTTTAGTCTAGCTTGTGAGTTCTGGTGCCTATTCCTATCTGTCCTTTGAGGGTCTGTGTAACACGTTCCTCTGTATCATAAAGGGTGATAAGTAAGCAACCCTTCCCTCATAACTGAAACTACTTCTGAGACGGAGATATAGAATCAGCAGTTGTCTTCTCTTACTATGCATTTTCATTTAAATAGTGCAGTCTTAATTTCAATGTATTTTTATAGTGGTATATAAAGTTACTAGGTATCTTTTCCCTAGATAAGTTTACAGTGAGTCATAGAATATTTAGTTTCCTTTACTGCCGAAAACTATTGAGAAGATTTTTGTGAAACAATCTGTTTGAAACTCAAAGCAATCCTATTAAAATTAGGAAAAACAATGTTATCTAGTTTAGCCACTCATTCAGCATAGTAGTTGAAGTCTTAGCTAGAGCAATACAACAAGAGAAGGAAATAAAAGGGACATGAAAGAAAATGAGGATATCGAAGTGACCCTGTACAAGACACCCTTGAAATGAAAATGCCCTCCCCCAGAATGACCTGCATTGATAGAGAAAGGTCAATAACCTACTTGAAACTGAACTTCACCTGCATTTGAACCTCCTATTCTACTTTACAATGACACAGTGGATGAACACACCTTGATCTGAATTGGTAACACATTTGCTCTTGCGGAAGGATGTGACATTCTGGCAGCTGATGAATTGCTCTTTGTTCCTCTGTTAAGAGACAGCTCTTTTTCAATGAAGTAGATCTTCCTTGACATGCAGCACTTCCTGAGCATACAATTAAAAAGAACACGTACAGAAATTTTATACCTTAGAGGAGTTTGGAATAAGGAGCTTACCTGTTAGGCAGAAGCATGACAACAATAATTCCTTTTCCTTTGACTCCTGTTATTCCATTGTTGCCAGAGTGTAACAATTTTTTCTTTCAACAATTATATTAATGCCATTGTGATTATGCTTTCCACTTTCCACTTGTATGAGCTAGTGGCCTTTTTTATAGCTAGATGTTACTATATTCTTGAAATATTACATGCCACATGGATTCACAATATGAGCAGTAAGAAATCAATGAATGGTTGCAAGAAAGGAGACTCTGTCGTGACTTTTTACTTCCCAAGCTGGCATAAAATTTCAACAATGGTTTACTTTTTTTTTCAAAAGTCTATCTCTTACCACTAAATTAGCATAGCAGAGAGGTTTGGCATCGTGATCTCATTTACCTTAATAAAAGCTACTTAATGAAGCCTACAAATACTCCTTAGAAACTCAGTGGTTTGACTATTCTGTCCTGTATTCTTGGTCAACAGATAATCTTTAAAGCCTTTAATAAGACATCTCACAACTGGGGTGTGTGTATCTCACCAAATAATTTGATTTTTTTCTTTGAAGCATAGTTATGACTATCTAATAATTGACAGTAGTATCTTAAATTCCATTAAAATGTATATATATATAATATGTATTTGGGTATAGGTATATGTATATATACATATTGGGGATATGTATATATTATCCAAAATGATTCTTTCGTTTGTTTTCTGACGAACTAAGCTGTTTTCTTAATTAATGATTGATGTAGGTGGGCCCAGCCCACAGCGACCAATGCTGCCTTTGGGCAGGTGGATTATATAAGAGAGCAGGCTGAGCAAGCCATAGAAAAAAGCCAGTAAGAACTATTTCTCCATTGTCTCTGCTTCAGTTCCTGCCTCCAGGTTCTTGCTTCAAGTTCCTGACCTGACTGCCCTCAGTCATGCATGGTCTGTAAGTTGTAAAATAAAATGAACCTTTTCTTTTGTTCAGAGTGTTTATCATAGTAACAGAGAGAAAAGTAGGCTAGGCTATTTCTCAACTTAATGTGTCTACAGGAGCATTTCATGGTTTGCAGCAATATTTTGGAACAAATTTTTATTGGCTTATTACTTAATGTCTATCTGATTTTAATAGAAATTTTTGAAACATTTGATTTCTTTACCTGTCAACTGTTCTGAAACTCAAATTGTTTGCTGCATTCCTCCTTCTAGCATCTTCCTCTGACCTAATTAAGCTGCCTTTGTTTGCCTGTAGGAATGCCATTTTCTTGCAGTGTTCCCTGTCTGAAAGATGAAGTGTCACATTATCTTAAGGTTAGTATGATGAGGCTAAGGTTATATTTCCTTGTGTCACAGGGACAAATTGACATTTTCAGAGAAAACATAACATTTCTGTCTTTCTGATAAGGAAGTAAAAGGGACCATGGTCCTTTTAGAGAAGTTTTTTGTTAACTGCAAGGTAAGATGAAGGAAATAACCTATGGCTTTTGCTTTCATTCAGACCCATCACTCATTTATTTCACAGTCACAATATTAATTTGCCAGCCGTGGCTTAATTATTTGAAGTTGAGTTGGTGCTTACTGATGACAATAGAATTATATCATCTTCAATAACATTTTATTTCTTCCCTCTGTATCTTCAGATTAGCCCAAATCCCATGACTATCTGTGATGACTTAGTTTCTATTAGCCTAAGGAAATCAAAACTTACAAAATTCAGTTGTTATTTTTTTAGTGTGAATATGTAAAACCATTGCTTCCATAATCCTTTATTTCAACATCCCTACCATACCTAGGCGATATTTCACATCTAGGTTAACTACAGGAAAACACATCCATAGTATTAAAGAAACCATTTTACAAACAAGGCTTTATCTGATGCGATGCTTTGCGTTTTCTTTTTCTGTCGTCTACCTTGGAGTTTGTTTTCCTATGAACGCTTCAGTAAATCGTTTATAATTAGTACAAATGACAGGAGTTGCTTTTGAGACGTGTTGTTTACTCTCTGAAACGACACTGTTACTTGTGATCATTTCTTCTCTATCTTCACACTTGTGAATAAAGATCTCACAGGTGCAGAATTTCAAGCTTGTCATTGTCCTGGGTTCCTCCTATTTCAATTTCATAACATGAGTTTGGGGAAATTAAATGGAACTTCTTACCAGATTAGCAGAGTCAGCTTGAAATGGCCCCATCTTAGGGGTTCGATGGCTTCTGAGAAATGTCGCTGTGTAGGGTCCCGAGTGGAACTTCAGAGCCAAATGTTTAAAGACAGTCTTCATACGGAGACAGTAGAGTGGGCAACTGGAAAGGCTAAGAACTCTGCAGAAACCCAAATAGTGCTGCTAATGTGAAGAATGCATAAGTGTCTGAAGATACAGGGTAGTTTTCTCCAAAGTTGCTGAAACTCTGCTAGGAGGAGAATCTTTATAAGCTGTGCAGAGCCAAAATTGCATGGAGAATTCTAGCCCTCCCCCCAACCCCTTTCAAAAATGGACTCCCAGTTGGTCTCACTGAAGAGCCAAGGACTGGTTCGGTGTCTAAATTTTGTTACTATTTTCCAGCCCTAAACAAACATGTAACCTGATATACATGTTCTCTGTTGGTAAACACATGTTGAGTAAACTAATGAGTTTCTAGGAGGACTTTTGATTTTAACATTTTTTTTATTTATGGGTATATCTGTGTGAGTATATGCCACATGTGTGCAGTATATGCCACATGTGCGCAGGTACCTGTAGGGGCCAGAAGAGAGTATCAAGTGCCATGAAGCTGGAATTACAGGAGGTTGTGACCCACCCATTATGGGTGCTAGAAACTAAACTCAGGTTTAGAAGAGAAGAAAGCACTCTTAACTCATCTTCCCAGCCAACCTAAGAGTATTTTTGATGGGCATTTGTTAATAGCTAATATCCCAAATTCATGAGTATGAAAAAAAAAGTCATGCTTTACAAGTGTGTAGTTTACAGGCTACCTACAAATACTAACATTCCAACTACTATCTCTAACTTTTCTTCTTTCTTTGAGACAGTCTCACACTGTAGCAAGAGCTAGCCTGGAATGCCCCAATATGCAGCCCCAGTTGGCTTAAAACTCACAGCAATCCTTCTACCTTAGCTTCTCCAGTGCTCAGATTATTGGCTTGAACCACCACATGTGGCTTTCTTTTCATTCTAAAGCTTGTATTTCTCAGTGAGCATTACCGCTGCCATCACTATTAATAATTTATCACAAACTCAGACAGCCATATTATGGATACACTTACCTTACAGCCAAGATATATTTCACATTGACAGTTCTATGTATCATGATCCAAAGATTGTTTTATGAGCCTCATATGTGTAGGTCTCTTCCATGGGATTGATTGTAAAGATCATTTGTGAGGGAATTCAGTTTCACTTTTACACTTGCTATTTATTGAACCCATAGAAAATTCTTATTGGGATTACAGCATTGGCTTGTGCTGTCTACTGAAGCTTATATCAGCTGATTATCTCGAGCTGGCAATGTTATGCAGGTGTTTGACAAAGTGCAGTTCATTCATGAGTCAGGAGGTATCATTTTAAGAATTTGTTCATAGAAAGATTTAAGAGAAACATTGTGCATGTTTCTATGGAGAATGTGTTAGATAGGAAAAATTTTATTTGCTTTGGCAGATAAATATTTGCTATATGCTGCTGCTCTGGGAGGGTTATAAATGCCAGGAGTTTAGAGATTTTGGAAAGGTGCCGTGATATGTGAGAGCTGTTTATTTAGGATCGCTTCTATCACTGAAAAATAAATAAATGAGACTTTTACAAGTGAGGAACATGCTTCCAGATATATCACTAATAATTCTTTCTCACATTTAGTGGTGAACTTTCCTAAAGTGCTTGTTTTCCTCTCTGAAAAAAAAAACTGACCATAGTCAAAGCTTTGAATCACTTTTCAAAATTGTGTCTTGCTCTCAGCTGTCAATTAATCATTCTGTTTCATTCTTCCTTGATGTTGACTAAGTGACCAAATGTTTTTCTTTATGAGCAAGGAAGAAATAAATCTTTGAATATGTTACTCATTCTTGCTATTCTGCCTGACCAGTTTTCCCATGGTAGACTCATTTGAAAATATAGCTTACTAAGTAAGAACCTGCAGACACAGGGATTCTATCTCCGCGATGGCGAAGGTGCCACTATCTGGAGCTTGAGGGGTGGTTGGACCAACGAACTGTCCCAGGCACTCTCACATGAATCAAAATCATTCAGAATTTCCCCTCTGCAGTCTAGTAGGTATATGAAATCTTAGGTTTCTGAGAAATTTTAAGTGAATCTTTTCTAAATGTTATTATTTTATTTATATTGTTTAGACATTTGTTGAGTAATTAGAACACCAATAACTTTGTAATAGTTCACTAAAGGGACATATGTTGGTTTTCCTGTGCCTCGTAGCACTCTTTGTACTGTATATTCTCTGTCTGTTTTATATTCTGACCAAAGGCGGGCACTTCCAGGTAGCCACTTCTCAGTCTCAGTAGCAAGACTGTAACTCTCAATGTCACTCCACACGGATAGCAATAGTCGCACAAAGTAAGGCCACAAGAATAAATAAGTTTTGTGTTATTTTTTTTTAAGAAACTGTCCTGAAAATTGCTTTATCAAATCAAATCAATCCTACCCAACTTATTGTGAGCATACTTCTCTAGCTCACAAGAAATCACATAAAATGGCAATTAATTTTCACTCACTCTAGGTTATCAATTAGAAACCGGTATGAAATGTTTGTTTCATGCGGCCCATGCTCTTTTGAAATCAAATCTCTTTTCTCTGCCTTGAAAACTTTAGCGTGGTGCTAAATCTCATTAATTATTTACCATGAAGTCTCTCCTGCAGCGTTTCTGCTATAGACAACTACTTCTTTTTGTTGCGCATCCTGTCAGTAGACAGACCTAAGACACTGAAAATACTGTTTAGCGTCATGTAAAATCACTTGAAGTTTCATTGGATTAAATATCCTAAAAGAAGTATGTGGCTAGAGCAGACAGGCCAAGAGTGTAGAATAGCATGTGAAGATGGTATAATTAACCTGATTAGTATTTTTTTAAATCTCATTTCATTTTTTTCCTTGAAGGCATATTTAATTAATGTGACAGCAGATTATATAGTCCCTAATTGCATCTGAACTTTATTCGAAGTTAGTTGTTGTGTTGGCTCATTTTTAAAAAGTATTGCCACCTCCTAATTTGCACTCACTGCGATTTTTCACTTAATAATTTAGGAGCTACAAGAGAAGAAGGGACAATAGGTGGCGGAAGCTACTCTTCCATCCATTAGACTGCAGATAAAGCCTCCTGTAATTCTGCTGTGACAGAGCTGCCCAGCAAAGACCTCTGGGGTCGGTTACTTAATCAATCCATTTGGAAGAATGACGTCGGTGGTTTCCATGATTCCATGTGCCGGCTATCTAAATTAAGAAGGTGGTTAGAAACGAATCTAGGAGTTGAATATCAGACGGTAAGCGGCACCATAAATAGGTTTTCATCATTATCATTTGTCTATATCTTTTAATTAGTCCTCTAGAAAAGGATCCTTTGTTCCGACTGTTGATTTCCCCCATCTATTCCTAAAAGAGACAACAAAAACGGTCTTCAGAAAACTTTAAACTCAACCATGGTTCTTCCTTCTTAAGACCTTTACCGGCTTTCTCTGCTTATCTGGGGGGATTTCAACTCCTTGGTATTCAGCACAGTCTTTCACACTGTATTCCTTGTATGTGACTGAAGGTGCACTTCCTGCTCTGGCTCCCACTCAGGCTCACCTCCTGACCTGGTTCTCACATGGAGTTCTGCTGTTCTAATTTGTTCTTTCCAGAAGCATCTTGTTTTTCAGCTTGGAATGGGTGTCTAATAGTTGCCCTCTCCACTGCCCTCCTTCCTTTACTAAATCCTGATTTTTTTTTTCATACAGTACTTTCGAAATTCAATCTCAGTGTCTTCCAGAGGCCCCCTGGAAGGCACAGCCCTTGTCTTTCCTCTGTAGCCCAGAAGCACCTGGTGTATTGTTCATTCATGTTTGTACCCTTAGCTTACTTAAGCTTCTGCCTCCAATAGACTGCCAGCATTTTAATAACAACAGATGGTTTTATTCATCACTTGAATGCTAGGTGATCAGGCCTTTCCTGGGATACACACAATGGGCCACCAGAGGATAAAAACTTGTTAAATCAGTGAGTGACAAGTTCTGTCTTCAAACCAAGACTCTGCCAGCACCTTACCATATCACCTTTGGTACACTCTTGAATAACTAGAAGATTTGGTGGGTGTCTTAGTTTGCTTTCTAGTGCTGTGATGCGCACCAGGACCAAAGGCAACTTGGGGAGAAAAAGGTTTATTTCTGGTTACAATTTACAGTTGATCATGAAATGAAGTCAGCCTGTGGCTCAAGGGAGGAACCTGGAGGCCGGAACTAGGAAGTATTGGAGAAGTTCTTCTTATTGGCTTGCTCCTTCTACATTTTGATTTTTATATTTTCCCAGGACCACCTACAATGAGCTTGTCCTACCATATCAATCAGTCTTGCCTACAGATCCATCTTATGGAAGCATTTTCTCATTTGAGGGTACTTTTAGATAACTTTGTATCAAGTTGACAAAAAAAAAAAAACTAAAGCTAACCAACCCACAGCCTCTTTTCTTTTCAAATGTAAGAGAGATCCCAGCCTTGGGTGGGCATTATATTTTTAAGGGAAGACTAAAATCCTCTTGAGCATCCAAAAGAAAATAATGATAGAAAGACTGGATGACAATGTTATATTGTTACACTTTTTTTTTCTTCAGCGGCAGTGTTAATTCATCTTTATTTTTGAGAGAATGATAAGGAAAGAATAAAATGAAATTTATATAACTTCCCTCCTTTACTTTTTTCCTAAATTTCCTAAAACTCTTTTTGCTATTGAAGGACAACAGGGCTGTCACAGTTTCCAAAACTTTATAGCTCTGGCGTTCCCAGGGCAGACAGGAGTGTATTCCCTTACCATCAGAACAGCAGCAATTTCAAATCAAAGCTCACTAATCAAATTGATTAGCTGCCCCAGAAAATAACTTTCGGGAAGAGAACACATTCCCTTTTCTTAAACCACTTTTGACATTATCTATTTTTCAGTATTTGGTAGAGTGAAATTTTATTGCTTAGAGGCGTTTGCCTCACTTGGGAAACAGAACTTGAGAAAAAGACAACTAGGGACTATCTTTATTAAGAAAAAAAAATGGAATGCTAAAGTTGTTAAGAAAAAAAAATGGCTTTAAATGTCTCCTAAAGCAGAAAGCCAAGTTAAATATTTGGGGAGAGGCTTTAACATCCATTATCTCTCAGAGCACAGCCCCTGAAGATTTCTATTTTCTCAGGTTCTAATCTTAGCGCATAGCGATATAATAGATATAATAATAACCAAAGAAGGGCAATATCTATTACTTCATACAATTTACTTCTAAGCTTTCCTGATCCTGAGCAGGCCAAGTTTTTATACATTTAGAAACCATTTTATCTGATCTCAATTAAACACTGGAAGGAAGAAATAGAAGTAAGGGAAAAACATGAAGAAGCAAAAAGGGGTTATGGAGGAAGAGAAATTTGAAGGAAGAGCGGGGAAGAGGTCAAGAAGCAGAAGGAAAAATACAAGTAGGGAAGGGGGAAATAGCAACTATGAAAAACTACCTTTCTATCGTGCACAAATCGGTTTGGTTCATTAGTAATAGACAAATTATCATTCCAGGTATATAAGAAATAGGGCTGTCTTCTGTAAGAATGAATTTTGAAAGATCTATTCTACAGTAAACTTATTTATGCTGTACAATATCATAAGCTTTCATAAAATTTCCATAAATATTATAAAATACCTACCATGAAATTATAATATAACACTTTGCATGATGTAGTTTTAAAGACAATAAATGTTGCAGACAAGCATGAAATAAGCATAAGTATTCAGTTATACTGACTTTTATAGAATTTTAAATATGATTATTTATATAGCTCACATGTATCATATGAACTGATTTTCTCTTGACTTCTTTCTTTCTCCTTCACCAGATACACTGCCCACCTAAAATCATTCCTACTTACATTGTTTCTTCCATAAGCTTCTTTCTTTGGCCCCTTTGTACTCCCTATATCATTTTAGCCATTGTAGCTGTTAAAACGAGAAGTCTATCATTTCTCTGGTGTTACAGATAGCAGATGCTTCAACTATGGACAACTAGATGGAACCTCGTGTGGGCTCACGGTAGACACCAGTATCTTGAACAGATGAGTCTTTTTTCCCTGGCACACAAGCCATTATAGGACTTTTTCTATTGAGTTGATGCTGCGATGTCTCCATGAACTTTGAATAGTGGGGAAAAGGGGGCCTAGAGCTTCTATTTACTCCAGAGGAGCAGGAAAACCCGTGTGAAGTTATGATGAGTTATGCCCTTTACTGTCATGTGCTCCTGGAACTCACGTCCTGCCCTTCATTTGGCTGTGTAATGTGAACAAGAGTGTGTCTCAAACCTTACAGATCTCATAGAAGGAGGAGGTTAAGTACACGTAAACCATTTTCTGGAGAAATGTGAAGAATGTGCTGGGGTTGCCCCTGAAAGAACAGTGTGGGACACCTCTCAATGTGCAGCTGGAACCTCAAGTCATGCATAAGCCTCAGCCACTGATGGAGAGTCTGCAAACACAGGTTTTAAGAGGGATTCTGCATGATGTTCAGGAGCTGAAATGCTTCAGAAACTGCCTGAAAGGCTTATGCCCAATTATAAAATAAAAACCAATTAAAAATTGGCTTGATTATATAGTTTCCAGCTTCTGACCATGCTTTCTCCTCTGTCCTGTCCATGTTTCCTTGCGTTCTGAACATTTGCACTGAAAGAATTGTTTCCTGATACAGATATACTTGGAGCATTGGAAACTCTTGCTTCTTAATTTCTTAACTTTTGAATAAAAATTATCAAGACAAAGCAGATTTGTATTTTTGCATTGCCTTGTTATTCAGAGGTTATAAGTATAACATTGCTTTAATCCTCTCCAACAATATGAGATAATTTGAAAGTTGGGATCATTAATGAAATGAAGAGACTTTTGTGTCCAAACTATGTAAATGTTTAAAGGAATTTTACCAAAATGCATTGAGACCCAGCCAACTTGCGGTTACATAAAAAAAGCAAATCTTGACAAAGAAGAAAGGCAAAGTCAAAATGTTCTTGTTGAATAGGAAGGCTTTGTGATCTAACGAAAATCTTTCTAAGCTTGAAAAACATCTTCATTTATTTATTCCGATTTCAAGAAGTAACATTATATTCCCGTGATTTCCGTGATGATTGCAATATTGTTTCTGTGCTGGGCAGATACATGTTGCTCATTCCAGCCTACAGGATGTATATCTGGCAATATCAAGCATAACAGCAGCCTTGCTAACTGCTCAGTAAAATAAGAGCACATGTAGGCTTAATTAAACCAATTATAAAAATTATTAATGGTTAATGTGAGTGGATTCATGATGGAATTGTGTTTGTTTAAAGCAAGCACGATTGTTTGAAACAGTAACTAGGTGGGCCGGGAAAGAACCAGTAAAGAAAGCCGCAATGATGGAGTGGTTTCCTAAGCTGCCCTCTAGACAAGCCGCTAGATAAGAGTCTTGACAATCTTCAGCATCAGGTTTTAGACGAAGTGAGGGTGCAAAGAGAACGGAGGGACACATACATCTAGAATTGAAAAACACCACATGTATGCAAGGGATGGGCCCTCTCTGTACTGTAGCAGGCAACGGCGTTACCAACAAGGACAGAGAAGCAAACTGGCTCCGCTGAGTTTTCCCCTGGCTTCTCATATTCCTTACTGCACCAGAGGATGTAAATAATGCATAGAGCAGATTGCATTGGAGACGATTGTCTCCTTATTGCATGCATAAGTCAAAAGGCATGATTAGTGCATTAGAGACAGAGGCTGCCTTCCCGATTACACAGTCTCTTTGCCTAATGAATTTCATAAATAGGGAACTGGAATGCCCAAACAACCAAACAAGACTATCTTCATGGTTTGCCTTGTGGAGTACCTTCTTTTGTATCATAAAAATTAAAAAAAAAAAAGTAGTTTATGGAGCAAATAAGCTTAGGGGGAAACTTTTACTAAAGAGAGAAAACACACAGTCCTTATGGCAGAATATCTCACTGTCCTTTGTGATGCAAGGAGATATATAACTGCTATCTCTTGTTGAAGGCCGGCAAAGCAGTTCTAAGCAAGCTAATGTCACATGCCCGCTGTGATTGTCCCAATAGTTTCTGTGGTCCTGGTAAAACCTGCATATCTTAACCCATTATTGTATCTTCCATTGCTTGATTGTACATTTATATATGATCTGCAGGACATTTATTCACTTACATCTTTTTAAGTGTTTAATTAGTATATATTAATAATGGGGTTCGTTTTGACATTTTCATGCATGCATATAATGTACGTTTACCATATTCATTTTCTGTTAATTTCTTGCCTTCCTCCCACTCCTGCTGATCTCCTTTATCTTCGCCTCCAGTCCCTGTCTATTACATGTCTTCTTAATGTGACCCAATGAATTTTCTTATGGTGGCTTCCATAAACACGGGTGAGAGAGTTTTTGCAGGAGCATGGACATCACGCCAGTGACTACACTGCTAAAAAATAAAAATAAAAATCTCTTTCCCCAGCAATTATTAACTGCATGCATAACTTCAGGAGGAGGTGGGGCTTCATAAGTTCCTCTTCCCTCCATTATTTAAATTTATTCTTGTAGTAGAATTATCATCAGCCACATTCTTTGACTTTATCACAACACAGGAATCGTTCAGGCCACTGCCTCCTGAATCATGTGCTTCTCCAGGCCTTTGTCCCTGACATCCTCCTATGCTCTGTTCAGTATGTTTGTTTTAGTGGGTGCTTTATGTTCTTCTCACCCCCTCGAAGTGGGGTCTGTTTACTAGCATGGAGCACCAAACAATTTTACAGTTAAGAGGACTTAATGAGAGCTATAAATAGGCAGGTTATAGTCTAGACATCCAGTGAAAACCAAGCTAGTTTCTATAGTATGTAAGAAAAAGCAAACTGTAGATTAAATAGGACGATGCTACTTTTTAAAAACTCTACACATACACATGTAGTCATGTACACATGTGCACACACAGGAACACATACATACATCTGTATAACACATATGTGCACACACGGGAACACACAAAGATACATACACACATACAAAAGAAAAGAGTATGTGATTCAGTAAAAACAGACAGTAGCAAATAACATTGTAGTTACTCTTGTATTTCAGTTTGTTTCACCAATGTATTTACTTAAATTTTAAAGTTTCACACATCTAAAATAAATTCTGCAAGATACATCATGTTAGACAGTCTGACCATCCAATCTTCTGACCTGGCTTTTGAAAAATGTAACCATTACCTTGCAAGTCAATTATCTGTACATCAGATGATTTACCCAAATTCTGCCCACATTCTCTTTGATGCTATCTACAGCCTTCAGAGCCCAACCTCACATTCTACATGCCAGAACTAGACTCAGTGAGGGAAGTTTCTAGAACTACAGAGCGTGGAAATGACCGCTGTAATGAAACAGGAGAGGAAGAGAAGGAGAACAATGAAAGGGGGAGGAGGAGCAGGAAGACGGAGACAAGGAAAGGATGCAAGTGGAGAAAGGCAGGGACCAAAGGGGCAAGGAAGAGGAGAGGGACTGAGGAAGAAAGAAATCTAAGAAAATAATCTTCCACATCATATTTTATAAGCCTTCCTGTTTATAACAGAAGATTCTCTATTTGCATTCAAATCTTGATTAGTAGAATGGAGTATTTTGTTATCTCTGAATTATGTAAATAAGGATGATTGATTTAAATTGGCATTTTAGTCAGCTGGGTTACTTTTTAAATACTTTCTCCAGCAGATTTATAAAAGAAGTAATAAAGACTTGTTTTACTACCAAAAACTGTTATGAAGTATAAAAAGAAATACTGATGAGCATTATATAGAATGCTCCTGGGTTTTTGTTTTGTTTTGTTTTTGTTTTCCCAAGAGATATAGAGGGTGGTTATTTGTAAAGAGGTTAAAATTTTTAGAATAGGTCCAACTGAATGACCCATATGAGGTGCCTGAAAATGAATTATACTTTCTTATGCTACTATCCTGGTGAGCGTCTGCTGACCAGGATTTCTAAGAATTAGTAGAGTCCCTGTTGTTCTGGGGGCTTGGTGGTCAGGAGCTGTTGTCTAAGGCAGAGACAATATTTGGGACATGCCCTATGCTTCTGACCCTGAATTCCTTTCTTGACTAGGGAATGACAAAATAAATACAATGGAGGGCAGCATGTGGAAATGTATCACCTCCGTTTGCTGACAGTCTTTTTTTCTGTCTGATTGTCTTAGCTGGAGTCCCTTAAATACTGAAACTCCAACAGCGTGCTGTTGACCAACTTTTGGAAGTACAGGAAACAATTCAGATTTAGCAAGCCTACTTTTATTTATTTTTTTTTTTAATTTCTCTGAGTCTTCTAGGGATTGAATCTAGGAACTCTTACATGCTAGTCAGTCACTATGCCCCTGAGCTGCGTTCCCCCCAGGGAGAAGCTACCTTTAATGGGAGCATTATACTCAGTATAAAACCGTCAGGGTTTTTGTTAGAAGTACATATTAGCTTAAAGGTAAAGTTTTGAGGCCGAAGAACATGCTAAGGTTTTTTTTTCTATTAAATTTTTATTTTTTATATTAATTACAGTTTATTTACTGTGTATCCCAGCCATAGCCCCCTCCTTCATTCCCTCCCAATCTCACCCTCCCTTCCTCATCTCCTCCCTGCCCCTCTCTAAGTCCACTGATAGTGAAGGTCTTCCTCCCCTTCCATATGACCCTAGTTTGTCCGGTCTCATCAGGACTGGCTGCAATGTCCTCCTCCGTGGTCTGGCAAGGCTGCTTCTCCCTGGGGGGGAGGGGAGGTCAAAAAGCCCACCACTGAGTTCATGTCAGAGCCAGTCCTGTTCCCCTTACTAGGGTACCCTCTTGGATACTAAGCTGCCATGAGCTACATCTGATCAGGGGCTCTAGGTTATCTCCATGCATGGTCCTTGGTTGGAGAATCAGTCTCAGAAAAGACTCCTGTGCCCTGATATATTTAATCCTTGTGGAGCTCCTGTCCTCTCCAGGTCGTACTAAATTTTCCTTTCATATGATTCCCTGCACTCTGCCCAAGGTTTGGTTATGAATTTCAGAAAAAATAAAAAAATAAAACAATGGGATGGACATTGGATGTAGGAGAAAACAAGTAGCAGAACAGGAGCCTACCACAGAGGGCCTCTGTAAGACTTTACCTAGCAGTGTATCAAAGCAGATGCTGAGACACACTAAGGTTTTATCCTGGGTGTGTTTATACACTGCTTTTGGAGTCAGAGTCACTCACATCCTAATTGGGAGGCATGTGGCCCGAGGCATCATGTTGCATCCTAAACAGCACAATGGCACAGGTTCACTGAACAAAAATGTGGCGCCAATAGCTTGAGTTTCTTTGTTAGCGTTGGTCTTTCCATGGCCCAAACTGAAAAAGCACATACATAATAGTAGTAAATTGATGTTTCTGGTGACAGACGAGGAAGCACAATTTTAAATATTTTCTTTCAAATAGAGTTTAAAGGGTGGGGAGGATCTCGAAGATCGCACCATAAATGCTCAGTGTGGCCAGTCTGTTGTTTCGGTTATGGTCTCAGAAATGAAGTGAAGGAAAACACCCAGGAAAACAGAGCAAAGCTTGCTTCTTCCACACCATCTCCTGAGACCTCACGCATCTTTACTGATAGGAACAAACACCTAGGACACCAGTGTCTTGGATGTGAACTATCTTCTATTAACTGACTGCCTTGCTTTAAATAACTGGTTTATAGTACATTAAGACCAACTGATCATTAGTGAAGTCTCAATAAGAGAACCAAGGCTATTAATTTTTCTGGGAAAACCATTATTAATCTTATTTTTATATCATCGTAATCATGAAGGTGCACCAGTTAATAATTTATGGCATTAAATGTGAGACATTTAAAAATATATTCAGGGTTTAAATAAAGAACTGGCTACAAAAACAAAAGCAAAAATGTCTCGCTTATTCACTAGTTGAAAAGCAAGACAATAGACAAAATAAATGAGGATGATTTCATCTCAAGATAGTGGTATATACTATGTAGAAAAATAAAAGGGCCTAGAGTTTGGGGCTACTTCTCAGTGAAGTCAAATGTGGCTGTTGGACTTTTCTTTCCTAAGTTGCTGCACCAAAAGATTCAGTGATGTTTCTTTGTGAATAAACCAAGAAATGATAAGGCATGCCTCCCAAGACAGTTCTGAAGGTAACCATGTATAACTGGGCTTATTCCAATTCCCATATGATTGGCCTTAGAGTTAGAAGCATGAAAATTAATTATCCTCTTGGGCTTAGATGAATGACATTAGCCAGCAATTTGGGCATTAAAGTATGCATGAACTAGGACTTGAATATAACCAATGTGTGAACGAATCTTAGCTATTCTATCTAAATTACCTTTGAAGACATGTGTTCAAGCAAATTCTTTTGAAACAGACTCCTGCTCAGACAAGAAGCAAATAAACCTCATAGAATTTCTGGTCACCCATGAAGACATTTGCTTTTGATTGATGAAAAAATACCTTAGATATAAAGTTAGCACATGTAGACCAAGATACTGTCTCCAACTTTTATAAATAAACACTGGAAGTTCAGAGGATAATATTTATCCAACAAGGATGTGGTAAGAATCAGTTGTGGGTGGCATGGGTCCTGGGCTGGTTTCAGATTGAGTTATGGCATTATTATGTGTCTGGAAATAGGAAAATGGGAAACAAGATGATGTGAAAACATTCCCCTCCCCCAAAAAATACTATGGAAAGATTTATTTTTTAAAAAATCATATAAGAAGCAATTAAAGGGTAAAGTAATGAATGTAGCAAATGGCATCACTATCATACTTAAATACTACTTCAGGTGCTAAATGTAGAAAATATAATCTCTGAACCTAAAGGCAGGAGAGATGATGGAAATTTGACAAATATTAGAAATTCAAGTGTCCAGAGAAAAGATATGATAGTTGGTTCATGGCGTGTCAACAGTAGACCAGAATGAAGATGATCTGGCCCAGGTTCTTACTGCCCAGAACCCCAGAGAAGCCATCACATGTGTCTGACAAGAGCCAAGATCCTCACAGCTCTATTCCCTTATGTCTCTCCTGTTTCATTAATTCATTTTTGTCTTCATTTGGAGTGTCTATATGCATCTTACACAACTTTAGATGTTGGGAGTCAAGCTGTGAGGGAAAGTTAAACAATATCTAATGATATTGTAGAGCTAGGGTTTACATGCTGAGTTTAGTTTTTTTATAAAATATAAAATAATAATTATTATAAAATGACAGTTTCAAGTGACAGGACAACAGCAAAGTAGGTTCAAGTTCTTTGCAGAATTCTTATCTGCACAGAGACTTGCATTAAAAAGGGCTGACTGTTGTATATCTACAATGTTAACAGACAACATAGGAATCAAATATTCTGATTAAGGAGCCCAGAAGGGCTAAATAGGTAGGGAAGACAGATGGGTGGGCCTGGTACAGCAGTAAAAAGGAGTGGTGGGCTTTGAGGTTTCAAAAGATCAAGCCAGGCCCAGTGTGACCCTCTCTTCCTGCTGTCTGCTGATACAGATATAGAATTCTCAGCTTCTTCTCCAGCACCATATCTACCTGTGTGCTGCCATGCTTCCCACTGTGCTGATAACGGTCTAAACCTCTGAATGGTAGGACAGACCCAATTAAATATTTTCTTTTATAAGAGCTGCCATGGTCATGGTATTTCTTTACAGCAATAGAAACCCTAAGACAAAGAGAGAGACAGAGAAATAGGTCAACTATATGAGTGATGAGTTTACCAATTATTCCAGTTGTGATTACTTCATGATGTATATGTAGATTAGAACATCTAGAGTTACCTAACAATTTTATTTGCCACAGATACTTCACTGAAGATGGACATATGAAAGGACACTACAAACAACCTGGAGAAAGAGGTTTCTGAATCAGCATCAACCTGACTTAATTTTTTTAAGGTTTCTGTTTAAGCCGAAACTGACCATTCTGCTCTTTCTTTGAATATACATGTTGGTCTTTACTGACATTTCACGTAAAGGTACTTAGGCTGATGCTTAGGGTGGGGAAAAGGCGCTACCTCTCAGTGTGCAAACTGCTTCTCCAAAGCTGAGGCAGGGCCCTTGACCTCTCCCCTCCAAGACACTCTACCTCCCTGGATAACATTCTCACTAAGCGTGGGCTTATTTTCGGGCAGCACGCACACTGCTCATGCGGTTTTGCACATCAGAGCATTTTGGGGGAGCACAGGACCTGGTGGGGTTTTGTTTAGCACCATGTGTCTTCCTAAAGGCCAAACTGAGAACTGAACACTGCAAGATTCAGCGAGATGGGATACAAAATACGATTAACTGGCTTCCTTTGGAAAACTGCCCTGCAGTCATAGAGCGTTTCACATGAAACTTTTTCAGGACTGCAAACACTGTGCACTAAGCTTGACAGTGAAAGGGTCTGAAGGCTCTTAGCTCTGACCTCTTGCTCTTTGCTTATATACATCATCACATCATCATTGTCAGAGGATTTTCTGCTCATCCATGGAAAAATGACAGCAGATGATAATGTAGAGAGAAAGAGCATGCCATTTAAATGGGGAATGGAGTCATTGTTTGTCCTCCTAAGAAAAAATACTTCACTCAAGTTAGAAAACATACTTGAGCCCTTTGTTTCTTAAAATTTCTCTTATAGTTAGTACCATAATTAACTGAACAAAATAACCAGCTTTATCTGTAGTCTTTTGTGATTAGGATGTATATAGTACAAAGAAGTGTGTGTGTGTGTGTGTGTGTGTGTGTGTGTGTGTGTGTGTGTGTGTGTGTGTTACTCAGTATTGGACTCAGGGTTTGCACATGCTGGATAGCCTATTACTACTGAGCTACCTTCCCAGCACTTTTCCATTTGTCATTTTGATACGAGATCTCATTAATTACCCATGCTTGTCTTGACTTCAATATGTAGCCCAGTCTGGCCACAACTTCAAGTTGTCCTGCCTTGGCCTTCTGTCTGAGTAGCTGGGATGATGGGTGTGCACCATGGCCTTAGCTCTTTCATCTGACCAATGAGGGCCTCATGGCTTCCTTATCCTTTGTGACATATGATTTACTACATGTGGAGCACACACATAAACACACAAAATAATTTTATTCTTCTATGTTGCTTCCAATACAAATTTACTTTTAAAGCTATTGGCTTTTCTTTTTAAGGCAACTTTTCTACTAAGGCAATTTCAAATAACGAATGTTTTCTGATGTCCCTTTGCCCTATACCGAGAAACTCACAGAGACCAACTTTCAGAGTTGGCTTCACACTTTTCTCTTCACATGCTGGGTGGAAAGTGAACTAGCACAAGATGTCAGTGTGCTTGAAATGGAGGATCCACTGGTCACTTAATTGTAACAACCAGGAGTGGCATGGAAATGGTATTATATAAGAAAGTGGTAGATAAGAAGGTGATGGTGATGGATGTAGGGCTAAGAGATTAACTCTCCATGCAGCCAAACCATGCGTGAGAAAGATGCCATTATTCCTGGAAGAGAAAACCCCTGTCAAGAAATGTGTGGTAGCTTGCCAGGCACTCCACTTCTAAATCGGTGAGCAGCGTGTAAAACTAAAGCAAAGCTTCAGAAACCTACCCAAGCTATGGTCACATGATTGGGGGAAAAAATTACATTTCTCTGCCTTTATTGCCTTTAGCTGTTAAGTTTTCTAAATTTGTGCTGGCCTGATTTGATTATGGGAGTAATAAATGAAATAATGCATCTAAAGTGCTTCCAGCACTGTTCGGCACGCAGCACGCTAGCACTTCAAGGTAGTGCAGTTTATTTACACTACAAATTCTTAATTGGCAACTATTCACCTGATGCTCTGGGACATTTGATGTGCCTTTGAATAATTTAAATATGATGATGTAAAAACTAACACAACACTGCTCTACCCAGGCGAAGCGGCTATCCATGCTAATCGTTACGTTTCCATACAGAGGAAATCATGTGTTTTGTCATTGCAGGCACAAATCATGCACTTAAGCCATTCTGAGTTTGACCTGGTGTATTATCCTATTAAGTCTATTTTAGAGGAGTTTATGGGATGAAATGATCCCTGATTACCCCGGAAATGGACTGGTTTGGATATCCTTACAAAACTGATATGTGAGATGTCAAAACAGATTGTGAGGGAAGATCACTCCATTTAAAAATCATTGTACTTTGCCCCCATTCAAAGTGCCTATGCTACAGTACCTAATATGGTTTTGAGGCCAGTAGGTTCTTAATATAACTGAGAGCACCAAAGCCTAGAAACCATGGTTTCACACAGCGTACACATATCCAATCCAGGCGTGATGTGTGTGTAAAACCCTTACAGTTGAGAACATGCCACTGATTCCTCCCAGAAGAGGCTGTGTGGTGACACCGCTCAGGTTTGAACTTGGCTCCATCATTTATTATTATGGATGGTTTGAAAGTTTATTTAGAGTCACTGAACTTGATTTCTCCCACCACAAAAGGAAGACAGCAGTCGTTTAAATAATTATAGTTGTTGTGAGTGAAGAGTTTCCACAGATAATAGATCTGTGGAAATCATTTGATGTTAGTTGCTACTGATAAAATTACTAGATTTTCAGTTTTAGAAAATCTAAAAATGATGGAAAAAAATCTGATTTGATAGACAAAAATGCACTACATTCAACCTCAGTGGTGCTCCTACCTCGTGAAACCCTAATGCGTGTGCTGAGTACTGCTGTGCATTGTTCTGAGAACCTACTGACAGGGAGCTTCAAAGGCAGGATCAGGATGTCCAAGTGCTGTGGGTCATAAACTGACGCTGATGTCTGATGTAAAATGCACTTGAGAGAAAGAGAGAAAGGCTGTTTCCTGTGAGGGCATTGTAGTTCACTTTAGGAGAAATTGAAAGACAATGGTGATGAGGATTAAATTTTTTTCTAAGTAAAAGAATAGTATAAAATCATTTGTGACTGTCATATTTGAACACAAAATTAATTCAAAAAGTCAATTTGCTTTATGGATGACCTCCATTTTCTTTTGTATATTTCTAGAGGAGGCATTTTGTTCTAACTTTTTCTGACAGCCCTTCCAACTGGAAATCCTCAGCTGTGTCAGAAATCATTATTTCAGCCATGACTGTGCTATGTGATATCGTATATTTAGGTTGAGACTTTCAGTCAGTACAAAAGCTCAGATATTAAAGTGCTTTAAGGATCATTCTTGTGGAATAGTCAAGAGGAATCATGTTCGAAGAGTAAGTGGCTTTCTGCACTTTGCAGAATGCACTGGAGAGATCTACCACAGGGCAGAAGAACAGCACTCTCGGGCCTCCCAGGTCCCGCCAGTGAGTTGGAGTCAGGGAAGTACAAAGTATCTAATGCTAGAAGATATCTTAGATCTCCTCAGGGCAACTGTTTACACGTGAAGAAAAGGAGCTGTGCCGTGAGCCAGAGCAAGGATTTCATCCTCAGAAGTGGGATAAAATCACACATATCATAATCAGCTAGGCTAGGAGTGCAGTTTGCGGGGGTAGGGGGGCTGTTCTTCAAGCCTACTGAAACACAGGTATGGGGCCAGTGGCTATATTTTAATTAGCCTTCCAGTTGACGCTGATGAGGACTATAACTTAAGAAAATTTACACTGCATTTTAATTACTGCAATACCTAACTCAGGGGATGCGTTTTTACACAGCGCTTTACTAAGCTGCTTCTCTTCCTACCAAAGCCTTTATCTTTAGGATTCAAGGAAGCAAGAGTCTACTGTGAATCCAGCTGTGTCCCCATGCAACAAGCCTAGTGATGAATTATTCAAAGCACAGCGCAAAAGGCACCTTTGCCTGACCTGAGAATTTGAAGGTGAGGGTAGAATTCTTCCAGAGTGTAGGCAATTGTTTCACTTCTTATGTAGACCCCTAACATGCCCAATCTCATCTGATAATTGTCTCAAAACTCTCCTAGAACCTCTGAAAGCCATTTAGACACAGGCCTACAGCGTCAGAGTATGTGGAAAACATCTTACTAGCTTGATTATTCTCATACATCTTTACCTGTCCTAAAGACTATCAAATATCCTTGAAAAAAGATTCCATTGCCCAGGAGATATCCAATACATCCTTAACTACCTTGTAATTTTATATATATTGCTTTGAATTGTTGATGAGTATTTAAAATGCTAAGTATGGAAGAACTAAGAATTAATACATATTGTATTTAATCACTAAAAGCAGATTGCTATTACTGAACTCTGAATAATATGTAAATTATCACTTTGATTGACTTAAATTGGTTTACTCCGATTCATTACAATTCTCTCATAAAATTATTGTAATTGTCCCTTTGCAAACAAATCAGGTACATATTTTTAATCAGTGGATGCCTGAAGATTCAACAAGAGTTCCTGCTAGTAACAGAGGCTGATTTACCATCATGCTAATAAATCTTATACACAGAGCACTTCAACCTGGGCGTAATTATGGCCCCATTTAAAAAAAAAAAAAATCTGTCCCTAAACTTTGGCCAAGGAGCATTCTTTGTCAGTGAACAGAATGCTGCACAAGTTGAACTGGGTAGAAGAAGCCTCTCTGTTTATGCTCAATGAACATTGAAACAAAATGAGTACCTGTGTCAGTTTTAGAGTAGAGAGAAACTGTTTCTGTAGAAGTGCCTTGACAGTTGCCAGTGGTTTGGGATTAACATTAGCCTGGGCTGTCAGTCACTGCTTTAGTGTTTTAGATTTTCTTTCTGTTGAATAAAGACAAGAAGCACTTAGCATTTTACCATAATAGTAGGCAGTGGAATGTGCATTCACACTCTTATGTAAATTTCTAAATGCTTCCAAAAGGCGGGGGTGGGGGGGAGGAGGGGGAGAGCACCTTTACTTTCAGTCAATTCTGGTTCCAAATATTAAAAAACAAACAAACAATAAACAAAAACTGTTCCGTTTAAATTTTTGAAAAGAAAGGATCTTGATTCAGAGCTGCAGTCAATGCCAAAAGCTGTGTCTCTGATTGGATTTGTTTGTGTGCCTTCTGTCTCTGAGGTCAAGAATGACAACATGATTTACAGCTTCATTTTAAAAGAAGAATTTCATTTTTTTTAATCATTGGAGAAGAGAAAAGATACAGTTTTAAATATTACCCAGTTTAAGTAGGCTTGGATGTTATAACTAATTTCAGAATTCCTCAGGGAGGTTTTCGTGATTACTGTGGTCTTTCTGTTAGCGTTTTAAAAGCTGGTATGCTGCAAACAATGTTTTTAAATCAGTCTTGTCAGTGGGGAAAAAAATTACAAAGGAGAATAAGCCACATGGATCTCTAAATAAGGGCAGCAATAGTGACTTAGCATACAACCAAATTCCACGTGTCAACATATACATCCAGTTTATGGCTTCAAATGCATTGTCTCTTTCATGAGTTTACTATTTAGTTTTTATCTAGCAAATGATAACCTTAACCCCATTTCCTAAACTATGAAAACTAAGTTAGACCTAGTGCTGGCTTCTAAAAATAAGGTTCCTTAAGCGTCTATGATGCATAGCTCTTCCAGTGAACACTCCAAAACATGCTTTGACCATGAGCTGCAAGGCAAGATCCAGCTTCAGAATGAAAGCCCTTCTTGCCTGCATCTATTTGCATTTGGCTACCAATAATGAGCACAAGAGCTCCAAAGATATGGATACCTAATTGCATAAAGTGTGACAGACTCTTCTAGGAAAAATACAAACAAAAATTCATCCCAGATAGGGACCAGTGACAGACCAAAGTACAAATACCACCAAAGTCCAACTTGCTGAACCAATGAGTTATAGTGGGGTTGTTAGGGCCAGCAGGAGTAAATTCCGGAGAGGCAGATTAAGGGAATTCAGGAGACCGCATGATGCAAACGCAAGAGGGCTATTCAAGCCATGGAGCGATGTGGCTGCCCTCCAAACCCGAGAAACAGCCCCATGAAAAAAAAACCTGTTTTTTTTTTTTTTTTTTTTTTAAGGAAAACGTGTGGGGAAGCTGGGGGTGGGGGTGGGGTTGCAGTCTTAGCAGTTTAGGATTGGGTGAAGGGCTATAGGGTGGTTGACTTTTAAAATAATTGGTTCATTTTAGGTGCCCAAGTCCATCTAGTCCGGCCCCATCTGGGTGGGGGAGCTGTGACCATCTGGACTGGTTGCGAGGCAACGTTATCTCATACTGCAGATCTGGACACTCCTCAGCAGTGGGGTGGAGACCTTTGGCATTCCTTTGCAACAGGGTGGGTCTTGTCTCAATTCACCCGTTTCTCCTTTAGTCCTTCTGCTTTCTGGAAAAGTACTGGGAGAACTTAGTTTAATACGGGGTATAGAATTCATAAAGAAACCTGTAAAGTTAACTTGTTCCTTTCAGAGTTAATTACAGGTTATGGATGAGACACTACTTAACAGGAGCAGAAATGACCCAAGACAACTGCATCACCAAAGCCCACCCCAGGATGGGTGACAACTCGAAGCCTAAAGCACACTGCACAGCCTGCAGGCAGCTCCGAAGGTTGCAGAGTCCTTTACAGGCTCAATTGGTCTGAGCCTCTTCAGGCAGCCTCAGCGCTCTGTGTTTCACCTAGGGAGTTAGTCTGGTCTCTGCCACTTTGAAGAACACTTTTGCTCTAGGGGCTCCTTGTTCAGCCTCAATATGCGTGAGAGCTTTTGTCCTGTCTTACTGTATCTTGTTTTGTCCTGAGACCTGATCTTTTCTGAAGGGAAATGGGAGGGGGGGTAGTGGACCTGGGGGAGAAAGGAGGTGGCAGGGCAGGTGGGGGGAGCTGGAAGGAGTGAAGGGAAAGTTCCCTTCCCTTCCCTTGGGATGTATTGCATCAGAGAAGAATCTATTTTCAGTTTTTAAAAAAAGTCTTCTCTGCAACTTGGATTGTCTATGAGTAACTTTTTTTCAGTCTTGTATATATACCTTAGGGGGCAAGAAGAGCATAGGGAATCTGGTCAGTGCCAAAAACTTCCTGAACCTATTCTGAGTTGTTTATTTCCTGTCTTAATGAGCTTCCCTATAGGATAGAATGTTTCAGTCACAGAGAACGTGGCCACATAATGCTCCCACACTGTTCCTGTGATCACTTGATAAGATTACTGATGGGACGGCAGAGCATGACAGGGTTGTTGGCTTGGCTTTGCAACTGGCTGCCTTCAATTTGCTGCTTGTAGGACTCCGCTTTTTTTTTCCCCTCCATTAATTTGTTTATTTATTCACTTTACATCCCCTCCCTCCTCTCCTCCCAGTCCCCTCACACTACCACTCCCCACCATTTGTTGTGCCAGAATCATGATTCCCCAAAAGACCACCACCAGGAGCTGAGTCCATTGCAAATCACATGAGGATCTTTTTATTGTAATTACAAGCTGCAGCTTGGGCTCACAGCCCCCACCGCCAAAGCGGTGAAGAGCTGAGAGCCCCATGCTCTGGTTAGTTGGGTAATTTAAGGATTCTGTTCCCTCCCAGCATGCCCAAGGCAGGGGCGATTCCTACCTGGCAAGCATCTATTTGTCGAAACATTACATTTTGAATTGATTGGCTATAGGAAGGTCCCCAAACCATTAATCCCTCCCTAGGGGGGATGGGCCAGTTTCCTAGCAACTGTATCTCTAGTATGTGGGTAAAGAATGTGGTAAGGCGAGTTCTTCCACTGGACCTCCCCACCCAACTATTTTAGGCCTCAAGTACTAAAAATAGCTACCTTTAATCTCTTGGTCTCTCACATTCTCCACTCTCCCCTTCTCAGAGAAGAGGGAGGTCCCCCAATAGTACCAACCCACCCTGGCACTTCAAGTCACAGCAGGACTAACCACTTCCTCTCCCTCTGAGGCCAGACTAGGCAACCCAGTTAGGGAAAACAGGATCCAAAGGCAGGCATTGGAGTTAGGTTCCTGAAAGATTGTTTGCAGGTAAAGAGAAGCACAAAGAGAGTAAAAGGGTTAAAGGGTCAGCTTTCTGACAACAGGGCAAGTTCACTGTTGGTGTCTTAGAGCATGTGGCTAAAATAATGAGTATCATTTTTAAAACAACATCATAACAACAACAATAATAAAACAAAACAAAAATAGCTTGTGCTGTCTATGAAATGGCCCACAAATATCTTCTTTATAATATGGAACATCTATTTTCTACTTTAGACACTTCATGATGACTAATTAGTAAGATAAATTCTTAAACTGCTATGACTGAAGAAAGTGATAGACATGGCTTGAAAATATCTAACCAAGAGAGATGCACACCTACAATCCCAGCACTTGGGGAGGCAGAGGCAGGCGGATCTCAGGGAGTTTGAAGCCAGGCTGGTCTACAAAGTCCAAGACAGCCAAGGGTACACAGAGAAACCCTGCCTCAATAAAACAAAGAAAGAGAGACAGACAGACAGAAAGAGAAGAAAGGAAGGAAGGAAAGAAGGAAGGAAGGAAGGAAGGAAGGAAGGAAGGAAGGAAGGAAGGAAAGAAAGAAAGAAAGAAAGAAAATACCTAACCACTATTGTATAATATCCTTTATCTGAAAAGGCACATTTCCAGGCCCTGCTTGCTCTCTTGGAACTCAAATAGAGACTGCTTATGTTGGGCATAGTGGAGACCAGAAACTTTTAAACATGAATGAAGCAGTAGAAAAGAAACTTTGATATAGGTGGTTTGCTTGTATTTTCATTCTTAACAACAACAACAAAAAAAATCAGATACTTTCTCATCTAGGCATAAGTTTCATAAGACTGTCAGCTACAAAAATTCAGAAGTTAATCAGGATCAAATCTATTTTATTTTGTATTCTTTGAAAATGATTTGAACCCATAATGACAGAGCTGGCAAGATTTATATTCAGTGAAAGCTATAATTGATTTTCTTTTGCAGGATAGTCAATGTGAATAGAGTACATAATTGCTACATACAAAGATTGTTTTTATTCATAAGCTGTTGTTGTCGGGGGAAGCGAAGAGTAGATACCTCAACAGTAAGCCTTTTGGCGCTAACCATTCATGAAGTCAGAGCTGCTTTATCTGAGAGAAGAATGCAAAGAATCAGTAGAATAGAGTGTGATGTGAAGAGTTGATAAAGAAAGAGAATTCCTCAAATTCTGTCTTCACAGAGGTGTTTACTACGTAAACTATGAGTCACCCTGTCCTCTTCACTGCCTCTCCGGGAGTGGACACACTATCACAACTACAGAATTCCCTTCATTTCTCATTTTACCCTAAACATGGAACTCCTTATAGCTCCTGCCTTCCTTTCTGCCAAGATGTTTCTGAAAGGAAAAGTATTGTCTCAGGACCCCCAAGACCAAATTCTCAGCACAAAGGAAGATTTATTTGCCCTAGGGGGACAGAGAGCAGGGAATAAGAAACAAAGACTAGAGATAGAGGAAGAGAGAGAAAGGGGGGGGGAACAAGCAAGAGAGAGAAAAGGTATTTGTCTCAGAGGGGAGTGGACAGAGAACGTCACTGGTTAGAAAGGACATGGATGTGGTACATAAAAAGATGGCAGCTTCTACAGGTAAAATGGGAAACCCATTTAATTGTTTAATTTTAATTGAGCTTGTTAATTAATTAGGTGAACCAAATGGGGCTTTTGATTGCTGGACCTCAATACTTTGATAGCTGGACCTTGGTAGTCAGCCAAAGGAGAAGGAAGTGGCTAAATTAAAGTAATAGACCTTGGTGTCTAGCTTTAGGAATGCAATCGAATGGATTTTTTAGAAAGGCAGAGGGAATCAGGGAGAAGGGCAAGGCCTGCCAGACCATGCACACTACAGGGTCACTTCAGCTTTCACAGTGGACCTATCCATCTGTACTTGGCTTTTCCATATTTATCACCATCTACTGCATCCAGGCTAACAGTTACTACTCTCTTAATTCAACCTTTATTTGACAGGTGGAGGAATTAGAAAGAAAAATCAACCAAACCTTAATGGCCACTTGAAACTCAAGAGTTTTCACTCAGTTTAGACTGCATCCACAGGAAGACGTGTGAGTCCGCTGTCTATGTCCTGCACCTCCGCCATCCTCCCACAGACACCTAACACTCCCTCAGCCTGTTATTGCTCCTCCATAATAACTCTCCCTCTGTTTCGTGCCTTGAGCATTTAAGAGATATTTCTATTACCTGGAATTAGTGGGACCATCTCATCACTACTATCTCATCATTCATTGTGTGTGTGTGTTTAACTATCTTGGCTTCAATGAATCTTCCTTAACTGTCTGTTGTCTAATACTCTCTACTCAAACACATTACTCTTTAATATACAGTCTTGATTTATAAAACGCATTAATAAGTAAAGTTATTTGGTCTTTCTCACTACTAACTTATCTGCCCTAATTAGTAACACTTGTCCAATACATTTTGAAAAAAAATAAATTTTGAGACAGAGATTTGGTCAGCATTGCTTAGGCATCACTTACAGCATCAAGATGATGCTAAGCTCCTATTGGGCATTGATTTTCTTGTGAAAGTTACTGAGAGATGGTAATACATTTCTATAAGTGGTGTTGTGTGTAAGTGTGTATGTGTTGTGTTTCTTTAATAGATGTTTTAATGACGATGGTGGGTGGAAATTTGATCATTTAGTGATGGCATTGGGAATCTTGTAGCAAAGGGGAAGCTAATATATTTGTATGTGATAAACATGAGCCAGATCAAAAAGAGATGCATATTAGACTGGGAAATGAATTGGGTTGATAAAGTTGGCTTTTGCCAGTAATGAGAAATGCTGCAAAGAGTATGTCATGTGTCCTGAGCTTCAGCGGCTTAAATTTTCATGAGCAAATGTCAAGATAATTTTGAAATAATTACTGGAAACGTAATAACTGAAGCAGAAAATTATTTTAATGTGGGTGAGATGAATTATTCGCCAGGTGCCTTTCAGGCTTACCTGCATGGTGGAGTGTAGGATAGACACACAGAATTTCCCAGTGAAACTTTCCTGCTTTGTGGGATTAGCTCACAGTATTTAATAGTGTGGTATATTGTGTAACATTCAGGGAAGCTTTCTTCCTCTCTTTTGTTTGAGATGAGAATCTTGTTTAGTTAAGACTTTGAAAAATCTCTTGATGGGTTCTAAATTACATTGAGTATAAGACCTAGAATTCCTGAGATTATGTTCCATCCCTAATGCTAGAACTTAATTGGACATTTGTATTCAAATTACTTCCACTTACTTTTTTTTTTTAAGTCTGAAGTACATTTCTAGGTATTTGGGGAGAATTAATTGGTTTCTATTAATTAATTTGTTTCCATTATGGTTTTAATAACTCTGTTGTATCTGCGGTAATTCACTGTAATGGTGAGGACCTCATTTGCCAAGTGCAATACCATAGCCTTTTGTGTGAATGGAGTTCTTCTGTGATGTCAGTCAATTAAGTAAAGTGAGTTTTAAATGCCTACCTGGTAAGCCACATTGTGCCAAGGCCTGATAGATACTCCCAAGAGTGATCAACTAGGTCGCTCAATTCAAAACTTTTAAATATGGGAAGAAAAAATTAACTTAAAACTATCAAAACTGAATATAATACATAATTAAGATTCTGAAATAAATAATATGAATAAGAAGTTATAAGGACAGTGTTACGACAGCTCATAGCAAAGTTCAACAAAGGCTCATTCTCACAGTGTTTATCCCATTTAGTTGAATGACCCTCTGATTTTTAACATCTTTCAGAATATCTGCTGTTAGTTAATAACTTTTACAGTGTTAGGGGAGAGAAAAAAAAAGACAAATTGCTGGAATTTGCAAGCTGTTGTTGTCTATATCCATGTTTTTTATTTTTTAATTTTTGAGGTTTTTCTGTTGTTGTTTGTTTGGTTTGGTTTGGTTTGTCTTGGTTTGGTTTGGTTTTGGTTTTGTGAGACAGGGTTTCTCTGTGTTAACAGCCCTGGCTGTTCTAGAACTCGCACTATAGACCAGACTGGCCTTGAACTCACAGAGATCCAACTGCCTCTGCCTCCAAAGTTTTGGGATTAAAAGCATGCACCTGGATCATATGTTCCTTATTTAATCCTAACGATTATCTTTCAAAATTGACTCACCTGCATTTCATAATTGAGAAATCTAGACTTAGAAGAGGGAAGAACTTATGCCAAATAGCTCATTAGGAAACACTTGAGACAAACCCTTTTCTCTTTACCAGGCTTTCTCCACAGTATCATGTAGTTACTGGTATCATTGTAGCTGAGTTGCCTTTGCAAGACCTGCTCAAGACTGGGCTAATTACTATTTTGCCATGAAATGCAGAAGCTCTTGAGGCCCCACCCCTTTCTGAAGAAGTATTAGCAGTGAATGGTTGTTGGCCAAGGGACTGTCAATTTCTTCAGTAGTGTAGCCACTGATAAGTTGCCCATGCCCCATCTAGTAAGTAACCTCTCACTCAAACTCAGGCAAGAAATTAATTAAACTCAGTGGGTCACAGAAACACACACACACACATACAAACACAAAGACATGAAATTATAAAGGAGAATGAGAAGGATTCCAGAATCAAGGGATAAGAGAGGGGAATTCATTATATAAATGTATGAAACTGTCAAACAATCACAGATAAATAAATAGATATGTAATCCTACTGGTAGTTTTTGTTTGTTTGTTTGCTTGCTTGCTTGTTTTACTTTTTTTATTTAAACTTCTTCTGAAATATCACTTAAAAAGATCTCCTACAAGACGTGCCTAGTCCTATTGCAATGATATCCAATGATCTCCACGGCAGGCCTGCTCTTCTCTGAGGAGAAAGGGTGTGGGGAAGGAGGGGAGGGTAGCTGAGAGGCAGGAGAGGAAGGAAGGAGAGCTGGGATTGGGATAGAAAGAAAATAGATTGATTAATTGATGAAACATAAAAAGATCTCCTAGGTCGCCTTGGTGTCCACTGATAAACATTTTTGCTGAGAACACCTCATTTTTGTCAACTGGGAAATATAGGAGTTGGTGCCTTCATTGGGAGATTTCTCTAGTTCAAACACAAAGACCATAAGCTTCATTTCCAGAAGGAAAATCTCAAGGATCGAATTGCAGGAAGGAAACCAGTCCACAGCAGAGCTAGGGTGCATAGCGGCTCTGATTCCTCCCTCAGGTGTGTTTGCATAGTTGGAGACAAGTAATGGCCAATTTCAAATACTAAATCCTCAATCTGTCTCACAACTGCAGGTCTTTACACAGAGCGAAGCAGAAATTCCTGGGAGCTCCTACAGGGTTTGTGTCTTTAAGATAGTCCTTATGTTATGATGAATGATAAACTATGGGAACCTTGGAGCAGCTTTTCAGCCAATGAGTTTCAATGTGAATGTTCAAATAGGACACATAATACTTCCATGTTTCCATTGAGTAATCTACAGTTTTAGATTGCTGGGTTGTTCTCATTCAGTAGACTTACACATAAAGTATCTTCCATTTAAACGCCAGTCAAGTGGCAGCATAGCATATAAGCAAAGGTTTTGAAGTAGGTTTGGTCTGCAAAGTCTAGTTCCAGTAACTTCCATTTTGACATGGGCAGGTTTCAGAACATTAATGAGCTTCAGCAATGATCTTCAGCAGTTGTTTGAGAAATAATAGAATAAGAGTATCCCTAATGGTTCAGCACCTTTGTAAAGTATCTAATATATATGTGGACTCAAGCCCTCTCTGGATTCTCACTCTATTGCTTTGTATATGCTTATTTTACAGCTGTAATTTTCAAGGGCAATCAATCATATGGAAGTCAAACACAAGATGACTCAGAAAGCTGGTCATTGCCTATATTCTCTGAGGGAATGCTTTCTTTCAAACTCTTCAAAGATTAGAATGTAATCATACATAGCATAGCCTTTGTCTCTACAATGTGCACTGTTCTCTCACTTTGGATTTTAGTGGGCCTTATAAAACACTGGCATTTATTCTTTTGACTCAGTCCTATCAACATCATCTTTCATCTGTCTGCTGGGTCAAAGAGCACCTTAAATCCTTCATTCTAGATTTCAAATTTTAAATAAAAGAACCACCTACAGTTTAAAATGCAATCACATTCTGAATCAGTAATGTCATAATTAATAGCCTGAAAAATTAACACCATCACAACAGTCTGAAGTGATTCTAAGCAACAATCCAACACATGACACCATTCCTTGGTTTTATCCAAGGATTCATAGCCAAAGTCTTCTCCTCTAAATAGACTTTTCATGTTTCTTAAAGTTAATGCTTTGATAGTTTCCTACACTATATTTTGCTCATATTCATCCCTTGCCCTCAATTCTTCCCAGATCTATCTATCCCCTTCCCTACTCACCAAACATTGTATCCTTGTGTCTTGGTTGCTGTTCTATGTCATGAAGAGACACCATGACCAAGGCAACTTATAAAAGAAAATAGTTCATTAAGGGCTTGCTTAGAGTTTCAGAGGGTGAGTCCGTGACCATCACAGCAGGAACATGGTAGCAGGCATGCAGGCAAAGTCCTGGAGCAGTCTTTGAGAGTTTATATCTTATCCATAAGCAGGAGGTAGAGAGCATGGTGTGGGTTTTTGAAACCTCAAAGCCCACCCCCAGTGACAGACTTCTCCAACAAAGCCACACCTCATAATTCTTCCTGAACAGCTGAGAACCAACATCAAATATATGAGCCAATGGAGGCCATTATTGTTCAAACCACCACACATTGTAATATTCTTAATTAACCAAGACTGCTTTGTGCTGCCCAAATATTCTTGGATGTGGGATCTTCCACTGGAGCATGGTCAGCTTACCAGGGACTACATTCAGGAAAAACAAACAAACAAACAAACAAAAATTGTCTTTCCATCTCTCCACAGCTAATGATTTGCAATAATCCCATGACTGGAGACAGAATTACATACCTAACTCTCCTCTCCACTCTAAGATTTGGTCTTGCACAGACTCTTCACATACTGTTAAAACTGCCATGAGTTCGTAAGGAGAGCTGTCCTGCTGTGTCAGAAGATAATGTTTTCCTGTAGCCATCCACCACTGCTGGCTGGTACACTTTTTTTTTCCCCTTCTTCTGCAAAGATCCCCGAGGGAGCGCAATCTATATGTTCCCTTTATGGCTGAGGATTATGTAGTCTCTTATTGTCTTCGCCTTGGCCAATTGTAGGTCTCTGTGTTAACCACCATCTACTGCAACCAGAAGCTTCTTAGATGAGGCTGAAGAGATGCATTGATGTATGGGTATGATGGTGAGACACCAGGAGCACAGTAATGGAGTCTCCATTATCCGACTCTTCATCTTCAAAAGGAGTATGTGTGTGTATGTGTGTGTGTGTATGGTGTATGTATGTATAGATATACATGATTTATGTATAATAAATATGTGGTTGTGTGTGATTTATGCATAACACCCTCTCTGAAAAATACAATCAGGTTTCAAGTGAGCATCTATTCACTATTTGGCTGAGTTATAGAAATCTATGGTTGGAAATCTAAGGTTTAAATTTCTGAAACATTTAGTCCTTAAAACATTTCTTTAACATGTCATAGAAAATACCAGTCAGACTAAATGAACAGAGCTTGCATTTTTCTGCCACAGGATAACAAATGTATAAAAAGCAACTAACAAAAACCTTTGATAGCAACCCAGGAACGCGCTTGTTTCCTTTGTTATTAGTGACATTATGAACAGTTGTATGTGTGAGAGGCTTTGAGTAGAATCTAAATCAAATTAGTTATATATATATATATATTTTTTTTTTTTTTTTGAGAGGCAGGCAGGAGAGTATATGACACTGAAACCTAAAGTGAGTGTATGAAGAAGCTACTCTTTTCCCTAGGGAACATTCCACGTCACTACAAAGGCTACTGGAGAATGGTATTGTGTAGATAGGATACTAAACGGAAATTCGTTTCTTAAGGTGTCCTATTAACTATCCAGCCAACTGCTAAGATGCTTTGCCTACCTGCTATGTAGCTATGTTCTTTTAGCTACCGCTGACTACAGCTTGAGGGGAAGAAAAAAGAAATTTTGCTTTTAATGTAAGTCAGCTACCATAGAGAAGGGTTCGGGTAACCTGGGGGGAAATAGGCTGTGTCTCGACATTGAACAAAAAGAACAATGCAAAGCTTTATTCTGTGGGGTTTGTAGTGCCATGGGCATTCACCAGTCTCTCCATGTTCCCTCTCCTTTTCCCTTTGGACTTACCTTTGTGCTCAGATATCAAACACTGAAGGTTGTCATTCAGTACGAAGATTAAATAATAAAATGGAAATGATTTTTTTTTACCATATGAAGAGAAAATTGTAAATTTTAATGTTACCACCTTTATGTTCAAGAAAACAATGAATGGGAGTTTGTGGGAATCTGGTACGTTCCTGTATTGACCTGGAAAAGAAAGAGACCAAGATGATGAAGAGATTAAATATAAGTACTGCTTAAATTTATGGGAGATGATGGGTTAACTTTGTTCACAGGGCACTGAAGAGCTATGTTGTTTTTGTATATTTGTTTGTTTTCTTCTGCTCCGTGGTGATTGAACTAACATGGTTTTAAGTAATTTTGAAAAATTGTTTCATCATCAGCATCTGGCACAACCATATCAAGGAGGTCAAAGCTGTCAAATAAGATTTTAGTTGGAGAGCAAGCAAGCATGTTTATTAACAAGCTTTCCCTCTGTCTTCCTTTTCATTTCTGAAACAACAGGACTGAGGTTGGGGACACCCAAGTCACTCACTCACCATTTTTCACTTGGAGAACAGGTGACGAGTGAATCAAAGCCTGTGACCCCTTTGTGAGCCATCTACCATGGTGTTGCAAGTCACAGAAAGAGGACATGATTGTTCTTTTGACTTTCATATACTCCCCAAACATTTAGATTTTGAAAAGAATATTTTACTCCAATGAAGAAAATTGTTCTGTCACCCAGAAAAGCGGTTCCTTTTTTCTACAAAGATTTCCTTGCCAAAAACTAATTGCTTAGCATAAAAATGCTGCACTTGTTTCATGCATTAGTAAAATCAATTCTCTCCACTATAATACTGCTCAGCCATTGTGTCTGTCAGCACTCTGGGTGCAAAGCTAAAATCTGAAGCTGTGTCACCAGACACACAGTGTATAAAGCTTGGTCCCATGTGTTAATTTTAGGGTTGATTTTGCATTTTGTGAGCACTCCAGGTACTACACTGCTTTCTGTTCTTCTTCTGCAACCCAATATTTGGATCTGGGTGGGTGGGATGGTCTTACTACTCAATAGACAGAGACAGACATGAAGAAAGAAATGAGGTGCCAGTGTTCACGCATTCAGAACATTGAAAACCTTGCTTGTGCCAAATATTAATAGAGATCAGGAGTCTGGAGGCACGCAGCTCCTATTTTTCAAGTGGCTGTAAGTGAATGTGTGTACTGGATAATGACTTTATAATTCAAAAATGGTAAATGGTTGAGCAAAGGTAAACACAGATGCAGTGTTGTCAAAGCACACACACCATCATGAAAGAGAAAGTAAGAAAAAAAAGCCCATAATAACTGTCTTTAAAAAAATAAGTAGGAGGTATAAGAAAAAGTACTACATGTGGAGATTTTTCATCGTATTTAAATTTCAAGAAAAGATGCTTCCAAGAAAAATCTACACATATCAAATGCGAAAGTTGTGAGTTATAAATTTGTTCCTGTGTGTAGAATTATGCTGCTTTTACCAATGTAATGTGATTTACCTTATGAATGTGATTAAGAAATTCAAGATCAGTTCTTTTTGTTGATAAAATAAAATATTTTAAAGTAGCTATGCTGGCTAGTGTCATCAATTTGAGACAGCTAGAGTCTTCTGGAAAAAGAAATCTTGACTGAAGAATTGCTTCCATCAGACTGGCCTGTCAGTATGTCTGTGGGACATTTTCTTGATTAATGATTTATGTGGAAGGTCCACCTATCCTATTGTGGGCCATGCCACCCCTGGACTGGTGGCCCTGGGCTGTATAAGAAAGAAAGCTAAAGTTAGACGTGGTAGTATATTCTAATCCAAGCACTGGGGAGGCAGAAACAGTTAAACCTCTATCACTTTAAGGCCAGACAGGTTTGTATAGTGAGTTCCAGGCCAGCCAGAGTTACATAGTGAGGCGCTGCCTCAAAACAAAACAAACAAATAACAAAAATCAAACAAAACAGCAGAATGCCCAAGCCATACAAAGCAAGCCTGTAAGCAGTGTTCCTCTGTGGTCTCTGATTCAGTTCCTGCCTACAGTTCTAAGGTTCCTGCCTTAGGTGCCTGTCCTACCTTCCCTTGGTGAAGTAGTGTAGCCTGTAAAGCAAACAAACCCTTTCCTTCCTCATTGCTTCGACTCACAGTGTTTATCCCAGGAACAGAGAAGCAAAATAGAGCAACAGCATATTAGGAAGGTTAAATCTTTGATTGTGAATTCTCCCCATTCATTCCTACACTACGCAGTGGCTGCTTGAATACTTTGAAATGGGGAATCTAGGAAAGAGTAAGCTACCTCAGCTCTGCAGAAACTGTTCAGTCCAATTAAAGAGATGGGATTGCTATACATACATAGGAATATGGCTCAATATATTACTCATGAAGACCATCAGACATGGTTACAAAACAGTAAAAAAAAAAAGTCACGTAAGAAACCTTCATTCATATTTGAGTATTATTTAGATGACAGTTGCATCTAACAACAGACTGCCTTTCAATCAGAAGAAAATAGAAAGAGATTCAGAAAATTTTGCTCGTGATAAACATATCTGATTTCATAATCAAAAAGAATACTAATTAAATATACCAAGGAAATCATATTAGATTAGATTGCTTTGGGTCAGGTATTTGCTTTCATTTCACACCTAATAGTCTCTTTTAAGATCATAGCAAATTAAGAAACAGCAATCCAACAAGCTCTAGTCCCCCTCTTAGGGAGGAAAAAACCCCACTTTGTAATATGGCAACTAATTTGCCTAGATAATGTTAATTAGTGTAGTGAACTATGGGGCAGTTCACCAGCAGCCTCATGTGTAAGGAAATGCATCTCTACAGCCCTGGGCTCTTTGGTCAGGACACCAACTGGGAAAAAATTGAATAGAGAGCTTTTTCCCCATTTGATAGAAGGTTGGAAATGAACTAAGTCAGGTCTGAGGAAATCAAGAGACTTCCCTGCTCTCTCTCAGGAACTGCTGACAAAGCTGGGTAAGGTGGAAATGAAATAAAAACCTGGAGACCTTGAGACCATTGCCTTTGAAAGGTGTGATGAGTCCATGCAATTCAAGAAATGCGTGTTTACACCTGCCACAGTACACAGGCCGCTCTACTGGTGATGTCCTTGTTGCTGGGTTTTAACTTCAACTTGTGTGCTAGAAAGAAGAATCTTCTTCATTTGAGACAGGGCTCACTGGGTAGCCAAGGGAGGCATAAAACTTGCTATACAGTCCAGGCCGGCCTTGAAGTTTCAATCCTTCTACCTCATCCTGAGTGCTGAAATCTGACACTATGCCTGACTTAGATGTGCTTTGGTATTGCCATTGCTGGTGACAACACTTCCGTAGCTCAGCTATGCTATGTCACAGTCTCACAGTGAATAAGTTGCCTATTGGCTAACAAAGTCCCATCTCCTGTCTGGCATGATTGTTGATTACAGCCGTATTAGAAGCTTTCATGGCCATTGTCCATTGCTAAGACAGAGTATATATGCTTTTGTTTCTTTGTTTTGAGTCAGGGTTTCTCTGTGTAGCCTTGGCTGTCCTGGAATTGATTTGTAGAACAGGATGGCCTCAAACTCACAGAAATCCACTGGCTTCTGTTTCCCGAGTGCTGGGATTAAAGGCATGCACCACCACACCTGATTATATATGCTATTTTTAACCTTTAGTATCCAACTAAATTATTTAGACGACTCTTTGGTACTCTGCCTCACAAAGGAAGCATTGGCACACAGCTCAGTGCTACAGTACATGACTACTGTAAATGACGCTTTAGGTTCAACCCCCAACAGTCCCCCCCCCAAAAAAATAAATTTCCAGTGATCCTGACAAATATAAAGTAATGTCAAGGTCTGGGGATGATTTGAATGTGTCCCACAGGCTCATGTAGAAATTTAATACCCAATAAGAGGTGCTGAGGAGGTAAAAACATGATCTGGTATTTAGAGGTGAGACCTTTAGGAGATGAGTAAGTTTAGAGACCATTATCAGAGAGGAACCACCAGGATTGAATCCTGGCTTAATAAGAAGAAACAGACAGACACACATACACACAGGGGCATGGGGAATCATTAGAGCTGTACTTGTCTAGATGATTTGAGAATCCATTATCTGACCCTTCCAACTGCCAGCATTCCTTTGCTCCTGACTATGCAGCCATCTCTGCTTCTGCCTTGGCATCGTGTTCTCTTCTCTGGGTCTGGTTTCCTTCTGCCTCTCTTAAAGACGCGTGGGGACTTAACTGAAGGCTCACTCAGATCATGCTGTATCAGCTGCAGCCCCTTACTCGAATCTTTGAAAACTTCACCACATAAAGTAACATTCAAACCTTGTGGAGATTATGGCAAAGATACACGTTTGGGGCCATTACCAACCTATCACTATGGATCTCAAGTAGACTGTATATAATATCCTGTATTCCTAACAATAGTCAGGATGAGGCTGCTGACCTCATTACTTTGACTGGCAAATGGCTAGATTATAACACTGTAACGTTCTGCCTGATTCATCCTAATCAGGGCAGAATGGCACTTTTCATTTTCGTACTGACTCACATACGAGCAAGGGACATAGTGAACAGCGTACAATTCCTAGGATATGGGACTTCTGAGAGTCAGGCTCATTAGTCGAGAGCCAAGAATCTCTTTGGAGTGTGAGGCTGGATCAGTACTTCTGGAGGCAGCAGAGTGAGTCAGTAGTCCAAGCAGAAGCTCTGTGCTACTAAACTGAACAGACAGCTAAGAGCAGAGGCAGGGGAGGAGCTGCAAGTCGATGACCAAGAGTTGAACGCCAAATTCTACAAACCAGGGCCAGGCCCGATTATGAAAGTAGGGGTGTGGAAAGAGTGCATGGCTCCCAAACTGCCGGTCATATAGACTTGGACTAGAGCACTGAATATTTTTAACAGACATCTTGAATGGTCCAAATGCAGGTGATTAGGAACCATCTTTGAAAAATATAGGTCAATGTGGTAAAAGCATTGGATTCTACCAATGTATTGAGACTTGAGTTAGACTAGGTAAGTCAGAGTGACATTGCCCATTTCCCAGAAAAAAACAACAGCAAAAAAGGTAGTTTTATCACTGAGGTGCTATTGGGCTTCAGACATTTGGACACGATCTTCAGGAAGCTATAAAGTATAAATAGCTGAAGGAAGGTAATATAAAATGGTTTATTAGTGTTATATTACAAAGCATGTTATGTTCACTATAATGTCCATATCATTATGACATGTAAAGTTACAACACATTAGACTCATTAGAACTGTCTTCCCCAAATCAAGCCATGCCTATCAAGTTCCCGTTTACCCATTCCTGAGCTACTGTGGTCTACCAGGAGTACTGTATCGTGGCACTGAAACCTCACCGATGACCTGCCTTAGCACACACAGTGGCCATTATTTTATCACTCATATGTCCAATTGTGACATGTGTTAGTCTCCAGTGACTTTGGGATTATCTTCCCTCTTTTTCCACTCACCCCAAAGATGATGGGTTTGGTGTTATGAAACCTAATGATGTCACAGGAACACATTCTTCTACTGCCCACTTCCGACATTTATCTCCATTTGTATGATTGTTAAACTAATTTCTGGCCGTTTGCTAAGTGATAAGTTCTTTAAGATCGGGAATCATGTACCTGTTTTTGGATATTTTACTCCCAAGATAGCATCTGATGTGGCGATTTTTGCTCAGAAAATCACTGGCAAGTGAGTGGATGCGAAAATCCGTGAGCACAGATCTCAGTGAATCAGAACCTTTCCCGATGGCCTCTCGTCTCAACTCTCTTCATCCTCTGACGAAGCCCAGCTGCAGTAATTAAAGCTTCCAGGAAACCACTTTTCCAAGAAGAGAAATAGAAGAGAAAACAGGGGTGCGATGTAAAATTCTGTCAGCGCCATGACCTTATAGTTGGAGAGAAGAGGAAGAAGAACCTGAGCTACTGCCGCACGGCCCCTCCCTTCCCCACGCAGCTGCACACTGCCTTCATCCGTTCATTAGCCTGGTCTTCATCCTCCGTTGTGTTTTGTGGGGTGCTCTTTAGCATTTCGGGTACTCTCTAATGTAGATTCTTCTCAGTTGGCTAATCTGAGATGCAGCATCTCTCCATTTTCTAAGCTGGAGAAGATACCACGTAGGTGAGAATCAATGTGATGATTTGAAAGCTATGAAAATGATAAAAGTAAAAAATAACAACAACAAAAAAAAAAACAGCAGCTAGTTTTTAAAATTGCTTCTGAAATGCCCTTTTCCAGGGGAAACAGTACAGTCCTATTCAAGCCAGAATAATGAATAGCAATAGGTGGTGCTGTTCAAACAGCCTCTTCAGGCTCTAGCAAGTTATCTCTCTATTTGATGTGTATAATGTATGAGGAAGCCAAGGCTGCTGCCATAACCTGACATATGTCTTACTTTGTCTCCTGGCAGAAGGCATGTTTGTTGTTGCCATACAAAACCTAGGTGAATCAGCGTTCTTTAATGAGATTTATTTTGGCTTTGAAAATGTCTGATTTTTTTTTTTCAGTTTCCTTTCATATTCACTCCTATCCTAGTGGGTGTGTTTCCTTCTTGGCAAGAAAACCAAGCCGACCTTCTAAAGTTAAAAAAATAATCATCATCATGGTTTCATTTGTAAGGACAGAAACAAAGTTGTTTAAGCTTTCTACTGTCCTTTTAAATTGCTCTTTAATTCACAATTAGCGATGCACTGACCCTATGCCTGGAAGTTAGAGGGTGTCAATAGAGCCTCTTTCCGGACCCATGCCTTGGCAATCATGTGAAGTTCTGAAATGATCTTTGACAATCTGTGGGCTTCCTCTGCTCTCAGGGACCCTTTCTCCAGAGTTGAGCATTTGCACTGTGAGGAGCCTGTCTATTTTGAGTAACAAATAGGATGTTTGGCCAACCCTTTGGCATACCTTATCTTTCTTTATAACTTGATTTTAAAATCTCATCGAATGAAACTTATGGTTGATGGGTTGTCATTATTTTTCCCTTGACAGAAAAACAAACAAACCACAAAAGGTCACTTTTTTAACTTTTGCATTTTCTTTCTTCCTTTTTTCCTTTCTTTCTTCTTTGTTTTGGTTTGGTTTGTGTTTTTTTGAGACAGGGTTTTTCTGTGCACTAGTCTTGGCTGTCCTGGACTCACTTCGTAGACCAGGCTGGCCTTGAACTTTCTATTCTGATTATGGTAAATTCTGTCAGTTTATGTGACCTTCTGGAGAGTATTAGAGTTATGAGAATCATGTTAGAAAGTGCAATGGGGAAAGAGTGTGTGTCATACAGAAATCCCACAAATACTCTGATATTTCTCAAAAGAATAATGTTTTATAGAAAATCAGTAAGAAACCTAATGGAAATTGAAATGTTCAAAATTGCTTTGTTAAATTATTTAGATACATGGGGAAGAAATAATAAGATAAATTTGCTAAAAAGAGCTAGCAGAAACTGTATCCCTAAAGTATTAATAACCACATATCATATCAGCTAAAGATAACTATAACACAGCTATGAAAAAACATCTTTTTTTTTTCATTTGAGTAACTACATTGGCCTTAAATCAGAGAGTCTGTCATTGTTTATCTTTTGTCTGCTTTGGACAAGGTACCATGGTAATCCCAAAGACAGACAAACAGTTCTTGCTCTTAAAGAACTTACCATTTGGAGTTCCCACCTATCAGCATTTGAAACTAGGTAGAGGAGGCCTTTCGGATTCAGCGCCTTTTTTTCCCTAGCCTTTTTATCACGTCCAAGACTTGCATTCCGTATTCACTCAATAAAAGCTGACCAATTGTGTTTTCATTTTTTTTAAACTTATGATCTTCAATAAGATATTTAATGGTCACAAGACACATGAGATAGAATATAAGGGACATTTCAATGGCTTTGAAGTATTCAAATCTGTGAGTAATAGTTAAAGATACTTTGGGTAGTTGACTAACAAACTTGGACATTTTCGGTAGTATAAATGTTTCCTCCAAATGAAATCTTAGGATGATGTAGAAACAACTGTGAGAAATAAAAAGAATTCCAGAAGGCTTAGGGCAGTTGTAGAGGTGCACAGGCATCTGTGAGTTTGCCCGGAAACAAGAGGACAAGACATTCTAGAACATAAACAGCATCATGTGCCAGAGTTAAGAGCCGAGATAAATATATTAACACGTTTGTTCTCAGGCAACCAACTTGGTGAAACAGGAAGACTGAAGGAGTTTGGAGGGCTGGTCCATGAAGAAAAAAATGGTTAACTCACCAGCTTAATTTCTTCCACACTTGTTGACTGTGTGAGTTTTGTAGTAGATAAAATGCTTCTGTATCAAGGATGCCAGCAGTGGGTAAACAGGCTTGCCTCTTCCCTGAGGAAGATTTGTCTTTGTGTGGAGGATTTTTGTGCTGTTTAGTTAATCCTGGGATGAGCAATTTGGTATTAGTAGTAGCTAGGAGTGCTGTTAAATACTACAAGCATTCAGAATGTCGGCCCCGCCTCATTTTAGAATCCATTTCAGACCCATTCTTCCAGGTCTTTCCAGCCCTTCCCAACTACTCTTCACTCTATTTCTTGTTTAATATAGCTTGCTAACCTATTGGGATCAAAATTTAGTTCTTATAAACTAAATTTGATCTTTCTGGTTATTAGCAGATACCACAAAACCTGTCATTCCTTGTCACCATAGCAGCTGTAGGTCATTAGGATCACCTGAAGGTGGGGGAGCGGCCCTTGTTCTAATAAAACAGAGGATACAAGTCCTGATTAAAGCAAAAGAAATAAACCTTCAGGCTCTAAAGATATTTTTTTGTACTAGTCTTTTACCATTATAACCTTCTGGCTACCTTCATGCAAATCTGTTTCTGTAATGCCATATTTTGGTTGCTATAACAACTTGATGAGCCCTTCTTGCTTAATGTTGCTTTTTTAAAAGTTAGGGTTGCTATGGCTACAAAATGCTGTTTTATTTTCAGCAAGCTTTTCCTCTTAGTAATTTTGCTTTCAAAATCTGTATGTATACACATGAGTCTATGTGCCTTGAGTTTGCATGCCTTACAAAAGTGCACAGTACAGTCAACCCAGGCTCTGATATAATCCCAGAAGGAGAGGGCATTTGATAGTTCAAGGTGCATATATTATCCATAAATTGATTTCCATCCAGATGGAAGAAAACAGATTAGACAGATTAGATGCTATTTTTTTAGCTCACTCAAATTATATAACTGATGGTGGAGCTTTTGTCTTTTTTTTTTTTACCTTAATGTATTTATCATGTTCTCTATCTTATCTCCTGTTCTTGTTTCCAAAGTAGTTCGTCCTCTGCCCTGGATGGATCATTTAAACAGAGAACACGAGAGCATGTGTGCCTTTGGCATGTTCCTGATGGTGTTCTATACTGACATATTTATGGACATGTTCTACACAATGTTGATTAGGAGATTTTTGCATTGTGGATAGGAAGAACACCATTTTTAAGGTTTTCTTTTATTAAAATTTTTAAAAACAAAGCTCTGTTATGAACTCTGTCACAGTTACTTGTGTAAAACTGATATAACCACTGGTCCATCTAGAAGAATGCTGTTCAATAGAAGGAATAGTCAACCACCTAGAAAACTGAAGGCTGAGTTTGTAGCTCAGGCTGGAGTCGTTCGCTACCATGTTCGAGCACTGGCTTCCATCTCCAGCACCAAAATCTAAACCAACCAAACACTAAAATGCTAGCAATAGGAAATATAATATACTTTAGTAACAAAGTTCGTAAAAGTTAAAGATCAAATCAAAGATACTTTGTTAAATCTGCATCCTGACTCTTCTTTTCTCCTAAATCCTAGGTCCACAATATTTAAAGTACAAATATTTCACATTTCCTGGGTGATTTAATCCTGGTATCTAACATGGGGAGGGCAGGAAGAGAGTGTATACATAAGTAAAGGGTCACGGTGGGAAGTGAAATACAGTTTTAGCAAGAATGCCACATACAGCCAAGTACTCCTCATGCACGTGCACACACAACTGTCTACATATTAAAAAAACTGATAGTAATAAATGCTTATTTTAAAATATTTTAGTCTGTGACACTAAGTCAAGTTTTCAAGCTCAGAGTCACTTTGCCCTCTATTCTGTATTTCTCTGTTCCCCTAGTGTTCTCTTGGAACCTGTTGTGTCTTCATTAACTCTTTCTCTTAGGAGCATTATCTTAACTCAAGGGGTATGAAGAGGAGAAAAGAAGACCTTCTGTACAAATGGGATGGATGCTGAAATCCTCTCCATCACTTTGGAAAGGAATAATAAAGGACATTCACAGCCATTAAATAAATAAATAAATAAATAAATAAATAAAGATCACATGTATAGTTTTTTATTAACGTACTGGGTCGATATCTCTAAAACTTTATCATTTCAATAATAGATATTTTAAAGTGTTCATTAGATTATCTTTGCTATTTTCTTTCACCTTGGAGATTCAGTGGCTATTTTTCTCTCAAACCACATTTTATATGAAGCACATTTCAAGTGCCCAGCAGACACAAGACTTCTGCCATATGAAACAAACCAAACTTTAGATCTCAGTCAGCAAGTCATTCAGCAAAGCTTCCTATTTATTGCTCACTTACAGGGTGACGGGTCCTCTATGAACTCTCAGGAATGCACAGAGGTTAGGTGTGCTGATTTGTATTTTGTCTACTTGACCCAAGGTACAGTTATCCAGAAGAGGAAACACCTTTGAGAAAGTGCCTCCATCCAATTGCCTGGAAACATTCTCTTGATTAATGATTGATGCGGACAGGCAAGCCCACCAGGAGCACTGCCTCCCCTGTGCAGGTGGTCCTGGGTAGTAGTAGAAGGTGAACTAGGCAAGCCAGGGTGAGCATACCAGTAAGCAATGTCCCCATCCACCATAACCTCGTCTTCAGTTTCTGTCCCCAGGTTCCTGTCTTGAGTTCCTGCTCTTACTTCACTTTACGATGGACTGTAACAAATCCATTCCTATCCAACTTGCTTTCGGTCAGTGTTTTATCAGAGCAACATAAATTTAACACATTATGGAAACTCTTTAATAGAGGCAGAATATGGAGGAAGAAAGGTAGAGAGAAGGAACGTAAGGGAAGGGGAAAGGAAAGGTGAAAGAAAAACATGAAGACTCTCTTGTGAGTCTTTTTCTGCTATTATGTGCTGTCAGCCAGAGTCTTGTCATAGTGGGATTTAAACTGGAGCTGTAGACACTGTGTGCTGTTTACACGGCTAGTCTGCTGCTGTCTTCCCGCAGTCTCGGGGAATGCATGAGACAGACCAAGCAGGCCCCATATATTTATTGCATCAATGAGCGAACCTCCTTTCTTGCTGAAGTGTGTGATCGAATATAAGACTAAAGTAAATACAATTGCCTTTGGGAAAACAAAATATCAAACTGTATATAAATTTTTAGGAAAGTGGAAGGCAGACTGGCTAAAGATTTAAAATGAAGGGATTTCATGCAGAAGGTGATTTTTTTTTTCTCTCCGTGCCTGTTGTTTTTCTTGCTGATTGAAGGTTCTTGTCTGTGAGTAGGAAAATAGAAGCATATGAGTGATTGAAATTGTTCTGGTCACACACTGCAGGTGACGCAGCCAAAGCATCATTGGGGTGTCCAGACCCTTATCACATTGCTGTTCCTTCATCTCTTCCCTGCCTCTTCTCATTTGGTAGAAGCCAAATCAAAGTGGCCTGCATGGCTCTTTTGCCTGCTCAGCGAAGGAAGTTACTGTTTCTTTTCTAACCGCGTGTCATTTTTTATCACCGTTATTTTAGAAAGAGCAGCTTATTGGGTGATTTTTAAAGCTGAGTCATTTTGCCTGGAATGTAGAGGTTTGGATCGTCTAATCTGATTTGGAATGAAGAGAATGGTGTTATAATTTGAGTGGACTCCTAAATCAGGTTGCAGATGGCAATGTGAATTGTGAATTAAAATGTTTAATAGTGACAGCTCTTCACATTACAGGAAATTCCACCTAGCTATCATTGTGTGTCATCGGCTCTCTTTAGGACTTCTTTTCAGTAACATAACATACTGCCTGGCATCTTATGGCCTCTTTGGCCTGTGTAAACTGGAATTGCATGCAACCCATTTCGCTTTCAGGATTTAAAAACAGAGGTGATGTTTGGATCATCGCTACAGTTAGAGTTCCATGGTGAATGGTCATTCCATGCTAGCCTGAAGGGTTTGTTCATCACGAATATGAAAATAGAGCAAAGATGAGGACACTTTCCTGTTTCTATGGCCATACTATTTTGGTCTACACTGGTAAATGGGACTCTTGATGTAGCTTTCAAGGAGATTTGATTACAACAAACACTAGACTGTGTCAGCTGTTGTTTCAAACAAATGAGGAACTGAGAAGCCTTTAATGTAACCTCGCATTTTGCCTCTAGACTGTGAGAGCTATTCACACCTCCCATAGCTGCGTCACTCTTGATATATTTTTATGTAATTTTTTAATGGGAAAAATAATCCTGTCAATTCTGCTGATGCTAAATACATGATTAAAAGTTTGAGACACTATTTGTCAAAGGTCGGATGACCTAGCTGTGTAGGTTTCTATTTGGGTCTACCGTTCCATCGATTTGTGTCCGGTTGCGCCAAAGTGCTAAGCTGTTTTAAATTTTTGGTATGGCAATAGCTCCATCCTTGTTTTTCATGCTCAGCTGTATATGAAACACAACGTAGAATGTTAACTGTAAATAAGAGAATTGGCAGCTTTTGGATGTGCCTGGTCTGTAAGGCCAATTTTAACAAATAAATAAATGTTGTCCATTGACTTAAAAAAAAAGTCTGAGCCACATATAGTGGCCAATGAATGCAATCCCAGCACTTGGGAAGTGGTGGTAGGGCAATCAGGAGTTCGAGGTTATCCTTTGCTACGTACAGACTTTGTCACCACTTTGGGCTACACAAGACTTTGTTTCAAAAAAACGTTTTTGATGGAGTAAATTATATTTATTGTCATTTGCTTTTTTTCTGTGTTATAATTTTTACAATACCGATCGCAGAGGTAAAAATGCAGCTCAGTGGTACAGTGCAGTCTTTGGTTCACTCCCTAGTAGCACACATGCACACACATACACACACACACACACACGTACACACCTATGAACCCTCTTAAGGAAGACAGTACCTTACACACTGACTTTAACACTAGGTCTGAAAGAACTGAGATATGTTAGGGTATAAGGACACTGGAAACATGAAATATTAGAGACAGAGAAGCATTTTGAAATGGACTAGTTTAATTATTTTTAACCTTTTGTCTGGCAAGCTCTTTACTCAGAAGGCATACCCCCAGAGCTCATAGCATAAAGTACAAGTTGACATACCAAAGGAGAAGGAAGGGCAGTTGAGAGGATGGAGTTATACCATCATTTTCTCAAAACACACAGAGCTCAGTTCTAAAACCACAGATCGTTACCGATATCCATTTGCTAATTAGATACTAGGAAGCCAAGTAATTTTTTTCAAGGCAAGCAACTCTGCTTAAAGCCTAGACGGTCTTCCATTCACTCATTTAGGGAGTACATCAGAATTCTTTATGTACCTCAGTAGTTCTTGGCACATTAGAGGACTCAGATATAACTGTTGGCCCCCAGAGAAAAGGCAGTTCCTTCTAAATTAGGAGCACCTGGAAGTGCATTTGGGAGATAATTTCACAGTGTAGTCAAGTAACGTGGTACCATAGAGTGACGTGAGAACGAAGGATGAAGGTCATAGAATGCTTTCTGGAAGAAGTGACATGAGTTTGCCTGTACCTCTGCTTCCTGCTCTCTTTCATGATTTAGCCAGCCTCACTTGCCAACAAGTCCATCGCATGGGATGGTGCAGTAGAAAGAATGCCGATTAGGAATTCACATGTCCATGTGTTGACTCTAGTCCCATTTTTCTTCTGAGATGTGCAGATCTGTGAGATGACAATCATCACATCTGCACAGGGTTATTGAGGCCGATCCCTGCTTTCTACCTTCCACACTATTGTCCTGATTTCTCAAGATGTCACTGTTTCCCGTTCGAGATGACTCTCCTTCACACAAAGGAAGGAAAAAATTATTTTTCCTTTGTTTGTTTCGACTGTTCCATTTAAAGAGTTTCAGATGGTGCTTAAAAATTGTGGGGCTTTTCTTTGTTTTGGTTTTCTTGTTCTCTTTAGACAATGTCTTTCTGGGTAGGTCAAGGTGGCCTTAACCTCAAGATCCTCCTGTCTCTCCCTCCTTAGCCTGTGGTTACAGAAATCCACTGCCATCCATAGCCTTGAAAGAGTTGGTTGCTTATTAACTTTTAAAGATATTGTTTCATCTCGTTAGTATGTCACTGCTAACTGTAGGTATTGTGTTTTTCTTCCTCTGTTTGACCGTGAAGTCTTACAGGCCAAACCACATCTGATTCACAAACAAAACCGAGTTCTTATTCAGAAATAACAGAGACAGAGGTCCTGCCCCAGCTCACCTTGCACGGAGAAAGATTTCTCATATCTATATTTTGGTTTGGGTTTTTCTTAAAAGTATTTTAACAGCCTCTCCTATTTTAATTATTTTTTTTCCTGTTGCTATGTCACAATTCCCCCATAAAAGAAACTAATAGTAGAAAAGTTTCATCTCACATTTCCAGGCTATCGTGCCATCACTGCTGGAAAGTCAAGGTAGAAGCTAGTAACATGACATCTGCAACTAAGAGCAGAGAACAATAAAATAATACATGTGCGCTAGAGCTCATCTCCATTTCTCTTGCAATATAGTATCCCTTAACTAGGGAATAGTCCCACCCACAGAACATCGATATTTCCACGTCAACTCACATAATGAAGAGAATCCTCCACAAACATACCCACAGGCCAACTTATTCTGGACAATCCCTCATTGAGATTGCTTTTCCAGGTAAATCCAGACTGTGTCAAATTAAAAGTGAAAAGAAACCATCACACCCCAACTGCATGGATAACTAACACACAGATGGACTATGAATTCCGGGGATTTAAAAAACATTAAGTATAGTAGTCAAAGTGACTAACTCTAAGGCCTGTATAAATTGCTGTTCTGAGACATTTGTTTTGCAGCCACCTTCTTTCAGGTTATTGCTGTAGATATAAACAAGAATTATGTGCATAATCCATTTCTCTTTATTATGGCTACCATAGTAGTGAATGCTTAAAGTAAATGTAAAGCAGTTGTTTCAGGTCATATCCTATAAGGGACTAATGATATCTTTGCCTTTGTGTTTTGGTACAAGGTCATTCGACGTACCGATTAGCTGTATTAGTAAAGAGCAAATCAGATGCAGGGGATGTGTCTATATGAAAGGGAATATTAAATACTCACTCAAGGTTCAAAAATGAAAATCACGTATGTGTTTGATGTTCTATTTGAAAAAAAAAAAAGTTAAATAGTCTTTGAACAACAAGCTAGAGCAGGTTGTTCTACTGCAGCTAAGCATAGTCTTCCGCCATCTTTTCTTCAATGAGGAACTTATTGGTGGGGGTGTTTGTTTTAGGTTTGTGGGGTTTTTTGCGGGGAGGGGATGGCTTCAGTTCATGGGGAGTGATTGTTCCAGGAAGTCAATGATCTAAAGAGAGCAGCTGTGACGAAAACACTGGAGCCTGACTGCAGCGTGGGAGGACAGGCCGTGGCAGGCTACAGCAGCACTCCGCTGGGGGCTCCTTTTCTTGGTTTGTTGCTCAACACCCTGATGTAGCTGAATGGGTCCAGGCGAACCTGAAACGTGCAGGTTTTCAGCCCTCAGGGAACCATAGTAGGTTTCATAATCCTCTATGTATTTTCCTGATTAAAAAAGCCCCAAAATCCTAAAATTGAGGGGAAAGCACTTTTACAGTAGGTGTCCCATAACATAAACGTGGTCTTCAAACATGAGTATGCTAGAGATACATGCTCAAACAAGATGCACAGTACCAGTAGTTTCTGCTTCATTAAGTTTGTACTGACACTTAGTTGAAGTAATGCATAAGACAAAAAGGTAGTTAACTTCATTAACTTGTCCTTAAGGACATTTGATCTAGAACATGGCATGGCAAAATTTCCTGAAAAACCAGATAATACATATTTCAGACTTGACGGGCAAAGGGACCAGATTGCAAATATGTATAGGTACTTAAGAAGCAATTGGAGAAAAGTGCTGTGACTAGCTAGCTTGTGCCTGGGACCTCCCCACCCCCACAGGTAGGCTCCCTAGCTCTCATTCACAAACCCTGCCCACTGACTCTCCTCACATTTCCTAGGTGGTAAACAGAACTCCAGTTACAGTCACTGGTGTTCCAGTGGCCCCAAGCCAGCTGGATTCCTGTTCCTACCCAGGAGGTATATGGAAGAGAGAGAAATTCCTAAAACCCTATGTCAAAATAGGAACTGCATTTTTCAGTGTGGCAGCAAAATTTGCAGTATATGTGGGTAGCAGTATTCCTTTTGGAGAGATAGGAGATGGAGTTCCTTTTTAAGCACAAATAATTGATATAAGAGGGAAAAATGTAGGACTAAATCTGTTTAATAATTATCTCCATTGCTGCTTTGCATTGGAGGTGCTCAGTGATTGAAACATTGTTGGTCTTGTTTCTTTTTCTAAGTACTGTTTTTCTTTTACAGAAAATATTAAAATATTTTAAAATATTTTGCTGAGAATATATTTTTATGTTGAGCTTTTAGAACTTACCTCCATGCCCTACTTGTGATCTATTAAATACTACTTCTTTTTTTTTATTTTTAATTTATTTATTTTTATCTCAGTCACAGGTTAGGTACTTTGAATCCCAGGCGTAGCCCCCTCCCCCATTCCCTCCTACCCTCCCACTCCCTCCCTCATCTCCTTCTTCCCCACCCCCTCCA
>CM053762.1:44158439-44178234 GCA_028658305.1 Pachyuromys duprasi | reverse complement strand
CATTGAATCTGTAGATTGCTTTTGGCAATATGGTCATTTTCACTATATTAATTCTACCAATCCATGAGCACGGGAGGTCTTTCCACCTTCTAAGATCTTCTTCAATTTCTTTCTTCAGAGATTTGAAATTTTTTTCATATACTACTTCTGATTGCGTGTTAATGCCAGGCTTTGGGTAGCTTGACTCAAATGTTTTGACACCTATGAAACAATAAAAAGTCTCATCCCTCTGCATCCTGTCTTTTTCTCAAAGTAGCAGTTCTGTTCATATGATGGGGAAATATCCAGCTAAAAGCACAAGAGGTTACGTGTCAGTTAGAGACAATAGGCAGATTATTTCACCAACTATCAGAGAAGAGGACTCCCATGCTAGGAGCTTCTGGTCATTGGTTTTGGAGCCTTCAATAACACTGGAAATAGCCACAGGCCAGGATCTCCGTATTTGTAGAACATATAAACGAATCCTCTCCATTCAAGTGCTTTTGAACAAAATACAATAGCTTAAAGAAAGAAAGATGCAGTGCATAAAAGCCCCTAACTGCACATCAGAGAAAAATGATCATGGTAGCCATCATTATCATCACAGCAGGTTCACTTTTTGCACAACACCGGCCAGCATTTAGTCTAAGATTTCATATGTATTAACTCACTTTAGCACTAGAACTACCCAATGAGCAAACACCTTAGATAACACCTCGAAAGAAAAAGAGGTTTATTTTCACTAATGGTTCATCTCTAGCCGCTCCATTGTTCCTCGGTCTACTTGGGGTGATGCCGAATATGGTGGAGCCTGCTGCGGAGCAACCAGCTTACTTCATGGAGAACAAAGGCATACAGGAAAACTGAGAGGGATCTGGGACAAGGAAACATTCCCTCCCCTACAGTGGCCTCTGTCCTCCAAATAGGAGCCACATTTGAATTTCCATCCCTTTCCATACTGTCATTAAATTATTAGTCCATGAATAGAGATGAATAAAAAGGTTAGACCTCCTAATCCAGTCACGACAAGCCTTTGACAAATGAGTGTTTTAGGGGGCAACACTTTTTATCTGAACTTTTAAATAGGCCCTATCTCTCAGGCAAAGGAACAGAGGCACAAGACAGTTCAGACTTGCAGTGATGTAAAGCTTTAGATTTGTAGTCACTGAGCATGCTAAGCCAGGGTGTGGCATTGTCTGCCTGGCATTATTTGCTCTTTTTAAATCGTGTGGAAAATTAGAGAGAAATTAGAGAGGCAAAGTGGAGTAGGGAGTGGTTAGCTATGATAGGAGTCACAGGAGCAGTGGGGCCAGGGAGGACTGATTACTTACCTGATTAACAGTCAAAGTTGGTTAATTGGATTTGAGGAAGAGGGAGAAACCTCCATAACTCTTTGAGGCTTGAGTAAATTTTGCAGCCTTGCAAGTGGGCCCATGAACATGCCCAGTCTTATGAATCCCTAACAAGTGCCCAGATTACAGCCTGAAAGCATTAGAACTTGACTGCAACTTTCCACATTCTATTTGATGAAAGATGGGCTCGGAAAGAGCCTATGACAGTCAAGAGACTCGCCTTTAAGGGTCCTTGCCAAATCACAAAGAGGAAAAAGTAAGGCACTCAACTAAGATCCAATCAAATCAATCAAGCCAAAGGCTCTTGGTTGTGTAGTTGGGGGCTGGGGGCTTTGCTGGGTTTGCCTTTCATACAGGAAGTTTCCTAGGGTTCTGGTGTTAATAAGGGAGTTCGTGTTTTCTCCTGATGATTGCATTATCATCTCAGACAGGACAGCTAAACCCTCTGGAGCATGGAGAAAGAAAGCCGTTTACATATTCTCAACAATCAACCTTCAAATGATTTCAGAGATAATAGGGCCTTTGCCATTTGCTGTGAGGTCTGCCCTAAGGCTTCTAAAAGCTTGTTGAGGGACAAGAACAAGTGTGTAATTTCCAAGTGATATATTGTGATATTTCCAAGGAGAGGAGAAAGATGCTTTCGTACCAAGATATTGCTAGGGAAGCAGTTATCCCTGCATTTGCATCCTGTCTGTGTGTTCTGTCTAAAATTTTCTCTTTACTGTCCGAGCCTTCTTTTGGGGATGGTTTCCAGGTCTAGCTTGCTAAGCATGATCAGTTGAAGGCTTGATATGGTTACTGGAAATTAGCAAAGCAGCAGAGTATTTTTGTCAATTATGCTTTTTATTTTTCCCCCTCTAGCTTCCACATACAACACATTTAATTTGATTCATGTAGATTGTATTGTTGAGCATCGCTTGAACTACCAGAGAAATTTGTCTTGTTAATTTTATCAAAACGTTTCCCATAAAAACTTATACATTTCTAAAGCAGAAATGGAGGCTGTAGAAAGTAGAAAAGTAATGTAAATATTCTTCTGGGGAGGGGGCCTTCAAACATTAACACCCACTCTGGCTTTGAACATAAATGCAAAAATATCATTTTTAGAATACCCATTTAGCTCCCACTTTATGCTAGAAATTAAAGGCACAGGGTCACAGCCCACCTCTTACTGCCTTGCTTAAAAGCATGAGCAAGAATTCTCACTCTCACTCTACCGCGATTTTAGTTTAGTCTGGAAAATAAAAAGAAGAGCTATGATGCAGGCTTTCTCTTCCTTGCTGTTTGAGTTTTAAGGCCAGGGTTTCTCAAACGACCCTGGCTAAAGCAACCTAAAGGTGGAGGGGAGTAGCTTAACTCACCGTTTCTGGAATGCAGTAAATCCTGTTGCAGAAGCCTTGAGGCAGCCAGTCTGCCGTCAGGGAGCTTGAGGTGGAAGCTGCTATTCAGCTCCCTTTTGAGAGTCTCAAATGTCTTAGTCTCAGGACCCCTTTTACACTTAACAAATATTTGAAAGACATAAAAATCTTTTAATTTTGTGGCTATCCCTTTGGAGAACATGCCCATTTATGTCCAAGCCTCTGTCTTTCCTTTATGTAATCGCATATGTTGTTTTGTGTTGGCGATTGAAAATTAGAGGGACACTAATCAGAGGGACACTCCCTTGGCCGAAAGATGCCAGACTGGCCACCTCAGTCGCCATCACTATATTGTTTTGTCGGTGAGTGTCCATGAAAGGGTTTTGTCAGGTTCTTCACTCTGTAAACTTTATGTCTTTCTTTGACAGGAAAGAAAATTCATGCCACCCTCTTTTGTTTTTTTTAATAAACTGACTCAGTATTGTTGCTGTCATTCTGATCTATAATTCTGCCAATTTTATTCCTGCTCTAGAATATTATTAATTTGATCTGCTGCTTCGAGATGTCTCTGTGCCTGTTGAATTTGATTTGATTCTGAGGAGAAGTCAATGAATAATTCTCACCTTTGGGATTTCTTTTGTCTTAAATTTTATTTTGTTTGAATATTTCAGCAAATCCAATCCAATAGAGAAAATGGACACTAGATTCAAGTCAGGTGGGCTTATCCCAGGAATAGAAAAAGCAATCATTGTAATTCAGCATAATACCACACTGAGAAAGAAAACCTCAGGAACATCTCCATCATCAAGAACTCACTGCATCTTTTCAAAGTCTAATATCTAACTATGTGCTAAAACAGCAAGACTTTCATTAAACTGAAGAAGGGCAACTTGACTGTAACAGTCACCCAGCTGCTGCAGGATCGGTGGGTGTTTAAAACAACAAAAATGTGTGTTGTCTCCTAGTCCGGAAGCCAAGAGTCCAAGATGAAGATGTGGATAGATTCCTCCTCTCCTGGCTGCCAGATGGCCTCCTTCACGCTGAGCCATTGCATGGCCTGCTTGCCTCTCTCATAGAGACAGCTATGACTCTGCAGTATCTTTCCTCTTACTTCCTTTTCTTTCTCCCCCACCACCCCACGGGCCTCCAGGGATGGCTCTTGGACCCAGGACGACATATATTTTAAGCAAACTATAATACTGTGATATATACCCCGACCTCCTTTTACTTTTATGTTTTGAGAAAGGGTCTCACTTGCTCAGGTTGGCCTTAAACTCACTCTACAGCCGAACCTTGAACTTGTGATCCTCCTGCCTCAGCCTTCCAAGTTGCTGGAAATACAGGTTCCAATAGAGCTGCTGAAAATACAGGCTCTGCTGTTCCACCAAGCTCAGCTCACTCTCCTCTTTTGAGGGATGTCAGTCCTATCAGATTAGCACTGGCTCAGAACCGCATTTAACCCTTATAATATTGTCACATTGGTGGTTATATATATAAAACCAAACAATGTGGTAAACATGCTTCTTTGTTGAAAAAAACAAAATTGAAATTTAAATGAAAGTCAATATTGGATCTTTGATTTACTTCCTTAAATAAGAATTGAAGGAGGTTTAGTGAAATATTTAGAATATGACTTGGCTTAGCTAGACTCATTTCCTCCCCTTCTCCTTCTTGTGGGCTTTCTTTGTTTTTGTTCCAACTATTGGAGGAACGCGAAATGCCCTACCAATTCAAAGTATAAGTCAGTACTTCGAGGTGAAATGCACCTTAATAGAAAATATTACTTTAAAATTATTTTTTCAAAATACAGAGGGAGTAGTAAAACAGGCCTTTAATCTCAGCACTTGGTAGGAAGAGCCAGACAAAACTCCAGGCCATGGTGGACTACATATAGAGTTCCATGCCAGCCAGATCTACATAGTAAGAACTTAATTCAAAGGAATAGAAAAGAAAGAAAATGATCATGGACGTGAAATATTTTGCCCATATTTGAGCTTAATCAGCAAACTCTAGATTATGGACAAGATGTTTGCAAATGCCAGATTGAACCTTTTATTAAGAATATTTTTTTCCCTTCATGGAGGCTTGTAAATAGAAAATCTGATCAGTAATAGCAGCGTTTAGTTCCAAGCTAACTTACATCACAAAGCCAATCAGATATTTGGGGGGAATGTAATTACTTGCGTTTTATGTCCTAAAACTCAAGATTTAAACATAATTTAAATCTAATTAATCTGACTGAAATTCTGTTTGCCCATTGCTAGAAAATGCATCCTTGCTGGGCAAAGTGGTGCGTGCCTATAATCCCTGCACTCAGGGAGGCAGAGGTAGGTAGATCTCTGTGAGTTCGAGGGCAGCCTGGTTTACAGAGTCCAGAACAGCCAAGGCTATACAGAGAACCCCTGTCTTGAAAAAAGAAAGAAAGAAAATGTATCCTTCAAACTGCAACTGATGTGAGAGAGAGCTTGAATTACAATACTGGCTTTGTAAATGACAAGGAGAGTTGCTCAATGTTTCTCAGTTAAAAGTGCCAAAATAACGCTTTATATCAATAAAAATATTCTTACTAATGCTCTCATATAAATATTTACAAGTATCTTGACACAGAGGAGGTGAAACAGATCACAGTACCATTTGTATATTATAGGCTCATCATAAAGCTATGTGAAGACAGAGAAAAATGTTTTCTATAAAAATCCATTCTGCTATGCATATCACGACTGAATCCAGCTTGTGTTTACAAACAAGCTTTCAGTAATTGATGACCTACAATGGTGACTTAACTGGCCTTAGCCGACATCAATTCTCATTTGTACTGTAAGGTTAGTTCTTAAGAAGGAAGTGAATGTAGAGTCGCCCATGGAGCAGGGCAGCCTTAGGGAAGGCTGAGAGCAGGCAAGCATGCACAAACACATCAAGAGCTGTTGTTTACAGTCACTCTCAGGAAGAGTGCTATTCCACCTCTGCGTACACACATTTTCCCTCTGCGGAACTAACCCTTAGTTTTGCATCTTTTGATCATTCAGAGTTAGTTTCAATGGTATGCTTTCTTCTGCTTCCTTGCCTGTCCTTGCCCTTGCCTTTACCGCTGGGATTTAACATGTGTGTCACCACGCCTAGTCATTTTCTGTTGTTCTTATGGCTTCTTTCTGTTTTACAAATACATTCGGGAGGTCATTCCACAAACCATGGTCCAAATGATGAATGGTGAAGCAGAGATTTAGAAGAGCAGCAGCATAGGAAACCACACATTCATAACTTTTCCTAATCCAGCATAAAGTGATGGGAAAGGGGCTCCCTTAGTGCCCTCAGTGATGGCTTCATCATCAAGTCAGACCGCTCAACTTTCTGAACTTGTTAGGCGTTTGGGGTTCTGCTCTTTCCTGAGAGAACTGCGACCGAGATATTGGAGAAAAGTGTGCTGACCAGTGCACACCTGCCCGCTAGGCCTGGTCTTCATAAGCAGCGACTCCAATGCGCCATGAAAGGATCTGTGGTGTGATGATTGAGCCTCCTCAACACTAGCATTTGCTAAAGCCAAGGTGGAAGGAAGCTGACCAATGAGGTTTTCTGTGCTGTGGGGTCCGATGTTGATTTTAGTGATGGATCTGTGATCTTGTTCTCGGTGTCCTAATAATCAGAATTCAACCCCCCCCCCATCGAATACCATGTGGGTCCTCATCCCTGTCTGAACCCTCTTATCATACAGTTCGTTTCAACACAAATTCAAATCTCTGTATCTGGACTAATTCTTCTCATCTTTTATTTCCCGGAAGAATGTTCTCAAGGTCTCCAAGTACCACTTTTTTTTTCCTGAAAGAACTAATTATATAATGATTACGTATCTCTTTAAGTTTGATTTGCGGCACGCTCATGGGCATAAAGATGGTCTTCATGGCATCATTCACATATGTGAAAATGGAAAATACTGCACAAATGAAAAGGATGTATTATGATTCTGCTTTATTATAGACGGTTATGTAGCCTTTAAAATGTATGCCTTAAAAAAGCAACACCATGGAAAATTAAAATCAGAATTCCTATAGCATGGAAAACATAATTTAGCTGTCATAAAATGCCTTGAAAACATATGCATAAAAGGAAAATGTATGCACAGTGGCGTTGGAGAGATGGCACAGTGATTAAAAGCACTTGCTGCTTCCCCACACTCACACTGGGTCACTCAGAATCACTTGTAACTCCAGTTCTAGCAGATCCAATTCCTTCTTCTGGCCTCCTCAGTCACTTGCACAAATGTGGTGTATATATATATATATATATATATCATCAAGTCGTGTGTGATATATATATACATACACAAGCAGTCACACATGCACATAAACATAAAGAAATCATTTGTTTATATGTATATGCATAACAAAAAAGACAGTGAATTTTATCAGAATAAAAACTGTGGAGCAAGTTTTGGTGGCTCACACTTGTAATTCCAGATTCAGGAGGTTGATGTAGAAAGAGTTCTGCAAGTTCAAGGCCAGCCTGGGTCACTTAGTATATCCCAAGAGAGCCCGAGCCATAGAGCACAGTCTTGCCTCCAAAAGAACAGTAAGTCGTAATGGCAAAACAGCTCAATCAGGCAAAGTGCTTGCTGCCCAAATATCAAGACCTGAGCTTGATTCCCAGAACCAATACAAAAAACAAAACCAACCAACCAACCAAACAACAAAAAACTGTGTATGGAAGTACACTTAGAATTCCAGCTTTGGGGAAGTAAAGACAGGTAGATCCCTGGTGCTGGACTACCCTAATCCAGGACTGCCAAATAATCAGAGACCCTGTGGATGGCTACTAAGGAACAAGGTGGATGGCTACTAAGGAACAACCCGGGGTTGACTTCTGACCTCTGCATACTCACACACACACATGCAAGCGTCTTCATACTTACCTAACATGTACACATAACCACACACTTAAAATAGATAGTGAGTGAATAGGTAACGATACCATGATGGGCTTACACTTTCTTCATTGCTTCCAATTTTTCTAAGCAAATGTTCCTTTCCTAATGCACAGACCTGTGTGTGGCATTCCAGATGAGACCTGACACAAATGGACTGTGTGGATCACATCCCCATATTGTTTCTATGCGGCTTCATTCAAAATCTGAATAAAGCACAGCACTTCATATTTTAAATTACCCATGGAGGATGCCTTTGGACTAAGGTCCTCTCTTTTTATTTCACAGTTAAGTCTCCTTTTATTCTATTTGTCTTCTGTGCTAGTTTAATTGAATGGGGAGTGATTGATTGTCTCCTAGAAAGAATATAATATGTGCTGGGTATACACCAGGCACAGGGAAATACTTAAGGATGAAGTCATTTAGCAATCTACCAATTTAAGGCTGGCAAGATGACTCAGTAGGTATGGACATGTGCCCTGAAGTCTGACATCCTGACCTTGTTCCCAGGGACCCACAGACCCACATGGCAGAAGGAGAGAACAGATTCCCAAAAGTTGTCCTCTAACCTCCACATTTGCACCATGGCACATGAGCCCCCACACCTATATGCGCCTACACTTACACATGCAAATTACTAAGCGTAATTTTAAAAACTTTAAAAATAGTAAATAGGTAAGACTACATCTAATGAAAATTAAAAAAAAAATAACTGTTGGGTAGGATGGGTTTTTTGGGGGGAAGGCAAGGGTGTTGGGAAAGGGTTTCTGGCTTGGCAGTCCGAGAACTCACTCTGTAGATCAGGCTGGCCTCCAGCTCCCAGAGATCTACCTGCATCTGCCTCGCAAGTGCTGGGATTAAAGATGTGAGCCACCACTGACCAGCTGGGTAGGATGTTTTAAAAGGGGGGAACTTTGTTGTTTCTTAAAAGGTTGAATATAAGTTTATCCTATCACCCAAACAGTACTGCTCCCAGACATGTGTCTCAGGGAGAGAGAAACATATCTACCCTGATCAAATAATATGCGACAGCATTATTCATAGTGGCCCAAACATGGAAATTAATATTTATCAAGATAAATGAATATAAGATGTACTATATTCATTCAGTAGAATATTAATGGATAAGAGGACATAACGATTCAGAGATGCATGCAGCAACAGAGATTAATCTGGAAACATGCTAGGGGCAAGTGCAAATAGGAAAGACCGCAGGTCATCTCATTCACCTCTATGTGCAGAGAGACAAATCCAATGGACAGAAAGGAGCTTAAATGTCTAGCACTTGAGAACTGCAAACAATCAGAAGAGATGTCTAAATTGAAAGAAATACTCTTAAAACTAAATTTGTGATGGTTGCACACATTTTAATTCACTAAAATTCACCACTCACCCATGCATTTAAAATGGATCAATTTTACAATATGTAAATTACCTATCAATAAAGCTCTCAAAATGTGAAAAGAATATTTTCTAAGAGACACAGCCCAACGAGAAGATGTCTGTCACTTGCCTATATTCCTGTTTCCTTATTGTAGCAAGGACAATAATGCAAAAGTCAAATACTACTTTCTGTATTCATGTCTACATGTTTCTTGTAGGACCAGTGTTATCCCAAGGGAAGGAAAGGAGCCCTTTCATTGGTGTAGGTAACAGAATCGTTCATCTCAATGGAATGCCTGGGTCTCCATTCATTATAGCTGTCATAGAATATTAAGATAACTGGATGACTGTGATTCAGAGGTGTTGCAATTAAAAAAAATCGTGACATCACACACAAAGCATGAAATGAAGGACCCTGTTTTAGTAAACATTTGCCACTCCTATGATTGAGACCACTTATGATCAATTCCTAGGTACTGTATTCTGAATTCAAGAATATAAATATCTCTGTGTGATGATTTGAAAATCCTACATATACATAGCTAGAAAAACACATTTCCATTGACCAAAAAACTTTGATGACTGAGAGATTTTCTATGCAATTTCTATGTAGAGATTTTCCCCTTAAATTTCTGCTTCATTTTATGTTTTCGCTTTGATCTGAGCAATACCAAGAAACTTACAAATAACAATGTTAAACATCGATTGACAAGATCATATTTCTTCTGGTTTGTAACTTTTAAACAGCATCAACCCATTCCTCTTTGGGGGCCAGTTTTAGTGCTCTTTTATGTTTTGTCAATCTCAATCTCTTTATTCTGTATTATTTCCTACCAGCTCAGCTAAAACTGGTGTCAAGACTGTTCTCTGTTATCGTAGCAAATGCCTGAAATAAATTAACTTACAAAGAAAAAGGGTTTATTTTGTCTCACAGTTTTTTAGGTTTTAGTCCATGGCTGTGGGCCCTGTTACCTTGGGCCAGCCTAGGCTCATTATGTCAGAAGTGGATGACAAAGTAAAGGTGCATGACGTTTCCCACTAGACCTCAACATTTAATTGTGGGGGCATGGATAGGTGGACATTGCCATCCAGGTAAGGTAGAGTTACTACAATCATTCTTCATGATAAACACTGAAATCATGAACACACGGCAATAGATGGCTTGCACAAGACTGACCACCTTCAACATTTCGTCGTAGATAGAGAAGGTACCCGTAAGATCACATTCCTTCCTTGAGGTACTACTGGTTCTCAGTTGCTGCTGTGAGAGAGGTTCCATTTTCTTCGCCGTGGCATAGCTCCTGGGAGACCAGTGGGAAGTAGAATGGGTTCATAGGGGAAGTAAGGGAGAGGAGACAGAGTAACTATATGGTGAATTGAGAGCTCTAATAGCTCCAAAGTCCCAGAGAGACCCACAGAAGGCCGCGATCTGTTGGCTAATCTGACTCCATGACAGGCTTCATTTTCAACTTTGCCTAACTAGGCCTGAGTTTCTGTTTTTTAGAACATAGAAAAACAGTTTCTGGAAAAACCGGAGCTCACAGGCTTAAAGGAATTCAGCAAACCCGAGGAACCGTCCTTAGCAACTCGGAAAGTTCCTAAATATTTAGCCAATCCTATATCCCCCTCCAACCTCCCTAACCAATCAAATGATAGGCTACCTGACTCCTTCTGGAAATCTCCCTAATCGTCTTTAAATTGAGCCTGCGTGCTCACGTCACGGTCCCATTCTAAGGAATCACGTGGCCCCTGCATGCTGGTAAATTCTGCAGAATAAATGCTCCTTGCATTTGCATACTACTTGAGCGTGGGGTCTTTCTTTGGTTATTCTTGGGCCCTAACAGAATATAATTGCATTACAGTGTATATATGTATTGTACCATTTAAAACATCTTGAGATTCACAATTTTCTAGCCGGGCACCCTGCTGCCTGCCTGTTTTCCCAGTACTCAGGGAGGCAGAGGCAGGCAGGTTTGTGTGAGTTTGAGGCCAGCCTGGTCTACAAACAAGTCCAGGACAGCTAAGGCTACACAGAGAAACTGTGTCTGGAAACAAACAAACTAACTAACTAACAAAAAGTAAAAAATAAAAAAAAATTGGAAGACTCACAATATTCCAATAGCACCACTTTAAGAACAAAGCTTCAATACATGGGCTCCTTGGGACTTTTAAGAGAGCTAACTGGAGATCCTGTATTGCCCTCGTCTTGCAGATTGATTGATCATGCTTAGGATAACTCTAGATAATTTTGTGAGATAGTAGGGTCCTTACCAGTGTTCTCTTTTTTACCATAACTGCCAAAGAATTTCTATTATTATCTCAATCTGTATTGTCTCTATGGGCTTTTAATTTTGGGGAATTTCTGTTCTGGTATTTATTTATTGATTGATTCTTTGATTCATTCGTTGAGCCAGACATTTAGTGAAAATCTACCGATGCCATGTACCAGAAATATAAATTATGATAAAAATATGAAAGACATCTCTTCCTCAAAATTTCACCAGCTGGCAAGGGGCATCATATAAGTACCATTACAGTGGAAAGAAAACGAAGAAGGATTTGAAAAAGACTCATTATTTCTTGCGTAGACTTCCAATAAAGCCTCGATGAAATAAACAAATTAGAGAGAGGATAAAAGGGTTGGCCAGCAAAAAGCAAATCTGGATTAAGCTGTAGAAGTAGAAAAAATATCTTGAGCTGGGCATAGTGGCTCAGGCCTTTAGTCCCAGCACTTAGGATACGGAGGTGAAAGGATCTCTGAGGTTGAAGCCAGCCTGGTCTATGAGTTTCAGAATAGACAGTGTAGAGGAATTTTAATTCAGTACATGCTACTCTGACAAGAAATCACATTCAAAGACCTTCTAGGTCTGTGTGATCTGGCAGGAATACAGACATGCCTTTAATCCAGGAGACAGAGGCAAGCATATCTGATTTCAAGGCCAGTGTGGTGTAGAGCAAGTTTCAAGTAAAGAAAAGCTTAGGTTCAGGCACGGTGATACACACCTTTAATCCCAGACAATGAAGGTAAAGTCAGTTTGTAGAAGGAAGCACCCATGTTTGAAGTGATGTCTAAGTTGAGTGGCAGAAACAGTTTTGAATCAGAGAAAGACTTGACAAAATAGGATATGCCCAACTCTCACGGGAAGAGAAGGGAAAGGAAGCTACTTAAGAAGCAATGAGAGAGGGGGAAGAGGCAGTTTTACCAGGACAGTAACAGAGAGACTGGTGGCAGAGAGGAAATTCAGGAGAAGATGGACTGAGCCAGAGAATGAGAAGGAGTCAGGAGATTAGAAAACATTGTTGGAGTTAGTTTGAGGCCAAAAAGAGCAACTCAGAAGCCTAGAGAAAAGCCAGGTTGAGTAAGTTAACTGGGAGAGGAGTTTGAGCCAGAACAATTCTAGGCCTAGGTTAGATTGTACGGAGGCTGGAAGCTTTCAGGACTAGGTTAATTGACATAGGCAATAATCTTCCAAGACAACAATTGAACCAGGGGAATAAAAGCTCCTTTTACAAGCCAGAGCTACACAGAGAGACCTTGTCTCAAGACAAAACAAGACAAAGCAAGGAAGAAAGGAAGAAAGAAAGAAAAAGAGAGAAAGAGTATTTCAGAGGTCTTCTGTGGAAGGCTCCTGTCCTGTTCCTTGTCTTCGCCTACTTCCGATGTCTATCCTGTTTGCCCTTCCGAATGAGGATTAAGCATCTTCCCTAGGGTCCTCCATGTTGTTTAGCTTCTTTAGGGTGATAGATTTTAATATGTTTATCCTATAATATATGGCTAATATCCACTTATAAGTGAGTATATATCATATGTGTCTTTCTGCTTCTGGGTTGCCCACTAGGGTATCAAAGGAGATACTGAGACTCATAGCCAACCTTTGGGCAGAGTGCAAGAATACTTATGGAAGAAGAGGGAGATAGAAAGACCATAGGGGACTAGAACTCCACAAGGAGAACAACAGAGCCAAAATACTTGGGCCCAGGGGACCTGCAGAAACCGATACTCCAACTAAGAACCCTGTTCAAAGGAAGCCCATTGGCTGCTCAGTTTCCAAGTGGTTTCCTAGTAAGGGGAACAAGGCCTGTCTCTGACATAAATTCAGTGGCTGGCTCTTTGATTACTTCCCCCTGAGGGGGGAACAGCCTTACCAGGTCACAGAGGAAGACAATGCAGCCAGTCCTGATGAGACTTGACAGGCTAGGGTCAGATGGAAGAGGAGGAGGACCTCCCCTATCAGTGGACTGGGGGAGGGGTAAGGGGGGAGGGTGAGATTAAGATGGGAGGAGGGAAATACAAAGTGCAGTGGAGATACAAAGTGAATAAATTGTAATAAATAAATGTATAAATAAAATTAAATTAAAAAGAAAAAAACCAGACTGGCTTCAAATTATAAATAGCTCAGGTTGGCCTTCTATTCATGATCCTCCTTTCAGACTTCTGAATGCTGAGATTACAGGTTTGTTCCAATATGTGCGATGTTGCTACATTTTAATATACGTAATTTTGTTTGTTAACTACACAAGCAACGTATTTTAGAACCAAAGATAAGTTATTAAATTTAGTACAATGCTAAAAAAAAAAAGAAAAAGAGATAAAGAGTGAGAAAGAGAAAGAAAGAAGGGAAAGAAAGAAAGAAAGATAGATAAAGAGAATATTAGGATTGGAAGTACTGAAACTGTAAGTTTATTGGAGAGTGAGCTCTGTGGTAGAGAATGTCAATGGCGTGTGTACCCTCTGGTTCCTCTTATCTGCCATGTGGAAAAAGCATGGATGAATTAGATAGCATTAGGTTGAGGCAAACTGGAAGAGAAATGAAATTACCTTAATTATTTTTACAACAGCAATAAAAAAGAGGTTTGAGGGTATGAAGTGGCTACGTGAGAAAGTAAAATTTAAAATGCAATGTATGAATATAGGTCAATAAAAGCATTCATTTTTATTATAACAACATGATTCAAAATGAGAGAAGAAGTGGAGGAGGAAGGGAAGAACGCATTTTACAGTAGTTATAAAATTATTTCAGATAAAAATAAAAATACAAGACTAAATTGGGATTTAAGGAAAGACACTCCCTCATGCCAATGGTCAAATCTCATTTGCAGTTAATTTGCCATGAAAGGCACCTGTTGACCAGCATTTGGATATTGGTCAGGAAAAAAAAAAAAAAAAAAGCCATGTGCCAAACTGTAATTGGGTAAAAAAATGTCCTAGACAGATGGTCATTTTGGCACAATTGGTATAAACAATGTATGAATTAATGTGAATTGCTTTAACACATTATTTTTCTCTTCCAAGAAACTTAATGTAGACCCCATGTGACTCTTGTTTATCCGCTCAACAGTAATTATAGGTCTAAATTAATCGCTTGGTTTATCTCTGGCTAATTACTCAAGCTGGCCCCTCTAGGTACTCCAGCCACAAGAAAAACAGTTTAGCCAAGCAACATTAAATAAGGAGCCCAAGTACACAGTAGCAGAAATGGAGATGATAAATCTCTGGTTTGAACTGTCTGCATAGTTAATATAGCACTGTTAAAAAAATGAATCCCTTCCAGGTTTTGTAGCATATACTTATAATCCCAGCATTCTCGTGCAGAGGAGCCTGAAGCTGAAACCTGCCTCGTCTACGTAACAGCATCCCGCCAGCCAGAGTTACACAAAGAAAACTTGCCTCAAAACAAAACGATATGGGAATTTTTCACAAGCTCTTGAAACTAATTAATCACTAACCATGGTTAGAGTCAGTAAGTCAAAGCACTTAATATTCTTAGATGAACACTGAACTTCGAATGAATGAGAAGTTTTTATTTGGCATCATAACATGCTCTAAGACCCTGAGAAGAAAATGAGGTTTCATGGACTCCACTTGAATATTTGTTTTTGTGATGAACGCGCCACCTCTTAGCTCTTGACTATACTGAACAGTTAGTTTTAGAAGATGGAAATCAGTGGTTGGCCAAGACCTTGGACACCTCAGTCTCCCCAGCATTAAACTACATACAGGAGCATTGACTTTCTGTAATATACTCCAAACATTGATATGGTTAGATGAGAACATAACTGGGGTCTCTTTTTAATTCAGCTATGATTTAGTTTATGTTTTGTTTCTTGGTAGTACTCAGGAGTCAGAGTTAAGAATACAGGAATAAGCTGATTGTTGTCAGACATTCCCCCCCCCCACCGCCCCGCAAGCACAGCTATGCCTATGAGAACACTTGAATCATGACCACAGCACTTAAGGTAGCAGTTCTCAACCTGTGGGTCACAGCCCCACCAACTCACCAAGTGTTTCCTAAGACTATTGGAAAGCGCAGATATTTACACGACAATTTGTAGCACTAGCAAAATTAGTTATGAAGCAGCAATGAAAATAATTGTATGGTTAGGAAGTCACTACAACATGAAGAACAGTGTTAAATCTTCACAGCATTGGGAAGGTTGAGAAGCACTGGCTTAAGCTGTTCAATGATTGGGTTTTAGGTCATATCAAAGCCTGGACTGATCATGGGTAATTTTTACCTGAGATGCCAAGGTTTGGACAAGAGATTAAGATCTGAGAAGATCTGTACTCAAGAAATAAGAGGGGATTTGCCCTTGATGACTGGGTCAGGCTATATTTGACCTCTTTTTTGGCTTGTGCTGTTTGTTGCTTTTCTGCTAATGTGTGAATTGCCATTGGCTTTTGGTGTGTTTGTTTGTTTGTGTTTTTCCTTTGAATTTCAAGCCTCGGCTAGAATTGGTGGCAAATAGAAATGCTTAATTTAGTTAATTTTCCTTGAGTCGTTGCTTTTCTGAGGAAAGCCTTGAGCACACAGAGCGTGGTACCCACGGTTAAATACTGCACTAGGAATATGCTGGCTTGTCTGCATGTAGGGCTTCATTTAGTGACTGGACACTTCTCAATGACTCCATGTGATGAATGCTGTTTCATATTTCCTTCTGAAAATTTTTCTAGTCAAAAGTTCTGCATCCTATGAAATGTGGAAAGCTCTAAGTAACTAAACAGGGTTTGTGGAATTAAGGAGGGGAGAAGCAATTGGTCCTTTTGTCAATTAAGTGATTGTAGCAATTAGAGTTATTGATTGATAATCCTAATGTTTAATACGAATACACTTAATAAGCTTTGGAACTTCATAGTACAGATAGTGTGGCCCTCCTGGGTGTTTTCGTATATGTGTGGCATTTTGTAAAAGTCAAGAGCAGCTTTCACTTAGCTTGGACATGTTATTTTTTTAATCTTCTTTTTCTATTTTTAATCTTTTCTTAGAATAATAATGGAAATATTTTTTAAGTCTCAATATCTTGTCTAAATAATCACACAGTGTGAAGAGTCTCTACGGTGAATGTGGCTGTAGAACTTTGGAGGTAAACAGATGGGAAGAAAGGTATCATGCAAGAAGCCATCACAGGGAGATTTATACTTAATATTTTAGTATTTTATATGTGATTGAGTCTTAGTATTTACTGTGCATCTTATCATTATTTTGACAAATGTTCCAGAAGAGAGATCTAAACACAAAATAAGCCATTGACTATTTTTATTTCAAGCTATTTCCTACTTTTTATGGACTTTATTTTCTTGCCATCTTCAGAAAGCAAAGAGATAAGCAAGGTGAAACATTTACAGTTGGGAAAGATTTCTTGAGAGGAGCCCATCAAAGATCAGCACCACTTAGACAGCAGAAAGCAGGAAGGAAACTTTTTTTTTTCAGTTAATTTGAGATAGAGGTACTGAAAATATTGTTTCTCGATTAAGTAAGAATGAACAGGGGTCAACTAATTCAGGTTAAGGATAAAGAAATATGCCCCTTCTTACAGAATAAAAGAACTCTCAATGTCTCAGAGGGGTAGATGAGGGAGTCTATTTTCATTATCAAAGAAAAGTGCAGGCTCTTCAACAGAACAGGAACTACCTCTACACACTCCAGAGCTAAGACAGTAGGCTGCGCTTTGACCTGAGCACTGTCATCTTCAAGATAAGACTCAGATTTTTGTCCGCAGTTGTATCTTTAAAATAATTTTCACATATTTTAGAACAAAAGAGGTAAGGGTTGGAGATCTTGCTAGCTGTGCATAAAATACATCATTTTAAAGGATGGGAAGATTATACTGAAACGAAGAATATTACTTAAGTTAGTAGGGGCTGGAGAAATAGCTCACTGTTTAAGAGCTCTGGTTACTCTTCCAGAGGACATGGGTTCAATTCCTAGCACCCACATGGCAGTTCACAAATGATTGAGAAGAGATCTGATGTTTTCTTTTGACCTCTGCGGATGCTGCATGGGTGTGCTACAAAGACATATGCAGAAAAAACACCCATACACATTAAATAATAAAATAAAGAGATGTTTTCAAGTTAATATTAACTCTAAACTTTGTAGAAGTCAAGATTTTTAAATGTAATAAGTTAGTTCCTACCCTTCGTTTTTTTTTTTGTTAAAAGAACAAGTTACTTGTGAGAAATAAACATTTTTGTGCTATTAAATTCCAGATCAGAGTTAATGAAAAGATTTTGTGTAAATTATTTTTATAAAAAACTATGATACGATGTTTCCATAGTAAAGTACTTAACTTTGCCTGATGAAGACTAAATTAATCAATTTTTCTATGCAAATGTACAGATTTCCTTTGCTATCTGATTTCTCCTGGCTGTGTGACCCAGAGTCACTGCTCTTAGCCTCTGGATCTGTAGAGCAATGTACCAAATGCAAAATCCCTGAAATGCAGCAACTATCTAATAAAACGGGGACACTTCCTCATTATTGAGGTTCTCAGCACCTCAGGGACCATTCATTCCACTCTGCTTCCCAGCACCCATGATGACTCTCTGGACTTTAGATGGTAGCAGAAAAATTTTATTTTAGTATAGCCAGCCAATTTGCCTGTACTATCATTCCCTGTATTCAGAGACATGTAGCATTTAAATTCTTAGGCCAGCATTAGACCCTGAGAACAAAGTTAGTATTCACGGTATCAAGAATGCAGAGTTACCAAAGGATAGTTTATAGGTCTCTGAAGATACCAAAGGATAGTTTATAGGTCTCTTTAAAACTTTTGAAAATTTTGATTTCCTCCTTTGACTTTCTGAATTTGTTTAGATAACACTGGGTGGCTGGAGAGAGGTGTTGGGGATACCGAAGTAAATCAGAAAATAAGTAGTAAGGGTTATCCTGTTGTTTTCTCAGGTGCCTGGTTGCAGATCTGAACTGTGGTTTTCATTTTAGCTTATCTTTATTGAGTGCCCAAGAAGCAACAGGGAGAGGAAAGTGTGAAACACGGGCTAGCTCTCAGAATGCCCAGCAGACAGGGTTCTGCTCACAAGTCTGTAGGAGGAGAATGTGTCCCGTCTCTCTACTTCGGTCATTCTGACTCTTCCTCTCATGAATTTTCAAATATTCGGGATAGCTGCGAGCAATGGTGGATGGACTGTCTGTACACAGTTAACCACAAACTTCAAGATCAGGTTCGGTGTGAGAGCTTTGGTAAGGTAAGACGGTAGATGATTAATGAAGGAATAATGTCCTCAGGAGAAGAGAACTTGCCTCCAGGAGTTTGACTAGAGACTCTTAATGATGTACTGTGAAGTTCTTGTCTTGGCAGACTCTCGCTTCTGCTTTTGTTGTTGCTGTTTGCTTATTTTGTTTTTTGTTGTTGTTGTTTCTTGAACTGTGGATATTCTTTTGGAGAATCTCTGGGTGACTATTGAGCCCACTTGCTTAACTTTCTTACCATGTTTTATACTCTCATTTCTGGTCTTCTTTTAAGTGTAGACAAACTGTATTTTGTCCAACTTGTCTTTCCTACAAGTATTCCTTGTTTTTAAGTTTTCATTCTTCTCCCTTTTTCACTGAGCATTCAGTTTAAGACAGTAGCTTCCCTTTCTGTGAATAAAGGCACAAGAACGGATCTGTGTTTCTGCTAAGTACATTGGTGTTTTCCAAGATCCATTGATAGAACATCAAAAAGTAAAATTCTGTATTGTCTTTTTTTGTTTGTTTGTTTTTGTTTTTGTTTTTTCAGAGTTAAAAATAACTTTATTTGAGAATAACAAATAAAGCCTTAATTTGAGTAGATTCAATAATCTACCTTTTGTCATATTATTCCTGTAAGATATCCCTGTATTCCCCTTTCTTTCTTTTAAACCCCTTTTCTCCTTATCTAAGAAAGAAAGAAAAGAAAAAGGAAAAGAGAGAAATCCCTGAGTCTAACCTTGTTTTCTCTCTGAATAAGACTATTAATAATTTATACCATCTCCAAAATAAACATTCATAGCCACAGAGAACAATCAAAAAACCTACCCAATCCCCCTTACAGGAAGTTGGACGTTGTTCTCATGAATTTTTTCAGGATGACTTTTTGAACATGCAGAAGTCCTGTTACAGAGCCCAAAGGAAATTGGGGAAAATGGTTAATTAAGCAAGCATTAACATTTTTTGTCCAGTCTTTGAATGTTGAGAAACTTCAGGCTTAATAGAAGTCCTGTTTGGAACAGTCAAAAATGCTGAACCAATTGGGATTAGCCACTTTCTTCAAAGCTCTTTTGGGAACAGGCTTCCATGAGAAACAGCAATTGAGGCAGTTGAGGCAGGAACAAGCAGAATGCTGGAATACACAGCATGCTGGAACAGATGTGTCAATGTTTCAGCATGCTAGAAAGATGAATTTTGTCATGTTTGATTCAGCGTGATCCTGTGTCCAGTCCTTTTGTTCTGCAAACATAATTTCTCACAAGCATTGCACAGTTCTAAAATTATAAATGTATGAAATGTACAGGATGAAACTAAACTGTAAACCAATTTTATTTATACCAA
>CM053762.1:44122966-44157939 GCA_028658305.1 Pachyuromys duprasi | reverse complement strand
TTTCTCCTCCACTCAATGTCCATCCCATTTGTTCATCCAAACCAGCATTGATAATATCCACCTGGGTCCTCCTTCCTGTATATCCTCCCTCGGAGTATAGATTTCAGCATGACCTGCCTATCCTATAGGTCTATATAAGTGAGTATATACCATATGTTTCTTTCTGCTTTTGAGAAACCTCACTTAGGATGATCGTTTCTAGGTCCCACCATTTGCCTGCGAATTTCATGATTTCCTCCTGTATTGTCTTAAAACAACTCTGAGACCTCTTTTACAGTTTTAGTTTATTGGTTATGCATGTTAGTAGTATTTAAGGCATGCTAAATCTTAGAAAATGAGGAACTGAACCAGATCTGTATTTCAGCTGAGAATAACTAACAATGGACTAAATTATGGTAAAATACCATATAGGATAAAAGCAACTTAAATCACTAACAAAATGATAGCAGACATTTTGGAGAGCCTCCTCCGGGATGCCACATGTTCCTGGAGAAGTCAGGGTTTACTCTTTGGGTTCTTAGTCTCATTAGTAAAAGAATTTAAGAACAAACTCTGGAGGAAACAAAAGAAGAAAGAAAACCATGGCATTTTTAGACAGCCATTTGACAGACAAACAACCACATGAGAAGGAAGGCAGCTTCAGAGAAAGAGTGAGGAAGCCCACATCTTTCAAAACAACATGCCAAAGCTTTGAAAATCAAATAAAATTAAAAGGATTAAAAAGAGGGAGAGGGAGGAGGAGAAAGAGGAAAGAAAAGCTGTGTTTTTCTACAGAAAAAAAAAAAAAACAGAACATAGAACCTCAAGGCCATGGCTCTGTAAGTGACTGTCCCAAGGCTGGCTTTCTAAAAAAAAAAAGTGGGAAGGAGCATTATCTCATTACAAGGATAATTATTTCTCCCATCCCTTTAGCATGAATGCTAAATCAGCCTTTCTAGGTGGGGTAGGGGAGTCTCTACCAGGTGATTGACAGTCTGAGCTGGATTAAATTAACTCTTCTGTTTTGGGTATTTTACAGTGTTCCATCTCTACATAAAGCCAAGAGTGGATTTTGTACCTTCAACCCAGAGGAGATAGTTTTTCCTTACTTAATGGGCCTAGCAAAGCCCTGGTCTAGGCCACTATAACTCTTCTCTGTCCTGTTACTGTTAACAGTAACAGCATGTAGGAGATTTGGAGACATTGGGGAAGAGGTTTCCATGATGAACATTCAAGAGCTCCAGTTCCGAAGCTGTTTACCAAAGGGAGGATGGTATGAGGAACAGCACTTGGGTCTCAGGTATATTTTCCAGGGAGGGCTGCTCAGCTAGGAAGAGACAAGAAGCCAGAGCTCCCTTCTTGCATTCCTGGAGAAACAAGGACATTCCTGGAACTGGAACTTTTGGGTTCCTTCCCCAAAACTGCCTAACCAACTCCTATCTCCTGCCTTCATTAATAAGACCAGTCAGAACTTTTTATTGAAAAAGAAAACAAGGGCTGCCTGGAATGTGCTGGATTTCCATCTGACCTCCAAGGAATTCATTGCCTTCAACCCAAATTACATTTAGAGCTCTCTAAAATCAGAAGACAGAGTGTGGTTTCTGAAACCAGTAATCCATGCTCTCATCTTAAATCCCTGACTTCTAATACCACCAAGTCTCTTTCCTTTTAAGTTATCAGTTAATGCATTCTGGCGTGAAAGCTTAGAAACCACAGAACTACTGAGGTGCAATAAAAGAAACTGATTTTCATTATTATTAACTGCCCATGCTGTTAAAAACAATCAATATTTTGCTGGTGAATTGAGAGTTATTCTATCTTCCTGTCACAAGTATATCTGAACGAAGACAACCAGTGATTTTATCCAGCAGTATGGTTTTATTTGTTTAAATGTTTCCTCTCAGTATTATTTTAATTAAACAAGATATTCCTACTCTTATGAAAAATGGCTTTAATGCCCCTAAATTTCAGTCCTAGTATAGGTAATATAAGGTAATGTAAGACCTATTGCTTTTTCTCCCTTTCCAAATTCCCAGGATAATTAATTACACATGCATATCTCTAAGAAGATTTAATTAGATATTTAAATTTTTGACAATAAATGTTGGGAGCAAAAATCATCATTCATATTCAATAAAGCAACTGACAGCTTTTTTCTTAATTTTGTGTTTAAAAGCGAGCCATATTTATATTTGGGAAATGACAGGTTTGACCTGACTGGATTCAGCTGACTGAAGAGATCGTTAATTGGTCTGGATGTGGAAGGATCGCCTGCTGAGTGTTTGGATTAATACAAGCACTTAGGTGTAAAAGCAATTCCCCGGTGTCCTTAAGTGCAACTGATGTTAAAGCCCCTGAAGATTTTGATGTTGAAGCAATTCTTCACCACTTGTAAGTGTTGCTGATAAAAAACAAAACAAATGACAGAAAAGAGAATGTCCCTCTAACCTACCACGGTGGAGTGTCCCATCCCCGCTTAGCTTCCCAAACTAGACATGATTGCATGCATTCAAGGTGGTGCAACTAGAGACGGCATCACTAGTCCCTATCGAAAGGTTGTTGATGAATTGCTTTTTTTATTGTTTATGGCGGGACTATTCCACGACTGTACTTATTCCCCTTGTAAAGGAGAACGTATGATGTCTAACTCTATTTCTGTGCTAACAGCGCTTGACGTCCATTGTCTGCAACCATTTGTCCCATGTTAGTTTAGATGTCATAATTCTTTATTGCCTGAAATATTTCTACCCATAGAACTTATGCATTTTAATATATTTTAATTACTTCAATATTTCTTTTTATTAATGCTCAGATTTCTTCATTCAAGCCAGTGGGAGCATCCTCTAGTTTCATTCCGAGTTGTATGGACATAGATGTGGTGGAAAAACCTTCTTTGTTTTTCCATATATTACAATTTTAGGGTGCCCACCTACCCAGTCAGCCTTTGAAAAGAACTGTATTCATAGACTCACAATCTGAACATGAGGTTGTGGCTACTACTGACCTGGCCAATGTTTCTAAGCCTTTTCAGAAAAAAAAAAAAAAGAAGTTTTTTTAATGTTTAAATTTTTCTATCCTGATTTCTCTATCGATTCAACAATTATTTGTTGTTGTTCACACTCATACTGTTTTGCTTGTAAAACTCCTTTGTTCCAGGAAATATTTAATGTAGCTTAGACTTCAACAGTTATTTACAGGCTCATGAAGCTCCTCATATTTAGAAGACAGCATTGCAAACCATATTGCAGTATTTTGTTTTGGCATTTTATAGGTTTAAGATTTTACCTAAACTGGATGAGGTCTGTAATCCCAGCACTTGGGGAAGCAGAGTCAGGAGGATCTCTGTGAGTTTGAGGCCAGCCTCGTCTACAAAGTGAGTCCAGGACAGCCAAGGCTACACAGAGAAACCCTGTCTCAAAAACAAAACAAAACAAAGCAAAACAAAAAAGATTTTATTTATGTTTCTGAGTTCAGTGTCTTCTGAGAATCATTTTGAGGAAATAGGTCTTCATGCTGGAAATACACAATAGCTTTATAGTGATGAAAATGCATTAGTAAATCAGAATCCACTGGCTTATTAGTCACCATTTTGCTAATTAGAGTGTGAAATCTTAATTTTTTTGGAGTCTGATTAACTGATAGAGCTATGTCATGGTGCTCAGACCAATTTCTATTTGATGAGCATTGCAATATAAAGAGAGAGAGAAAGACCAGCTAATAGACAAGATAAAAAGAAAAGAAAAACAAGGAGTCATTACCCCCATTCAAACTTTCCTTAGTACCTGAGAAAATATGGCAGCCATGTTTCAAATGCATCAGTATTACATAAGATGACCAACTATTAACTTAGATTTTGCCTAATGGCAGGGTCTGGGGGAGGGCAGAGGGATTGCCTGTATAGACAAAGTTGAGTCTATATGTCTGTACCAAAGACAATGGACCATTAAATCAAATTATGCAGCTTATTGAGAAAAGTTAAAATGAACGCAGAAAGTATTTCATCCATCTTGACCTGTAGAATGTGAATAAAATAAATTATTAAGCCTATACTCTTAAATGTTATAATTTTTGTTTGTTTGTTTGTGTTTTAAAACAGGAGTCCTCTGTATAGGCCTGGCTGTTCTGGAACTCACTATATTGAGCCAAGCTAGTCTCAAATGTGTAGAGATCCATTTGCCATCTGCCTTTTGAGAACTGGGACTAAAGTACCACCATACTTAGCAATGTTATAATTTTCAAAAGCTTTGTTGGGGTTGAAGGCTAGGAAATGAATGTCCATCACTAAGTAACTGATACAACCACAGTGTTTGGCACTAGAATACAGTCTGCTTCGCCACTGAAAAGAATGAAGACATTTATATGTGCATTCATGAAATCTTTCAACATTTTAATAATGGTTTGCTCATTAAAAATACAACCATTAAGATCAAAAACTCAAGTGACAACACATGCTGGTAAGGATATGGAGAAAGGGGAACTCTCCTCCATTGCTGGTGGGAATATAAACTTGTGCAACCACTTTGGAAATCAATCTGGTGCTTTCTCAGACAATTAGAAATAGTGCTACCTCAAGATCCAGCTATACCACTCCTAGGCATATATCCAAAATATGCTCAAGTATACAACAAGGACATTTGCTCAACCATGTTTCTAGCAGCTTTATTCATAATAGCTAGAATCTGGAAACTACCTAGATGTCCCTCAATGGAAGAATGGATAAAGAAATTGTGGTGCATTTACACAATGGAATACTACTCAGCAATTAAAAACAAGGAAATCATGAAATTTGCAGGCAAATGGTGGGAACTGGAAAAGATCCTGAGTGAGGTATCCCAGAAGTAGAAAGACACACATGGTATATACTCACTCATAAGTGGATATTATATATATATATATATACATATATATATATATATGGGATAAACATACTAAAATCTGTACACCTAAAGAAGCTAAGCATGAAGGAGGATCCTGAGTAAGATGTTCAATCTTCATTCAGAAAGGCAAATGGGATGGACATAAGAAGATGGAGAAAACAAGGAATAGGTCAGGAGCCCTCCACAGAGGGCCTCTGAAAGACTCTACCCAGTAGGGTAGCAAAGCAGATGCTGAGACTCATAGCCAAACTTTGGGCAGAGCACAGGGAATCTTATGAAAGAAGGGGGAAATAGAAAGACCTAGAGAGGACAGGAGCCCCACAAGGAGAGTAACAGAATCAAAATATCTGGGCACAGAGGTCTTTTCTGGGACTGATACTCCAACCAAGGACCATGCATGGAGATAACCTAGAACCCCTGCACAGATGTAGCCTATGGCAGCTCCATCTCCAAATGAGTTCTCTAGTAAGGGGAACAGGGACTGTCTCTGACATGAACTCAGTGGCTGGCTCTTTGATCACCTCCCCCTGAGGGGGGAGCAGCCTTGCCAGGCACAGTGGAAGACAATGCAGCCAGCCCTGATGAGACCTGTTAGGCTAGGGTCAGATGGAAGGGGAGGAGGACCTCCTCTATCAGTGGACTTGAGGAGGGGCAGGTGAGATGAGGGAGGGGGCTACCGCTGGGATACAAAGTGAATAAACCGTAATTAATAAAATAAATAAATTAATTTTGAAAAAAACACAAGCCATGAACAAAATGTGGTGGGTGGCACGTGTCTGTAACCAGGAGGATGGGGTAGGGAGGTGAGTTTGAGGACAGCCCGGTCTAAATAGCTAGTTCAAGGCCAGTCTGAACTACATAGTAAAACCTTGTCACAACAAACCAAAGGCTAGTGGGATACTAGTTTCCTCCATCAGTAAAATTAGTATTAAACTACCATGTGCTTTTGTTTTTGGTATTACAGACCTGATTCATGAAAAAATGTATTACTTAGGTCTCCTCTTTTTTCTCCCAAACACCCCAAATAAAGTTTTATGTAGTTTTTAAGTCAAGACCCATTTGTATAATAAATGCAACTGTGGATATACTTATATACATCAGCTTTCATATTTGCATTCATGAAAGTTTATGGAAAAATACACTAACACAGCTAAGAAGTAGTTACCTCTGAAGAGCCATTCACCTAAGTAGGGAAAAAGCATCAGACCAATTTATACATTGTACTTCTTGTTTTAGGTTTCAATTTTTATACCTATGCAATTTTTAAGAAAAATACAAAAAAAAATAGAGTAAATACATTTTCTTTGTGCTGGCTTTGACTATAAAAATAACCTGAGAAAAGACATAGATAATTTTATGAAGTTACTCAAAGACATATTTACAGATGATCACTTTTCTAAATTATTGATTCTATTGTTGACATAATTCAATGAAATCCTGCCACTAATGAGCTTTTTCCGTTGTAAAACTTCATTAAGATTTTTTTTTATTTTTAATTGTGTGTGTGTGTGTGTGTGTGTGTCTGTGTGTCTGTGTGTCTGTGTGGCTGCTTGTGCACATACCCACAGAGGCCAGAAGGCGATGCTGAATCCTCTACAGTTGGAATTACAGAGATTGTGAGCTGCCTGACTTGGCTGCTAGGAACCAAACTAAGGTTTCTGGGGGAACACCAAACACTCTTCATCCCTGAGCCAGCTCTTCTCACCAAAATCATTTTTTTTTCTTTTGTTGTTATTTATTTACTTAGTAACTGGATCGCAGCCTCTGCTCCTTCCTCTCTTCTCAGTGTCTCCCCTTCCTCTGCCCTCCCCTACATCCTGCCTGTCTTCCCTTTCTCCTCAGATAACAAGCAGCCTTGGCATATCAAGTTGCAGTAGGACTGGACCCATCTTCTTCTATTGAGGCCAGACAAGGCAGCCCAGTTATGGGGAAAGGATCCAAAGGCAAGCAAGAGAGTCAGAGACAGCTCTTGCTCTTGCTGTTAGGAATCCCACATGAAGACGGAGCTGCACATGTGGTACATACATGCAGAAGGCCTAGGTCTGTCCCATGCATGCTGTTTGGCAGTTCAGACTCTGTGGGCCCCTGTGGGCCCAGGTTAGTTGATTCTGTAGGTTTTCTTGTAGTGTCCTTGAGCACTCTGGCTCCTTCAACCTTCCTCCCTTTCAGAGTATTTCCCAAGCTCTACCTAATGTTTGGCCGTGGGCCTCTGCATCTGTTTTCATCAGTTGCTGAGTGAATCCTTTCAGATGACAGTTATGCTAGGCTCCTGCCTGCAAATACAGTAGAATATCATCAGTACTGTCAGGGGTGGGTTCTCTCTCTCTCATAACCTGTGTCTCAAGCTGGGTCAGTCGTTGGTTGGCCAGTCTCTCAATTTCTGTTCTGTCTTTAACCCTACCCATCCTGTAACCAGAACAAACTTTGGGTTGAAGGTTTTGTGGCTGGGTATATATCCCGGTCCCCCTAGTGTAAGTCTTTTCTGGTTACAGGAGATGGTCTTTCAGGTTCCATATCCCCCATTGCCAGCAGTCTTAGCTAGGGTCAACCTCCTAAATTCCTGGAAGTTTCCATTGTCCTAGGTTTCTAGGTTGTTTCAGATTCCACCGATTCCAGTTGTCTTTCCCAGTATTCTGTCTCTCTGTCCTCTCTCCATTTGCTTCCTCCTGCTCTCCTCCTAACCATCTCTTGTGCTGCATTCCCACATTCCATCCATCCCAGATGTCTATTCTATTTCCCCTTCTCAGTGAGATTCAACTGTACCCCATTAGGCCCTCCTGTTACTTAGCTTCTTTGAGTCTGTGGAATGTAGCATGATTATCCTGTATTTTATAGTTAATATCCTCTTACAAGTGAATATATATCGTGTCTGTCTTTCTGCATCTGGGTTACCTCTCTCAGTATGATTTTTTCTGGTTCCTTCAATTTGCCTGCAAAATGTATGATGTCATTGGTTTTAATAACTGAACATAGTCTGTTGTGTAAACTTTCCACAACTTCTTTATCCATTCTTCAGTTGAAGAACATCTGTGTTGTTTCTTGTTTCTGGCTATTATGAACAAAGCTGGTATGAATGCAGTTGAGCAAGTGTCCTGGTGGTATGGTGGAACATCTTTTGGGTATATGGCCAAAAGTGATATAACTGGGTCTTGAGGAAGAACTATTCCCAGTTTTCTGAGAAACTGCCAAATTGATTTCCAAAGTGACTGTACAAGTTTGCATCCCTACTAGGGATTTGAACTTGGAATCTCATGCTTGCATACTGAGCACTTCATTGACTGAACCTTCTTATGTCTGAACCAATCTCCTAGCCACTCCTAAGCATCTTTTAAACTTTGATGTCTAGTAGCAGCATGCTCCAAGCAATGGCTGAAGGTATTCATGTTTCCTCTGCTTATCACTCTACTTCCTAGGTTGATTAAAGAATGTCTCATTGTGTCAATCTCATCTAAACTATTATGACAATCCAGCTTGAATGCAAGCCTCCAGACTTGATGAATCTCCTATTTTGAGTTCCACTTACAGCCTTTGGAACTGTGCCCGTAAATCCTAATGTGATAATTGAAATGGGAGAACTCTGGAATACCAAATGGCTTCGTGGGAGGAGGAACTGCATGGACACCGAGGAAACACTGAACCTAATACAGAAAGACTCTCAGCTCTCTAAGACTCTCTGGGTCAGAATGTGTCCATGGAGCCTTCCTTTCCTACCTGTGAAGTAGATTCAGTGGCATTCAGATCACCTAATGCAAAGACAAAATTTACAAAGTAGTTTTATTATTATCAATATATTATTCTTAAGGTCTAATAATCGTATAGTAATGTTTCTTGAAGGCTAGAGGCTTTGCTAAAAAGTGTACTCAGCATGTTTCTGAGAAAGAAAAAATGCATGATTTAACAACTTTGGACTTGATAATAGTAGTAGCTATTATTTACTAAACAGTATGTCTTAGGCACTTTTAACCCCTTGCCCTATGTTGGTTTTTAATGTAAAACAGCCCTGTGAAGTATGTAGTACTAGCCTTATTTTAAACATAAGAAAGCCCAGGCATCGAGGAGCTACTGGGAAGGAGGCAGAATAGATGGCAACTGGATAGAGAACTCTTGAGGTTTTACTCTGAAGTAGAACATAAAATGGAGCCACAATTAAAAAAGGAATGGGCTCAAAGGAGGATGGCTTGAGACGTGAGATCCTGGAATAAGCTTTTATTTTTAATGAGGATGACTCAATAGAAGGGGAGTAATTGAAGATACAAAGAAGTATGTTGAGGTATTTTCAGGAATTGAGAGGAGGTGTGGGAGGGAACAGAGCATTCGGTTAAGTAGCTGGCTAAATTCACATTCTTACCTCTTTACCGTTTTTGTGCCTCTGATTACTTACCTGAAATGGGAAGCTGAGCTACTGATGATCACTAAGCCTTCTCAAAATTAAGTTTTGGTGGATATCTAATTAGTTGGCAGTTTTATATTCTAATACAATTTGAAAACTTACTAACCTCAAGAAGAGTTTACTGTACCCTAGAATATTTCTTGGTTTTCTTTTGTGGGGGATGGTGGTGAGGAGGAGGAGGGGTCACTTGGTTTTCATCATAGAAGAACTCTGCATAATAAAATGTTCAGCCTGTTTAAAAATACATTTAATTTTGGCTGCATTGTAAATGTTTAATTGCTTATTATTCTGAAACAGGAAATCACCTCAAAGGCTTACCTAATGAATTAATAGTTAATAGGCTTTTGTTCTAATGGTAACTCGATGTTACCTGCCTACATGCATTTTAGTCCATATCGTGTTTCAAACCGCCTTTCAGTTAACTAACAATCATCCTTCTCTGGAACAACAACAACAAAAAGGGAGACGGCTCCATGAAGGAAGTGCTTGCTGGGCCAGCTTGAGGAGCCCAAATCTGCTTCTAAGGCACCCACATAAAAGCTGGGACAGCAACTCACCTGTGACCCCAGCACTGGGACACAGACAGGGATGCTGGCCAGTTAGACTAGCCAAATAGGCTCACCAAGTAGGTGAGCCGTGGGCTGAGCTAGAGACCATGTCTCAGCAAATAAAGTGGACAGAAATCAAGAGAGACCCTCAATGTCAAACTCTGGCCTCTGTGTGCAAACACACACACACATGTGCGTGCAAAGATACACAAATATGTATACACACATATGCACACCACATATACACAACAAAGTCTTTTTTTTTCTCTCTTTTTGGTTGTATTTGAGAAAATCACATTTTCTAGTTACATGCATACACAGAATTTTTTTAAACCTACCAGGATCTTAAAACTATGTGTTCTCTTCATTGGGACTACCATTTATTATTCAATTTTTTTTGACAGACTCCTTTGCATTCTAAGAACTTTTGGGGGGTAGAAAGTGAGTCATGCACAAACTAGGTCTTATAATGTTTACAGTATTGACAATGGGGAAAATGTGCACATCGTCCCCTCTCACTCCTCCCTCAGGTGAACTTCAAAGGAAATTATCAATTTTTAATGCAGCAGGATTTGAAATAGACTGTTAATTCTGAATTTAATCTGTAGTGCTGGATCCCATGCTCTGTGTTTCCCTAGACTGGCTGAAAATGGTGATGAAAGCGTGAGAAACGGTCTAAAGAGTCTACACTTCAAATTAATATAATGCTAATGATAAGTTAGTATTATAATTTTCATTTCCCCCCTTAAAACAGACTTAGTATTCATCTTCAGAGCATTGCTATGACTAGCAAAAAGGGAGGTGGTACTAGGCTTTTCTCTCTTTAATTAGCTTTTTTGTCTGCTGGAGCTAGAGGGGTTGGAAATGTCAAGTTACCCTGTAAATATTTTTCCTTGAACTTCCAAATGGCCTCAACATTATTATCATAAAGAGTTTTGTTCAGTGACATTTAATATTCAGTTAAGGCAAAGTGTGTCACTTTAATTTCTAGCGTCCATGCCATTAAATACACAAACACACATACACACACACACACACACACAGAGACCGCTGAAGCATTAACATTGTTACATAAATTTGAGATGAGCTCTGGGGCACTGTAGTTTCACCCTCCCTGTCCATGACTCAAATCTTCAGTTTTGCGCAGACAAGAGGATTGGAAAATAGGAACCACTACTTTTCTTTTGGAAACCAGTAATTCACTTGCATTGTGTATGGACCAAAAGGAGCCTGTGATGAGTCACCACACCAAGCAGAAGAAATAATCACTAGAAGACAGTACGTTTATTGTTAACACGTTAGGCGCCCTGGGTACCTTCTTTGTATAACCAATTTTATTTAAATTAACCATAATGGTCTTTAAACTTGTTTCCCCCTCTAAAAAGAACCCCCTAAAGGATATTTGTAATCATACTTGGTATAAGGTTGCTAGGGAACATGCTTGCTGAATTTGTTTCTCCACAGATAAGTAAAACACTCCTTCCCGTGCTATTATTCTGTAGGTAAATTAATGCTTATCCAGGGCACACTAGCCTGCAGAAATCCGATGTCCAGGAGAGCAAAGCCTGGCTTAGAACTGTCAATCACCTGCAGAAGTGCTGGTCAGGGGGGCCCTGCTGGAGGGCTGTTAGAATGGCATGGCAGTGAGAAGCACAACTTTGACCTCAGAGTTACTCTTTAAATACAAGAGCAGAACCCTGCGCCAAGTACAGATTTCTTCTGTGTGTGGGCCACATGAGGTGGCAGGTCTCCTTCCACAAATGTAACTCAAGGGTCAGCACCTGCTCTCTAGACTTAAAGATGCTCACATCTCAGCTGTGGGTCACAGACAATTTCTCATGTGAAGACGGCGCAGACCATCCATTTTGGGATGGCCAAGAATTTTACCTGTCAGCACAAAAACTGTCCATGGTACACAGAAGGTACTCAGAGGTAAATCATCAGGGCTCAATGCCTTCGCCGTCCTGGGAAATGTGGGAATGCCCTCTCTACATGTCAGGAAACTTCTTTTTTTATGTTGCATTAGAATTGTTTTTTTTCCCTCTCATGGTGCCTTACATTTTGCCTCCTTGAAATAACGTGCCCCTCTGCAGAGTCCACATCAAAGCATTATGAGACACTGTGCCAATCACAAATGAGTTGAACCAAAAGAATGATGTTTACACAATCATTCATAAAAACTAACTAGAAATAATAATAATGCCTAGGAAATACATCATTCTGGAGTCTGGTACGATTAAAGAATTTCTTATGCACTATGAAAAACTTACCTTTGCCTTATTCTATCAAAGTATTGCAACTGGATATAATTAGTTTTAAATTGAAACTTCAACCACTATATTCCCTGCAGTATATCCTATGGAATATGGATACATATTATAAAATTTCTTTAATCAAATAATTCTTTAAAATGTAGTTATTTTAGGTGTGTATATGTATGTATCATTGTACATATGGGCACTACACGTGTGCTGGTACCCTCAAAGGCCAGAAGAGGGTGTTGGATCCCTGGAACTGGAGTTACAGGTGGTGGTGGGCTGCCTGACGTGAGTGCTGGGAATCAGACCCAGATTTTTTTTTGCAAGGGTAATAACTGCTCTTAACCGATCAGCCATCTCTCCAGCCCCTATAATGAATTATTTCCGACATCCTTAGTATATCTGCTGTTGTTATGACTAAGATACTGGGAGAACAATTTAAAGGCTTCAGTGGGGTTGAGCCATGATGTCCAGATCCCACGTCCTTGGACATCACGGCAGTGGGAGAATATGGAGAAGACTGTTGCCATCATGGTGGCAAAATGAACAAAGAAGGGACTAGTGGCCAACCTTCAAAAGCATGACTTATTTGTTCCAACTGGGCTCCCCACCCCCTCAAGTCTCAGAGCCTCCCAAAATAGTGCCTCAGCTGACAACCTGTTCAACACATAAGCTTCTGGGGACCATTTGATACCCAAACTGTAATAACTTGAGAAATGCTGTCACTGCAAACACTGTTGATCTTAGTGGCCTTTTGGGCATGGCTGTCATTATTACCCACCTGAGACGCTGGCCTTCTCTGCTACAATTGTTCCCATTTTTCTCTAATAGTTTTGGCCCAGCTGTACTCTCCAGGTGGAGCTAATATAGCTCTGACGTTCGTTAGCTCACCACAGGAAGCTCTCCAATTCCGCCTTCCAAGACATTTGGCCATGTCTGTAGAAATAACGGTGTTTTCAGACAAGAGACAGAAGTGTTTTTGATGTCTCACAGATAATGGCCAGGGATGCTAACAGTCTGCAAATAAGCAACAAAAAACTCCACCAGCTGAAAGCAGACGTGGTATATGTGAGACAATGCATATGGGCCAATTGGGACTTTCCATGGGCTTTCCATTTTATGCTGAAGGAATTTCATACTCTCAGATGTAGCGTTCACAGTCTCATTTAGGTCTCCTTTTGAAACCATCCTCTCGCCATCCATTCTGTGCACAGTATATATCAATAAAACTAGGAACTTAACTTCCCCCGAACATAGTCTGGCTTTCTTGCCTCCTCTTCTTCCTCTATGCTGCCTCTTCGCCTTGGTGTCATTGCCTCTATATCTTCTTTGTACCCCCTTTTTCAGCTAAAAGTGTTACCTCCTATAGGAAGTCATTCGTGGTTTTTTTCTTCCTACATCCTCAGTGACTGCTTTGGTCCCTGAACCCCACCATATCACTCTACTTCTCTCCTTGTCTTCTGAAAACGCTGATACACAATTTTCACAGCTCTTACTTGTTCTAATAAACAACAAATTTTTGAACTATCGAGAACATCATTAAAACTGGCAATTACTCTGTGACCAGTAAAGCTTTAATAAATGTGGTCGATAAATATTTAGATTGAATTAAATTTTTAGGTTTTAAGAGGAAATTCTAAAGTAGATCTTATAATTGGTTTTAAATTCATCTATATATTTAACAAGAATTGAATTTCTGCCATTAGTAAGAGGCAAACTTAAGAGTTATCCCCTCGTAGAAAGAAAGTGTTCATGATTAATCGAAAACTGGCCACAACCAATCCGCAACAAATAAACTATACTAAGTATAAATTGTTGTAGCTCCTTTGTTATTTAACAGAAGGATTCTAATTTTATATAGCACAAATAAATGATGTCTGTCATGTTGGGTTAAGCACATTATTACTAGTGTTGATTAAATGGGATTTTCTTTGTAATTTAAATTAAAAAAAATTTTATGTGTATTTGCATTTTGCCTGCATATATATGCATGCACAACATCCACAGAGCCAGAAGAGGGCATCAGATTCCCTGGAATGGGAGATAGAGACAGCTGTGAGGTACCACATGGATACTGGGAACCCAACCTCAGGCCTTTGGAAAAGCAGCCAGTGCTCATAACTGCGGAGCCATCTCTCCAGCGCCATAATGAAATAAGTTGTTATAGAGCTAAAAGAAAACCCAATGCAAATAGGAAGGATGGCTCAGATTAGAGATTTTTCACAGGTAATACTGTGACCAGCAGTAGCTCCTGCCCTGTGGTCTGGTGTTCCATTGGCTTCAGCCTCCTCCACTCACACTCCGGACTGAGCAAGTTTCAACTCTGTGAAAACAGAAGCCAGAGCAAAGTTTGAGAACTGTAGGAAGAAGCTTCCCAGAAGTTCCAGACCAAGCACTGTCACCTCAGCCGTCCTGCTATTGCTGCTGTCGTTTATTTTTGTCAACTTTGTTTTTCTTTTTATTTGCAAATTCAATTGTAATCATCTTTTAAATTTTAGTAGATAAATAAGAAATTTACTTGTGGCATTTTTATACTTCTCAATGCTATTATATGTTGCTCATTTTTACCCGTTAATTCTATGTTTAATATGATAATAATTATATATAATTTTATGAGTTATAATAATAATTTCATATGTGTACTTACCGAGGAATAATTTAAGAAATCTAAGTCACATGTGAAATATCTTGTCTACATTTTTATAGTGAAAACATCTAAACCCTAGTCTTCCAGCAACTCTGTAAAGTCTGTTATGCTGTAGTCAATCACCATGTAGTCCAGGAGATCACTGACTGCCTTTCCTAACTGAAACACTGACTCATTTGATCAACATCTACTTCCTGTTTGCTTCCTCTTCATACTCTAGCAAACTCCATTGTTCTCTCTGCTCAGGTTCAATTCCTTGGACCTTCAATTCCAAGTTTAAGTGAGATCATATAGCTTTTGAATCTCTCTCTCTCCATCTCTCCATCTCTCTTTCTCTCATTTCACTTAGTATAATGTTCATCCCTGTTATCACAAAGGGTAGGATTTCTGTTTCTGGAAAGCTGAAAGGAGCCAATAGTACATGAATCCTATCAGACTGGGTGCACATCCGCTTGTTAAAAGCAATGCAAAAGCCCGTGAATGAGCCTTTTGGTCTTCAGTGAAGACATTCTCTTAGTGCTGTTCAGAATTTCTTTGTTTTTCCTCCCATCACAGATTACTTGTTAGACTCTGCCCAAGTGTGTAAATGTCAATTGAAGATGACACTGCCGATTGTGCACATAATTTATTGTAACCATGAAATGAAGTGCTGGGCCACATGCCCAGCATCTAAACTAAATCAAAGAAGGCTTAATTGAAATTAGGCAAGGAGCCTAGGAGAACTTCACTTTGTTCAAGCCCAAGTTCCCAATTCCACTGGAATCCTATTTCATAAAAATCTTTATTATTTGGAGGGAACCCAAGAAGATGGGCCTGGACATGTGCTGTTGTGCTGAAAGAACACGTGCAGCTGATCTCAGTGACCAGGAGGTGGGACGTTGGAGGGGGAGGATCCCTGTGTCCAGCCTGAAAAAGATACTTGTTAACCCGGGCCTGCTGGATACTTTGAATATTAGACAGTGTTTGCAGTAAAGCTGAACACACCAGATCAGAAAACCATTCAGAATTCAGAATCATCAGAACCCTGTTCCTTGTGACCGCCCCCCCTCCAATGTGCCCAAATTCTAATCTCACTTTAGATTCTAGAAAAATGATGTACTTTTAAGCCCCGTGCAACTCTCACTCTTCAAAGAAGGAATACTAATAAGGGGTTCTTGCTCTCCCACCAGCTGACTCCCTTATTATGAAGGGAAGCTGGAATAACAAGTGAGTACTTCCGGCTTCTTAGTGAACAGTACTGCAAAGCACTCTGCTTTTGTTATTACCTCCTCTGTGCTGAAGACATCAGCACCTGTGCACAATGAGCAACTAGGTATCATGGCAGGATTTGGAAAAGCAAATTCAAATCATGAAATGTGGGGGATAATGGACAGATATAAAATAGGAGCAAATAAATACTACTTAATTCCACTTGTAATTCTGTTTACACTTTTTTTTAGTGCTGTGGGGTTTGCAGGCTTACATGATTCACCTATTATATTCATATCAGGTAGGAATATATTCAATTGCCAGAGAAAGAAGACTTGATTATTATAAAACAGGTAAAACATTAGCACAGAGATATGAAAATGACTGCAGCTACTATAGCCACTTTAAATTTGAGTATATTATCATGACAATAGATTAAAAAGTTTCAGAATTGATTCTGAAAACCAGAATTATAAGAAAATGGAACTGAACATACTTAAGTGTCTTCCCCAGTCAGAAATAACAAAGTAGAGGCAGTGGAATGACCCAGCAGGTAAATGGATTTGCTGTGTAGGCCTGGCTACGTCAGTTCAATCCCCGGAACCTTCATAAGCGTGGAAAGAGACAAGTGGCTCCCCCAGAATTGTCCTCTGACCTTAGCACAATAGTGCAAGCACACTCGTAATACATTTCAGAAATCAAAAGTAGCAACACCAACATAAAGTTGTGTTGCTTTGCTGAGGCGGGTTTTCTCTGTGTAACTCAAGCTCACCTTGAACTCTGTTCTTCTCAGATTTATAGTCCTCCACCCCGGCTTCCCAGAGCTGAGGTGACAGCTATGAGCCACCACCTCCGCCTTCAGTAACACACATTTGAGTCGTTGCAGTACAAATGAATCAGAAAATGTCAGCAATTAATATTACCTGAAATTTTCCTCTCAGTATGTCTAGCTTTCATTTCACTCTTGGCCATGCCCTTTCGAGTTGCCCCTGCTCTGTATGCACCTCCATCCATTCACCCAGCTCTCTACTGAGGGCCTGTTATGTATATGCAGCACATACATGAAGCTAAACAGACAAAACTCAACTCTGTGTTTCCACAGTTTATAATATTGGGCTGGGATGGACAGAACCTTCTCCGGAAGGTGTTTAATACCCGCAACAGATCTCTCATTTGTAAGAAACTAATTCAAACCCTCAGTCTTGTACTTGCTGAAAGAATAGTCTTTAAACACACACACACATTTGTATATATGCTTCTGTTCTTTTTATCCTTAATCCCACACCCAGACTCTTTCTCTAGAGCATCGGTCCTCAGCCTCTTTCACAGGGCCCACATATGGGTTCTCTTGCGTATCAGATTTTCCACTCCTCTATGCAGCGTTCCAGCGTTAGGAATGTTGAGAGCCAGTGCTCCTACATAATTCCAGCACATCAGCCCCTGCTCCAAGTCCTCAGTCGTTCCTGTATGATTTCGGAGTGTTATCTGTGAGTGGTCCTTCCTTATTGGCAGTGCTCAAGGTCTTCTAAATTTGGTGTCAGTGACTTTTTCCATCACATCTCCTGGGCAATTGAGTCAGTAGTGTAGAGTAGACAGGTTCAAGAGAACAGAATCTGAAGGCTGGCATCTCTGTGTCCTGGTCTTACTTCTAACACTGGTCTGAGACCTTGATAAGAACTCCTCTCTTACCTTGGTAACTCTCCTCTCTCTTTCTCTCTCTGTGTCTCTTTCTCTCAGTATGTCTTTATCAATAAACAGGGTTATTAATAACTCCTATGACATAAAATATGTTAATATATTTAAACATTTAGGGGGAAAAAGAGCTAAAGGGCCCCAGAAATGGCATATTTGTTAAGCACACATACTGCTTTTTCAGTAGATCCAGGTCCTGGTACCCATGACAGGTGGCTCAGAGCTGCCTAAAGCTCCAGCTTCAGGGCATCCAGTGTCCTGTTTTAGACTCCAGATCACCCGTACTCATACTTGTACACTCACATGCACACACACACACACACACACACACGCATAGTTAAAAATAAATTTTAGATGGGTCATAGCGGAACATACCTTTATCCTAGCAGTTGGGAGGCAGAAGAAGGTGGATCTGTGTGCATCTGAGGCCAGCCTGATCTACATAGTTTTGTTTCTGTTTTTTGTTTTCTTTGTTTTGGGGGGGCGGGGTCTCTGCAAACAGTATGGTCTGTAAAGTGTGAGTCCACAAGTGGCAAAAAAAGAAAGTCCAGTTCAACATGACTCAGTAGCATCTGACTTCGGGGAGCTTATTTTAGGCCTATTTGAGGACAACACAGTTTGGGGGAAAAAAAAAAATCCTGGTGATAACTCAGTTCAGTGTCTACAACAAAGCTTAAGGCATCAAAACACCTATAAACTACATCTTCCAAAACGGAGGATTCTATAAATTAACTGAGAAAGCAGGCTCAAGGTAAAGAAAGCTCATGATAAGGGCCTAGAGAAGGATAATGCTATAGATTAACTGAGATAAACAAGCTCCTGATAAGGGTCTGGGAAAAGCCAGTGTGGCCTGGCCATACAGATAGACAGACAGTGCAGAAGGCGCCAGGCTGTTAATTACCTCGCTCCCAGCCTCCTGGGCAGAAAACAAGTCATGCATCTGTCCTTTGAAGAGACAGCCCTACATGCTTAACATTCCTGGATTCCTTAGTGCCCATCTGTAAACATAAGGACCTACATGCCTTCCACAAAAATATGAGTTCCAGACCAGCCAAAGCTATATAGTGAGTGAGACCCTGTGGTGAAAAAGAGAATTTAATTTAATTTGAGAACAGAAAATAGTTGAACATATTTGTGATCCCTGCAGTCATTTGCCCCTTGAGCTTTCCTTGTTTTGTATACTCTGCTTAGGAAGCTCAGTTTGTTCCTTTATCTCCATTGTTTTACGTCTATGTCCGCATTTGCCTATCTGGGGGCTTTAGATTTTTGTTGTTGTTATAAGGAAATCATTTGGGTTTCATTCTGACATTTTGACTCATTCTGTCTTGTTATTATTTGCTCGCTTCTGCTCTCTCATCTCTTTTCTGTCCCTTGTGGTGGTTTTCTTCTTTTACATACACAGTTTCTCCTTTCATGACACATATTCATTACGGTGTCTTCTTTACCTTTCCCCTAACTCTCTTTAGACCTACTCCTCCCCACTATTCATGGTGCCATTTCTACTTTGATGTGATATATTTATCACATTTTTTATACATGGAATGTATGTGTATACATATATATATAGGCTATCTAAATTTGACCTTTTTGTTTAGCATAAAGATCTTCAACTCTATCCATTTCTCAAAGCACGTTACAATTTCTTAATTTGTTAAAGATGAGTAAACTCCATTGTACCACATGTTTATTCATTTGTCTGTTTATAAACACCTAGCCTGGTTCCCTATATTAACTATTGTGCAGTAAAAGCATGAATGTGCAGGAGTATATATATGATATGCTGACTTGAGTTCTTCAGTTATATACCCAAGAGCCATATGGCCGGGATATACAGTGGTTCTACTTTAAGTTATTTGGAAACACTTTCAGACTGATCTCCATTATGACTGCATAGAATTACATTCTCACCAACAGTATAAAGGATTTTCTCTTTCCTCATATTCTTATCAGTGAGTTTTCTCATTTGTCATTTTAATGTTAACCATTATGACTGGGGAGAGATGTAATGTCAAATCAAATTTGTATTTTTCTGATGGCTAAGGATATTGAACCCTTTTTCAAATATGTATCAGCCCTTTGCATTTCTTTCTTTGAAAACTGTCTATTCCATTCATCATCGTATTTATTGATCATCCTGGGTTTTTTTAGGGGAGCACATTCAATTTTAGAAGCTCTTCATAGAGTCTAGATTTATCACCTATCAAATGTATACTTGGCAGAGATTTTTCCTTAATGTTTTGGGTCTCTTTACTCTGGTGTCTGTTTCCTTTGCCATGCAGAAACTTTGTATCGAAATTAATTCTATTTGTGGATTCTATTTATGAATTCCTGTGCTATCAGAATCCTTTTCGTGCCTTTACCTAGGTCTTACAGATGTTGACCTGTTTTCCTCTAGCATTTTCAGAGTTTCAGGTCTGTCATTAAGTTCTTCAGTATTTTTTGCAGCATGAGAGATACAGATCTAGTTTCAGTTGATATGTGAGAAACCAGTTTTCACAGAACCATTTGTTAAAGCGGCTGTGTATTCTCCAACACATGTTTTTGACACATTTCAAAGATGAGGTGCTTGTCACTGTGTGGATTTATTTCTGTGTCCTCTATTCTGTTCTATTGGTCTATATGTCTGTTTTCGTGCTGTAAATAGCCTCTCTATTAATCTTGCTGAAACCTATGCTTTTTAAATTAATTCTTTGGGAAATTCATACAATGTATTTTGATCATATCCACCCCCTTCTCCAACTCATCCTAGATCCACTTCCCTACATACCCAATTTAATAATCTCTCTCCCCCTTCCCTCTCTAACACAGTTTTCACTGGCCAACAACTACTCAAGTGTGGGACTTGTTATGGCAGGTAGTTGATAAACCGGGGGTCACATACTTAATGAAAAGGAACTCTCCCTCTCCCTGCAGGAATCAAATGTCATTAACTTCTCAGCTAGGATTAGAACTGTGCCCAACACAGGAGACAGCTTCCTGAACAGAACACCAATAACAGCACGGGCTCTAAAATCAACAATCAACAAATGGGACCTAGTGAAACTGAAAAGATTCTGTAAAGCAAAGGACACTGTCATCAGAACAAAAGGACAGCCTATTGACTGGAAAGGATCTTCACCAACCCTATGTCTGACAGAAGGTTAATATCCAGAATATATAAAGAACTCAAGAAGTTAAACACCAACAAAACCAAGTAATCCAATTAAAACATACTAACCAGAGAATTCTCAATAGAGGAATATCGAATGGCAGAGAAACACTTAAAGAAATGTTCAATGTCCTTAGTCATCAGAGAGATGCAAATCAAAACAACCCTGAGATTTCACCTCACACCCATTAGAATGGCTAGGGTCAAAAACGCAAGTGACCACACATGCTGGAGAGGATATGGAGAAAGGGGAACTCTCCTCCATTGCTGCTGGGAATGTAAACTTGTATAACCACTTTGGAAATCAATCTGGCACTTTCTCAATTAGGAATAGTGCTACCTCAGGATCCAGCTATACCACTCCTAGGCATATATACAAAATATGCTCAACTATACAACAAGGACATTTGCTCAACCATGTTCATAGCAGCTCTATTCATAATAGCCAGAAGCAGGAAACAACCCAAATGTCCCTCAACGGAGGATGGATACAGAAATTATGGTACTTTTACACAATGGAATACTATTCAGCAATTAAAAACAAAGAAATCATGAAATTTACAGGCAAATGCTGGGAATCCTGAATGAGGTATCCCAGAAGCAGAAAGACACACATGGTATATACTTACTCATAAGTGGATATTATCCATATAATATAGAATAAGCATACTAAAATCTATATTCCTAAAGAAGCTAAACAACAAGACCCTAGGGAAGATGCTCAATCCTCATTCAGAATGACAAATGCGATAGACATTGGAAGCAGGAGAAAACAGGGAATAGGACAGAAGCCTACCACAGAGTGCCTCTGAAAGATTCTACTGATTGCGGTTTTGAAGCAGAGGCTAAGACTCATAGCCAAACTTTGGGCAGAGTGCAGGGAATCTTATGAAAGAAGGGGGGGTGGGGAGGATAGAAAGACCTGGAGGGGACAGGAACTCCAAAAGGAAACCAAAAGAGCCAATAAAATTGTGCCCTGGGGGTCCAATAAAATTGTGCCCTGGGGGCCCTGCAGAGACGGATACCATAACCAAGGACAATGCAAGGAGAGGACCTAAAACCCTGGCTTAGATGTAGCCCATAGACTCAGTCTCCAAGTGGGGTACCTAATAAGGTCAGCAGGGGCAGTCCCGATGAGACCTGATAGTTTAGGGGCAAATAGAATGGAAGGAAGACCTCACCTATCAGTGGACTAGGGGAGGAGTGTAAAGGGAGAAGAGGAAGGGGGTGGGATTGGGAGGAGATAAGGGAGGGGACCACAGCTGGGATACAAATTGAATAACTTGTAATAAATGATAACAATGATAAAAAAGAAACAATTAAAAAAGAACTGTGCCCAAATGCCCTCCTCTATGCTATAATTTTGTCTGGCTTGAGATTATACAGGTCTTATGCATGCCGTTGCAATGTGTTTTTTAAGATTATTTCTTTTGTCTTTGAAATTGCACTTACATCATTTCTCCCTTCTCTTTTGCCCCTCCAAACCCTCACACACACACACTCCTGCCTGCTCTTCCAAATTCACAGCCTCATTCTCATTGTTGTTACATACATTTGTGTCTATTGTGTATTCCTAAATATATAAATACAACCTGCTCAGTCTGTGTAATGTTACTTGTATGTATATGTTTTCAGAGCTGACTGTTTGGTACCCTGGTTGTCCCAGAAGTCTATACAGACCAGGCTGGCCTTGCACTCATAGAGATTTGCCTGCCTAGCTCCCCAGTGCTTGGATTAAAGGTGTGTACCACTAAACCTAGCTACCTATAATATAACTCTTTGTCTAGGGTTGAAGCCTTTTGAACTTCCATACCGCATCCCACCGTTGTCCACATTAACATGTCTATTGGCATATCCTTAAACACTCGGCTAAATTTTCTCTACCGTAATTTAAAAACATATCTCATGATAAAAATAATTTTGTTTTCAGAGGAACTATTAGAAGCAGGAATATAGAAATTTGTGGTTCATTGAATGGGTAACAGTAAGTGGAAAATTGAACGTAAATGGCAGAATTTCAAACTTCAAGCATTCATCTCAATAATTATAAGAACTAGTCTTTGTGCCTGGGATCAAGGAGTCATTTACAAGGTCTTGTAGTAAAGTGCTGGTGGGATTCTTTATTTTGTGGTCACAGATGTTTAAATGTGCCTTTCTTTAACCTTGAGAATTATGGCCCATACCTCAAATGCTCAGCATACCTGTAAGCAGTTAATGGAGTGGAACAGTTTTGATTCATTGAGAGGTGGTTGGTGAAGAAATGTTCAGGCGAGAGAGTCAAGCAATATTGGAACTCATTTTTAAACAGGCTTTCACCAGGCAATGAAGTGGAGACTCCCTGATGAGATTCAGCAGAAGCAATGGCAGAGAATTATCATTGCTCTCAGTGCCTAAAGGGTACTGGGCACCAGTGACAAGCAATCAAAGTTGTTGTTTTTTTTAAGAAGAAAAACAAGGAAATAGTTCCAAATATGCATCTTGATGACAAATACAGGAATCTGCTTTGAGCAACTGATCAAAAATGAATGGAATCAACACCGGATCATATTAGGATTGGGAACAAACCAGAATCAAAAGAAATATGAGAGCCTTGGAAGCATGAAGTATGGATTTGTCTGTCACAATTTGTCATTGATATGAAGTGCAATTAATTATATCCACCTGTTTCTTTCATCTTTGTGTTACTGGATGGAGAATTTTTAGCTAAAAGGTAGTGACTCTCTTAGCCAAATAGGCTTGTGTTCATTTGCTATCTGTGTTGCCATTCTCTCTGTGTTGGCAGAGGGCAATCTGGGTTCTTCTGCCATCCAAGACAGAAGAGAACCACATGGGTTAGCACACAGCTCTTCATAGCAATGAGGTCCAGGAAACTGATAAATGGCTACAGGCAGAAAATGATAAATACTAACCCCAGATCCTGAAGGCAAGGTGTCTCCCAGGCAACTGGTCATGAATTACATAGAGCATGATTGTAAATGCAAATAAAGCCTAAATTAAAGCCAAACTTTAAAAGCAGTGTTGTTTCTATCAGCTCATCTAATTTAACCTTTACCTACAAGCATAGGCAATGCAGACACATGAGTCCTAGCAAAAGGACAAAGGACAAGGCTGAATCGATACAAAAATTAGTTCCTAGTTTTCTTCATTGATTTCTCTTAATTCCTGGAAGCTTCAATTTTGGTTTTTTTTTTTATCTTATAGTTTCCAGAAAACACTGCATCCTTGAAATATTAACACAGAAATTCTCACTTTCTGTCCCCCTGGAATGATTTTCTTTATCCGTGCCCAAATATAAGCTGCTGACTTATTGTTCAAATCTATCTTACTTTTGAAAAATGTATATGTGCTGTCTGCCCTAGTCCCATTTTTCTGGGCAAGGTACCAGGTAAGAATAGAATGTCAGAAAGAAGTAAATAAAAATGACTAATATAAAAGAGTGAGGCAGAGGTTGATGTGGGAGAATTGACAGAGACGTTTCAATAGCTCACCCTTAGCCATGACATCATTAACAAGTAAATTGTTGGTCTTTTATTAGCTCTTATTCTCCCAGGAGAGACTCCCTGACTTGCCTGGAGCCCCTTAAAGTTGACAAACTCTCAAAACATTATGGCATCCAAAATTCATTTATCAGACTTACTACAGATATTTATCTCTTGGTCCTGTGGGATTGGTAAATGATAGGTGTCAAAGAAAAGTGGAAGAATAACGCTATTCTACAGTGTAAGGACTTAAGACATGTCACAAAGCTCCAACTTCTGGGCATACAATAGATCTATGTAAAATGTTCAGATATTTAATGTAAAAGAGAGAAGCTGTGAGATTCTCAGAAAAAAAGTGGGGAGGTCAGTGACCTAAAATCATTAGGAAAGCTTTCTGGAAGAGAGTGGATCCTAAATAATGGATGGGGGTTTGAAAGACAGAGAGAAACAGGAAAGAGAAAGTCTTAAGCAAATGGAGGGACTCTAGCTCAGGAAATCTGACCCGCCTTTTCTTCCGTATAAATGAGAATGCACCAGTTAGCACTTCAGACATATTCACTGCTGGCCTGCAAACCCCAAACCTACTAGACAGTGCAGTAGAGCTGACACTTCAAAATGCAGGTGATGCTTAATTGGGAGCCATTCTTCCCACAACTTTTGATAGTGTCGTGGTTTTGTGTTGGTCATAAAACCATTGTGATTTGGATCATCTCTGTTGGACGAAATTATGGGGCAATACTGATGACTCATGCTTATTAAAATCCTTACAGCCCGAGGAATTATATTCAGACAAATTCTGTTTGATGCATCTCAACACCACTACCTTTAATATCAAAGGAAAACTTTCAAAAAGGTAAGAATAAATGAAGTGCTGGTTCTTTTCCCTACAATGGCTTTTAAGCACTGGACAGATACAAGCATGATGGGAAAGGCTCAGCTCTAGGGAAGCAAATAAGCAGTTTATGAGCCTCCCTGTGCTTTGGCCTATTTGTTCACTATTTGGATGATAATAATGGGTAAAGCATTATTTTGGAAAAGATGAACGCAAACTCTGTTTGCCTTTGGCTTGTACCTAGATGAGTGAAACCATTCAAAAATAACGGGAGAAGCATCGTGAGTTCTCTAGTTACAACTAAGGTAGAGAATACATGTGGAAGTGCTGGTGAGGGGCCTTGATAGGAATTAGACTTGTGCATCATGCGGAATAAAGTCTGAAAAGATAAATCTTGCTCTCTTCAGTAGAGGACATGGCAAGAAGAAGGAGGCATAAGGATGTTGACTGGGGATGCTTGCACTGTTACTTATACACACGGAGCTGGGTAAACAGATGGCAGGTGGCAAAGGCCAGCTTTCTCACTATGAAGAGTGGGAGTTTACAGACAAGAAAGAAGACAAGGAGTCTTATGAATTCATATTCATATAGATACAGGTGGTAACATAGAAATACTGAGAGATGTATATGCATACCAAATTTAGTTTCTTCATATATATGCCTGTGTGTGTATTCCCCATATATATGTATATACACACACACACATATATACATATACATACACACATATACATTTATTTCCTAGCTCTCAGTGTAGCAGACTGACAAGCAAAAGTATCCTAGTAACAAGTACCCTAGAACCACCATCTTGTTTCCTAACACTGTTCTTCAATAAAAGGAACCAGTGATCCATGGAGAAGTGGTTGCTTGTGAGGCTTAGCTAGTGGGGTTACATAGAATATTGGCAAACTGAATAGTATCAAAATGTACAAAAGTGCAAAAGAAAATGATGGGGTATATTAAAAGCAGACAGGAACCAAATAGAATATTTCCCAGTGGCCAAAGTTAAAGTAATTTAAACAACAAAATAAATCTATACTTACATAAATAATTAAAGTAATTACATAATTAATGGGAGAAAGAGACAAATTTCTCACATAATTCCAAATAATTTATGTGCAGACTCAATCCTTGGAGACAGAGTAAAACCTCGCTCTCATTAAGTATTAGTGAGAGAATGAATTCCTTCTAAGCAAAGACATCAGAGGGCTGGCTTGTCAGTGAAGAACCTGAAAAACAGCACTTCAGCTCAGCTGCCAAGGTCAACATACACAGCATGGTTATAACAATTCCGTTGTCACGGTGCAATAAAAATGGGTTCCGCAAACCCATAATTCACCAAATTCCAATAGAGAGATACATTATAAAATAAGTGACTGGCATTTCTCAGAAATGTCAAGATCATCAAAAGAAGGAAGGTCTAAGAAATTGTTACAAACCAAGGGATACATGATGAATAAATGTAAGGTGTGACCTTAGATGTGATCCTGACATATTAGGTAAAATTCTTAGAGAAACTGAATAATGCACATTATTGTAGTTAATATTAATGTATCATGTTATATTAACTGCAACCAATATATAATCATTTTTTACTTATAATAACAGAAACTAGGTGTGAGGTATACAAAAACACTATACTTTTTTTTTTTTTTTTAGGTTTTTCTTTCTCCTACAAAAAGGTTGTTAAAGGGCTGAGGAGATGGCTCAGCGGCTAAGAGCACTGTCTGCTCTTCCAGAGGACCCAGGTTCAATTCTCAAAACCCATATGGCAGCTCACAATTGTCTGTAACTCCAATTCCACAGGATCCAACCCCCTCACACAGACAAACATGCAGACAAAACATCAATGCACATAAATAAATAAATAAAAACATTGTTAAAATAATGTAAGAGCTGAAGTTATTACAGTGCTGGCTGTGTAAGTGTAAAGAGCTGAGTTTAGACCCTCACCACATAAAAAGCCAGGAACTGTGGTACACATCAATAATCTCATGTCAAGGACTCATTAGCCAGCCATCCTAGCCAAATTGATGAGATTCCAGTTCAGTGAGAAAGCCTGTTCCCCAAAACAAGAGAGAAAGCAAGTTAGAAAGACATCCAACATCAACCTGTGGTCTGTGCCCATATGTGCACATGTGTGTGCATTCCTGCATACACACGAACATTTGTGCACTAACAGAAACAGTGATATAAAGGGAAAGATTAGGAATTTATTCAGAAATATTTAAGAATCCTAAAATATATACATGTATGAAATTGTCAAAGTATAACTAAAATTTTAAAATATTTGAGAACTCCAAATAATCCAACCAGTTGTAGCATGAGGAACAGTATAAAAACAATATTGTAGGCCAGTGAGATGGCTCAATAAGGTAAAGTCAGTTGCCAAGAAGCCTGAAAACCATAACCCACACAGTGAAAGAAAAGAACCAATTCCCACAAGTTGTCCTCTTATCCCCATACATGTGCCATGGCATGTCCATACCCCCTGCCCAAAACACATGTATACATACATGTGTTCACACACATACACAATGAATATGTGCACGAAAGTTTTATTACCATTATTATTATTACTATCACTATTGCTATTTGATCTGGCTGTGTTAGCAGGATCTCTGTAAGTTGAAGGGCCAGTCTGGTCAACATAGTGAATTCCAGGCTAGCTAGGGCTGCATAGTGATACCTTGCCTGAAAAAGAAAGAAAGGAAGAAAGAGAGGGAGAAACAAAGAAGAAAGGAAAAAAGAACGAAAGAAAGAGAATAAGGAAGGAAGGAAGAAGGGAAGGAAAGAAGGAGCCTAACTACTGTTATTTGAAATGTAAACTTACAACATTTATAATGAAACTGAATCATCCAAAATGTTCCCTAAGTTACTGAGTTCCTACCTAAGTGTATTTAACCTCAAAAGGTTATATTTCTGCTGTAGCTTCCAGAGCTTGACAAAGGTTTGATTATGAAGTGATAAAAAGAAGCAGATGCCACATGTCTTAGGCCAGACAGACAGACAGAGCCAAACCATGCCTTCATGTGGAGAAAGGAGTCCTTGATAATACATAAAGCAATGGCTGCAGCTGCTGAATTAGTTAAACCTTTTCTGTCAGAGATAAATACCCAAGGGGAAAGATTTGAAGGGAGAAAGATGTATTTTAACTAATGGTTCCAAAGATCAGCTTGCTCCATTGTTTTCAAGCTGAGCGAAGTCAGGACATCATGGTGAAGAGGGATGGTAGAGCAAGCCATATGCCTGATAGTGACTGGGGAGCAGAGAAAGAAGAAAAAGAAGGGCCAGAGACAAAATGCCCTAAGAAGGCTTACTCCCAACGGACTACCGCTTCCCCCAAGGACCCATTGTTGGAATCTTCACCGCCTCCCAATAAAGCCACCAAATTATGACTCTAGTCTACTCTGCTGCTAATATCAGAACCCTTGCCTTTCAATGACTGTTCCCACCAGCTCGGAATAAAGCCTTCAGTTACCGAGCTTTTGGGTTATATTTCATAAACAAACCATCCAACTGTGTTCTAGTAGAACTTCCTTACAGAACTAAGCAAACAGGGCTATTGTGTGCTAACCTCTGAATTACACTAGAATTTCGACACTAGTGTGAAATATGGTTCAGACGCTATCCATAGTTTACCAGACTGTTTTGTGGATCTAGAAAGTTCACTGAAGAGGTATAAGTGGCAGGAACAGACATGAAGCAAGGTAAAGGCAAAATGAACAGAGGTCAAGGTATCCTAATATTATAGTTAGCATGAAAAACTATATATGTTAATATAGAGTCCTATGAGAGTTTGTTCAAGGGAGGTGATTATATTGATTATATAATACTTAAGAAATCTGGCTTCAGAGCATATATAACATTTTACTGTCTGTACTAACTTGGACCCATCCATTAGTTTCCTGAAAAGCATGCAGAACGGTTTATACATTGTACAAAAAGCTGTAGTAAAAACTAGGTGAAAAACTGGATTTCAAAAAATATATGAGGATAATAATCATGTCTACATGTATCAAGTTAAATGAATTAAAGATTTTTAAAGTTGCCAGGCGTGGTGGCGCACGCCTTTAATCCCAGCACTTGGGAGGCAGAGGCAGGTGGATCTCTGGATTCAAAGCCATCCTAGTCTACAGAGTGAGTTCCAGGACAGTAGGGCTACACAGAGAAAAATAATAATGATAATTAACAAAAATAAATAAATACATCAGATTGATAAGGCACTTTTTAAAGGTAAAACTTTATATGTTTTATGTTGGAATCTAAGATGTATTTGTCTCATGCTTTCAATTAGAAATATTCACTCTTGGTTACAGATTTTTATGAAGAGGTATAGGAGACCTGCATTACAAACGCTATTTGAAAACTCAGAATGCAGAGGTGAGGGGTGGGCAGCATAACGGTGGATAAAACACTTTTCACACTCGGCTCAAAATAATTCTTTGCATTTATTTTATCCCCGATTATTATCATTACCAACAACAAGTTGTTTTGTTAAAAAGCAAAACAAAACAAAACGACAAGATGACAAGATCTTGGACATTCCCTTAAGGGAATTTAATCAGCCCTGGTTTTATGGAAATGAACATTTTCCAATCTCCCTCTACTAACGGACTTTTAAAATTTTATCCACTTATTTACTTTTCAGATGTCAGGGAAGAAGAGCAATCACTAGCCATGAACAAGTCAGATTTCTCAGCTGAGAGAAATCACAGTAAAATTAGCATCAAAGTCTGAAGCCAACAGAGCCAGCCCCGAGCTGACCCAGACTTTTACAGCTCCGGGCAGATAGAGGGCAGCTTACCTGGAGCCTTTCAGTCTGCTATAGCCTGAAGAGCTAGTGAGAGAGGGCACCATAGGACAAAAAAAAAAAAAAGCTGGTGCATCCTCATCTGTAGAAGAACCCCTTATGCTCTTGGCTATTGGCTTGAAATACCTGATACCTGTTGACTATTGACCTGGTTGACAATCTTCAAGGGGAAGTTGGGGGGGGAGTAAAACAGGGTCATCAGGAAAAAGGTATTGTACAGATGTTTTCTCAGTAAACAAAATGTAAATGTTTAAGTAATATATCTGGCTAATTCACTAACTGTGAGGAGAGTTTGAAGGAAATCAGTGACAACAAAGTATGCAGAGTGATAAATCTAAAAAAGAAACATGAGACAGGACTGGGAAGATGGCTCTGGGGTTACAGGCCCTTAGCACCAAGCCTGAGCACTTGAGTTTGATGCTCTGACCAGACATGGTAGAAGAACTCACTCAGGTAAATTCTCCAACCTCATGTGTACCATACACACGTGTACCTACAGATACACACTAAGCAAATAAAATGTAACAAAACAAAACAAAAATCAAAGAAACAAACAAAACCAAAACTGACAACAAACTGAGCATGGCAGCTCACTTCCTTAATCCCTGAACCCAGGATGAAGAAGGCAGGACAATCTCTATTCTAGGCCTGGTATAGCAAGTTACAGGACAGACAGAAACAGAGAGAGCCTGCCTGAGAGAGAGAGAGAGAGAGAAAGAGAGAGAGAGCAAGCTCCAATTTACTTTTTCTATATCCCCATAAACACAAGTTAAACATCTTTTCTTGTCAAAACATAAAGCAAAAATTCCTCTCAAATAAGTATGAGGCAGAACTTAGATTCTGTGAGACTTTATGGTGTTCCCTTGAGATTCCGAGTAACTAATAGTCACTGATCATGATTGGATATATGGCTGCTGATGTTTAGTCTGTGGCCATCACCTGCTGCATCCTCCTGAGATCCCTTGTCCCTTTCCTTCCACTTCTAACACTAGCTCCAGACAAAACAAGTCATCTGAGCAGTTTGAGGAGAAACCGGCTTAGGTGCTGATCGGGCTATGTCGTGTGGCATGTCATAGTTCACTTCTGACCTTCAATGTTTCTCTAAGGCAAAAGAACGCCTTTCTTGCCCTTAACCCAGTCTATGAGATGACAATAATCAATTCTGAGGTGGAATTGGAAATGTGTGCTTCTCCATCTTCTCCATCAGAGTCTGTACAGTGCCATCTCGGCTAGAAGCAGGATTTGACTTCCCTCAATCACAATGCGTGCCAGCCCTGTAGGAAGATGGAAAAAAATGATGGCTGGGAAACCTACTCAACCTTATCTTCTTTATAAATTAAGCATACAAATTTATCATAGCTCCACTGTTAATGGAAGTGTGCCTGCATGCTGGGAAGCTTTCAAATTCCTCAGCTTCTATAGTTCTATTTTGTGCAGCTTCACATGGGCTCTCATTTACCACTGATTTTGACATTAGTAGTAAAACTGCAATATGTTGTTTCCTAGAAAAGCTTTTCTTGTTTATTTCCTAGTGACAGTCCTGTGTGTGTGTGTGTCTTGTGCTTTATCTTTGTTGAGGTCTTTCATTTAAAGTTACAGAACATTGAGGAGTGTGGTGGGATTTTTGCAGAGCCTCCTCTCCTGGGATGGGGCTGGCCTTTTACATATGTAAATGTACCCAGGCTCTTTTGAAGTCTTACTCCACAAAAACAACAACAAACAACTTGAAATCATGTTGATGGCTTCCTATTCTAAGTTATAGCAGACAGAAAGGCAAAAAATATTTCTGGTTTAACTAATGACTTGATGTGTTTAACAGGGGCTTGTTCTTCATAGGTCCCACAAACTAAAAGCACATTCCTACTAGAGCTCATCGTATGCAGTACCACAGAATTGTACCCTTGCTTTAGTTGAATATTTTCATATTGACTACTTAGGAAAAATATTAAGAAATGCTAAGGATAGCTCCTAGAGCCAGATTTGAAAATGTGTCAGTTGTTCTTGTGATGAAAAAGGAAGATGTTGATAGCGAGCATAAGATCTTCAGTGTGTGTGTGTGTGTGTGTGTGTGTGTGTGTATGTGTAGCTATGAATACATAATAGGAGCAAGAAATTGTTAATAGAAAAGAGTACATCAGAATATTTAATTCAGAAACAAACTAAGTTGATTGATCAGTAAGTTACTGATCTTGAGAATTCAAGGGTTTTGCTAGTATGAGTATTTGGGAAACTGAGAGATGACTCAGCAGTTAAGGGTGCTTTCTGCTCTTCAGGGAACCCAAGTTCAATTCCCAGTACCCATGTGGGTGGGCACACAGTCACTTATAATTCCAGATCCAAGAGGTCTGACAAACTTTTCTGGCCTCCTTCGGCACCTGCACACATGTGGCATACACTCACCCAGACACATACACATAGTTACAAAATAAATAAAAAATAAATCTTAAGAAGAGAATTATTTTTCAAATGCTTAGTATATATAAGGCTTTCATTTTATTCAAGCCTCACAAAATATAGTGTTATTTTCATACCCAGTTTATAGATGGAAAAAGTAATTCAGCATTCATCTTAGGTCATGTAGTAGATAAGAAAGTGGTCAGATTTTGAATCAGATCATCTGACACTTTTTTTTTTTGCTATAGCATAGTCTTTCAGATTCTGATGGATGCAATCACAGCTTTGCCTTTCTTAGCCCACTCTTTACCAATAGACCAACATGAATAAAATAATTAGATAAAAAATTAAAAATTTAGCCAGCTATAGTGGCTCATGCTTTTAATCTCCCCACTTGGGAGGCTGAGTTTAAGACCAGCCTGGTCTATATATGGAGTTCCAGACAAAACAGAGCTACACAGTAAGATTTTGTTTCAAAATAAAATAAAATAAAAAATACAAAATTACATCTTGGCAGTCAGTTAACCATCCATGAGAGTCCTTATTGACAAGATAAATGAGTAACAGAACTCTTGGAAGAGACAATGGTGGATCCTAGTTTGGCTGGAATCAGACAGGGCAGAAATTCTTGCCACAGAGGGCTGGAAGTCTAGAACCAGAAGCAGGTGTTCACCTCGATCTTCCGCGCCAGCCAGGATAAAGGCGCAAAGCAAAACCGGGCAGGGAGTTTTATTCCTGGAACAAGCTCATCAGGGAATTCTCTGTCTATTGTGTAGCTTGCACATTTTGTACTTGATTTGGCTGCTTTATAATGTTTCTACCTAATCCAAGCCCTCAGTAGAACATGGGGTAGGGTGCTTAAGGTTTAAGGATGCTGTTGAGTAATTTTCCCCCAGGGACCTTAGAAAATGCGAGAGCGGGGAACACAGCAGAGAATAAGCTCCGATGGAGTTTAGTATTCCTTAAAACAACACAAAGGCAGTTTATTCAGATATGTTAGATAGAGGGATCTTCGTCTTCTGTAATATGCCAATGTATTTTAGAGTGAAGTTTAGAGGTAGCCTTCAGAGGAAGAGCAGACCCTCCATAGCCCTGGAGACGTCGAGCCATGTGGCTGCAGCAGCATGCACAGATACCTGTGGAGATTAATAAACCTCCACAATAACTGTTTTCAAGCAGGACCACAGGACTAGATGATAGGGTGACTGAAAGGGACTGACTCAGATAGGAGGCTGAAGGGCAGAGACCTTTCGCTGGTTTGGGGGGATGCTATATGGGCAAGGCACAGTCAACCGTTCAAGCTCTACCTGGGAACTTTTTCACGTAGGCAACAAGGCAGATTTAGGTTTTGTGAACCTTAAAATGTATCTGATTTAGAATGTTTTATTTGAGGGAAATACTACAAACTTACCAAGTCCTGGAATGTGCTGGTTAAGTCCCAAGCCTCATTGGCTGATGAACTGTCTGCCTCTATTACAGCAGTTTCAACCAATTGGAATGTAACCTGAAGTCCAAATAAATTTAAGTTTTTCTCTCATTCACCTTAAAAAATGGTAGAAAAAGTAAGCTTGTGAGAGTCTTATATTTCACTTAGTCTACTATGTCTGAAATAATGTTTCAATTTCTGATGAATACAAAATAAAATATTTTACATGCAAATATATATACTATATATATTTGAACTCTGGTATATAATATATGTTTATATTACGCATATATATATATATATATATCACAAACCAATTAGGTTTATATATCATAAACCAATTAGGACTAGCCACACGGCTAGTGTTCAGTAGCTTTGTATGTGTAGGAGCCTCTGAACTAAACGATGTATGACTAGAGCCTCGCTGTATTCCCAATTGATCTGTGATATCATCACCTTCCCCATCACCACCATCACCATTCCCATCTCCATCCCCACTGTCACTGTCACCAACACCATCACCTCCATCAACATCACCATTATCACGGTCATTGAAGAGCTTTTTCAAACACCATATGCTAGACTTCATTCAAGACACACTGAATTAGGATATAAGAATATGTTCTCAGGGATAGGGAGGAAGAGGGAGGAAGGGTGGGACCGGGAGGAGTTGAGGAAAGGAGCTACAATAGGGATACAAAAGGAATAAATCATAATTAATTAATTAAAAAGTAAATATTCTTTAATAACCTTTCCTGGTGATTCCATTAAAGTACATTAATGTACATTAAAGTACATTAAGTTTTCCTGGTGATGTACATTAAAGATTGAGATACTCTGCTCTAAATAACTAACAATAGAGTATTTGAAAATTATTATAGAAACAAAAGATGAAAGAGTTCTAGAGAAGGCCCTTGAGGAACAATATTTTTTTTTGAGTTTACTTATTCTTTTAATAGTACTTTACTGTTTCCCAAACATTTACATATGAAATTATTGTGGCCAGAGCTTTTTCTATGGGTTCATAAAAGGTGGATTTTTTTTTTTAATTTATTTATTTTTATCTCAGTCACAGGTTAGGTACTTTGAATCCCAGGCGTATACCCCTCCCCCATTCCCTCCTACCCTCCCACTCCCTCCCTCATCTCCTTCTTCCCCGCCCCCTCCAAGTCCACCAACAGGGGAGGACCTCCTTCCCTTCCATCCAACCCCAGCTCATCCTGTCTCCTCAGGGCTGGCTGCAATGTCCTCCCCTGGGATCTAGCCAGTCTGTCACTCCCCTGCTTGTAAGGGGGAGGGTCA
>CM053762.1:44099126-44122466 GCA_028658305.1 Pachyuromys duprasi | reverse complement strand
CCCTCCCCCATTCCCTCCTACCCTCCCACTCCCTCCCTCATCTCCTTCTTCCCCGCCCCCTCCAAGTCCACCAACAGGGGAGGACCTCCTTCCCTTCCATCCAACCCCAGCTCATCCTGTCTCCTCAGGGCTGGCTGCAATGTCCTCCCCTGGGATCTAGCCAGTCTGTCACTCCCCTGCTTGTAAGGGGGAGGGTCAAAGAGTCAGCCATCAAGATCATGACTGAAACAGTCCCTGTTTCTCTGAATAGGGTCTTCAGCCCTACACCAAGTTATCATGGGCCCCATCCATGCGGGGGTTCCAGTCCACATCCACACATGATCCTTGATTGTAGAAACCGGAGGAACAATATTTTAACAATGAGTAATGGAGGTGATTTATAGAATCAGGAAGACAGTAGTGACAAATGATAAATAAAGTTTGAAGAGGAGAATTACAACTGAAAATCATCACCAAGTAGTTTAAGGAAAAGACTGAAGGATAACTTGAATGTGCTACGGGGTTCAGACTGATGGAAGTTTATTGTACACTGAACAAAAACTGACCAGTCAGGGCCATAATCTGGATTTGGGAGCCAGACTATGATGCCGGTCTGTTTCTAAGGCAGGTGTTTTTATATGGAAAACTGTAACCAGATAACAACCAGGCAACCAGGTGTAAGAATGGGGAGTGGGGGCAGCATTACATAATTTTGACTTGCTAAACATAAGCGATTTTGTTCCAAGTGTTTTGTGTTGTGTCTAGATAGCTAGACAAAGCACTTTAAGCTGATTGGCTGGGATTTAGGGTAGGGAGCTCTTGGGTGCTTTCCAGCTTTCTGGGAGTGAGGAACATAGCAGTGTATAGCGATCTTACCTCTAACAGAATGTATATTTGTCTTTAATTCAAGCAGAACATGCATTTATCATCGACTGTTTTATTCTAAGCAGCAAGCATTAAACTATTGAATCGTATCCCGTTCTCAGGCACACTGAGCCTGGGAACTTGAACTTATTTTTACTCAAGATGGGGACTGGGAGGTAAAATGGCTTCTGATAAGCTAAAGGCTACCGCAGGTGTTAACAGAGGAGCCTCAGTTATGCTAAGAACTAAAGTAGGTCTCAACGGAGGGGCAATAGAGTTTAAGCAGGTTACAACAAATAGAAGAGATAGTGGGCCTTAAACTGAGTTTGGATTACTTTTGGTGTTGAAGGTGTGACTTAAAAGCATACCACAGGAATTTTCTTTGAACTAAGTTTTGAGGGGTTCATAGAGTGTTTCTCCTCCTTTTCGGTTCTGCTCGTCTTCCTTCCTCTGGTAACCTATTTCAAACAATGATAGCTCTGACTGCACAGAGGCGCCTCTAGAACACATTATCATGGGAGCAACTCTGAAATTTTATTGTTGAAAAATGTTAATGCGGATTCAGAACTAAAGATGAAAAACAACCGTCCTTAAGCCGCTTAGCTGAACACCTTTATGCTTGTGGCTCTGCTTAGCGATGCATGTCCTTCCTGACGGTGGCTGAAAAGCTGTGTGCTGTGCTTGAATGCTTCAGGTCTTCTGTGACTGTGAAGCATTCATTTCATTATAAAAACATCTCTTGTTGCAGTTGCAAATGTTATTTCTCCACTTTCCAGTGGCATCGTCTTCTACTGCTAATTGGATTCAGGAAAACATACACTTTTTTTTTTTTTATTGGAACATCAATCACCATGTTAGGATTCAAAAGTTCATTTCATTTTGTGAGCAGAGATCACTTTCAAAAAAGTATCTGGTTGATTTAGCAAACAGTGTTTTCATGTCTGCATGAAAGCCTAGATACGTGAAAGGAGGTATTCAACTTCATTTTTCATTTTCAACTTGATTTTCCAGAATCAAGTCAGTATCTGAAACATAATTGACACCAAAGAAATACAAGAGTAGTTGGCCTGATAACTGTGTGAATATCAATATGACAGTTATTTCCATTTTCCCTACTTACAGTTGATAAAAATTGTTTTAAGTTCGATTATTTTGATGAAATTAATCAGTTATTTCAATAAACCTATTTTTCCTATTTATAAAATGTATTTATTTATTTAATGTTGGTTGATCTACTCAGAAGTTCATTTCTGTAAATGAAGGCATTAAAAAAAAGACTGCCATTGGTGAATCATGTGCAAATGGTCTGTATTTTTAGAATAACCTTCTCAAGGAGAGAAAAGAAATAGAAAATAACCCTTTAAGCAATTTAATACTAGATTACTTCTGTCCTTTTTGGACAAGACACACACAGAGAAAATTATCTGTTGCATGACCTGCCTCAAAAAAAAAATAGTCATCAGATTTAATATTCTTGTAGTTTGGGACCAGTCATTGGGCGTGGTTATGTACTGTGTGAAACGACTTTTCAAGGCTGTACCAGGAATGTCTCAAAAAGACGTTTTCTGAGTCACTTTCCTCAGCGGGAACTTTTACCCAGATGTTAATTATTTAATCATATTATGAAAACTGTGATCATAAGTGAATAAACAAAATACAGGGGGTAAAATGAATGATGATGCAGTTCTGACTGGATCATGAAGGAAAGCGGCAGACTTTGGAGATACTTATATTGAGTCTTGAATGCTGGAAGACTGGAAATGGAGAAAGCAAATCTCAACAAAATATGAGCAAGTGAGAGTTCACAGCATTTGTTTTGTTTTTTAGACAGGATTTCTCTGTGAGTAGCCCTGGCTGTCCTGGAACACTCTTTTAGGCCAGGCTGACCTTGAACACACAGAGATCCACCTGCCTTTGCCTCCCAAGTGCTAGGATTAAAGAAGTGTGCCCCCACACCCAGCCACAATATTCTTATGGGATTAGGCAGTGATATCCTGAGGTGATAAGGTGGAGTGCTAAAGTCAGGACCCGAAAGAGTTTTAAGTTGGGTCTAAGTTCTGAAAGGCTTTGCCTTTTCTGAGAAGTGTGGTTTTGATCTGTGCAGTACAGGCACCTGCAAAATGGTTCTGTGGCAGTGAGCCACAGTAAGTAGATATAATTTTTAAATGAATTGTAAAAGACAGAACTCAGCCAGCATGGGAGTTCAAGCTCGGCTTGGGAGGCAAGAACAATAGAATCACAAGTTTGAGGTGAGGTTGACCTGCACAGCAAGACCCTTCTTCAAATAAAAAACCAAAAATACGAAATGTAGAACTTGTTACAAAAAGGAGCTGTGCAATGGCCAATTTTGTTTTATTTATTTCTTTTGATAGGGTCTTACTATATAGTCCCGGCTAGCCTGGGACTCAATAGATAGACGAGGTTAGCCTTGAAATCGCAGAAATCACCTTTCTCTGCCTCCCAAACGATGGGATTAAAAGTGTGCCTCACCACACCTGGTGGTCAGATTTTTCAAGTGAGAAGTTAATGAACAGAGAGAATCCAAGATGAGGCATAAGTTTCCAGCTTTCAAAATGCTGTGGCTATCAAGGCATTGTGAGGGGAATGCGGAAATATGTACGATTGCCCAGTGAATCCCTGGGAGAGCCGTTTCCTGTCTTACACCCCCCACAGGCTTTTAACCTCTTAGCTTAGTTGCATCTCTGCCTCCACAGTGAAGGTGGCCAGTTCTAGGGTTGGAGTTGAAAGTCTATTCATTGTCTTCAGCTTCATGTCAACCCTAAAGCTGGATAGAAAAGAGCACATTGCTCTTATCACTCTGTAGGAAAAACAGGAGAGTTATTAAGTCTCTCCTTAGTTGTTGGTGACTCAGTGATTAAAAGAAGATTTAAATGTTCCAGAGATGAAAGTTTTTTAAAGAGGTTTTTAGCTTTTAGTGAGCTTGAGGTTTTTTTTTTCTTCACTTCTTTAATATGGCGTAGGAGACAGAAATTGAGTTTTATTCATTTTGAAAATAACTCTATAAAGCTTTTTTGTTAGTTTTTACCTCCCTGAATTTCTGTGTGGATGTAAATACAGAGAAATATTACTAACACTTTTTGAGATATTCTAACAGTGAGGCTTTTTTTTTCTGAACAATAATTTGTGTTTTCTTGTCAAAAAATGAAGAATATTATAAAATTATAGAACTAAGGAGCCATGATTGACAGGACATCAATGTTGTGGGAAACTTAAAAGCAGTAGAATTCTTAAGAAGCAATTAAATTAATTATTTTTCTTTCTGATTTTGAGGGCATCATGCCTCTTGAATTAATGTGCAGAACAAAATTTCAAAACAAACTAGTTTCCTTTTAAAAATTAGTTTCTCGTCTTCCTCTTTGGGAATCCCTTTCCTCATAGGATGCATTAGCATCATCAACTGGTCACTTCCTCCTAGGTGCAGGCCTGAGCAGAAGAAAATGGGAACCTGGAGAGATGTCTTAGGAGCTAAAGGGAGTGTTTCCAACCCCATCTGAATGAAAATCCTACAAAACCCACATTTAAACCAACTTTCTATTGCTCTCCGATTATAGTGACGTTGTTATGGAAATAACTCTTTTACGTTCAAAGAGACTGAAACCTGCTGGAACTCACAGCCAGAGATAATACTACAATACCAGGTCACTTAAGACTGCTTTCCTACTGTGTACCCAGCCTATTTTTTTAATCTACCTCTAAGAGAACCATGTAATAACCAACCTTACTTAGATTTCCTTTGTAATCAACTTTCACAACCCAAGTTTATGCACAGCTTTAATCTTAAATCATAAAGCCTTCCATGCCACTGACCCATGAATAATGTATGTGTGTTTATGTGCTACGGTAATAAATGCTGAAAACAGCAAATAGGTTGAAAGGAACCTTATAAAAATAAATATTTGCCATAAATGTTGAAAGCAACATACGGATATTACTTGATCTTATTTGTTTGTTTTCTGGGTCAGCTGGGGCCAGTGAAGTTTCATCCCTTGTAAATCTCTGTTAAGGATTTCTGTAAAGGATCCCTCATTCCTTCCCCCATGTAATAATCTCTGGCTTTTTCAATAAATACATAGCAAAAGCCCTTTGTTGGACACACACACACAGAGAGAGAGAGAGAGAGAGAGAGGGAGAGGGAGAGGGAGAGAGAGAGAGAGATTCACAATACAGCACTCAGGCAGGCACAGATTCAGATTCTTACAAAAGACAGATAGGAGACAATGGAAGACTTAGGGAGAGAGAAGGAGAGGATTCACAATTCACAATTCACATCTGGGCTCACTCTTTGTGAAACTTCTCCAAGGGGAAGAGTTTTGGTATCTTTTTCTTAAAGCCACACCAATGTATTGAGGTTATTACTAATGTGTTTAATCAACACAATTCAAATCATGTGATACGTAGGCGAGCTGCCCACCTAAAACTCTAAGCAATAGAAAGAAACCCAAAACAAGCATTTTCTTAGAAGAACATTTCATTTTTGATATTGAAAAGTTATAAAATACCTCATTTACCGTGTGGGTGACTAATGATGAAACCGTTTTGCATTGCCTTGCTAAATATAATTAACACAAAAAATATTTTTAAAAACTATATTATTATCAAATTGTCATTTCACTGATTGTGTCTGACGGAATTTTCATGCCTAACTTTAGGACACCTGATTTAAGGCTAGGCAGTTGTGGTGCGTGCCTTTAATCCAAGCACTAGGGAGGCAGAGGCAGGTAGATCTCTGTGAGATCAAGGCCAGCCTGGTCTACAGAGAGCCTTCCAGGGCAGCCCTATTTCAAAAACCAAGCCAGCAAAAAAGAAACCTGATTTTAAAACCAAATGACCAAAAAAGCCATTATTTAGCTATTAGGCAAAACTTTAAGCAAATACACTGCATACATTTTGTCATTTTTGTCAGGTTCTCTTTTGTAATTATTGTATTTTTTTAGACATAGATTTTAGTCTCAAGATAAAAAGAGAAGCCGGCGACATAGTGGCAAGCACCTGTAATCCCAGCACAAAGGCAGAGGCAGGAGGATCTCTGTGAGTTCGAGACCAGCCTGATCTACAAAGTGAGTTATTCCTGGCTTCTCAGAGAAACCTGTCTGGAAAAACAAAAACAAACAAACAAATATAAAAGGGAAATGAGATCAGCAAATTAATTTTGTAATTTTGGATATGTTATTTCAATAGTTTTAATTTCTTCAATTCCTCTTTGTACTCTTCGGTCTGTTTTTACCTCTCTCTCTCATTTTTCTTTCTTAAAAAAAAATTTTTTTTGCCCTGCTTTACAGCATATGATTTGAAAAACTATAGACTTATCTTTGCTCAGCATGGCATGCCTGTAATCCCCACACTCGGGGGAGGCAAAGGCTGGCAGATTGCTGTGAGTTCGAGGCCAGCCTGGTTTACAAAGGACAGCCAAGGCTACACAAAGAAACCCTATCTCGAAAATAAATAAATAAATAAAAAGTCTAAGAGATATTGTCGATGAACTCAATTTGTTTATATCTTGAAAGAAGAAAAGAGATGATTGATTAATTGATTGATTGGTTGGTTGGTTGATTGATTGATTGACAAAGAGAAGTAGAACAGGCGAGAGTTATGTTATGAGTGTATTTTGGCAGCAGGTGGGTAGGTATAAAACAACACAGGAAATGTACAAAGAAATTATAACTGAACACTTATTATTTGAAAACTAAAATAGCTGAGGGTATAGCTCTTTTGTGCTTACCTAGCATTCAGGAAGCCCCATGTCTATTCCGAGCGCCATGTACACTGTGATACTGAATACCTGTAATCCAAGCACCTGCAATGTGGGCCAGGAAAATCAGGAGTTCTAAGCTAGCCTGGGCTACATAAGACCCTGCCCATTATTATTATTATTATCATTATTATTACTTTTGTGTGAGACTAAATGTTGAATAGCTTTAGAAGACTTGGAATTCAAGAGACATGATTGTCAAATTAGACTCTTGTTTTACATATCATGTAAGAAATTTTATTCGTGATAGGTTATGGGGCTTAAATATTATACTGTATCTTTGGTTCCCTCACACTAACTCCTCTTTATTCTGGAGAAAAACAAAACAAAACCTCTCAAGGCACAACCACCTTTGCTTAAACATAGATATCAAGAAACATTGACATTAGCCCTAGACAATCCCAGCTTTGTAAAGTGACTGCTTGATGTTTTTTTTTTTTTGACACCTAAGAGAATGCAAATAAACTCACAGAAATAATACCAGTTAGGAATGAAATGGAATGATTCTATTTAGAGGTTATTTAGTGTTTTGAAAAGCACCAGGGAGTAGGTACTTGCAACACTGAGTTCCTGTAGACAGTGACATTTCTCTTATTCTTTTAGCTGAATAACAGCATCCTGGATACATACTTTTATTTTTCCTCTAAGAAGCACCACAGTGGAAGAATATATATAAGCACTTCCTACCCTTGATATGAAATATCTGGCACTTCAGCGCTGTGCTGGGACGATTCTTCATGTCATAAATCCACTCACAAAGTAGATGGGAGTGCTCAGGCCGAGTTTATGGCTCCTGGGCTGAATTACCAAAAGCTATTGTTAAATGTAGTATGGGAGAGGTCTGGTGAAGCATCATTTGTATTATCGACAAAAAATATCCAATAACTAAACTACCAAGTATAATTAACCTTATATCAATATAACATGAAAAGTAATACACCGACATGATTTACATATGCCCACTGACACATTTCATAAGCATATTTTTCTTATGAGGCTCTATAAAAGAAATTTCTTCTGCTTTTCAAATATATAGTGTTAGGGAACCAAGGTTATGATTGCTTTTTTTAAAAGGATACCAAATAGAATAATACGAATGCACTTTTTAATATATAATGTGTTCAGCCTTTATTCTGTTCAGAATAGATCCTGTTCTGCTCAGGCTGACTTGGAGGTTTTTGCTTATGCTGCTGATTGTAAGGTATAAAATAAGGATGATTTGGTATTGTGTGGAACATCTTTCAGTGAAAAAAAAAGGGGGGGGTGGGTAGCATTTCATCCCTATATAAGCCTGTATGCGTAGATTTGAAATATATTATGGGTTCCAGAAGGACCATCAAACACACGTTGAATGAAGTTAGCACCCCAGAAGTACCTCAATGTATGGATCTCCCTCACCTATGTTTCTTGTCCATGGTTGTTTGTGTTGGCATGCTACAACTTTTATTAAGATTTATTTGTCTTTGCTATGTATCTCCAAATATTACTTTTCTCTTCACTAAATCCTTCAGAGCTTCCAGGCTCTGGCATCATCAGTCTTTTCCTAAACAGTAACTGTTTGGAATTCAATATTATGTCCACAGTGCAGAGGTCCTGTTGATTTCCCCAAGATGAAAACATTACTGAGTTGTGTGCAGGGACCTGAAGACAAAATCTGGCCCTGAAGTTACTTGAGATTATTCATGGGGAGAATTTTCCAGCTTTGTCTTTGTTCCTGCCTACAGCCATCGAATGCCTCTTAAATCACTGACAGAAAATTTAGGTCAACACATTGCCTGAGGTCATTTAAATTTCAAATCTGCTGCCATTTTCCTGCTTCTAGCAAATGGGAGGGAAAAGGATTGTGCCTACAGCTAGTGAGTTGGAGCTAAAAGCTGGCACGGGAAACTTCAAGTCAGAGTCAAACGTATTTATGCTCGGCTGAAGGAAATGTGTCGAGAAGGTTAATGAGTCTAAATTGGCACGCTGTCTCCAGAGTCAGAGCTGAACTGAGACCAAACACAGCACTGAGAGGCAGTCTCCTTCACGTATTTTGACAGTGTGGCTTGAGTGTACTTTTTTGAAATCATGGCACTTGTCATTGTGGGCACACAGAAATGATCTGTGAACAAAACCCAGATCCTATGATTTGTTTAAACCAGTCAAGAGGCATGAACAAAGTGTTCAGAGGCTGCCAGCGTCCATGGCCAGCACAGATCAGGCACATGGTGGTCATAAGTCACCTGAAAAATCCCAGTTGAATAAACTCTGCCCTCTTCATGTGAGCATTTCTTTCACTTCTAAGACTGTTGGCCCTGGAGGCAGAATCAGAGGATCAGATTTTAATTTTCATCTCTTAAAATATGCTGAGTTATAGCAACAAGCACCATTAGCACATAAACCGGCAGCAGTTTATAAAAGTGGCTGATTCAGTCTAGGCAGGTAAATGACAGTCTAAGCCCAAGGTCTCTTGTATTTCGAGAAAGCTAAGTACTAATCTAGGCCTTACATGGCGTTTGATCCTAACCCTTGGGAGGCCAAGGGACATGGAGCTTTATGAGTTCAAGGCCAGCCAAGGCTACATAGTGAGACCCTGTCTTCAAAAAACAAAGGGAGACTAATATATATTTATATAAATATATGTCATACATATTTCACTAGTGTGTATTCAGTTATATATTTGGTATATACAATGGCATGATAAAAGGGCACAGAAACCAGACTGAATGAGATATCAATGACTAAGTTTTAGACAATTTTAATAACAAAATACTAATAAATAAATCCATGATTATAGAAAATATAAATGAATCTATGTTCATGTCATATTTGTTTACTGAGATAAAAGATGATTTTTTTTCATTGAATGTTATTTCTTAATAATAAGTATAAAAGGAATGATAGAAATCAAATCACAATTTTATAGAGCATAGTTTCATTGGTCATATTCAGTAACAGATGCTAATCTTAGCAGGTATTTTCATGATTCTCAAGTATATCCCATCACATAATATTCATTAATTATAGTAGAAAACTAGCAACTATTATCTTCACCAAATAATCAAATTAACATTAGGGGTAGCGATGAGAAACTTCAATATCATTGGACTCCTGATGTGATCAGTGAGGACACAGTACCATTTCTCTGGTATATACATACGGTATAATATAGAGAGAAACTGAGTATACATATAGAGAAAAAGTGGCAGGAATTACTAAATCCATTCATTGTCTTTAGAAGAGTCAATGGCCAGGTGGTGATGTTGAGCACCTTTAATCCCAGCATTTGGGAGGCAGAGGCAGGCATATCTCTTGAGAGCAAGTTCCAGGACAATCAAAAAAACAAACGAAAAGTCACAGTTGAAACACCAAGGGAAGGAACTTGAGAAACTGAGTGCAGTGTCCAAACATGGAATGAGTCCTGCATAAACTAAGAATCTTAATGGGAAGATAGAAAGTTCTATGGCGTAGATTCGTATACTTAAATTCTTCGCTTAAATTTCTGGTTTCTTTTCTTTTTTTTTTCTTTTTGTTTGTTTGCTTGTTTTTATGGTTTTTCAAGACAGGGTTTCTTTGTGTAACAAGAACCCTGCCCTGGACTCACTTTGTAGACCAGGCTAGCCTTGAATCTCTGCCTCCTGAGTGCTGGGATTAAAGTGTGCCACCTTGCCTGGCCACTTAAAATTCTTGATTTTGGCACAGAAAATGTTAACAATAAGGAAAACTGAGTAAAAGTAGACTGGAGCCACGCATATTAGCTTTGCAGCTGTTTGGTTTGATTTTGCATCCAAACCTTTTTTAGTAACAGTAAGATCCAAGGGCAGTTTATGTAGCCACTGCTGGGCCTTCAGCCTCTGGCTCAAGTTTCTGGCCCTTAGAGCTGGCAGAGGGTTTGATGTGGCTGTGTGGCGTTCCTGAAGCCATATCAAAATGGCATTGCACCTCTGGACCCTTCCAAGCATGGTGCCAAGGCCCTTGGAGGACTCCAGGGCCAGTTGGTCATAGGTGAGGCTATCACTCCCAGCTTTGCGGTTGAGACTTTGGGCCTGGCTGCTCACCTGTAGTGCACACGTCTTCAGTTTGGACACCTCTAAAACCCACATGTCTTCTGTGACCATCATAACCACAGCTGTTTAGTTTTGTCAGCCAGGAAGTGTCATCTTTCACATCATCTGGGACAGGGACAGAGGGGGCCAGCTAGTGCGACTTACCTTTCAAGCACAACCTGAGCGAAGTTGGAGTTTGGACAGAAACCTGTTCAGCCTGATTAACAGCCACTGGTAAATATGATAGTGCTAGGATTCCTGGTGCTGGAAACTTTGTTGCCTTGTTGTGAGGAACGTCAAATCTCAGGATGGCAGCTGATGACATCTCCTGGTTGCCAGACAGTTCCAGAACACTTATTTATTCATTTAGCTTTGCAGTTCAAAACAAACAACTTTATTTCATAATAGGCAGTTGAAAGAAGAGAGAGAGATAAATATGTAGATAGCCATATAGACCTATATATAAAGATTTGTCCAAGATCAAATTTATTAGCCCTTGGTCTCCATGTTTTTCAGCTGTAAGCATATTACAGCTGACTCGTTGAAGGTTAAACATGAATGTTTATACAGGGGACTCAGCCAATATCTAGTTCAGGTCATTATTTGTATTGATCATTGTAAGTTTACCCGAAACTAAGGGGTTTTGTGAGTGTTCAAAGCAGTTATGAGCACTGCAGTGTTTCCAAAGAGAACCCCAATGTCTGTCTCCTCAAATGCTCCTATCCCACTGTTGAGCATCTCAACCCAGAGAACACTTTAGTATAGCTACAAGATCCACTTGCTGTAGTTTTAGATCTTACTCCATCCCCCAAAATGATTAAGGGCTTCTAAAAAAAAATGCTCTCATCTTCCCTATCCTAAAAATAATAATGGAGATATTTTTATGATATAGCTGAAAATTGTATTTGCCTAATCCGATATGCAGTAATTTGAGGCTCAATTTTTAATATAAAACCAGAATTGTATTCTATGTGCTCTTTTCCTTTACATCAAGTAGCTAAGTATCGTCCCATCGTGTAACGGTCCTACGGACTGCTGTAACAAGATGCCACAGACTAGATCAGTTATTCTCACCCTCCTAACGCTGCCACCCTTTAATGTAGTTCCTCATGTTGTGGTGACCCCACCCCCCAACCATAAAATTATTTCTGTTGCTACTTCATAACTGTAATTTTGCTACTGTTAGAAATCATAATGTAAATATCTGTGTTTTCTGATGGTCTTAGGCAACCCCCAAAGGGGTCCTGAACCACATTTTGAGAAGAGGTGGACTAGATGGTTTAAACAGCAGAAGCACCTTTCTCACAGTGCTGGGAGTCTGGCATCATAGTGCCAATATTATGCTCAGCCTTGACCCTACAATCTTTCTGCTCACATTCCTTTTATATTGATTTTTATTGTTCATATTTTATTATTTTTCTTTATTGCTTTTACCTGTTAAAACTCAATTCCCATTCTTCCAACAGCAAACATTTAAATAATGCAACATGCCTTTACAGAAATCAACACAACTTTCACTGAATTGGCCTGAGTACCTTCATCCTGAATGGCACTCAACAGTGAATTCTGATCACCTCTTCCAATCTCTTAACAAATTATGTTATAGTCCTGTACTTTATTTTATGTTGAGGAACTAGACGGTGTCATTTTTTGTTGTTCTAGACAGTTTGATTCCATACATTTTTTTGCCTATTTACTTTGTTTCCATTGTGTTTCATGTCAGAGGTATTTTATAGATTATTGGCATCCTTCCTGTGATTTGTTTTTAGAAGTGAGCTATAGAGGCTGAATTCTGCTGTACAAACTACAATGCGTTTTGTCCTAAGTTTTAACATAGCTGTGTAAACAGTGCTAAAAGTCAAGAGCTGCTTACAGCTAAAGGATGTCAGTGCCCTAGAGCTTCCGTGGTTATCATTCGATACAATCAAATTGAAGTTCCTATGACATCGATGATATGCTTCCTAGGACTACTATGACAAATTGAAAGAGAAGGGGCAGCTCCCAATAGATAAAGGCATCCTCTAGGTGCCGTGGAGGCCAAAGAGCAAGATGCTGTGGGGGCCGTGTGCCCTGTGATGTTTCTGGAGAAGCATGTCCTCTCCTAGCTTCAGGAGAGAAGTTCAGATCAGGAACCTTCAGCTGTCTCTGGCTTGTTGACATATTACTTCTGTCTTGGCCTCCCTGGGTTTCTATCTCTTTGCTTCGTTCCTTTTCCAAGAATGCCAGTGATGTTGAGTTTAGAGTCAACCTAGCTCTACTACAACATTTTCTTGATTTAAGAGAAATTTGGCAGCTTCTCTCCTTAATTACATTATCTGTTGAAGGATAAGTGGACTTTTGAATAAGGAATAACTTTACATTTCAAAACTGCTCAGCAATGTAATCCTCCTAAGGACATTTTAAAAGATTAAGAATCCAAATATAAGTGGAAATTTAACTTCCAATGACAGTAATTAAATTGAGGTGAGAGTTTGGAAGAGCCGATATAGTCTAATATTGCTAAAATATAATTTACCTAGTTGGCCAATAATAATGTTATTGACACTAAATTCCCTAACCAGAGTCTGGCAAGGTTCTTTTTGAAGTAGATTCTAAGACATGCCATAATTTCAAAAATATTAACATGGAAGAAGAAAGGATTAATGAGGGAAGTTCAGAGATTAAAGTGTTCAGATTTTAAACTAATATGTATGGTTTTCAGTTTAGTTCAATGTGCATGTGTGTGTGTGGTGTGTGGGTGCTGAGGCATGTGTCTGAAGCACACACTCCAGAAGGGTCTGAAAATGGAAACTCTAGTACATTTCTGCTTCATGAGAAGAGGGCAGAATGGTTTACAGTGAGAAGAAAATTATCAGCAACTCTTCGGTCTTGCTAGTACACGGTGTGTGAAACATTTCACTGCCCCGGAAAAAAATAAAAGTGTTTCAAAAGGTCCCTGTTCTATTAAGGCCACTGTGTTCTAAAGTATTGGGGAAATGACCAAAATACCTGTGTAAGCTGGTGCGCTGCGACACTTTTACTGTCAGCAGGAGTGGGAGGGTATAAGTTACTGTGTCACAGCCTGCTGGCTCTGCTGGAAAAGACCGATTCTGTAACCAACAAGTAAAATGTTATAAAACAACAGTTCTTCTCAGGCCAACACATAACCTAACAAAGGAAGAAAAATTTACATCGTTAAGTCTAAAATGATAAAGGAAAATTCTATCCTAATTTACCCAAGATAGCACTTTAGCTATTCCAGGTCCTAGATTCTGTAGCCTCTAGACCAGAGACGAACAACAACATACCTGGAAGCATTTACTAAGTTAAGATCAAAGGATGGTAGTTATTTATTTAAAATCTGGTTAAATGATTTGTGGCCAGTGCACTATCTCACTTTCCATTTTTGTGTACACGTGTTTAAAGTTTATTGCTCAGAATGAATTTGGATTTTTTGAAGTTGTTATTTCATCAGAACCTGTTTAATATTGCTGATGACTGTAAGAATGGGGAATTCTTTATCATGCTTTCCAACGTAAGCCACTTCCTTCTAGAAACTAAAAGCCAATGAACATTTGCCAGATTTGCCTCTGAAACCTCGCTGCTCAGCTCTTGTCACTTCTAGTCATTTCAGCAATACATCATCATTTCAGGGATCATATGAGGTAATGTGGGACCAGGTGGCCACCAAGACTTGCATCTACCATGTAGCTAGACATAGTGGTACATGCCTGTAATCTGGCTCTGGGTAGGTAGAGGTCGAAAGATCAAGGGTTCAAGGCCAGCTTTAATTACATAGTGAATTTGAAGCTAACCTGTACTCCACGAGACTCTGTCAAAAAACAAACAACAAAACCCCAAACAAAAAAACAAACAAAAGAAAACACCAAAGACTTGTACTACCCAATAGAATAGCAACGAGGCTCATTTTACCATTTAAATTTATGTTTGAGTAAACTGACATTTCTTCTTCAGCTTAGCTACAGTTCAATGATGCAGGCTCATGGCAGCCACCATCACCATACAGGACCATTTCCAGTCCCAAAAAAGTCTGCTGGAAAACACTGCCAGACCAACATTAAAACAAGACAACAAAAGAAAGTCTAAAATAACCCTTTTAATAAAATTATGAGCATTTCAATACCTTCAGGTGTTATATCTTATCCAGTTGCAAAAAAAGAAAATTACTAGTGCTCTAAAAACAAAACAAAAACTTTCTATTTATCATCTCAACCCCATTGCTTATTTAAGCAAAGAATGATCAGAAGTAGATTGGCAGAGCCAAAGAGTGTGAGCCAGTCAACTGGACTCATTCTGGAGTCTGCTTTCATTTCCATCCACAGCATCACACTCTTCTGGAGTACAATTTGCTTGTTGATATTTGAATCCTGTGTCAAGTCATTTTTTTCCTACTGTTGGACTCAGGGTGGAAGCTGAGAAAACTCACTGCAGAGACAGAAGCTTAAAATACAAGCTTTATTTCCTGTGGTTCACACGTAGAAAGCCAGTTTGGGATCTGAACTGCATCTCAAAGGGAGATTGTACATTTTTAAAGGATGGGAACACAAGGTGACAGAGAGCAGGTGGGTGGGCTGTTTTATTGACAAATCATATTTAGACACCAGGGTTGAGCAAGGAAGTAAACATGAGTGACTGGGCCTTTCCGGGTCACCTGGTGTCAGGACCCTGGACTCAGCTCTTTGCAGTCATGTCATCTCTGGGACTTTGGCCTGGAATTTACAATAATAGGGGAACAAAGGAGTGGACAAGCTTTTAGTCAAGACAGGCTGCACATTTAAAAGGTGTGTGCCTTAGCTTAGATAATGGATAATGGCATCTTCCCTCTTTTCATCCTTTACTGATTAACAGACAAACATGAAAAATCTGAAGAAGCAGGATAGGAGCTGGTTTGGGTGCCTAGGAACATGAATTCAGTTTTGACCCTGCCAGCAAGATGGAACTTGTTCCTGAGATAGCTGGACTCAGAAAACTGTCTCCTAACACTACCATTCACTAAGATCTGTGTCACAAGCCATGGTATAGAGTGATAGGTGTCTCATTAATCTAAGTTGTCTATTCTCTCTTTTTATATTCTGGCACAGATTCAGGCCTAATGTAATTAAATGATCACTTTCAAATAAGTGAACTTCAAAAGCAATTATTTAACCTTTCTACCAAAGCATAACATCCTGGAAAGTGTTCTACACCACAAACACCCATCTCAATTAAATGTCACTGTAAGGGTAGGAAATTTTAACTTGGCCCTAAACACCCTTCTTTGTTCCTGGACTGAAAAGTGCAAACAGTCCCTAACTGTCCCCTAGTCACCACACCTGGGCACAGCCAATCACTGACTGCCCCCGTTAGAAAAATCCCTTACCCCTAGACCCCCTCCTGTTTTGCAGTTTTTGCCTTTATAAACTCCGTGATTCTACAGCTCAGGGCTCTGTACCACACCCTTGAGTGGGAGCTGTGTGCAGAGCCCCGGCATGCTGGCATGCCGGCTACTAGTAAACACCCCTTGCTGTTTGCATCAAGCGTCTTTTTGTGGGTTATTGAGGTCTGGCATCTATCCCGAGGAACAGAGGGTCTCCCCACCTCGGGAGTCCAACAGTCACAAATAAAGGCACTGCATAACCTCTGCCTGTTTTAATGCCCTTCCTAGCCTCTGAGTGGCCCCAATGATTTTTCCTTCCTTTTTCCTTAGAAATATCCAAAGCCCCAACTTCTTCCATCTGAGAGTACTTTGTTCTACGTTTGTTAGGGGATCATTCAGTAGGAGGGCTCTACACCTGGCTTCTTTAGTTCATCACGTCTGTGCCACAACCACACATTTGTGTCCAATACCTGGATATGCCACAGGTTACCATGTTTCCACCCCGCTACACGGATGTTGTTATTAGCCCTTCGTACATAAAAACTTCATGGGACACTTTTTTTTCCCATTCTTACTTGCTCTCATTCTTATTGACTTTATCTCTTAAATTTATCTATTGCCATTTAAAATTAAAGGGGACTTGATACATATGCAAAATGATACAAATATACAATGTATATAGTCTGGCGTTTATGTGTTTGTTTTGCAAAAAAGATGTAGTTGCCTTCAGGACTGTTTGGTTCAGACTGCAGCATAGAATTCACACACACACACATACACATAAGAATTTTGCATCTTAAATTCAAAACCAGTGACGATAAGCAAGCAACAACAAAGTTGCATATGGAAATAACTTTAATTTTTGTTTTCCAGTGGCCCATGCCATTTGTAATTATTTTCTATAAAATAATTATAATTGTTTTAATTAATTTTGATAAATTATAATTATATCCAAAGATAATGGCAGTTATTGGGGGACAATTGAATTTTATCCCCCATTTGTGTTCAGACAGACACTTTGTGGATCAGCCTGGAAAAAAAAATGACCCCCATACTTGCAGAATGGAATTCATAAGACTATTATGTTCTTCTCTGTGAAGGAGAAAGGGACGGGGGTGGGGGCGGGGAGAGAAAAAGGGGGAGAAGCGAGAGGAGGAGGAGTGGGAGGAGGAGAAGAAAGAGGGTTATAAAGTTGAAGATCAGAAAGAGGTCTTTTGTTCTCACTGTGAGCATATTTACCACCACAGTTTGTCATCCTTTAGGAAACTCGAGTTGACTCCAGGAGGAAGAGGGCTAACCTTTTCAGCAGGATTTCAAACCTTCCCTAGAAAACAGTCATTAGCAAATCTAAAGGGCGGCACGTGTGCAAGTAGCCTCACGGGCTGTTCTTCCCTCCTCCAAGCCCAAGCAAGGGAAGGCACTGAGGTGGAGCACCTGGAATGGTTTCCAGTCCAAACAGGCAGCCTGTGTGTAATTCTTCTGTCTGAGCAAACAGAATCCATTTGGGACATTCACTTGTCTCTAAAGTGATCATGGCTGAGATTAGAGTTTCAAGCCAATAAACAAACCTAGTCGTCCTATATTGAATCTGTACCTCTAGGGATGAAGGCCAGGTAGCATGTTAGAGCCTAGTTGTATGTGGCTTATTTCTGTTCCAGGTGATAGAGGATAAAGCTTAATGGTCCTAAAGAAAGGAGATCTAGCCAGGCTTAGTGGCACATACCTTTAGTCCCAGAAAGGCAAAGGCAAGCAGATCTCTGAGTTCTAGGCCAGCCTAGTCTACAGAATGAATTCCAAGACAGCTAAATCTACACTAAGAAACCCTGTCTCCAACAAACAAACAAGAAGAAAAAGGAGGAGGAGGAGTAAAGAAAGGAAGGAAGAAGAAAAGAAGGAGAGAGGAAGGAAGGGAGAAAGGAAGGAAGGAAGGAAAAAGAAGATTCATAGATTTCATTGTTCTATTTGTCATTCCCTAGAAAAGAAGGCCTGCCATAGAGAAGTGTCTTATTTCAAGGCAGCTGATTCAAACTTAGGCACTTGTCTCTGGAGCCCCAGAAAGAGCAGAGACAAGTGTCTGGTGTGGTTGAAAAATATAGGGGCTAGAAGTTCCCCATCATCTAGCCGAGAGTCTTTTGCTGTTATTGTTGTGAGTGAGTGAGTGAGTTATTCACTAAGGATCTTAGAATGAACAGCATTTATCATCTTAGGGCATAATGTACTGAGGTTTCCTACTTAGCTTTCTATTCGTATGATAAACACCATGACCAAAAGCAGCTTAGGGGAGAAACTTTAGTTAATCTTACAGCCCATCACTGAGAGAAGTAAGAGAGGAACTCAGGGCAGGAACAGGATGTGCAGGCTTGCTCCCAGACTTGCTCAACTGTTTTCCTTCTCCACGCAGGTCCATCTGCCTAGAGCCCACAGTGGGCTGGGCTATCCTACGTTAATCAGTAATCAAAAATGCCTCATGGATCTGATGGAGGCAATTTTTCAATGGAGGTTTCTGCTCCCACGTGTATCAAGTTGACAACCGAGCCTCATGGCTAACCACATGAGGTCTCTTGGGACTATCTTGGTAAATTATTGAAATCATTTCTTAATTCTTCTCTCTTAATTTTGTTATGCATTCATTTATACAAAATGTTCACAAATACTAGGACGTATTTATTAAGCACATGGCATGAGGCCCAGGTATTTTGTTCTTGCTTAGAAATACAAGGGTGAAGACAGAGTTTTGATATTTAGATCTCCTTCCTCCCTCACTTCCCACTATAGTTACTGACTCTTGCTTCAGCAGAATCCCAGCTGAGGGAATCTGATGTTTTTAATGCCAACATTTCACATATGTTTCCCAGTCAAATAGTCTTTACACAAGAGCTTGATTTGCAAGTACAGTCCCTAAGGAGTGACCTGTTGTCTTTTACTATTTTTTTTTTAAAGATCTTTTAAAAATTACTAGTATTTGGGGGAGGTAGTAAGGGAGGCAAGACAAGGGTTTCTCTGTGTAGTTCTGGCTGTCCCAGAATTCACTCTGTAGACTAGGCTGGCCTCGAATTCAGAGATGCACCTGTCTCTGCCTCCCAAGTGCTGGGATTAAAGGCGTGTGCTGTCACCATTGCCACAAAAATTACTGGATTTAAGTTAAGTTGTGTGCTGCCTGTACAAATTATAACGTTATATATATGATTATGACATTATATATATTATGACATAATATTATGACTATATATATGTGTGTGTGATTATACTTTGTTTATGTTCACAGTTCCACCCTGGTGACCTTTCTATGTCTCTTTTTCCTGCTCTTACTGCTCTTCTTTCTCCCCACAAATAGTTCCCTTCCTGCTTCCCTGTCATATGTGTGCTCAGAGTACACAGGATGAAGCAAATGTGGGATAAATGTAGAGTCAGTGGGAGCAGATTCATTTGGGGTTCTCAGGATGTCACCTGATGATCATTAGGTAACTGCTAGATGAAAAATGAATAAAATGAGCTAACTGTACCTTTACTTTTTGCTTCCTGGGTGCTACATACCATTTAAGAATCTATTGGAGGTGATAAGGTATTTATCGTGTATGTGGGGAATAGGAACCGACCACCAGTTTTAATATTGTAGCTAGTATTTAGTTCGCTGGTTGATCTAAGACTTTTTAAAATGATTTATCTTTATTATTTTTTGTTGCGTGTATACATGTGCGGGGGTGCGTGTTCACGGGTGCAGATACCTGCAGAGGCCCGAAGAGAGTGTCAAATCTTCCTGAGCTGGATTCACAGCCTTCTGGCAGTTGTGAACCAGTTGATGTTAGTGTTGTGAACCAAATGAGTCCTCTGCAAGAGCAATATGTGCTCTTAACCATTGAACCATCTCTCTAGACCCCGTCTATGATTTTAAATAACTACCTAAAATGATTTCTAGGCATAAAATAACTTCCCTCTTCCACATCTGTACTATGCACTATGGTGGATACTTGGCCTGTGTGGCAAGAATTTATTAATTAAATTTGAATATTTTTAACAATATGTTTGTTTTGAACAGTTTCTTTGATTTGGTTTAGTTTGGGTTTTGGTTTTTTTCTAGACAGGGTTTCTGCAAAGCCCTGGCTGCTTTCTGACTGCTGGGATTAAAGGCATGTACCACCACTCCCAGCAGCAATTTAGTTCTTAATCTTTGCTAGTAACAGGTGGAGTTATCAATAATTACAAGTAGCTAATGCTGCCATAGCAGAAGGGCAGAGATGTGATATTACATTTAAGTTGATTATGTAGTGCCATGTTTAAAACTAAATGTGTCTGCTTTCTTTATAAGTAAAAATTTATGGAGAAATCCAATAGTTGAAAGTAAATATTCTTCAAAACAGTGACTGCTTTTACAGAAGCCATCTTACAAAAATAAAAATTTATGTTAAATTAGTGCTTTTATTGTTAAAGAAAATTATACTTATTAAGAGATCGTAAATAAAGCAGAAATCCTACTCAATAGATATCTGGGTTTTGATGTAATTCAGAATTGTAGCTTTGAGTTACAGTTTACAAAAATGCATAAATACAGGATTTATGTTACTTTAAAAGTCTCCACTTGAGACTGTAAATTTGTAGGACTGTTTCCTTAACTTCGGAAACGCAACTCTATTTGTGAACTACAAACCACTAAATGAAGATTAACTGAACCATAATGTTTTGATACCTTTACTTTTAAAACATTCATGTCATTCTACAGTGAAAGCCAGAGAGAGGAGTAAATGTCACACTTCACTCATAACAATAGCATTTAAGGCACATGCACTCTGTAGACAATGGTATAATAAGCACAAGCAGTTCTGCCAAGCTTCATTATAGGGTTGGTTGTTAAAGTTTGCATTGGACAAAGTAAACGTGTTTTTGCAAATCTGTCTTCTATTGTGTGGGTAAAGCTATAAGCCACAAGAGCTCAAGCTAGATCAAATCCTGATTCTATTTCTATTGGTTTGTATAAAGCAAGATTTTGTAATGCCAGGATCACGGGACCCTCAGAGACCACCAGGAGATGACTCGATGCAAGAGCAAGAGAGCTTTATTATGAGAGCGATCGAACTCAGGACCCAAGTCTCACTGACACAGCAGTAGACAAGTGGGACCCTGAGCCCTGAGTGAGCAGGGTTTTTAAAGGGAAAGACTGTAAGCAGGGGGTTTCCATGACAGCAAGCAGGGGGGTACATGTTTCCATGAGAGAAAGCAGGAGGGTTCATGCCTTGTCGTTACAGAATTGGGTAAAAGCCATAAGGGAGAGGTGACCGTTTATATAATCACAATTGCCAGGGAGATTGTCTCTATTTTTTACTAAACATTTATTCTGTAATATTTCCTGGAGGCCATTGCTTGGAGAGCTAACTTTGTTTTCTGCCAGGTGCAAATTCTGTGATATTTCCTGGTACCTGAGTTCAGCTCCTGGTCAAGATGGCTCCTTATTTCAAAATGGAGTCACCCAGGCTAACTTAAATTCTTCAATTTCAGGAGCTTGGAACATCTTAGGTCAGAGTCAGCTGCCAGAGGGGGTTTCTGTATCAGATTGCCTTCACCCTTGTGAACTCCACCTTCCTTTTCTTCTTGTACAGAATGCAGCTTTACTTTGTAAGTAAAGCGGCTTAGAGAGTTGCTCGCTTTGTCCCTCTGCCTCGCCCGAACACAAGACAGACTAGTTTGATTTAAAATGCCCTGGCATCCTCTCTGTTGAAAGAAAAAAAAAAAGCTACCTTTTAAGAATGCTCTTTTTCTCCTCTGGGGGATCCTTAGAGTGTTTTTTGTTGTTGTTGTTTTTGTTTTGTTGTTTGCCCTTTGTTGTTTACTTTTGAGGTGGAATATAGTTTTTTTTTCATGTCTGTGGATTTTTATCTTTCAATATCTAAAGAAGGAAAGAGACCTGGTTTAAATCTCATGTTGCTTTTATGCCTTCCAAATTCACACTCTGTGTGTGTGTGTGTGTTACAAAAAGCAGCAAAAACTAGCATATACCACACATTGAGAGCATATTATACACAGGCATGGTGGAAAGTACTTTATCAAACAGTCAGCACAGCTCTAGTAGATGGCAATTATCCTAGTGCACAGAATCAAAATAAGGCATTGAAATGAGTCATGTAAGTACTATGTGCTAAGTGCAGAATTTGAATGCTGATGGAGACTGTAAGTCTCCCCTGAAAAAGCGCTTCCAGTTCCCCTCAGAACCGACCACTGTCTGTCCAGCTATGATCCATGAAAACAGTCGCTTGCATTTTCTAAAAGCATAAAAAAAAAAATCTTTGAAAACACCTCTAGCACTTCATCTTCATTTCTGCTTCAGGTCAATTCTTAAATCATGAAAGAAATAATTTCTCTCATATTTTAAAGACCTCTCATTTTAAAGATGTCTCATATCTAAAGACATCTCATTACCTGCCTTCCTTAGATAGAAATGCGAAAATTACGAAAATGTTGCTTTATTTAATTACTTTATTTATAGTAAGTGAATCACAGTGGGTAGAAACAGAAATTTAATCCCAGTACTCAGAGGTAGGCAGTTCTCTGTGAGTTTGTGGCTAGCAGGGTGTGCATTCTGAGCTCCGGGTCTACCAGGGCTACTTAGAGAGACCCTGTCAAGCTTCCCTCAGAAAAGAATACGTACAAACAGAGTGACAATTCATCTAAAGTTTTCTATGGAGCGCTTAAATGATGTAACAATTCCATTCCTGATTTATACTTAAGAGAAATGAAAATTACACGCACTCAGAAATGAGCACACAAATACTCAAAGACAACACTGTTTGTCATCACTGAAGAGATGAAACACTACAAATATCCATCCACTGGTGAATGGATGAGCAAAACACGGCATATTTATACAATAGAATATTAACGTTTGTGCTACAATACAGCATGGTGAATGTTGAAAAGATTATGCTAGGTGAAATTGGCCTAAAGGTCATACAAATATAAACCTCATTTGTACAAAATGTCCAGAATTTGTAAAATATATCTGTAGTTTTCTAGGGTTGAATGTGCAAGAATGAGGATTGTTGGGAGTAAATATTGGCCAGCATAAGGTTTATTCTTAAAGTGATGAATGTATTCTAAATGTGGGTTGCAGGCCTGGCCTTTTGGTTCTAGTAATACAGTGAAATCTATGGCATTGTGTACTTTCTATTGGTAACTTTTATGATACATAGTCTGTATAGATTGCAGATTTTTAAAAAATTAGATATAAATGTTCCCTTTCTAAATTTTGTTTTTTCCTTTTTCTTGATAAGCTAAACCTAGTTCTTCTAGTGCTTAGTTCTTGGCAGGATAACATGAATATATATGTCTGCATACATACAACACATTTCCTCTTAAAT
>CM053762.1:44033786-44098626 GCA_028658305.1 Pachyuromys duprasi | reverse complement strand
GGAAGAAAGACAGTGGGTAAAGGGAGAGAGGTTCCCTTTTCATTCTTTTCTCCCTGGGAGAGTGCAAGTATTAGTTAGAATACTACTTTCCATTCCTAGTAGTTTGAGGGATTTTGCCTCAAACTGTCATGAGGCCAGTTCATAATCCAGTTTAGGGAGCCTGGGGTCAATCAGGAGCTATGTTGACCATCTGCATATTCAAGACATTTGGGGAAACCATGTTCTCCTCTACCCAGGACAGCCTAGCTCTAAATCACCAAGAACAGCGGCCAAGAACCTGGGCCAGGCAAGGTTGCTTGTCAAAGGTTTATTGATTGCCATCTCTCCTTACATCCACTAGGAGGAAACTGCCAAAATATATTTCTTCTGAAAATAACAACAGAATCTCCATCACCTAAAGAGCCTGTAAGTCATCACACTTCTCACAAAATTCTAATCCAGCAAATCTGTTTAGGCAAACCTTTAAAGTCCAAGGTTTGTTCTGGAAGACGGGCTGCCTGAACACATATGACAGGGGTGATTCCCATGTTCCCAGGTCATTTTCACAGCCTCACTAAGACATCAGCACTGTCTTAGAGTTTCTATTGCCATGACCAGAGCAACTCTCATAAAGGAAAACATTTAACTGGGGGGTGGCTCACAGTTTGAGAGGTTCAGTCTGTTATCCTCATGGTGAGAAGCATGGCAGCAAACAGACAGACATGGTGCTAAAGAAGGAGGTGAGAGTTCCATGTCCCTCCCCACTCACCGCCCCCTCCAAGCCAGGGTTTCTCTGTGTAGTCTTAGCAATCCTGTGCTCACTTTGTAGACCAAACTGGCCTTGACCTCACAGAGATCCACCCACCTCTGCCTCCCTGAATGTGGGATTATAGGTGTGTACCATCAAGCCCAACACAGAGTTCTACATCTTGATTCACAGGCAACAGCAGGAGACTGAGACACACTGGCCAGACTTGAGTTTAGAAGACCCCAAAGCTCACCTCCACAGTGACACACTTCCTCCAACAAGGCCACACCTCCTAATAGTACCAGCTCAGCATACACACCACACACACACAAAGGACTCTATGTTGTGTATGTAAACTATGCTGCAAAAATACATGACTATGTCTATTAAAACTGTTGAGTGTTTCGAAAAAACATATATGTATAGCTATTTTTATACTATTGATAAGACATAGGTATATTGACATAAGTATAAATGGTTATTTCTATGAAAACTTAAGAAAAATTTATAAAATTAGGTTAAAAATAAATGTTACATTTTTCCAGGGACAAGATTACTTTTTAAATACTTTAACAGAGAGTGACAGCACAAGCTTTTAATTACAGCATTCAGGAGGCAGAGGCAGGTGGATGAATCTGTGAGTTGGAGGCCAGCCTGGTCTACAGAGTGAAGGGCTACATAGTAAGATAGCCAGGGCTACATAGTAAGGCCCTGTCTCAAAACCAACCCCCCCTTCCCCCCAGAATTGCTTTAAACATATTTGGCTAACTATTTAAACCTTTGAATCTATTTGTTCTTCATTTCAATTGAAAGGAAGTTTGAAAGTTTCACAAATCTTGTCAAGCCTTCAGTTTTCTCAGGAATTTTCAGATAACGAATAGAAAACATCCTCAGGAAATCTTAGGCTTGGTACAGCTAATCATCAGAGCTCCATCCCCACAGGGATCACCCAGCTTGTCACCTTCCTGGTCCTCCTCCCTCCTGCTCTCCCTGGGATTAAATGCTCAAGAAAACGACATGTGTTTTAATCTCTCCCTAATTAAAGTAGTCCTTGAACCAGCATGTGTATCACCTGGGAGCCTGTTAGAAATGGAGAATCTTGCCTTGCACCCAAGACCTGCTGAGTCAGAATTTAATTTTAATAACGTTTCCAGTGACCCACAGCCAAAAGTTTTCTTGGCGAAACACTGCCTAGAAGTAATTCTAAAATAATAAAATTGAAAACAAAGTACCTTAAAGACTATTACTAGGAGAACTAGGAGAATGTGTTAATTTACCCAGTAACACAGAAAATCAAATGGTGGGGGAGGATACCATCCAGGCTGGGGCTGTATAGAGGGAACACTCCATCTAGAACAAGTGAGCACATGAACAGAAATTCTGTTTGTTTATAATCATGTGAACACTTGCCATGATGAAAAAACCCACCATAAAATGCCACAGCTGAAGCTGTTTTCAGAAAACACCTGAGTTTATTTAGCCAATGTATGTGAGCCTACATTTCTCTCCTGAGTAGAGGGGAAGTTATATAAAAATTGATGGAAATAATACATTTATATTTTATTACATGTTATTACCTGAAACACTGCACATGAAACATTGCTATAGGAATGTTGTGCCTCCTTGGGATGGCTAACACCTTTCATAAGAATTATGTTATAATATCTTAATTTTTTTTCACACCAGCAAGTCTTATTGGTAAGATAAACTACTCTCAGAATACTGACTGCAAGTTACCATATGATACTTAACTTTGGTAAATACCTCTTCCTGGGGGCTAAGAAATTTTCTCATACCTTATCTTCCAGGCAGTGAGAGGATTCTTAAAAGTATAAGGTCATTTTGCTTACAACTCAGTGAGAATTAACCCATGACAAAAGTGTGCTGCAAAACCAACTGCCAACTGCATTAAGTATTCTGAAATAATAAAAAGAGAGGGCTAGGAGAACTAGAATTATCAAAAGATCTGCCTAGTACCAAAAATAGTCTCAAAACTGCTGCAATCTATGCCTTTCAAGGTAGTCTTTGAATCTTATATAATTAAGGGTATACATTAACCAAACCAACATTTGGAATTTAAGCAAATTAGGGTTTTGGTTTTTCTCAAAGAAAAGTTGACATTGAGTTTAAGTGGTTGAAACCTTTCCAGCAAATAACTGAAGTAAACATTCTCTCTGTTTACCTAGACCTATTTCTATGATTATATACACATCTGTGTTTAGAGACAGGGACTTTGAACTTGCTCTGGCCTTGAACTCAGAGATCTGCCTGTCTGTGCCTCCCAAGTGTTTAGATTAAAGATGTGTGCCACCACAGCCCAGCTTCACATGTGTATAGTATAGTAATAAAGTTAATAGATGTTTGGGGGGAAAAGATAGATGTTTGGGGACAAACACGGTTAATATAACTGTAATACGGAAGTAATGAGTAGCTCATTAACGGCAGTCATCAAGTTTCACATATGCATAAATCAGTATGCTCTGGAAAAGGACGGAAAAATACTATCAAATACTTTAAATGATGGTCTGAGAAGGCAACTATTCTTGACAAATCAAAAAGAAAGGGAGTCAGCAAGAAGGTTCAGATGGTAAAGGCACTTGCCACCAAGACAGGCTGTCTGAGTTTGATCCCTGGGTTCTATATGGTAGAAGGAAAACAACTCCCACAAGTTGACCTCTGACTTCTACATGTTTACACACACAAATTGTGATGAAAAGCAAACAAAGACACGAAATAAAAAATAACAAAGAAATGGAGACGGAAAAGACCATTTCAGAGTATGTTTTGTCTAGGATTTCAGCAATGTGCAGGAAATACACACACAAATAAATGTGAAAATATTTTTTTAATAACAGAAAAAAGGTTTTGGGGGTCAATATTTATTAAAAGTTCAAAAAGTTTATGAGAACAATATGTACTAATTGGACAGGCAATTGTGGGAATTTCTTTGGCTAGTATACAAAATCTATAGAGTAACAATTTGCCATCTTGTTGTTGGGTCTGACTTGTTTGGGGCTATTTTGTTCATTGTTTTTACAGGAATACCCTTAATAAACCACTTGCCAAACAACTTTTCTTATTTCATATTGGCCAAATAAGACACTAATGATTAAAATGGACTCTAACAGCCATGTATTTCCACAAAAGAACACAACTGTAAGTCACAGTGTTGTTACAGGGGTCAGTTGGAAACCTTATAACCTCAGGAATCAAAGAAGTTGGTTCTGTCGCAAAGCTGGAAAAACATATACATTCAAATAAAAAGTTTTGAGAAAATTGAGCTAGTCAGAGTAAAACCTGTGTGCAGGTTCAATTGGCTGGCAGGCCACCAATGCAACAGCTTGCCGGAAGATACTGAAGGACAAATTTTGGTATAAACTAGAAGTTTCAACAATATATCTTCTCTGGTGTTGAATGCAAGATGGCCCCGGGGTGATGGTGGCGCATGTCTGTGATCCCAGCATTCCAGAAGGCAGGCGAATCTCTGAGTTTGAGGCCAGCCTGATCTACAAAGTAAGTCTAGAATGACCAAGCCTGCACAGAGAAACTGTCTCGAAAAACGAAACAAAACGTAAAAAGAAAAGATGGGATGGAGACCTTTTCCTCTCACACCTGACTAAAGATGAAATCATTTTAGGAATAGGCCTAAAGAAAAGAATTTTAATAGGCAATTAATTGTTTCTATCTGCCAATATTTGTAGTCATGCTGTATGCTACTATTGATTTAACATGTGAGAAAGTGTGATACCTAGGACATAAAGTATTATTTTATGAATGTTAATGCACTATGCAAAGCCGATAAAGTCCTATTACCTTAACTCAACTGTGCTATTTTTTAAATTGATACACATTTCAAGTTCTATTACAGCTAATTCTTAAGACAAAGGGAATTGAAAACTGAGTTATTGCAAATTAATTCTTTTCTGAAGATTAATTTGGAACCTTTTCATTAATGCCTAGAAGCTTGTAAATGGATTCTGAAATCGGTACAAGCTGCTTCAGTTAACTGCAGGCAGTAAGGTTTGGAGGTATGCATTCAGAGGTGTGTGCAAAATGTTTTATACACTTTTGCAGATATTTCATATAATGACAGTTCTGGTTAAAATGACTAATTAAGTAAGAGAGACACAGTAGTTTTGAAGAAACTTTATTTCTCTGTGTGCACAAGATTATCCATTCTACTTGTTTGTTTTTCATGACAGGGTTTCTCTGTGCAGCCTTGGCTGTAGACTGAGTTTGTAGACCAGGCTGGCCCTGAACTCACAGGGATCTGCCCGCCTCTGTCTCCATTCTACTTCTAAGGCAGACCACAAATCATTAACCTAGAAGATTAAAAAAAAAAGTTTTTGACATTAAGTTCATACCAAATATTTATAAATATTATACAAACTGAATCACACAAAATTATTTATAGTCAAAGATTTAGTGTTTTATTCCACCTATTGAATATTGTACCTACCTTTAGGCCTTAACTCAGGTCAGTTATAATGAAATACTTTTCTATGCAGCTGATAACCACTTGGGTACTCTTTCCATAGCACTTACTAAGTACCTATCATCTTTCTTTTTACTTTTTGATAGTGTGACTTTGTCTCAAAATGTAAGAATTTCAAATAAGTTTTTCAGTGTATAAACACACACACAAAAACATAACCAAGTATTATTAGATCTAAAATATATAAGTACATTATACATCAATACTATATACCTATTGTCATTAACTGTATCTGTAGCTTTAATATATTAATAATTTCAATATAAATCACTTCTTGGCCATATTCTTGATAATACCCTACAAGAGAAACATATTTCAACTAGAGTAGTCTGTTTAGAGATTAACTGAGGAAATAAAGCAGAGGCGGACATTCTCTGTGAGGACTCAGATGTGACTCCTGTCACAGTAGGTGGCTGCTAGTAATTGCCCTAAGACCTCATTAGACCTAAGAGAAAAGCCTGCTCAACAAAAGGAAATGAGGTTCTGTAGGCGTTCTTAATGTCCCATCACAGTATGAAAAAGCAAGCTTTGCCAGCTGTGATACACATTTAAAAAGCTGTTTTTCTACCACTAAAATTCCAGTCATACAACAATCTCACTTCACCAGACCCCACACCACTGTATACCTTATATGCAAAATTGGAAGCGCTAGAAAATCACATTTGCATAACAATCATCATGGGAAGGAAAAGGACATTGTGAAAGCACTAGTGAAATTCAATCATTATATAATCCCCCAAAGCATGTACTGCCTGAGACTAAGAGACTCTAAAAAATCCTTGGTAATCAGTATTACATCCTATTACCTTCAGCCAGGTGAACAAACTTGTGTACCACATATAGTTTCAATTATTCTCCTATAAATGAATTAAGGCTTTTTATTTTATCAATACCAGAATCCATAAGTAGTTCATTAGAAATGAGAAACTATTTCCTTTGTCTTTTCACAGTAAAGGTGATTCCTTTTTATTTTGGATTATTCTAAAGTCTTTTCACAGTAAAGGTGATTCCTTTTTATTTTGGATTATTCTAAAGTTTTTTGAGATAGGGCTAATGTGGCCCTGGGTAGCCACAATTCCTTAAGTAGCCAAGGATGACCCTGAACTCCTAATTCTGCCTCCACCTTCCTTTGGAAATTACAGGTGCTTTCTTCTAATTTGTATCTTAATGCAAACTGCTGGTATAATTCATTTTGTGATCTCAGCCCTTTGGGGATAAACATGGTCTTAATGAGATTTTTTTTCAACTAAAACTGGATGTTTTACCCTTTATTTTTATATTAATTAGTTTATTCACTTTGTATCCCAGCTGTAGGCCCCTCCCTCAAGTCCTCCCATGCCCCTCTCCTCCAGTCCACTGATACGGGAGGTCCTCCTCCCCTTCCATCTGACCCTAGCAAAATATTTTACCCTTCTTTTTTACCTGCTTCTTTTACTGTAGTGCATTCAAGAATGAGTAATGCCCTTCCCACATCCCCTATTTGCTATCTATTTTCAGTACAAGTTGGGGGCTGTGGCTAAATTGAACACAGTATTTGCAGTACAAATGCTGTCAGTGTTTAAGAAACCTGAAAGGGTGGGTGTGGTGGTGCGCTCCTGTAATCCCAGCACTTGGGAGGCAGAGGCAGGCAAATCTCTGTGAGTTCGAGGCCAGCCTGGTCTCCAAAGAGAATCCTGAACAGACAAGGCTACACAGAAAAACCCTGTCTCAAAAAACAAAACCAAACAAAAAGGAAACCTGGAAGGTGTTCCTAGAACACAGTGCTCCAAAGGAAACAACCATGTCTGATGTGGGAGGTATCGCACTGGAGTGGCAGTGTCTTCATGGGATTCCACTTGTTGAACTACATGTACAATAATTAAAGGTACATCCACCATTTCCTTGTTTTCACTTTTTTCATTGCATATATGCATGTATGTATCTCTTTAAAAGACATTTCCTATATATTAAATGAAAGAAAACATACAAAATACATTATACAACCTTTTTATTTAATCTTCATTAAACAATGCAGAGATTTTTCTTATAACAAAGACTGTAAGAAGTTTGGGGATAGCAACTACAATTTCAAAAGATACAAGCAAGTAGAATTAGACAGAATTAGCACAAAGATAAAGTACACTACTCAACTCGAGCATAGGGGAAGAAGAGGAAAACACAGAAAGCTTAACACTAGTACAAAAAACTAAACTGAAGGAAAATAGCCTAGGGATGAAAACTATTACACCTAAAACATATGAATTTTGCAAGGGGGAAAACGCCCTCGGGTCAGCTCTCTCCCTCAGGCTGCTCTTCTATCTGTGGCTGACTGTTTATTTTCCCACAGAGGAAGGTCACTTGGTCAAGTGGGAACTTGTTTCTACTCATTAACTGGATAGGACACAATATCTAGGTGCCACACACTTAAAGCTGAAAAATAAGATGGTAAAGATTTCACATTCCTTATTTTAAAAAATATCTTATAGGAATGAAGAAATAATAAGTTAACTGAGCAGAGCTGTCAGTCTACTTGGGCCTCAGTTCTAGTAAGATGATGACATGAGTTTATGAAAGTAATCAAACTATAAGACATCAAAATGTGAAGACAGATTCTTAACTTCTGATTCCTGCCAACCAAATGGATTGCATCTGTGCGTGGATAGTGGTTTATCGAGAACCTGGGAGCTTTACTGAATAAAACCTCCATTACTCAACAAAGTCTAACCCCATGTTTAACTGATTCTTACAGATAATGTGAGAAAATCAGTCACAACCAGTCTTGGAGCTTAGGAATTTTTTCGAGAAATGTATTGAGATTACTTCAGTCTCACCAGAGGAGACTTGGTAAGTCAGTTGACACAACTAGCCTAAAATATCACCACAGATAGAACCAGGCAAAAATACTAATGGTCTCAAAAAAGTCAGATGAATGAAGAATTATCTTTTTACAGACAATAGCGCTTTTAAAAACCAACCTCACGGCTACAAATTTTACCATACACTGTTAGCACTAATAGCTCAAAATAATACCAAAATAGCTAAAGTGGTAACCTTAATACAATACTCCAATGCCTCTAAAATAGAATTATTATTTTGGTTTACAAAAAAAAAAGTTCTCTTAACATTTTGACATTCAGTTCAATATACAACTAAAAAATCTTCTTAGTACAGCAATACTGCAACAGGCCACTTTCAATTTTTATGTAGTTCTCACAGTTCACTCAATATTTTAAAAATGCAGTTAACAAAATGCAAACATGTTACTTTTGCTGTATTTTCCTCAGCTCCTTATTTGGTATGATGTTCTCATTTCCTGGGTACCCAGCAGAGCAACAGTGACAACACGAGCCAGCCCACTCCCTCCAACCCCCACCCTCAAAAAAAATCAAAAAAACAAAACACAAAGCGAACACTAGAAATAAGACTAAGGTCTTGGGAGAAGGAAACTTTAAGCCATTACAGTATTCAAACACAGAAGACAGCTTTTTGCACCCACTTCATGCCACAGAATAAACTGAAGGAATAACTAAGTACTTCCTCATTGAAAACCTTTCAAGAAGCACCAGTGGATTTCTGGATTTGTTCCTTTAAAATCAAGATGCTCTGCCTTTGCTCAGGGGGCAGCATGGCAATCTGGTCTGCGGTCAGCTGAAGAACCTGCATGATCAGAGCTGCCTTTTCTTGATCTTGTGGCGTTACCTGGCTTTGCCCAGGACTAAAACTGCTGGGCTGGCCTCCACCTTGCTTACTCGATCCCTGCATGCCTGCTCCCTGCATCCCTCCTTGCATGCCGGCTCCCTGGATTCCTCCTCCTTGCATGCCGGCTCCCTGCATCCCTCCACCTTGTATACCTGCCCCCTGCATCCCTCCTCCTTGTATACCTGCCCCCTGCATTCCTCCTCCTTGCATACCTGGCCCCTGCATGCCACCTCCAGGATTTCCCACTCCTGCAATGTTTGGAACCTGCCTAGGCCCCTGCGGGCCACCTGCCCCCATGTTAATGGGGCCAGGCCCCTGGATTCCCGCAGTCATCGGGCCCCTGGAGCTAGGGCCAGGGCCCCTCATCTCCAGTCCTCTCGCTTCCATCCCTCTGCTTTCCATCGCACAGGTCTCCATTCTTCTCTCCATCCCTCGTGGTTCCAAGACCTCCGTTTCCATCGGCCGCGGCTCCAGCCCCCGAGACTCTCTGCCTCCTCTGCCGTCCATAGGGAGACCTCTCTGGTCTATCATGGGTCCTCTGGGCTCTCCAATTAGCATTCTGGGATCCGCTGCCAAGGGCCCTCCTCTCATATCATGCGAGGAAGGGCCACGGCTGTCATGAGCATGGTGCATGGGAGGACCCTGATGTGGTGGACCCATATAACCTCTGGGTTCGACTTCTCCAGTAACGGAGAGCAAAGTCCCTCCACGTGGGTCGTTTGGAGCATCTCCCAGTAGTCCTCGAGGAGGTATGCCACCAGAAGGCATGGGTCCACGAGGTATTGGAGGTCTCGGATCTGCCATCTGCATCTGTCCTCGCTCTAAGGGCACTGGACCAACCACTGGCATGCCAACTTGTGGCTGCATTGCTCCGCCCGGAGTTAACGAACCAGGTCCGGGTCCAGGTACTGCAGCTGGTATTGGCCCTGGAGCGGGAATTCCTCCCTGGATAGAAGTCTGCATCAGAGGAGGAATGTCCTTCACAGGTCTTCTTGGCAAATGCTGAGGCTGAGGGGCTGGAGGATTCTGTTGGTTCAGCATAACGCTAGGTCCTGGGCAGAGCCCAGGGGCAGGGCCGGGGCCAGCGCCAGGGCCAGCGCCGGGGCCAGGACCACCAGGGACAGGTCCAGAGACGGGCTGAGATTTGCCTGGGATCAGTGGCGTGACATGTATCTTACGATGCAAGATTTTCAGTGCAATCTCTGGATCCATGATTCTCATCACCACTTGTGCCTGCAGCAGAGCGTACGCCAATTGTGGGTTCTGAAGCAGCATGTTTCGAGCTTCCTGGTGACTGTTTTGGACACACAACTTCATTTGCTTCATCAGTTCAAACATCTGCTCTGGGGGCAGGCTGGCGACTGCTCTGGTAATAGATTCTGGAGCATCTTCTGGATCAATAGGGTCCCCATAGGGTGAGTCAATGATAGGCGCTGCCGGGCCCAAGCTCTTTAACTCCTCCTTGTTCTTTTCACTGGCAGCATTGTCCACCCGAAGCGCTCTCCCACTAAATTCTCGCCCATTGAGATTCCGCATGGCACTAAGCGCAGTCTCCTGGTCTTGGTACTCGCAGAAGCCATAACCCTTGGGCTTTCCTGTCTCTCTATCATACACGAGACGGAAACTGACAACTGAACCAACCTCCGAGAAAATGTCCTTTAGCTGCTCCTCCGTCGCCTCATACGGAATGTTCCCCACGAACACCGAACGCAGTGATCGATCCATCGCTGGGTCTCTCACCGCCAAACTCGACATGATGCCGGCCGAGCATGCAGGGCAGAGCAAATTCGTCCAAGAGTCGTCCTCTAGCGAACCACACTTCCGCTATGTAACGGAAGCAGAAGTCACGGTCCGGACAGAAACCTTTCCGCTATAAGTCCATAGTTCCGCTAGGCAGCAGAAACTGCTTCCTGAGACGGGAGTAATTTATCTAACGCCTTCCGTCCCCGGCCGTCCTCTTTACCGTCCGCCCCTGGTTACTGACGACAGGATTCCTTTCCACGATCTTATTGGCCGAATTTCCTCGGCGTCCCGCCCCTCTCTTCCCGACATTACCGGATGCATTAGAACTGACCTCATTAAAAATGGCCGATCGAGCTTCACTGTGGTATCAGGCAGTATCCGCCTCCCTGGAGGACGGGGTCGGTTTTCCTTGCGTTCCACGGGCGGAAAACCGCCAACCGAAAGGTGATCCGAGGCCTAGTGTTTTAACTTCGACACGTGTGTTTTCACAGCTGCTTCCGTTTAGTATAAACTATTTGAAATATTTAAAATTATATTCCAGATTATGAGGTAAAAAATGTTGACACCTGACGCTTAAAATTGAAACACCTCCTTAAAAAAAAGCATTAAAAAAATAAAAACACCCAGTAAGATAAACTAGAACGTCTGTCAGCTGCTGCCCTGTCCCCAAGCTATCTTTGGCTTGTTGAAACTGCTTAGGATTTTTCTAGGTTTTTCTCTACCTGAGCAGGCTGTTCCTGTGGTCCTTCCTCCTAAACCTTACTAATCGACTTTAATGCTAAATTGGAATTAACTAAAAAGTATGGTTGCAGAGTATGGAGCACTCAAATTTTAGTTAACTTTTATTGTACACACTTAGGTAGTTGTGATTTTTTATTTGTTATATTTCTGGTTTATGGTTTTGTTTTGTTTTTGTGTTTGTGTTTTTTTGTTTGTTTGTTTTTGACAAGCTCTCTTCGTAGTCCTGACTGGCCTGGAGCTCATTATGTATATTACGCTGGCCTGGGACTCACAGAGATCATCTGCCTCTGTCTGCCAAGCGCTGGGATTAAAGGCATGCACCACCACACCCTGCTAAATTCAATTTTCCATGTTCTTCTAGCTCTAGTTGAAGGACTATAAAGAATTTCTGAACAGATGCTAGTGTTCAACTATAAATTCTTGTATTTGAGACAGTAGGCAGAAGGAATTATATTTACAAAACTTCAATAATAAATTGATTTTAATAAAAATATGATTATTAATATAATCACAAAATAGAAATATATAAATAGAAAATATATGATTATTAATATATCTATAAATCTTTTTACAACGTAGATTGTCAACATTTTCCAGAGAGAGCAAGGTCCTGAGTATTACAGATCTCTCTGAATTCAAGGCCAGCGTAGCCTACATACTTTTGAGCTCCAGGCCAACCAGTGTTATATAGAGATCATTCTTTTTTTCTTTTTCTTTTCTTAATACATTTAGTTTGTATTACATGAATGTGTATGTGTGTGTGCTTGTATGACTTATAGCTGTGGATTATATAGATCAAAGGACGACTTGCAGTTGATTCTTTCCTTCTACTCTTTGATCAAACTTAATACAGAGGGACAAGTACCTTTATATCCACTGAGCAATCCCACCTGCTCTGGGTCTTAGAAGATGAATTTTAAGTTTCTTATTTTTAAATTAATTCCAGCAAAATAAAACCAATGTTCACTTTGGCTAATGAAAAGCCTTTAATTAATTGGGCATGGAGTTCTGTTCCGTAATAAAATGTTATTAATTCTGAATAAAAAAGCATCGCCAGTTAAAATTTAGTACTGTAACTGATGTACTCTCTAAAATACATTCAGGATTTTGAAGACTAAGCATAAGAAATATACATAAAAGATCCTCACCAGTTTTATATTTTCAATAGTGCCTTTTGTATCACCAATACGTATTTTTCATAGTTTAACTTGGAAAAAAAAATCCCTTTGTGTCATGGCTTATATTTTGAAGAAAACTGTAAATGGTATAGTCTTATATTCCATTGTCAATTTATTCAATAAATCAAGATATCTAGTATATTAAAATTAGTTTTGTTGTTTTAACACAAGGCCCCTCTACAGCCCAGGTTGGCCTGGAATTCATTGTGTATCTACATACAAACTGTCCTTAAATTTGCAATCCCCCTGCTTCTGCCCTGGTGCGCTGGGATTACAAATAAGCACCACAGGCCTTGCCTTTACCTGACTGATTGTCAAATAAAAACAAACCAATCAATCAAACATCTGAGGCCTATAAGTTGTTTAAAGTCAGTAAAACATTAAATAAAATATTTACCATAAACTGGGTATGGGGGCTCACACCTTTAATCCCAGCACTTCAGACACTCCCAGTCCAGCCTGCTCTACATATTTAATTGCAGGCTAGTCTTGGAAACACAGTGAGACCCTCAACACTTTAACCATTTTCACTTTTAAAGATTATCAGCTTAGTCCATTGTAGAAATGGTTTTTAAACTCTTACTCTAAAGTTGCCTTGGGCATCTGTATATCAGTCATACCAAGAAAATTAATGACTTAACAAACAAACAAACAAACAACAACAACAACAACAAAACGTGTCTTCAACAAACAGGATTGAACAACTAAATCACTCAAACCTCTGCCAGTTTTGACAAAAATGTGGTATTTACAGCAGGTGTAGTCACAGAAGCCTGGAATTACCAGCGCTTGGGAATCTAAGACAGGCTGAGGCTCATTGTGAGTTCAAGGATAGTGTAGGCTATACACCAAGTTGCAGGCCAAACTGGAATACATTTAAGCTCCCCTTCTCTCCCCAAATGATTTTCAGCTATTTCCAGAAATCAAATGTTACACAAAATTGTAAAACTGTAGTCTTTATGAGACTGTAAAAGATCTTAAAACCTTAAATAAAAGATTCACCATAAACTGGGCATGGTGGCTCACACCTTTAATTCCAACACTTGAGACATTTCCAAGACAGCCTGGTCTACATATCTAGTTTCAGGCTAGTCATGGAAACACAGTGAGACCTTCAAAAAAATAAATTTAACAAGGATTCACTATAGATTAACTAGATAAGATCTAGACATATTCTTACCATGTTTTGAAGAGTGTCAGGCACTTTTTACCCTTCATGCTGAGATTCAACTTGAGGATTTCAAGTCTCCCATGCAGTTATAATCCCAGATCTGTCCCCAGGGACATTTTTTTTTTAATTTGTCTTGATCTCTCAATGAATAACAAAAATACTCCAGAAAGTTTTTCCTGGTCCCTACCCCTTCCTGAAGGTTAAAAATAATTATTTTCCCTCGGATGCAGGCTATTCCTCATCTGGACCTTTCCGTTGATAATAATTCACCTGTTGTTCTTTCTTCTTTTGATTGAATTGTGATTTTGCATCTATAAAATCACTCAAGAAAATATGTAGGTCTTTTTATCCATTGACCATCTGCCTCATATTTCTCATTCCATAAATATCTTTCCAAGCACTGTCGCTACAGCAGTGTGAAAACCAATCTGTTGGAATAAATTCTCTGCATGAGTTCTGTGTACTGTTATATCAGACCCACCAGTAAATAAACACTTTAAAAATGAAAGGTTTCCATGCCTCTCATATCGGAAACACAGAACTGTTTTGCTGAGGCCTGAAGGTAATTTTAATGCAGGTCATAGTTGAAGAACTATTCTCTACAATGAGACAATCATACTATAAATATATAGATGTATTGACATGTATATATAAGCTTTTGTTTTATTGTTGTTATTGTTTTATTTTTTTATACCAGTTTATCCTAAGCACCTAGGGTGAAGCTTAAGGGTGGAGTTCCTGTTATTTCATTTCTTGAGTGAATGATTCAAAGTGTCTTTGGAGTTTGAGAATTAACAAGCCATTTAACTTGGAAAGAAACCAGTGACATTAAATAGCACAGTCCAAATTGTAACGGCCTACTGCCAGGATGCCTATTGGTTTATTCCTAGGTCAATGATGAATCTTCTGGGACACTATTTTTAAGAATTAGGTATGTGATAAGGCATCTAGAAATGGAATAAAGTAATCTAGAAAGATAAAGATTCCTAAAGAAGGCTTTCTGGTAGAAATGGTGTTGAGGGATGGTTCACATCTATTGTAGTTAAATAGAACTTGAAGCGATTCAGATAGCAGCTACAATTGACCAAGCTATGAGATTGGTAGTTTTTTTTTTTTTTTAAATGACCTAGAAGCAAGTTAAGATGGCTGGTGATCATGTGATGGGACAGATCATAAAAGTTCTGGAAATTAAATTTACGAAAACAGTCATGAGAGTAAAGTCAGTATGTTTCATTTTTCATTCTGAAAAAAAAAAAAAAGAAAAAGAAAATTGCTAATAGCAGAGGCTTAGTTTGGAACACCAATCACACCACATTAGCTTTCTAGCTGAGCTATTCAATCCTTTTCACCTAAGTGTGGCATCTAGCCTTCCTACATTCCATCCTCCAGCATGTGGCTTTTATTTTACTAGCCATCCCTCATCACTTTGTGCAGTTTTCCTTGGCTAACTTTTGCGTGTCATTTTTCATTGTGTGCAATCTGTGCTTTTCTACCCCCCCCCCCGGCTTCTGCCCATGCTGCCCCTCTCTTCATGGTGCCTTCTTTCCCCACTTTGTATACTCCCTTCATGACATTTAAGTTCTTGTTTTTCAGTGTTCACCTCAAAGTCTTTTTTACTAAAAGCAACAGTATGAGTTTGGTGGCCATGTAGTAGAAGTGTCTTTGAGTTAGGCAGTGGTAGCATCTTGATTTACAGCTAAATGGAATTAGGCTCAGAGATGTTAATGAGTTTGTCTAACTAGCAAAGGCAACAGCTTTACACATGCCTTCAATCAAGAAATCAAGCTTGAAAATGATCAATCTATTCAATGAATGACCTACATATACACAGTAAGAGGCAAAGCAAGAGCCTGAAACCAGATCTCTTGAAATTAAGCTTCCTATTGCTCAATTAGTCTAGTAGTCATGGGTTACCAAGGCCTGGACACAGCCTCCATTGGCCTTTTTCCTGATTACCTCTGAGTGTTACTAATAGCAATTTTGACAAGATGGTCAGTGCTATGGCAACAGATGGACTGTAAATATAAAGACTGAATCAGTTGAGAAAAATGTTTTCCTTTTTCAATCGATAGGGCCAATATAAAACCTCAAATTAGGCTTTTTTGAAATCATGCAGTCACATAGATAATGAATTCATTTCTATAACAGAGTCTGGAGATCTCAAATCCCAAATTAAGCTGCTCTGAGACATATTTCCTCCACCTTTGTAATATCTTAATATGAAAAGAACATAGAAGGAAGTAAATAGTAAATTCCATTTACTTATGATTCACTCTTGTTGGCAAGAAAAATACTATGTACATTTTGACAGTCTGAGAGTATTCCACTGAAAGACTATAAGTGGAGACAAATGTAGTATAGCCCTTTGTATTGATAAGTTAAGAAAATAAGGCATAAGGAAGGGAAAGCCCTGGGACAGGATTAACTGCCAGCTTACGGACATCATTTGTAATTGGGTCTAGATCTTCAGTCTATGGCATGCAAACAATGTTTACAGGAAGTAGGATGAGGGGGGTTAGACTTCAGACTTTTATCTTAGACTTGGGTTGACAAGAAATCATACACTCTTAAACAAATTACTTCTCTTTACTTCCACTTTGTTGTCTTTCAAATGAGGACACTATTATCTGTGTTGGATTGTTGTATAAAAGACATAACATTTTATCATTTCTCGTATTGTGTTATTAATCTGCATTTTTATATAATGCTAGTATACAAAGCAGAAATAAGTGGAAAGAGGTACAAACCTTACTCTAAAGCTATTTTGAGATGTACTTCATTCTCCTCCCCTCCCCCCCCTTTTTGAGACAGGGTTTCTCTGTGTTGCCTTGACTGTCCTGGACTCTCTTTGTAGACCAGTCTGGCCTCAAATGCATAGTGATTCACCTGCCTCTGCCTTCCAGAGTGCTGGGATTATGGGCATGCACATCAGTCAGTAGTGATGTTCTGATAAAATACCACAAATTGGATGGTTTAAGGAAATGTATTTTCTTGAGTAATAGCAAAACACCAGCACAGCGGCCTTGCTTTCTCCTGAAGCTGCACTACATCCTCTCCTGGCCTTTGTTCTGGACAGACAGAGTGCTAGAGCCTCTTGCTTTTCATGAGGACATTCTTCAGATTAGATTGGCTCTCAGCGTTTACGGCCTCATTTAATCTCATTTATTGCTAGGCCTTAACATGAGATATAGTTACAGTCGTCATTAGGTCTTCAAATGTGAAGCTGGTGTGTGTGTCACAAATAAGTGCATAGTGCATAGTAGGCAATGATGTTGATATCTTCAAGAAGGCACAAGTGTTTTCAGGATTTCATGACACTCTGTTCCATCCCTCTTCCAATGAATTTGATTAACTGTGAAGCAGCATTAGAAAAGGCTGACTCCTGGTGGACTATGGACTCCAAAAATAATTGCTGATAAGTATCTGTAACTCTATACAGGAAGGCAGAGCACCCATACACCTGAAATAAAAGATTTTCAAAAGAAATGTTTAGTTCGTAACTTGTGATCTTCAGAAAACACACGACCGTGTATAATGCATGACTTTCTTGAAGTTGAACATGCATTTTAAAACCCCAAACTCTTGCATCCTTCATACAAAAAGATTGACGCCTCTATTCTCGGCAGCTTAATGACACAATAAACAGCGACAATGATTTGGGTTTTTTTTGGGGGGGGGGGTTGTTCCTCTTCAGCACAATATGAGGCTGACATTTAGGTTGGAATAGCTGTATCTGCTCTCTCATCTGGCTGGACAATAAAAGAACTTTTTTCTTGCTGGCCTCCAGGTGTTTGACAATTCCCTCCAGGTCCTAGGAAACAAAATAAGTGCCTGCGGGGAAACCAGGAAGTGCAAATGACCTATTCCTCCTGTGCTCAGTCTTTTGTTACTCCTGAAAATGGAACTGAGTGTGTCAGCCCAGGGCCCTGAGCGGTCCAGAGGAGAGAAGTTGATGCCTGCAGGGAGGATAAAAACAAAGTGCAATATCTCCCCTTCCTATTTAGTGGCTTGCGATCTGCTGCCAAGGTCCCTGGACTGGGTAATTGACAATGAATGGCTATTCATTGTCAGCAGCAAGACTTCCAGAGAGAGGCCAGGTTCCAAGGAATCCTCCTGAGAGCAGGTGTCTGCGGATGGGAGGTGGAGGAAGGGAAACGTGGAAAATGCTTTCCATCCCTAGAAAAATCCAACTTGGAGCATTTCAGCGCGGGTCAGAGACAAAACTTTAGAATACTATTGTTGTGTAGCACTGGTCACTGCGCATGCTCTGTGTGGAAGGTAGGCTTTGAGTGGCTGCTAATATGGCAGCTTAGATGTGAGCTAAATGCGGCATTCACTAGAAGCATCCGTTTGATTTTCTCTCAGCTTTGCACTGAAGATTTATAACGTGCAGGTTCGAGTTTGTAGCAGAGGAACAGCTGTGCCTGTGAGGACTTTTCATTCTGTCAAGATGCAGAAGACAGGCGATGAGCAGTTTCCAAACGGAATTGTGATTTGTTTGAATTCCTTCGAGGTATTAGAAAATGAAAATGGAACGGCTGTGCGTCTGCTGACTCTTGCTCAGGTGAAGATGAAAAGGGATTTTCTTTCTTTATCGTTCAGTGAAGGACCGTGACTTCTCTTTGTCACACTAGTAATCCCACGCCAGAGGTCCTGATGGTCACAGATGGCTTCCCCCTGGAAGCCAGGGCAACTCAGATGGTGCCTGCCACTTCCCACTACCTTAACGTGGGCGCACTCTTAATTTAACTCAGAAGGATTGGGAGTTCAAGACCAGACTCAACACAGTAAAAACATGTCTGGAACACAAATGTGAACAAACAAACATGTAGAATATCTGGATGTGTAGCACATGCCTCTAATCTCAGCACTGGAGGCAGAAGCAAGATTGCCTCAAGTACCAGGCCAGGCTGGTAGCTCACCCAGTCAGGACTGCACAGCAATGCTCTCCTCTCTCTGTCTCTGTCTCTGTCTCTGTCTCTGTCTCTGTCTCTGTCTCTGTCTCTCTCCCCTTCCTACACATCTCCCTGCCCCCATCCCTTGGATCTGAAAGACGGAAAATCCAAATGATTCTTATGAGAATGACAGTGTAAAGGAGTGGGCTAAGAGCTTGCTTGCTACATAAATGCTTGGTTACAACAGTACCATTATGAGGACTTCTTGACAGATGAGCACGCTGAGCCATGCACAGGTGAATTTGCCCATGGTTAGACAATACTTGTGAGCAGCAAAGGAAATTGTGAAGTCCTGAAGAAAACCTGACTTGCTTTTTGTTTAGTTTGGTCTTATAATAATCGTAAATGTGAGGTTCTTTCCCCCAGGGAAATTCTGTTAAACTGTACGAGCCGCCAAATTTCCCAGCATTTCTTGCCTTGTCAGCTGCCTTTCTGTCAGAAAAAGAAAATGCAGTATAAAACTGATGGGGAGAAACTGTGAAACCTGTGGCCACATGACAGGACCCAGAAAAGCTCTGACAAAGGTTGGTTTCGTCGTTTATACCAAGGCACTTCGATAGGCTGCCAGTCACACGCATGATTTACTAGACACCATTTAGGCAATATATTATGTTGCCAAGAAAATTCATTGTTGTGAGTTCATTCCTAAGCTTTGGTTGCTGCTTACTTATAAAAACAGACTGCCTAGGAACTGTAAAATTATTTCACAGAGGGGAAAAGTAGATCAGAGATGGCTATTAATTTAAGCTGTTTCACATTGAAACTGTCACTCCAATAAAAGAAATGCATGTAGGTTAAAATATGTGATTGCTTGGTAAAAAGAAATACATAATATGGCAAATCTTGTGTTTGGAAGTTGAAAAGACATTAGTTACAAATAGGGTATTAAAATGGATTGAATGTTTTCTAACTTTAAAGCTGGAGTGATAAATGAGAAGGCATTCTGTAGGTTCTAAAACATTATGCACACTTCAGGCTTGTGTAGGCCTATGTAAAACAAAGGATTGTGCTCCCTCTGGTAGAATAGGGTCATCAGGCTAAAGATTTCACTATCTGTCGCTCAAGAAAAAGACAACCAAATGGTTTTTATAATCCCAAATGTTACCAAGAATCTAGAAAAGCCCTACTTCAAGCTTATAGCTCACTGTTCACTGTTACTTTCATTTCTTACACTTAAATTATGCTTATCATATGGACAGTCATGCTTCTTTCTTTGCCAAGAGATGACGGCACAGACCCCTTATATGCACCATGGGAGAGACAGTCATCCACATGCAAGGGACTAAGGCACATTTACAATAGAGGGTAGTGTGTATGAAAGAGAAATGTTTGAGAGAGAGAAGGATTTCTCTTTTCCTCTCACTCCTCTGAAAGACAGAACACAAATAGAAGGCAAGGAAATAATATAAAGAGATAGATGTTACAGTAATAATTTTATGGTTTACAGTATGTACTTCCGTTCCCAAATTCTAAAGAATGACAGGTATATCAATGAATAGCCAGGTCTTCTCCCTGCATCACAGACTAAGCCATCCCTCTTCTAGTCTAAAGTTGGTCAATGCCTCCGAAATTTTGGAAGGTATACTGGTTGTTTTGTCAACTTAACACAGGCTGCACTTAACTAGGAAGAGGGAATTTTTTTTTTGTCTTTACTATTTATTTGTTTGCTTGCTTATGTATTTACTTACTTTTTTGAAACAGGATCTTTCTATATAGCCCTACTTTGTTCTGGAGCTTGCTACATAGACCAGGCTGGCCTTGAAATCACAGAGATTCACTTTCCGCTGTCTCAAGAATGCTAGGATTAAGGATGCACCTCTATAGCTAGCTAGAAGAGGAAATCTTAATTGAAAAAATGCTTCCATAAGCATATCTGCAGAGAATTTTCTTAACTGGTGATTGATTTGGAAAAGCCCAGCTCATGCTGAGTATTGCTACCCCAGGGCGGGCAGTCTAAGTTGTAAAGTAAGAAATCGGACTGAGCAAGCAATGGGGAGCAAGCTAGTAAGCAGCATTCCTTCAAGGCCTGTACATCAGTTCCTGCTTCCAGGCTCCTGCTTTGAGTTCCTGCCTTGACTTCCTGGATGACATAATACAAGGTATAAGATGAAATAAGCCCTCTCATCTCCAAGTTGCTTTTGGTCATGGTGTTTCATTACAGCAATAGAAACCCCAAGACAGAGAGTGTTATTCATTGCTTGTAGTCAGTAGTCATAAAACAACAAACTTTCAAACAAAATCCCCATCATCAGTCAGGTAAATTGTATTTATTAAGACTACTTATTATAAAAATAAGTTCTTTTGTAGAATTTTATGCAAATGTTTTTAAAATGAGAGAAACCCATATGTGCTCCTATAGATGTTTCAATGAGAAAAGCAAAGACTAGGGCGGCAATGTCATAGAGCCCCAGTCTGTGATCCCAATCTCACAGTAGTGTGGTTACATGGAGCTTAGATGCTTGTATGAGCTGTTGCTTGGTGCATTCATAAAATGTTTCACAAATATACTGCAGATACTTGTAAAAGCAGTAAGACTAGACACAGGTCAATAGAGAGGTTTATTTTTGTGACACATCTATCTATCTATCTATCTATCTATCTATCTATCTATCTACACATATATGTGATTATATATTGTATATTTTTAGAGCATATTTAAAGTTGCTAGATTAGTATATTTTAGAAATATTCTTGTAAGAAGTCACCTGGACTAAGATACTTAGGTCCTCCCTAGGAAAGTTAAAGGGAAAACTCAATACAGAGTCTTGAATTTGTATTTGCTATGTACCCTTGAGGCCAACCCCCCCGGAAGTCAGCAGATTTCACTTGCAGAGACACAGTTTGAAAACCTTTGCTATTACTGTATTTATGTGGAGGATATCTGTGAGTCTGATAATGTCACTGCTCAGTGGATTCCTTGGTAATCTAACAGCCCATGACCCAAAGAGCTGGTCAGATAGCGACATTGTTATTGCTGTAAGCAGTTCCAGATCCTTTGTCTCCTTGAGCAACTGCCCTCATTTATTGAGTTGTGAAGGTAACAAACTGGTTACAAAGATAACTGTGTGACTCAGTATACAAATAACTTGTGGCTGTTAGCCCTAAAATCAAAACAAGTGTGTCATTCCATTAGTTGCTCTCCATGTTAACCAGCGTGTTTTTTTTTTCCTTTGAAGGACCAGGGCTCTATGCCCAGTTTCCAGGGTAGAATGAGAGAAAGACTTTGTTCTGAAAAGCATCCCTGTAGGGTTTTCTTGTTGACATCCATTATGGAGCTGGAAACACTGCGCATGTCACTCACTCATTCTTTACAGCCACAGGTAATCATGCAGAATGCCCAAAGAAACTCCGAATTAAGAAAAATTCTCCCCCCGTGCTTATTAGAAGGACGGGGAGGCTGAGTCTCCACGCTATGCTCTTGGTGGTCTTCCTATTGATTACTTTCGCGCCTCTTACAGTTCTCACTGTCAGAAGGCTTCCGATGGACCTAAAACAAATGTTCTGTTATGAGATTTCTGCTCTCTTTTTTTCTGTTACCAGTTTTTGAAGTAAGTGTAGGACAGGCTTTGTTCATAATGCTGAAGTTCTGCCATTGTGGGCCTCCTCCCCTGCTGGGGGCAGAGAAGGAGTGGCACGCCCCATGAATGCATTAGTGGCAGCATGGTGCCAACTGGTTCTTCTAATACACATGAAAGTGCCCCGGAGGCAGTTGCCTTCATCTGGTAATAGGACAGAGTTATGTGGAAGAAAGCAATGGAAGACAAACTCTACAGAGCCCTTCATTCTGGCTCTCCATTGGCCCACAATTTCTTTTGTCTGGATGTGCATGAGACCTGAGTAACAGATTAAGAACATTTTTCAGCAGCAGAGAAGACTGGGAAGCCAAGGAAAGCATTTGTCAGAGTAAATGAGGGGACACAGAAACAGGAGATCAGCTAATTACTTTTAAAGGTAGTTGCTGTACTGATAGAGCACACGTGCACCTCTTGGCTTAGCCATAGGCAAATCTCTAAATTGCAGCAGGAGACTGAAGATCGTTAAGTAAAAAGAGAAACATCTTTAGAAATGAAAAGATAACGAGCCTATGATCAACACCACGGACAGCAAATTACAAGCAATTAACTCTTGGAAATTTAGGTTTTCACTGCTCCCTACCTTGATGGTTAGAGATTTTTCTTGATCATCTCCCTGTCTTAGGTGCATTTGATCTGTCCTTAACTCATTTGTTTGTTCATACAGTCATCAGAATTTATTATCTCTGATGCCGAGGGTGACGCTTGGGGGTCCAGGACATGGTGAGAAGTTCTTGGTTTTGTGGTGGTTGTTGTTGTTTTATATATTTGTTTGTTTTGTTTGAGACAGGGACTCCATGTAGCCCTCTATGTACCCTATTCTGGAACTCACTGTGTAGACCAGGATGAATAGGACTCACTGTGTTCCATTTGCTCTGCCTCCGGAGTTCTGAGATCATAGCCATGCTGACAAATATCACAAGGAAGCTTTCTTTAGCACATGAATCTTGCATCTTCCAATAATGTCTGCCACTCACTGATTTGATAGGTCATTATCACAATCAGAGCATTTCCTTATCTTCTCTGATTGTCTCTATGTGAAATACCAATTTCATCAATCCTAGATGCTTTACTGAATTTCCTCTTTGTAATTTGTAAGCATGTAATTTGACATGATGTATTTTCCCCCCAGAGGCAATCTTTTTATTTCTTAGAGTGCCATTTAGCCATAAGCACACACTTTTTACCTTGCCTTCTTCAGGGCAGGGTTATACTTCAGAGTTGTCATGTCAGTACAAACACTACCATTTAGTTATTAATGAGATCATTTTCAGTTTTGGCTATTTGCCTAAAAGTTCCCTGTGATTTTTCTTTATTAGAACTCAACAATTCATTTTTTCCTTTGGAAGTTAACATACCTGCTTTAGCTGGTATGGAGAATATAAAGCATAATTTCTTCCCTCAAGGAACTTAATGCATAGCTACATTTATTTTGTTATTATTTGTTAGATATCTATTCTTTTTTATTATTTGCAACAAGCTCACAATATAGACAGGATTATCCCTGTTATGCTTTTATGGCAAAGAAAACATTTAAATTCAGGCAACTTTTGTCATTGCGATAAATATACCTAATGAAAAACTATATATTTTGTTTGTTTGTTTACTGTCCTGTGACAAGGTCTTTCTCTGTGTAGATGTGGAAGACCAGAATTGGTTATGTTGACCAGGCTGGTCCGAGATCCACTTGCCTCTGCCTCTAGACTGCTGTGACATGGTTCACTTGTATAAACCAAGAAAAGCACAAAAAAACAAATGAACAAACAAACAACCCCCCCCCAAAACGAAGAGATACAGTCATCTTTTGAGTTCTAGCTGTATTTTTCCAATGTTGACTATCTAGGTTATATAAACATTCCTAGGCATAATAATAAAAATTATATTTCATATTTATAAGATAACTTTGAGAGTTCAGTTTCGCTCAAAAGTAAGCAGTCATTGGTAAGGAAACAGGCACGCTCCTGCTGCCTATTCTGTCTCATCTCGCCCAAATGAATGTGGGTGAACATGGTACACTAGACCATGCTCAAAAGTTGTTCCTAAAAGTATGCGTCAGAGTTTGACTCTTACCCTCTGCTGTTGAGAAAAGTTAAATATACACTTGCTTACTTTGTTATAGATGTTTGTTGGAAATGGTCACCATACCTATTGGACTTGTCTGAAGGGAGGATGTTCTAAGAGTGCTGAGAATGTGCGGGGGGAGTTTCCTGTAGTCATGTGATAGTTAGCCATAGTGATTCTGTATGTGATTTTTGTCTGGGATTCTCTTGGAGTCAACATTCTGCTTTTTCTAGCTACGTAACAATTTTGGAATCCTATTCACTCAGCGTTTGCCTTATGTCTAGTATAGAAGTGTCTATCATATGAGGGAAGTGCAGACATTCCCAAAGAAAGGTAAGACAGTCCCCGGCATATTAACTTATTTTTGAATAGTCGTTCAACAGCCTTGATAGCTGGCTTTAAGATTCATGTAGCCTGGCATAGAAGTTGGGCTAAAGGTAAATGACTGTTTAAGCCTGTATTATTAAACCTTTTAAAAAGTTTCAGGAGAGGAGTTTATTTAATATCTTGACACCAATGGCATGGAATCCCAGTTACAAACTTTACTCACCAGAGAGCCATGTGCCTCCAGGTAACTGGGTTTACCCTGGTTGCTGGATGTAGGCAAATGAAAAGCATGGCATTGGCTCATCCTCTGTGCAAGGTGGAAATCTTGGTGTGATGAATGGCTGACTTTCATCCTCCTTTGACAATGCTACTTTTGAAGTTTCAAATTTAAAGTCCACAGAAGGAAAAGAGAGGTCATGTATATAAAAGTTCTTTTCTATCTGTAGTATAGTAGTATGTGAAACTGCAGAATGCTGTTCACAGATCATTATAACATATACTAAGTTGTAATTTCTTTTCATCCCAGATGGAAGAATTGCTAAATAACTGATCATTTGTTTCTTTTTGTAAGTGTACTAACTAAAAATATTGTCTACATTACTTCAAACGATTACAATGAAAGAACTTAAAAAATCGAGTTAGAACCAGGTATGAATGCTCACCTCCATGTATATTAAGCAGCATTCTAGAGGTCAAGGCAGGTGGGCTAAGTTGTAGGACAGCTTAGGTTACAAAATGAGATCTGTCCCCACCCTTTAAAAGCGAATGAAGTTAGCAACCATTACAAATTGAAGTTTTGCAAGTAAAAAAAAACATACGTCAAAAATATTCTTAGTTTGAGAAAAGTAGTGGAATTACTAGGCCGATAAAATAAAATCTTCATCATATTTGTGTTAATATAAACTGTGTCATGTTCACTCCACAGCTACAGTGCCTTGTCATGCCCCCTATAAAGGGCCATCCCTGCCAAAATCCTTTGTGTTTTCTTTTTAGCTTATAACATTATTTATACATTATCCCTCAGATAAGATTGAAAAGAATCTGGAGTTGAGCACGTGGAGTCTCAGGGGCAAAATCAACACCTGGAAGGTCAAATGACCCTGTCTCAAACCTTTCAAGCAAAGCTCTATTTGATTTCTGGATCATCTTTAAGCAAGATGCTCAAACTGCTGAATAAATTCAATTCAGAGTCCCTTTTTCTGTGTTGGATGCTCCCTAAAGAAATTTAGACACAAGCAAACAAAACAAAGAAAGCAAAACCAACAACAACAAAACCACGGTTGCTGGCAGTTGAAGAGAGGAGAGAAACACTAAGAAGTTTCAAAAGCATTGACTGTAGATTCTCTTCAGTATGTAAATTATGCCCCCTCTTTTCTAGGAAGAGAGATGAAACAAACAAAAAATTGAAATTTTGTTAAAAGTTAAAGAGCTTTAGTGAAGCTATAATGTTCTGTTAGGTTTTTGTTGTTTTTTGTTTTTGTTTTTTGAGATAGGGTTTCTCTGTGTAGCCTTGGTTATCCTGAACTCAATTTTAAACCAGGTTGGCCTTGAACTCCCAAAGATCCACCTGCCTTTCCCTCCCTGAATGGTGATATTGAAGGCGTGTGCCACCACACCCAGCTATTAGGTTTTTAAATGCTCCCCCCCCCACACACCTCTGGTTCATGACGTCTTGACACTTTTTTTTATGTAACCCAATGATAAGTTGAAAAACATGAGGTAATTCTCTGATTTTAAGATATTCATTCTTTCTTCTATGTTACATCCTCAAGTGAAAAGTTTAAGGAATCCATATGGACTGGCTGGTTTTATGTGTCAACTTCACACAAGCTACAGTCATCACAGAGGAAGAAGCCTAAGTTGAGGAAATGCCTCTTTGAGATCCAGCTATAGACCATTTTCTCAATTAGTGATCATCGGGGGAGGGTCCAGCCCATTGTGGGTGAGGTCATCCCTGGGCTGTTGGTCCTGGGTTCTATAAGTAAGCAGGCTGAGCAAGTCAGAAGAAGCAAAGTAGTAAGTAGCACTCCTCCATGGCCTCTGCATCAGCTCCTGCCTCCGGAGTTCCTGTCCTGATTTCCTTCAGTGATGAACAGTATTGTGCAAGTGTACACCAAATAAACCCTTTCCTCCCCAACTTGTTTTTTGGTCATGGTATTTCTTAGCAGCAATAGAAACCCTAACTGAGACACAATGCATTCAGAAATATGTCTTATTATGACTTGATTATTGAATTAATTAATTTCTGTTTTTACCACTGATTATGGTTAATAAGTTGGCATTCTTCATTAGAGTCATAATTGTTCCTCAAACTTGGGAACTCTTGGCCAAATATAGCTGGCTTTGCTAAGTATTTCATTCACTTATTTTCTTGGTATCTCACTATACCACTCACTATAAACACTTAGAGAAAATGCTAACAGCGCATGGATAGACGTTATTTCCTGGCTACTTCTTTCCTTTGTAAACAATTGTTAAGACAGGACCACTGCTCATTATATAACTGAATTTTGTAGCTGTTTCCTTTTAGTATACTACCAGTGAACTAAGAGGTACATGGAAATTTCCTTGAAATTTTCATTTCTGGAAATGTGTGCTCAATTACAAACAAACAGCAAGATCCTATTAACAATTTTTTTTTTAAGTCAAAAGAAAACTCACAAGATCCCCACTTCAAGGGATTCACCAGCTGAGAGAGGATCACAGAGGCAGGTACTACGTTATAGACTACGTTTCTCTTGGGGTCATTATAAAGACTGAGCATTATACAGGACACATCTAGCACACAAAAAGTGTGTGTTATGGTCTCCATAAATGACGTTTACCGCAGGATCATGTTTGAGTTCGTGGTCCTCAGCTGATGAAGATGTTTTGGATGGCTGTGGAACCTTGGTGAGGTGGCACATGCCTGAAGGAGGTGGATCTGTTGGGGGTGGGACATATTTCCTGTCCGTTTCTGCTTCATCTGCCCAAATGTGAGCAAGGAGGCTCACTTGCCTGCAACCACAACTTCAAACCTCTCCTAGCCTGTTGACCTAAGGGCATCATGAGCCTTTCAAAGTACCTAGGGCGGTGGCAGCAATTGTGCCTCCTGAAGGAAGCATCCTTCCTGTATTAGTCTATTCCTCCTCCTCCTGCTCCTTCTTCTTTATCTTCTTCATATTTTTGGTTTTTCAAGTCAGGATTTCTCTGTGTAGCCCTGGCCATTCTGAAACTTGCCCTTGTAGTAAAGGCTGGCCTTGAACTCAAGAGTTTCTCCTGCTTCTGCTTCTTGAGTGCTGGCGTTAAAGCCATGTACGACCATTGCCTGGCACAGTTTCTGCTCTTCTTATGAGCAAATACCTGACATAAATGAAGGAGAAGAGAATCCATGGATGCAGCTACAACATACCTTGCTTAATGTATGTTTAGTAAAGAAAGACAATTGTTAACATGAAACAATTACTCTACAAGTAATTTCTATGACCTAAAATGTATTGCCTTGTGGTTTGATATAAAACTGTTCATTTTCCCTTGACCTATGCAAAGAAATTGCTTTAGTTCCCCGCTCTTTCCCTCTGTCCTTCTCTCCCTCCCTGCCTGTTTCCTAATCCTCCTCCTACCTCTCTCTCTGTGTCTGTTGTGGGTTTTTTTTGAAACAGGATCTCACTATATCACCCTGGCTGGCCTAGAACTCACAGTATAGAAAAATCATGTCTTGATCTCACAGACATCTAAATTCCTCTGAGTGCTGGGCTTAAAGGCGTATGCTACCATGCCTAGCACACTTTTCCACACTTTGCTATATTTCATATACACATTCCAGCTCATGCCCTTGTTCAGAGCTTGGCTGTGACTGGATGAAAGAAGTTCCAGGAAATAGTCAACACCTGCCACTCACACAGCCCACTAGGATTTATTATTTCTTGAAGTTGAGTGAAAAGATGGGTTTGTCTTTTATTTATGGAACACTATACCCAAATAGTGAAATAGACAAGTCTGAGGAAAACTGAAAAATACTGATGCCTGGGTGATCCCAGTCATATACCAGAATTGAAATTTCTCCTTTTAAAAGTATGAGACATTATTTATTGGAGTAGCTTTAGGTCAACAGCCATATCCATAAAGAGGTACAGTCATTGTATTTTTCACACACCTCTTGCACTGCACATGCATAGTCTCCTTCACTTTCCACATCTTCCCCTAATATTGAGTTAATAGGGCTGATGGACATACATAGCACACTGTGACCATCCAGCTTCTACATTATAGTTCATTCTTGGCACTCATTCCACAAATTTACTAGGAGCCCCCCTCACAGACACCATTTTTGGAGGAATTCTTTAAAATTTTTTGTGAAAATACAAACTAAGTCCAGGAAGGAAGTGAGTTTTAGTTGTGATAAAATTAGAACCGATGCTCCCAAATATTGAATATCTAAATTTGTAAATCAAAAGAAAAATCTGGCTTTGGAAATAAAGACTGGAGATTCAGGAGCTGCCTGCTGCCAAGACAGCCTCCCTGAGGGTGTGCCCCTGGCAAGGACACAGACCTCTAAGCTGAGAGCAGCTGTAGTTCAGGTCCAGAGCCTCAAGCTCTGCATTGGCTTGTGCTGCCTCATAACTGGTTACAAAGGCTCTGGCTTTCAAAAGGAATGAAATGCAAACATGAATGACAATTGGGAAATTCATTTTTTACTGATGATGGAGAAGAAAAGGACTATAAAAAGCACATTTAAGACTTTGACCTTGAGTTACTCAAGTGAAGAGGGGAGGGAGTAACTCAGCCTTTTGTGGGGACATCAAGGGCAGAAGTAGTTCAGGAATTCAACATGATTTGTCTAAAGCAGTCATGTATGTACAATGGTAGACTGAAGTAGTGGCTTCTGTGGGATTGTTGTTTTATTTTAACAAAGTATTATTCTATAATTCTAAAAATAATATAATAACCTATTAACCTATGGTTATATTGGACAAAATATTATTAATGCTATTTAAATTTTGGTTACAACCTATATGACCCACAGTTTGCATACAAAGTAAATCAACCTTTCTTCTTCTGCTGCTTTTTTTTCCCTCCTGAGACAGGGTTTTTCTGTGTAGCCTTAGCTGTCCTGGACTCACTTTGTAGACCAAGCTGGTCTTGAACTCACAGACATCCTCCTGCCTCTGCTTCCCTGAGTGCTGGGATAACAGGCATGCACCACCATTCCTGGCTAAATCAACCTTTCTTGACCTGTTGGCTTATAAATTATATTTTCCCAAGAGAAAATTAAACCTCACTACTTAAATTTAAATGGGCAAGTAGATATACTGCCAAACAAACAAACCACACATAATATTATAAACCCACTTTATCTTTGAAAACTTTTGTCACAGCTTTTTGTTTTGTTTTATTTTTATTTGTTTGTTTTTGGGTTTTTGTTTTTATTTAGTTTTGTTTTGTGTTGAGACAGATCTGCTCTTCGTAGCCCTGGCTGCCCAGGAACTTGCTTTGTAAATCAGGCTGGTCTCAAACTCAAGAGATCTGCCTGTCTCTGCCTCCCAAGTGTTGGGATTAAAGGTGTGCACCACCACCCGGCTGTCACAATCTTATATCAACAATAACTAATTGTTCATTTAATTCACTTGGGAAGAAGTTTTGCCAAAATAATAATATTAGTAGAAAAAGTCTCTTCTGAATTGGGTTTATAACTTTGTTTGTGTTGGGATTTTTTTGTCAAATTGAACAAGCAGACATAGCGAGAGCGATTTGTGCATTCACAGTATCCGAGTAATGAGCTGCAAAAAACAAAAATTGAAAGCAAATTCTGGAAGGCTGAGGGGAGCCTTAGAGGCATCATTAGATGGTAAGGACATTCTGTTGAGACAGGTATCCACTTCCTTCAGGATTCTCCTTGATGTCACTAATAGACCGATAATCTGAGATTACCTTTCTCTTGTATTTGTTTCTTCTTTAAAAAACAGATGAAAGGCAAGTGAATGACTAGTGATCATTTCATCTCCCTCAAGTGTCCTTCAAATTTGAGGTCTAAACATCAAAGAGTCTGTCTTCCTTGAAGACGATTTGATAAAAGAATGAACTCCATCAACAGGCTTAGTAGGGGATTTGGATTTACAAGAATAAGCCACTGTAAGCAAATCAATACTAAGCTTAGCTACAGGGTGTGTTTGTGGGTGGAGCAGGGGGCTGCCAGTGGCCATGAGGCTGCATATTTTGATCCTGCAGCTACTTACTAAAATTTATGTTTGGAACACCTCGGACCTTTAGTAATTAGAAATAATTTCTTTTCTCTGTGCCCCTAAAGTTCATGTTGTAGTATTCATGACAGTTTTGGCATACCAAAGTTAGAAAATATTAAATTTTGAGATTTTTAGAAGGACAAAAACACCTCCTATACTCCAACTACTAAACGGTATTATTTACTGTATTTCATTCTAGGAATTCTAATGAGCAGAGCTTTCTATAAAACAGATTTCCATGACCAGCTTTAAAAATATTTTCGTGATTATTTTTAATATTCTTTTTTTTTTTCATTCAATGCCTGTCCCCTAGCACTTAAAATCACAATGGTTTGCTTATAGTAGATACCAGCACATAGTTTGTAAGCTGTCAGAGTTGATATAATTTCATCTCCTGTCTTACACCCCTTAGAGGAGATCAGAAATGCATTTAAAAAGGAGCAGGGGATGTCTCTGACATGAACTCAGTGACCAGCTTTTTTATCACCTCCCCCTGGGGTGTACAGCCTTGCCAGGCAACAGAGGAAGAAAATGCAGCCAGTCCTGATGAGACCTGATAGGCTAGGGTCACATGGAAAGGGAGGGGGACTTCCCCTATCAGTGGACTAGGGAAGGGGCATGGGAGGAGAAGAGGGAGGGTGGGTGGGACTGGGAGGAGACAGGGTTGGGGTGTGCAGCTGGGAGGCTACAGCTGGGATACAAAGTGAATACATTGTAATAAATAATAAATAAATTTTAAAAATGTACAAGTGCGCCAGGTGGCCATGACTTTGCACCTGCTTAGGTATCTATTTAAAACATAATTAGACCTTGTAGCACACTACCAGGACAATGCTCACCTCACTGTTTTCAAAAGACACTTAGCATGTCTTCTTTTAAACCATGACTGAACGCAAGGGGTTTGATTCAGTGTTACTTTATTTTGTTGTGTTCCTGATGTCACTCAGAATCCACCAGATGTGCATTCAGTAAGCACTTGTTGACTAGTCACTGAGTGTGGAGTCACAGTTAGATGAGTGTAACAGTATGCTATATGTCTTTAGAGAGGCTGTCCTATACGAAGAAAGGACACTAAGAAATTTGGTTCCTTCTTAGTTGAATGATGGTGTTGACAAAATGTATCACCCTAAGGAGGAACCAGTAGTTTTTCACCAGGAGATCACAGACATGAATTCAAATAACCCCAAGGTGTGGGAACACTGAGTTCTTGGAAAGAATTGAATCTGCAGCAGCCTGCCAGGTTTTCTCTTCTCCCATCCAATGATTCAGTGCTAATTGAAAAGAAGGGCAGAATTCCGTCTTATCTGAAAATGGAGCTTTGGTTTCATTTGTCTTGTTGGTAGACTGCAGCCACAGAAACAGCCAATCCTGCTCTAGAGAATGAGGCTTGTCTCATTGAGTGTATTGTATGCACGAGGTTTTGGGGAAAGATTCATTGGTGAAGTACTGTGATCATTTCCTTTGCTGGGAGGATTTCTGGAGGTGCGTTCTAACCACCTGAGCTTCTGAGGAGGCAGAACGTTCATGCTGGATTTTCAAAGGCCGCAGAGGCTTTCACAGGCCTCCTAGCCATTGCAGCATTAGGGATGGGGATAAGCAATAGACCGAACTGCTAATCTCCAGGTTAGTCAACCTTGTCAGCCTTTGAGTATATATGTTCTGGCCTGGACTACGTTTATCATTTTTATTGTAATTATTATTATAGGTGTTTTGGATAGGATCTCATATCCTATTCAAAGTTTTGAACTTCCTATGCAGCTCAGGATGACCTTGAATTTCTTCTGGTCCTCCTGCTTCCACATGCTGAGTGTCAGGATACTGAGGTTGGAGCATGCGCTACCACACCCATTTTAGGGGTGAACTCAGGGATTTCATGCATGCCAGGCACTAACCCACCAAGTCAGCCACATTGCTTCCCCCCTGGAATGTACTTTCTGAGACCCTGAGTTAGGACTGAAGTCGGGAACTGTCATCAGCCTCTGATGTGTGTTTTATTTATGGATAATCCATTAAGACTCCAATTAGTTCTGTCTTTAGTGGGAGGAAATCGATTTCCACCCTTTTAATGTGTGAATCTCCACAGTGTCTTGCTTTGCATAGCTCCCAGAAGGGGTTGAGCGAATTCTGATGCCAGCAATTGAGGACCAATTTGCTTTTCAGGAACGCATGAGAAATACCCAGAAGCTCCTAAATTTGCTTGGTCATGTCCCATCCTAAATTGAAAACATGGTAAATCAAGCTAGGTGTGAAGCCAAACACCTGTAATCCCACCCTTCTGAAGGCCAAGGCAGGAGACACAAGTCTGCTAGTCTCGAGTACATTGTGAGAATCCATCTCAAAAAACAAACGAAAAGGCGTACCGACTATAGGCACTTACTGCTCTTGCTCAGTGTTCAGTTCCCAACACCCATATGATAGCTTTTAACTGTAACTCCAGTTCTAGGGGATCTGATGCTTTCTTCTGGCCTCTACTGGTACCAGGTACAAACGTGGTTCACATGTATACCTGCAGGCAGGCTACTCATACACACAAAATGATAGTAAATTAAAAACAAAACAAAGCACAAACAAAAAATGCTGTGTCGAATATCAATCACAGCATAACAATAGAATAACCTGCAGAATATTAGTTGTTTACTCTCTTCTTGGGTGACAGAGATCTGTGACTAGCTGCCACTGCCTGGTGTTGAAAATATCATAAAAATTTTGCAAGATATAATTTTTGTTTCATATATCATCACTCCTATGCTCCTCTAATATTAAAATTTATAATGTACTCAGGAATTATGCACTTATGCTTTTCTTCCTCCAACGTTAAATTTGATTTATAAAGTCATGGCTTGATTTTATTTCTAATTAATAAAAATTTCAGGCTATAAACACAATTTCTCTTTGCGTGGGATAATTTTATTACACTCATTTGACACCCAATCATTTAAAAAAAAAACAAAAATCATTCCAAATATCTAACAAAAAAGAAGCGCTTAGGTTTAGCAAGCACGTGCACCTTTTTGACACTGAGACATGATGCTCTCATTCACAAGGTTTATACTCGAGAACTGAGCAATCAAGTTAAAAGATTTTAAAAAGTTTTAAAAGATTGAAAAAACTTTATTTCAGTACACTTACGATTTTGTGTTGGGCTACAGTCATAGCTGTGGTTGACAATGTGTAGCTACATGTACCCTAAAGGCCACACATTGTACACACCTGCTTATGGTCAACACCAAATACTCACCATTGGATTTTACCATTAACATTTTACTATAATTCTACTTCATTGGATATACACTCATCTCCCCATCATCATATCCATCTATAACTTCATCTTATGTGCTTCTTTGTTCATTTGTGTTTTTCTCTCTCTCTGTGTCTCTCCCTCGTTCTTGAGACTGGCTTCTCTGTGAAGCTTTGGCTGTCCTAGAACTTGCTTTGTGGAACAGGCTGGCCTCAAACTCAGAGATCTGTCTGCCTTTGCCTCCCGAGTGAGTGCTTGGATTAAAGGCGTGCACCACCATGTCTAACTCCATCTTATTTTTAATACACTTCAAAGTAAGTTACAGGTATCGGTTCAACATTCCCAAATACTTAAGCTTGCACATTAGTGATTATTAACTTGGTAAGGTTATTTCTAAACGAGAATATTTAGGGTTTACTAGTGTGACTTTATGTCCTTGGAGAATTACTGGACTCGAGAAGCCCAGTGCCCTCTGGTGCCACAGATAAATCAGAAGTGATCCTTCATCTTTGTTCAGCTCCCACCTCCTTCTCCTGCTGGTCTGTAGCACACTGCAGCCCCACATGCTACAGCTCAAGCCTTTCCATCACGGCTCCAGCTAGTATGTCTCCGCTGTTTTTCTTGATTTCCACATCCTTGGAAAGCCCTGTTTTCCATGCAAAGCACACTCCAGAGAGTTAAAACATTTTGTTCATGCCTTCTTTATTGATTTCATTGTAGTTCACAGATATGAAATAGCTGGGAGACATATTGCTCTTTAGTCTATTAAAAAGAAAAAGTGGGTTGGGTTGGTGAAGAGATGATAACTGAAAGGTGTTCAAGGGACTCTCTACCTTTCCTGGACAAATGGTTTCCTGACTATGGAAGATCACCACTGCGGCTGTTACTTAAAACTTTGGGCTTAGGACTAGAGAGATGGCTCAGCCATTAAGGGTTAAGACCCTGTTGTGCTCACTTGTGTGCACCTGTGCTCACCTGTTTATATGCTCCCCTGAATCCCCATACCTATAAAAGTGAAATAAGCCTTAAAAAAAGAAAATCTCTCCAAGCTCCTGACCTGATCCTAAGAAGTCTCCTCCAACCAATGTAGAGGAAACAGATAAAAAGTACTAGTCAAGTCATTTGCTTTCTTATTCCTCCCGGTCTCTTTATGAGTATAGCCATACAGTACCTGTTGTTCCTGTTTTCTCACCCATGGACTAATGCAGTCTTTCATAGGATGCTTGGGAGACCCATGTCTAAGAGACAAAAGGAGAGATGAAAGGTAGAAGAGGAAACCAGATTGCGAAAATTCTAATTCTATTTGAATTATGCAAATCATACAATTTCTGCAAGTTTATTTTCTAGAAGAACAGGATAATAACCCTTCATGAAGGAATCGTGAAAATTAAGTTGGTGATGTATTATGCATTCTGAACTTGGGGAAAAAAATCTGAAGTTTCTCGAATTTATGATGTCTGCTGTGGGTAGACAAAATGGAGGATATGAGGCATTACTGCCAGAAATTCTTTTGATTACGTAGTCTCCCAGATGTGAGTACACTGGTCCCCAGTCTCACCTTGATCTTTAACCCCCTGCATCTCATGATAATTCATAGCATCCGTAAAACTCCATTTCTAGAAAAGACAAATGAAAATGTTTAGATGAAACAGCCTTCAACCTTCTTCCTCTGGAAGAGCAGCTGGCTTTCTTAGCTGCAGAGCCATCTCCTTAACTATCAGTGCTGTGAATTTTAAAGCTAATTGCATATTCATTTTGTTTTGACTTATAAGTGTATTTACAGCTGGATTTGTGACTTACTTGAAGCAACAGTAGAAGACCCATGTTTCTCTGTGTGTGTATGTGTAGAGGCCAGAGGTGAACAGTGAGGTCTCACTTGATTGCTCTTATCTTAGTTTTCGAGACAGGGTTTTAAAATAATTGTTTTAAGCATTTATATGTGAGGGGTGTGGTTGGGAGTGGAGGGTTTTCCATAGCTAGCTTTGAACTTGCTATGTGCTGAACGCTGAGGCAAGTTTAGAGGCTAGAGACAGCTTGCAGGGGTCAGCTCTGAGCACCAGGGGTCGTAGGCACATGCCACCATGTCCATTTTCACTGTTGCTGTTTTGAAATACTTAACTCTTAGACAAGAGATGCTGCATTTTCATTTTGTGCTGGGCTCTCCAAATTATGCAGCCATCCCTGGGTGCATACACTCTTCCATTTTAGCTTTATCTTTGGCTTCCATTTTACTCCCTCTTATATTTCTGACTTACCCTAATTTTATTTTCCATATATCTTTAACTCTCTTGTGTGTATGTTAGAATTGGTGAAAGACTGAGAGTAGGTTGATGATGTCATTGCTTGTGTAAAACCTTCCCTTCTCACATTTCTAGCCCCATTTCCTTCTCAGAGCTAACAGAGCTCACTCTTCCCACCACGCTCCTGAATTCTCTGTTATCGTGACTCACTAACCCATGTGGGTACTTTACTTCTCCGGTTATTAGTGTCTCCATGACCTTTTATATCCCAAAGAGTAACTTTTTTTCATAGATACAGTTCCAAACACCCTACTAGGAGACAATTATTGAATGAATTGTTTCCTCATTGCTGTAACAAAACCAGCTTAAGAGAAGAAGGGTTGTTGGGCTCCCAGCTCCAGGGTGTGGTCCCTAATGATGGGCAGGGCTGGGCAGGGTAGGGCTGCAGGAGCTGGAATTAGACAGTCACATTGTTTCTAGTCAGAAGCACAGAAGATGAATTCTGGTACTCTGCTAATGTTCTCCTTTACAAATGGTCAAACACAGCATCCTGAAATGCTGCCACCCACAGGGAAAGTGGGGTTCCTATCTCAATTTACCCATTTTCTGTAATCCCTCATAGATGTGCCTGAAAGGCTTTCTCTTAGATGGTTCTAGATCCTGTCTGGTTGGCAATATTGACCATGGCAGCAATGAAACCAAGCAGTAAGCTACAGTCCCTTATCTATACTTGAAGTCATGCCATTTGTGTTCCATCATTTCTAATGTGATACTGGAAAAAGGGATGTACGTCTGAATGAAGCCTTTGGTGAAAAAGGACACTGTTAAAATGTTTGCTGAAATGAGTTACTGAGTCACTCCAGATATGGTTTTATACATTTTGGTGCATATTTCAGTTGCTGTAATTGGAGGATGTGTATTATGCATTCCATTTCTGCTCATGGCTATTGTCAGATAGCATTAGTAGATGTGAGAGTGCCAAAGCTCGGATTAATTGTGCAGGAGGCTATTAATGACAGATCTACAAGCCATATTTCCATTTTCAGCATAGGATGCTAAATTCAAAAGAAAGTTTTTGTGCTTCCCTTTTGTCTCAGATCCAAATGTCATTAGCATTAACTTTACAGCTAATCTTTGTAAGGACAGTTTTAAATGAGCATTTGAGACAGAAGGCTATCTCCCTGTGAAAGATCAGCAACTGGGGATAGGAAGCAACAGGAGAAAACAGGTGCTTTGTGTTTAGTAGAGACTTGTCTCCCTGAACACTGAGAGTAGATTAGCTTCAGCAGCAGCAGATGCCCTGACACTGTGAACTGGGGCCTGGATGAGGGCACTTAGAGGCTATGGTTAGTGCAAGAGGCTGGGGTCTACCTTGAGGTGAACATTTTGCTGAATTTGCTATGTTGGGGAAATGTATTTAATCTCAAGAACCAGATTCGATGAAGACACTACAGTTTAGGAATTACTATGTTAACAGAAGTATGGAAGGTGAGATGGCAAGGCTTTTGACATATCTTAGTCAACTGTTCAACTTAGTAGTCATGAGATAATACTTGAATTAAGCCACTTACTGAGAAGGGAAAAGGTGGTGCTTAAAAACAGACTAGAAAGATTATTACCAAGCAGAATCAGTTAAGTTTGCCAGTACTTGTTATGTCCAGTTTGTGAGACCCCAAAGACCACCAGGAATCGACTCCACTGCAAAGCACATGAGGGTTTATTGGATACAAGCTCGAGTCCAGGTCTCAAAACTTCCTGTGGAAGCAGGAGAGGAATGCAGCGGGGCATTCTAGGGGAACAAGGTTTTTAAAGGGCAAAACCACAAGCAGGGAGTTACAAGCCTTGGTGTTATACATGATTGGGTGAGGGAAAATGACTTTTGAAATTATTGGTTTACTTTAGGCACCAAGACCATAAATGGTTCTGGCCTGGCTATCTTGGCCCGTTTCCTAGAAACTGTATCTCTAGTGGGCAGGAAAAGAATGCAGTTAGGCTGGTTCCTCCCGGCAGGTGGCTGGACATGTCTCCACCTGGTTGGCCTTCATTCAGGCTTGTGCCTTAAACTGTAAACCAATACCACCCAAAACACTAATTTTTAATTCTTTGGTGTTTCATACTCAGTAGGCTAAAGAAGGAGTATTGTGAATTTACGACTTGGTCACATAGTATGACCCTGTCTAAAAAAGCCTTAATGCAAGTGAACACACTGTGTGTGTGTCTCTCTCTCTCTCTCTCTCTGTGTGTGTGTGTGTGTGTGTGTGTGTGTGTGAGAGAGAGAGAGAGAGAGAGAGAGAGAGAGAGAGAGAGAGAGAGAATCTTGACTATGCTGGTGTACCTTAGCTGAGGTCCTTTGCTAAGGAATCAGGAAGGAGAATCATGGGCTTCCTACTAGTTGTCACTTTACTTGGGTCAAACTGAGTTTCAATTAAGAAAAAGCAAGTGGAGGAAACTGAATCCATGAGAGAAGGTGTGGGAAGTGTTTAGTAGATCTTGCCCTGGAGCTCTGGGGAATTTTGAAGCCATCAACTCAACACTGAGTACATGAAATTAGAAGGATAAAGCCACCTAAGGAAGAGCCGCAGAGAGAAAGATCCTAGACTGGCCACAGCAGGGAAATTGATTTCTGTTCTTTGAGGAAAAGTTAAGATACAAACAAATTGACAGACTTTTCTCCAGAAATGCTGGCTTACAGACAGACATTTATCAAGAGCCATACATATGGTGCAAATTAGACCTCAATGTGGGACTATTTGGAAAGAGAGTTTGGTGACACATAGAGCAACCCAGCAAGTTCCAAAGAGGTTAGGCTTTCGGCACAGACAACCCGGTGGATGTGCCAGAGACCTCAGAGTTTGGAAAGCTGGACCATAGACACGCCTCATAGTGGGACACCTATGTATAACACGCTGCCCTTTCAGCTATTCTTTCTGTTTCTTCAGGGCAGAAAGTCATGTTTTGAGTGTCAGCCTGAGGAGAAGCCTGAGCTCTGCTCCAGGGGAAGAAAGTAGCATTTTGGAAGTAGTCCTATTTGATAATCCCAGGGAGCTGCCTCAAAGCCACAGACCCAGTCCATTGCTTTAGTAGCCTTTTCTCTAGTAGAAAGTAGAATTTCTTTGGTATTCAAAAGGGATCCAAGAAGTTGCTCGAACGTCTGAGTTTAATTTCCAAAACCTGCACAAAGTCAGAGATGGTGCCACATTCTTGTAACCCCAGCCCTGGGGAAGCAGAGATAGGCAGATCACCAGGGCTGACTGGCCAAGCTAATTTAGCCTCCATGGTGAACATCGACGTAAGATGCTGTATCTCAAAAAAAAAAATATGGATGATGCTTGTCTCAGCTATTGCTGTGAAGAGGCACCATGATCAAGGCAACGTTGTAAAAGAAAGCATTTAATTGGTGGCTTGAATGACGTTTTAGAGGGTTAGTCCATGATCATCATGGTTGGCGAGAAGCAGACAGGCATGGTACTGGAGCAGTATCTGAACTTTACATCCTGATCTTCAGGGAGAGAGACAGAGACAGAGAGACAGAGACTCAGCCTTTTAAAGCCCACCCCCAATGATACCGCTTCTTCAGGGAGAGAGACAGAGACAGAGAGACAGAGACTCAGCTTTTCAAAGCCCACCCCCAATGATACCGCTTCTCCAGTAGGAAAGTACCTACCCTTCTAATAAGGCCACCCCTCCTAATCCTTCCCAAAGAGTTCCACTAACTGGGAACCAAGTATCAAAATTATGAGCCTTTGGGGCCTATTGTCCTTCAAACTACCACAATGCCTAGGAAATGACAGTTGAGGTTTTTCTCTGGCCTTCACAACACACAACACACAACACACAAACACAAACACACACACACACACACACACACACACACACACACACTATGCCCCTGCATGAACAAAACCATCAATCCATTTTTTCTCCACTCCCCTCCAATGCCTTTGCTCTCCTTGTCTTCTTATGCGTGGGGGTTTAGCTTTTGTACATGTGAAACTGTGCATTTACATTTGAGTTATCCCAAATCATTTTGTTGGTTCTTAGCAAATTAAAATAAACTCTTGATATTTCTGATCTCTGACCTTTCTAAACATTAGCTAGAAGACAAAGGATGCTGGGAAGGTGTTTTGTGTCTTTTATTAATGGCAACTTTAACAGGTTATTTTAATTAATTAGCTCATTGATTTACTTAATTAAATAATTGAATTCATAATTTAATGGTTTCAGTATGTTTTCCATGTCTTTCCTTTCTTTTTCCTATGTTTCTTCACCTCTAAATTTCTCTCTCTGTAAGGCACTGGAGTCCTTCCTTCAAAATAAACTGATGGCTATAGCAATGCCATTTGCATAGTTATAATGCCAATACTCACAAATAAGCCAACAGTTGTCCTTTTATTATGTATCTGGGTGAGAATTCATCTCATTCCTCCAAACCAATGTCAGGTACCTCTGTTTTCTTTTCTTTTCTCTTCTTTTCTTTTCTTTTTTAGTGGTCAAGTGTGGTGGTATACTTCTTTAACCCTAGAGCTCAGCAGGCAGAGATTGGTGGATCTCTGTGAGTACAAAGCTAGCCTCATCTACCTAGTGAGTTCCAGACCAGTTAGGGCTACATAGCAAAACACTGTCTAAAATAAAAAAGATGAGCTTGAGGCACTGTTTGCTGACTATTGTATCCAGTGTCATGGAACTCCTGTGTAGCAGCACTGTTGCTGAATCCAGAGTGTCAGATCCAAGCCCCAGACTCCATGGGCCACGTGTTTAGCTCTGCTTTTAGCAGAACAAACCCAGTTTCAACTCAGAGGATCCACAACTCACCGTAAGGCAAAGACACACAGTGAACCTTTATCATCAGGTAACCTTGCTTTGAAATCATCTTAGGGCACATATAGAAAGGTTTCACAGAGGAGGGCAGGTCTACTTGAATGAGGTCAGCACCATCCTAGGGGCTGTGGTTCCTGTCTGAGTAAAGGCGACCGGAAGAGTGAGCTGTTTCCCAACTGCGGATGCAATGTGACTGGACCCCTGCTCCAGGAACTTTCCTGCCGCCATGCTTTCCCAACCATGACGCCTTGCACCCTCAACCTGTGAGCCCCCACACATCTTTCTTTCCTTAAGATGCTGTTGTCAAGCATTTTTACCACAGCAGTGAAAAGTTATCCGACGCATACGCTAACATCCCTTTCTTTCTGCACTGTGCCCTGTTTCACGCAAAGTCCTTTGAGTCTAACTTTGCTTCACCCTGGCCGAGGAACGGGGAGTTTTGCACGCTGTGTGTGTTCTGTGTGTACATTTCTGTTTCTGTGAGAAAGCAGGTTTTAGGTTTGGGGGATAGACAGCAACATCTCTTTTTTTATGCCCGGATATTTTCAAGTTTTTTAAGCAGTTGCTTACTGGAAGCTATTACATTAGCAACTATTGATGGGTACAGTAAACACTATGAAAAATACCAATTCACATTAATCATGGATCTTCCAGTGGTCATCGAAGTCAAACACATTCAGCCGGTGATGCAAGCTCATCGACCCTTAAAGAGCCCTATGAAAGATTAATTCCCAAACAGCTGTCTTCCGAGTGGTTTTGTGGAAATAGTTGAAAATGAATTTCAGACCTTGGTCTAGCCAAGAGATATTTAAAATTTATTTTTAAAATGGCAAGGCTGCTGAAGGAGCTATACACTGATAATAAAGCAGAATTCTCTGAGTCTAATTCCACACAGGTTTTGATAAGACAATGGAAAATTAAATGCTTTTTGCTCAGTATTCATGAGGCATTTTAAATGGCTCTTGTTGCCTTTGTCTGCTCTTCTTACCATGTCAGTTCCTGATCCATGGCCTTTATGAGTCAAATACTTTTAAGAACATTCTGGACAACCACTAGGGAAATATGTTTAGAATTATGTACTTATTAGGACATAAAATTATCTTACTAAGTGTCATCACTTAAAGCACGTTTAGATTCATAGAATGACTGGGAGTCTATGGTATCTTCTTGTTAATGACGTCTTTAATTTTTAAAACAATGTATTAATCAATACCTTAGAAGTACAGGAGGCTGAAAAGTACCAGCATTTCCCAGCATGTGCGTTGCTAGAAAAATTACAGTATTTCTGAAACTCTTTCTCCCTATTGATAGCAAACTCTCTCTCTCTCTCTCTCTCTCTCTCTCTCTCTCTCTCTCTCTCTCTCTCACACACACACACACACACACACACACACACACAACCTACCCTGTGTTCCCTAGGGCAATTGCTACCATAGTCCAAATTTCTCTCTAGCGTTCTTAAAAGGACTATGATATTTTGAACATATGGGTATGGAAGAAAGAAACATTGATATATTGATTACATTTGTGGTCTAGACACTCGGCTAAGGATTTGACACTTTTTATTTGTTGATGTCCATTAAACTCTCACAGCAGTTATGTGAGGTGGATGATATCATCTTCATTTTGCCAGAGAAGAAGCTTAGAAAATGACAGAGCGCACTATGCTACACCGGCAGAGTAGGTACAGTTTTAAGTGAAAGGTTTTCTGAATTCAGGATCGGATTCTTCTTGCTCTCTGTAGTCTCTTTATGTGATGAAATTAGTACACGATAAACAAAAACAAATAAATACATTGTTTTGGCTAATGAACCAACATTTTTTAATTTATTTTTTATTTATTATAATTTATCCACTTTGTATCCCAATTGTATCCCCTTCCCTCCAACCCTCCCAATCCTGCCCTCCCTCCTTCTTCTCTTCCCTTGCCCCACCCCCAGTACACTGATAGGGGAGGTCCTTCTCCCCTTCCTTCTGACCCTAGTCTATCAGGTCTCATCCAGACTGGCTGCACTGTCTTCCTCTGTGGCCTGATAAGGCAGCCTCTCCTCCTCAGGGGGAGGTGATCAAAGAGCCAGCCACTGAGTTCATGTTGGAGATAGTTCTTGTTTCCCTTACTTAGGGAACCTACTTGGAGACTGAGCTGTCATGGACTACATCTGTGCAGGGGTTCTAGGTTATCTCCATGCATGGTCCTTGGTTGGCCTATCAGTCCCAGAAAAGACCCCTGTGCCCAGATATTTTGATTCTGTTACTCTCCTTGTGGGGCTTCTGTCCTCTTCAAGTCTTTCTATCTCCCCCTTCTTTCATGAGATTCCCTGTGCTCTGCGCAAAGTTTGTCTATGAGTTTCAGCCTCTGCTTTGATGCCCTGCTGGGTAAAGTCTTTCAGAGGTCCTCTGTGGTAGGCTCCTGTCCTGATTCCTCTTCCAATGTCCATCCCATTTGCCTTTCTGAGTGAGGATTGAGCATCTTACCCAGGGTCCTCCTTCTTGCTTAGCTTCTTTAGGTGTACAGATTTTAGTATGTTTATCCTATCTTATAGGTTTAGTACCCACTTATATGTGAGTATAACCATGTGTGTTTTTCTGCTTCTGGGATACCTCACTCAGGATGATCTTTTCTAGTTCCCACCATTTGCCTGCAAATTTAATCATTTCCTTGTTTTTAACTGCTGTGTAGTATTCCATTGTGTAAATGTACCACAATTTCTATGCATTCCTCAGTTGAGGGAAGGTTTTGTTTTGTTTTGTTTTTGAGAGAAGTTTTCTCTGTGTAGCCTTGGCTGTTCTGGACTCACTTTGTATAGCAGGTTGGCCTAAAACTCACAGAGATCCACTTGTCTCTGACTCCCTTAGTTTAAAAGTATACACCACCATGGCAGGCTATGAACAGCAACCTTTTAAAGACATGCTCTTTTTATTAATACTAAATCTCAGCTCAATGCCATGGCATTGTTTGATATTTGATATGAATCAAATAAGTAATCTATGTAAGGTATGTACTATGAGCAGTTTGGTTGCCAAGCTTAGTGTACATTTTGCATTTCCCCAGGCTGCCTGGGGAATCCTTCCACTTTGGGCTCCTGTCCCCTCCAGGGTGAAGTTCCCACTTGGACTGAGTATATTTTTCTCTGTTATATTGTCCTTGGTTTTCTCCTCAATAATATGAAAACTGTTGCTTCTTTACAAATAAACTCAGGTGTGTTGACTAGTCATTTTCTTTTCTTGTGCCCCTGGAAGTCTCCATCTATATATGACAACAAAATACCGGTTCCTAACATGTGCTGGCTCTCTCTTTAGTCTGCTGGGCTTTTGTTAGAACCGAGGGTCAGCTGTTGATTTCAGAAGGACTCTCAAGCCTGTCATTCTCGATCTACCCCGGTAGTGGTCATTGGCACAGGGGTTCCCATCTTCGCTGTTACTTTGCCTAGAGTCACTGAGAGGCTCTACGTGTCAGAGAACCACCATTGCCAAGAGCAGAGGGAAAGAATAAGTGCTTTACTTAGAAGTGGCTCACAAGGAAATACACAGCCACATCACCTGCAGTTCACTCGTCTGCTGCTCAGACTGCAGCCATGCCTATGTCTGCCCAGTGTGAAAAGGATACCTTTCTTCTGCGAGGGGGTTAACCTCTGCTTCTCATTGTGTCTGAATTGTGCTTTGGGTCCTGTGGGGTCAACCTACTGAAGGAGAGAGCCATTCACTGATCAGAGGCCAAATCTGTCTTTTAGCACTTGACACAGAGAGCCGTTCACCTATGTTCTGCCAAAAGTCACAAGTGACCCTGCTGGAGTATCTGGAGGTACAGTCAGCTGTCAGAATAATTCAGGCCATGCAAATAAGGTCAAGGGGAAGTGAGCTATTGATTTTTGAAAGTTTCTAAGCCACATTCATGGCAGTTTGAAGGAGGCTTCAGTAGATGGTTGAGCTGGAAGCGCAAATTACTTTTAACCTCTCCAAGGCGGAACTCTGAATGTTAAGACATTAAACCTGTAAAACACCTTAGAAATTCTTTAATATACCCCATTCATGACACTAAGACAGGCTCTTAGTGTTAGAGGCGTGCATCGCAGCAGGGCTAGGACTCCTGACCTCTAGTACTATGTGCTCTCTACTGTTTCTACCCAAATGACGTGACTGTCAAAGGTAATGCTCGGGTTGATCGGTAACTTTTTAGGACCGAGAGCTTCTCAGCAGATAAAGCTCCGAGCCTCTGCACAGGAGGCTCATACTCCTGCTACCATGCCTCTGCTGCTGGAATGGACTACATTTGCAAACCATGAGACAAGGAACCCCCTTTTTCTTAAGTTGATCTTGTCAGGTAATTTGTTACAGAAACAAGGAAAGTAACAGATTCACTGAATATAAATTCTGCTTCTCTAAGAAAGATGCTGCTCACTTGGAACAAGTGTATGAGCTCCTAAATAGCTGCAGGGCCTGCCTACTCTCTTCCAAGACAGAAAAGATCCTAGCAAAATGTTTAGCATTGCAGTCTGAATAGTTAAGTGAATAAGTTACTTTTGATAGCTGATATAAATCTTGAGCATAACTAACTAGCCCCCCTCTTGAGTCCATGCTCATTGGGTAGTACTCTCATTGGACAGTCTTTCAGGTAGATCTGCCCTCAGAAGAGGGTAGGCTGATAGTGTTGACATGAATGTTCAAGTCTGTATAACAGTTAAATTGTTCTTGGCATGTTTGATGCATTCATATTTGACCTTTATTTTTAAATGCTTCCTAAGATCATTTTTCTTACAGGAAATTCTATTATACTAAAACATTTATATCATCAAGTCTTATTCCTCATGGTAAAGTGGATCTGAATGATACCATCTCAACAACTGGACAGAAATACCCACCAGGATGTTTCCTTAAAATGATTATTTTTTTCATTAAAGATTTTCTGTCTTACTGTAACCTAAACGTTTGAGTCAAAACACAGGTCATGAAAACAGTGCACTGGTATTTTGAAAGTCAAAACTTCACTTCATGCTCGCGTCTAGGTAGATGAAACACTTTTAGGGTAACTTTGTGCAAATTTGTAAACATACAAATATAAAGTACAGATCATAGTTTGGGTAACCAGGATGCTAGAAATCACTAAAAAATCAGGCATAACAATATTGTCCCCCATATATATATATATATTTATATATCTCCAGAAGCACCTCTTGCTGTATTGTCTTGATAGCTAAGGCTAGCATTTTTCAGAATCTTTTAACTCACTCTCAGGCTTGCCCTTTAACCTTAGATGCTGTCTTTCTTTCTTCTTTTCATGCTAAGTCTTTTTAACCACAAGAAATAATCAGCTCGTTTTACCCTTGGGCCAAACTCTGAGTGGTGTTTCTGACTTTTCTCTGGAGTTGGCCTTTCTTTAGATGCCTGACTCTTCCCTCTCTTTAGCCTGATCCTCTGACTCCACACTAAAAGTCTGGAGGCCCTGGCCTAGCCTAGCCTGACCCACGATACTTATTCTGATTTCTCTTTTAAGCCTGAAGCAAGCCTCGGATTTGCATTTTGATCTAGCCTGGGATTTCACTCCTGCACTTGATAATAAATTAGCAGCAGGGGGACTTGCCTAGCACTCTATGGCATGGAGGCAATTCCTTTGTCCTGGCCTCATCAGGTGTTAGCTGCTTTTCCACTTATATGCTTCAGCTGTCACTTAACAGAAATGGGTGGCTTAGCTTTGTTGCACAGAGGAGTTAGCAAAGTCAGGAAGCTAAGCCACTGTTTGGAACCCAGAAGCATCTGCATTCAGACCACAATGAGACTCTCCTGGTAGAATATTTTGTTTATTTCTTTAGTGCCTATTACTGAACAAGCTGATCTCCAGGAAGAGTGGCAGGGGCAAAAGCCTCCCATACAGGAAGTGTTCATTAGTAAGTAAATGTATTATTGCTCTTTGCCTCTTCAGAGAGATCGAATCACCCTTCAAAGTAACTTCTAGGTTGGAGCCATGTGAGTTCCAGATAACCTGTTCAAATAGTGAAAGGACACACCTTTAATGTAGGCTGGTTTAGGTCAGACCTCTGGAAATGTTGTTTGTCTTGAAAAATCTTGTTACGGGGAAGGAAGAGTTGGATCTGATGAGAATGCATTGGTTCTCCATGGGCACCACTAGTCACAAGGCAATTCAGCTGGGAATGCTATCCTTCTCAATTATGCGTTGAAGTCAGTCAGAAGTCCCTTACAAAACACAGATCCACACATAAAAACCAGTCTGTCTTAAGGTATGAAATTAGAGTTTATAGTTAACACTCTCATGCTGAGTTAACTAATTTCGAACTTGGGAATTGCTTCAGATCCTATCTGACCCTGATGGTTTTGGGCAGTGTGGAGTCAGAACCTGACAAGCTGTTAAACATACACTCTCTGTGCTCACTGAAGAAGGTGGCCCGATGGTGTTGTGCTGGGCAGACGAGGCCTGAGTCAGTACTGACCATGCCTAGTGGTGAAGGTTCGCCAGCCAACTGCCTTGTATGTATTTCAAATGAACTAAAAAAGGAATGGATGGGGTTGGAAATATTTTTCACACATTCTCCCTTAGGAAACATAACCCACTTAGTAATTTACACCTATCTCCAGCACCACTAAATCCAAGAACAGCCCCAAACCCGTGCAGTTCTTACACGGTTAATTAGGTTTGCTCTTCCAGGAGACTTACAGGTCACATTTAAGCTGAATGTGATGGTCCACTCCTACAATCCCAGCACTTGGGAAGCTGAGGCAGGGACATTATGAGTTCCACACCAGCCTATGCTGCATTGTGAAATCTTGTCTCAAACAAAACAAGATAAAGGAATGAAGTGAAGCAAATTTGTCAAATGCAACTTCATGTTTGAGTGAAGAGGAACCTGATGAACTTTTAAATAAAATATCCAATTATTTATGTATTTAGCCTGACTGATAAAATTCTGTTGCAGCCTGGTAGAGCCCAAAGTCACAGTTGCATCACACTTTTAGATTTTTACACATTTGTTTCGTGTGTGTGCTAAAACTTAAAATAGCCAGCTCACAGAGGAAGAGGATCCAGGCAGTTCTGATGGGACCTGATAGGCTAGAGTCAGAGAGTAGGGGAGGAGGACTTCCCCTATCATTGGACTTCCCCTATCTTAGGAGGGAGGGTGGAACTGGGAGGAGATGAGGGAGGGGGCTACAACTGGGATACAAAGTGAATAAATTATAAATAATAATAATAAGTAGAATGGTGCTTAGACATTATAAATCCAACTACCTACTTGGTTTAGAAATCTCTTTTATAATGATTCAAAAGAGTGTCTAAAGATCTTCATGAATGTTTTTTAATCAACTGAATAATTTTTAATTTTTCACTTTTTAAAAATTGAAAGTAGATTCTTCTCTTCACACAAAGCATCCCAATCACAATTTCCCCTCTCTCATAACCCCCCTACCTTCCTCTCCCCGAGATACACTCCCCCTCCGTTTCTTCTGCAGAAAAGAGTAGACACCCAAGACACCATAGCCAAATAGGACAAAACTAGATGCAATATTAAGACAAGGCAAAAACTCTCATATTGAGGCTAGACAAGGCAAACCAACAAGAGGAAAAGAGTCTCAAGAGCAGGTATAAGAGTCAGAGGCACACCTTCTCCATCAAACCACCAAGCTAACAGCCATAACATATGCACAGAGGACCTAATGTAGACCCATACAGGTCCATGCTTTTCACTTCAGTCTCTGTGAGCTCGTGTGAGCTCTTCTTAGTTGATTTGGTCGGCCATATCCTCCCGAATGAATTCTTTTAATAATGAAACTCTTATGACTTCTCACAGTCATAAAATTTAAGCCAACTCTTTTCTTTCTTTTTGATAACCACGGTTAGAGAAATCTTTCTTTCCTTTGCATATGTATCTTTAGAAAACATTAGCCAGCTGTGGCGTTGCATGCCAGTAAAATTTGCTGAAGGGGTCAGAGGCAACAGAACCATGAATTTGAGGCCAGGCTGGGCTAGACATTTTTATGAGGCTGGAGAGTGGGGCTGGAGAAATGGCTGTTCTTCTTGAGGTCTGAGTTCAATTCCCAGCCAACGTATGGTGGCTCACAGCCATCTGTAATAGGATCTGATGCCCTCCCATGTCATGGAGGCATAAATGCAAATAGAGCACTCAACTTTATAAACTACAAAAAAAATGGAAAACATTCATTTTCCTGCTTTTTGAGACAGACAGAAAATGAAAATTATATTTCAGTGTTTCAATTTAGTATATTTAAAACAAGGCTAACAAGAAAAATGCACATATAAACCATAGCCCTTCTCAGGGACCTTGAACCAAAGTAAATATTGAAAATTTCAGTAGATCTCACAACCAGACATCACAAATGTAGTGATGTCGTCAGTCTCTGCTCTAGAACTTGTACCTAAGCAGGCACACATTCTCATGTGTGGTGGGGGTTGGGCTGCTCTTTGAAGGAGAGAAATGATTAGACAGGATGGCTGAAAGAACTGTTCACAGGAATCTTAGAAAAATGATGCAGCTCAACTTCGTGGCCTAGTGGGAAGGTAAATAAAACACGGATTAGAGTGCATTAGGACAAATTATGATTACTGGGGGGAACACAGGATGATTTAAATATTTTAAGACTTATTTTTATTATTTTAAATTTTATGTGTATGCAGGTGTGTCTATGTGGAGGTATGTGCGCACAAGTGTGCACAAAGGCCAGAGGTGTTGGATCTCCTTGTAGCTAGAGTTATAGGTGGTTGTGAGCTGCCTGATGTGGGTGCTGGGAAGTGAACTCAGGTCCTCTGCAAGAGCAGTACATGCTTGTAACTGCTGAGCCATCTCTCTTGCCTACTAAAATGTTTTTTATTCTAAGAGGAGATGTAACATTTTTATCTGTATAAGTATTGTTGAGTTAGCTTTGCCAGTGGCCTAGCTACAAGCCATGAATAGCTTTGGGGCACTTACCATGTGTGTGGTATGGAATTGGGCATGTTGGCCTATAGTTCTTGGAAGGCTAATACAGGGAGATGGTAAGTTCAGTGTTAGCCTGGGCTATATAGTGAGTGTGGCCTCATCTCAAAAGAGCAAAACAAAACAAAAAAACAAACAAGCAGAAAAACCAAATTAAATGAAGAAGTAACATACTTGGCTTTAAAAACTTAATTTTAAAAGTATGTAAACTATTGCTCACTTTTTTGGTGTTTAGATGTTTTTGGACATATTGGGTTAAATAAGATAGCAGAATTAATTTCTTTTCAAAATACCTTATACAAATTTCTATCATGTAATGCTACTTTAAAGAGCAGTGATCTAGATATGTAAAAATATATTCTGAGTTCATTATCATTTGCAAACTGGCCAAATCCAGACAGAACAAGATCTCAATTCTAATCTGTCTTTTGTTCCATTACATGTGTACTTCAAAGCAACTGTTCTTTGCTCTGCACCCCCTATGCAGTTCTCAATAGCACTTACACTAGGTATCTCTGGGATAATACTGTTAATTTTAAAGCCAGGTACAGACAAGACTGCCAAGAGCCTCTTGCTGCAATTCTTTCTTACTAGACCATGCAAGAGGGAGGAAAAAAAGCACAATGGGCATTTCTTCAGTCTCCTAGAAACACTTAACATAAGATACATTAAAAATGCATGTTCATTTTAGGAAGTTAGGAATAGTCAGAGAAGTAAATGAAAAATCATCCATTATTCTCTAATTAGAAATAAAACAACCTACTGTTAATCATTTCTGTAATTATCTGTATATATGCATAATAAAAAAGGGACTGAGCAGTTTTGTAATTAGCTTTTGTCACCTAATATATTAAAAATGTCTTTCTGGGCCCATAAAGGCATTTCTAAAACAGTGATTTTAGAGTTTTAGGTTTATTTCATTAATTTCCCTTAAGTGGTATGTAAAGTAATGAGTTTAATTGTCATGTTTTCATACGAATGTATCGTTATACTTTATTCGTATTCACTGCCCCACCCTGGGTTTTAGTTTTAACAGTGTAAGTACATTTTCCTTAGATAAAAATCATTATTCCAAAGCTCAGTCTTTAAAGCTGATGAAAGCAAAGCTACTCTGTCTAGCTACTCCAACTGAAGTGTGGGTAGAGGCTTGGACTGCTACCTGCCATGCTGGGTTATTATAACACCCCACATCCATCATCACCTAGGGCCCTGCAGAGCCAGCTGAAAAGGCTGTTCTACTGTCTTCTGCTTCCCTGGTGCGTGTGTGTGTGCCTTACATGCTATGTCTCTCAGTTCAGTTTACCTTCCAGCTTTGGTGATCATTGCTATTGTGTTTGGCTGTGCTGACTTTTTACATGATTTAATGTTGCTTTGTTTAGGCCACCATTGGCTGTCAGTAAGAATAACAGATTAGCTGGCTAAAGCTGAAGATGCATAGGAAAGCTGTCTCAGATAATGAGAATATCACTCTGGGTACATACAAAGCAGCTAGTTGGAGTGAAAACAACATTTGGTCTGCAGTAGTTTTGTTTCTCGGTAGTGTTCTTTATTTATTAAATATATCCCTGAGTGTTGCAAAGATGGTACTACCCATGACTTGAACAATTACCTCTTTGTAATGTGAGTATTTGCCCATTGCGCCTGTGTTAGAGATGATATGCTTGTGCCCTTAGTCCTCTTTATCTTTAATTAGACTTTTAACAAAAATTTAAGAGTGCTGGGACTTCAGATTGAAATCAGCCTTTTAAAAAGTCAGCGTAAGTCGTGTTCTTTGTTGGCCATGGTGGAAATGATGCTGTGTGGAGCTGTGTGTATCTGTGTCATGGCCCCCGGCTGTCTAGCCCACATGAATGAATCCTGTATAAAACGTACTTTGGTGGAAAGTGTGTGTAAGCCCAGGGGCATAGGTAACAGCCTGAAAAGTGTGCATCTGGGACAACAAACCGAGGAAATGACACGGTGGTGCTTTCCAAGGGAAGCAGTGGTTTTTTGGTGTTTCTTTTTTTTTTTTTTAAACTTGACTGATGGTATTAAGCTTTCAAAAGTAGAATTATAGTTTTTTAAAAAACAAATTAATTTTATTTTTTCAGAGTTTATTTGCTCCAAGGCACATACTTAAGATTGAAAAACCAAAACCAAAACCAAAACCAAAAACAACCCATGGTTATTTTTCACAGGATAAACGCTCCTTTGGAGAGCTAATGGTTCTACCGTTTAAGTAGTTCTTTGAGGTAGAGATGCTACGAATTCAGGCTCCTAATGTATAATCTGGGTGCAATACTTGTATAATTCTCAAACAGTACTGCATTTTCAATTGTGTCTTTATTTTTTAAAAAGGATTAAGTTGCATCTTTTTATTTCTGTAACCGTGTGGGAGTTGCGTGGGCCATAATAGCATTTGTTTGGAGGTCGGAGAACAACTTGTGGCAGCTTTCTCCTTCAACTGTGTGGGTCCTGCAGATGAAAGCCGAGGCACCAGCCCAGGTAGTCATCACCTTCACGTACCAAGCTATATTGCTGGTACTCTGTTGCATTTTTCATGAAGAATTTCACACAGTAAACACCCAAGAGATTTGTTTTTTCTGTTGGTGATTCTATAGAAGCAGATATAAGGACAAACTGTTGATCTTCAGGGATTCATATCCAGATGTATAAGGCAGTTAGATATATTTATGAATTATGTGGCTAAGGGTACACTGTTTGTGTGAATCTCTTCCAGTAATATCTTACAAGTGCATGAACCGCCTCTAATATTTGGGTTTACTCTAGAGACCATGACTTTCTGTTCACTGTTAGGCCTCTCAGTTAGCAAAGGTGAGGGGAAATTTTATGCCTAGATACATATATTTGGGCATAAGAATACAGTTCTCTTAGACAGTGTGTTTGCCTGAGAAATCAAGATATATTGTGAAGAATCCAATCATTAGCTCATTTCTTTCAAAGGCATTGTAGTTGGCTTAATAGTATAATCAGTTAACTTTTTTCTATATGTAATATATAACCGGTAAAAGTAAAATGCTATCATGTAGCTATGAATGTTAACTATTCATTTGGCTTTTTTTGTTTGTTTGTTTTTGTTTTGTTGTTCAAGACAGGGTTTCTCTGCATAGCTCTGGCTGTCCTGGAACTCCCTCTGTAGGCCAGGCTGGCTTTAAATTCAGAGATCCACCTGCCTCTGCCTCCCAACTTCTGGGATCAAAGGCATGCATCACCACTGCCCTTGCCCTGCTCACTGGGCTTTCTTTACCTGTATAGGAGTAACCTTTTTTCATTGCTGTGGTAAAAATCCCAACAGAAAGCAGCTTAAGGGAAGAAGGACTTATTTTGGCGACAGTTTGAGAAGCTACTGTCCCTTGTGCCTCACGGTGGGAAAGGCATGAGAGCTAGAACACGAGGCTGCTTGCTCATGATATAGGCAGATCAAGAGACAGAGGGGTACACAGGCTATTGTGTTTGGCTGTGCTGAAAGCTCAGCAAGCTTTCTCTGTTCTCCCTTGTAATTTAGTTCAGGATTCTAGCCCATGGGACATTGTCACCACTTTCAGGTCAGGTCTTATCCCCTCCTTCATTCTGCCTGGAACCCCAAACCAACCATTTTCCATTCTCTCTCTGGTCACCCCTCCTTCCCATGCCTGATCCCCATCCCTTTTACCCTCCCCACCCTCTCTCTTACCCAGTTCCCTCCCTTTATCTACTTCAGATATCTATTTCATTTCCTCTTTTGAGTGAGATTCAATCTTCCTCCCATGGGTCCTCTTTGGCTTCTTTGTTTCTTTGGGTCTGTGGATTGTAGCATGGTTATTCTGTACTTTATTGCTGATAACCACTTCTCATTGAGCACATACAGTGTGTGCCTTTCTGGGTCTGGGTTACTTTACTCAGGATGTTATTTTCTAGTTCCATCCATTTGCTTGCAAATGGTATGATGTCATGTTTTTAGTGAGTAGTATTCCATTGTGTAAATGTACCACATTTTCTTTATCCATTCTTCAGCTGAGGGACATCTAAGTTGTTTGTAGATTCTGGGTATTACCAATAAAGCTGCTATGAACATGTCATTTCCTATGAGCAAATGTCCTTGTAGTATAGTGGAGCATCTTTTGGGTATGTGCCCAGGAGTGGTCTTGAGGTAGATTTATTTCCAATATTCCGAGAAAGCATCAGATTGATTTCTACAGTGGTTGTAAAAGTTTGCATCTGCAACAGCAGCGGAGGAACGTTCCCCTTCCACATCTTCACCAGCATGTGCTGTCACTTGAGTTTTTGATCTTAGTCATTCTGAGGGGTGTAAGATGGAATCTCAGAGTCCTTTTATTTGCATTTACTTGGTGACTAAGGACATTGAACTTTTTAAAAAAAATGCTTCTGGGCCATTAGAGATTCCCCTGTTCTTAGCAGTGGGGATATGGAGCCTGAAGTTGACACCCAGTATAACCAGGTGGAACTTCCAATGGAGGAAGGGGACACCAACCCACCCATAAAACCTTTGACACAATTTGTCTTGCCTACAAGAAGTGTAGGGAACAGAGATGGAATAGAGATTGAGGGAATGGCCAAGTTATTACTGGCTCAGCTTGAGACCCACGCATGGGAGAGAGCCAACCCCTGACACTATTAATGATACTCTGCTATGGTTGCAGACAGGAGCCTAGCATTCCTGTCTTCTGAGATTTCATTTCATTCAGCAGCTGATGGAAATAGATGCAGATATCCACAGCCCAATAATAGACCAAGCTCAGGAAATTTTGTGGAAGAGTGGAAGGATTGGAGGAGCTAGGGAGGTCAAGGATACCACAAGAAGAAGTATAGAGTCAACTAACCTGGGCCCATGGGGGCTCACAGAAACTGAACCACCAACCAAAGAGCATACATGGGCTGGACCTAGACTCCCTACACATATGTAGCAGATGTGCAGCTCGGTCATCATGTGGGTTCCCTAACAATGGGAGTAGGGGCTGTCTCTGACTCTGTTGCCTGCCTTTGGATTTCTTTCCACTAGCTGGGCTGCCATGTCTGGCCTAGTGGGAGTAGATGTGCTTAGTCCAGCTGCGACTTGAGGTACCAGGTGAGTTGGTACCCCTTGGAGGTCTCCCTTCTCCGAGAGAAAGAGGGGTATCTGGGGGAAGGCGGAGTGAGGGTGGGACTGGTAGGAGAGGAGGGAGGGAGGGAGCTAGGATCAGGCTGTGAAGTGATTAAATAAATAAATAAATAAATGAAAAAATACAAAAGAAAAAGAAAATAAAAACACTGTTTGATTGTAAGTAATATGTTTCCAGCCATCTTGATGATAGACTACCTACTGGCAACTTATCAGTGACTAGCTTTTTTTCTCAGGATGACATATAGTGCTTTCAAAATTAGACAAGACAAAGCCTGACCCCATCTCCTTCCTCCCTTCCTTCCTTCCTTCTTTCTTTTTGTTGGGGAAGACAGGATCCCGCATATCCAGGCTGATTTCAATGTAGCTGAGGATGACCTTGAACTGGTCTTCCTGCTTCCACCTCTCTGGCCTTGAGGATAGAGACCTGTATCACCATACTAGATATCAGAGCGTCTTCCTTTATTATGTAACTGTGATTCTGAAACACACTTATACTAAAAGTACAAAAGCTATACTATGGATCTCTAACTGTTGGGTTTAGCAAAACATTGGAGAAATGGCTCACATGACTGGTAGAATGTCTAGAAGGAGGAAGGCCAAAAGTACAAGCTGAGACTTTAATGCCGCGGCTTTTCTTTAAATTAAATACATTAAAAAAAAAAAACCTCTTATGAAGAATAGCTTTGCAATTATAATCAAGTTGCAATGATTTGTTCTTTTGAATTTACATGAGCATAAAGATTAGTCTTGCCCTGTGAATGTTTTCACTTTACAGAAAGAAAATTGTCAACCTGACCCAGGTTGATGCATATTATTAAAAAGAAATTGTGTGTCTTCCAGTTGGGGATCTTTGGCAAAGTCCATAGAAATGTCAATTTCTGTAGTGAAGTGGATATGACCATCCTGTGCTCTCTGAAGTGGCTGATCCCTGAATTTCAATTTGGAGCCAGTCTGACTCCTCAGAATTAAGTAATACATGAGTTCATGCTTACAGTGGTCTAAATGGTTGGTCACCACCATCTTTATAAGTTAAAACCCTGCTGTCAAAGTGACAGTATTAGAAGGTTGAGTCTTTGGGAGGTCCTTAGATCCCAAAGATAGACTCCTCATTAACAGGATTGTGTCTTTATAAAATAGGTTCAAAATATCACCTTCCCTCCCATCACATGACACACCAGAACAGGAACAAGGCAAAGGCAAAAGCTGTATTCCCTACACAATTAATTTTCGTTCCTCTCCGTGTATGTATTTTAATATGCCCTCCTAGTCAAGTAATGCCACACATGAGTGAAACCTTCTTTGCAATTCAAAGGCTGCCTGTTGATGGCATTCACAGCTGCTTTGTTCTTTTCACACTGAACATGGTGTTATCTTACATAGCGTTGCTACTGGAGAGGTGGACTCATTGTCTCTTACTATGTAATATGATTGTCAGGTTCTTTATGTGTCAAAGAATAGAGAGAGAGAGACAGAGAGACAGAGAGAGAGAGGAGTAGTAAGGAAAGTGCATATTTATTAACACTGAAAAATATATAAGGCAGGAGTTGCCTCAAGCAGATGGCTCATTTGTCAGGTCCAGGAGTTTTTAATTACAAACAGAAAGAGAGGATATCTCTGAAGGGGTGGACCATTGTTTTGACATTTGTAGGGGGTTGATTTTTACCAAGGCAAACAAGGAGGTGGTATGGGACATTCCAAGAGAAGTCCTTTCTCAGTGGCTGTGTCCCAGAGTAAACTCAGTGACTCATACACTGCCCTCTTTGACCTTATCTTCATATTCAATTTGTTTCTTATATATTAGCTTCACCTGTCCTAAGAAATGAGGCAGAATAGGTAGTTTAAACAAGAGGGATTGTCATGCTTTCAAGGCTGGGAGGCCCAGGATCAAGAGCAAGCAAAATGCTGTTTGTCTTTCCTTCCAGAACATTTCCTGATTTGCAGATGGCAGCTTTCTTGTATGGCCTCACGTAGTGGAGAAAGAGAAAGAAAGCAAGCACTATATATTTTTTTTCTTGTGTAAAGGCATGCCTCCTATCATGATGGCCTCATCTAGAACTACTTACTTGCTCAAGGCCTCATCCCCAAATACTGTCATGAGGCAGGGAAGGGATTCATACACGTCTGGGAGAGATATAACGCAGTTTGTAGCTTCACAGTTTATTCCTTTTGCTGCCTGTTTTGACTTTCCAAGCTCATTGAAGGCTAGTACCCATTCTCTCCCTACTCCATTTAATCATAGGTGTAGGTAAAAAGCCTGAGCCCTGGCAGCCCCAAAAGTCCTAGCTTCGCTACCTATGCCTACATGCCAATTAAAAATATGAGTGATAGTGAAATAAGGGGGGAGGGGTTTAATAAGTGTGGCTACCCTGGGAAGAACAGAAAAAAAAAACAACAACAGACTTTAGTGACCCCAGGTCTGTCTTCAGGGCCTTGACAAGAGTGTTGGGGAAAATTGGGGAAGACCGGGACAAGGGGTAAGAGGCACAGATAATTACACAGTTCTTGTCAAGGTCTGCTCTCTTTCACCTTAGTCTTATCTCCCGATCTGCAGGCTGGAAGGAATTATTGCTGAAGGGAGCAAGCTGGCTCTCAGATGATTATTTCTGTGTCAGGAAGTGGCCTGCCATCACAGACAATTACTCTTACCTGGAGGATAGTCTGTCCTGCTGGTCTTTGTTCATCCTGGAACTTAAGGGTGACTACAGGTTTAGAGCAATGAGTTATTGCTGTGCCATTGGCCTGAAGAGGGTGGGCAGGGAGACTCTCCTTTGTGGTCATTTCTATGCAGCCGCGGGAGTGACCAGGCTTCCTTAGCAAAAGCCTGCTCTGAGCGTGTGTTGTAAGACCTAGTGTACTACAAATGTTCACTATGCAATTCTCACCCTAAACTCTGGATCAACGGTACTGTAGTTTTATACTCACCTGAAAGTACTTTTATTTTTAACCGTATGTAAGCCATTCTGAAGAAAGCTGTAGTGGTTCTCAATTACAGTGTGATGAAAATGCTTTCAGAAACATTGAAAGTACAGTTATTCCTCTCCCCCCCCTTTTCCCCCTTGTCACCATCTCCCTAGCCATACAATTCTTGCATGCCCAGCTGAGATTGGAGCCTAGCCTGTGTGTGTGTGTTTCCTAAAATTTCCCACCCTTCCCCTGGGAACTACCTGAATGGAATTTTAAGAAAACTTTAAAGCATTACACAGAATTAAGAAAATATATATGCAGGCTGACTTGCTGTAGCCATATAATATTGTCTCCAGGGAGTTAAGGGTCCTTCTTGTGAGATTTTTAATCTTGTTAACAAAAGAATTTAAAAGAAGACTCAGAAGGAAACTTGAGGACATTTATTAGACATTGGGACAATAATAAGAGAGCAAGCAAACTACAAATCTTGGTAGCTGCTAGGAGGAGGGAGATGGAGAAGAGGAAGAAAGAAATCAAAGCCTTTTGAGTTGAGATCCAAGAAAGAAACCTCCTTCAGCAATGGCGGTTGGCAAGCAGCTGCCTGGTAGAAGGGATGGGATGGGGAGTCTTTGGGAAAGAGTGAGAATGTCAAAGGTGTCAGGGAAAGCATACTTAGGATTTGAGCAGCATCCAAAGAAGAGATGGGAAGGAGAAAAGGTGAATCAGCTTTCCTGAGGTGGGGGGAATGTCTAATGGACAGATAGTTGACACACCACTAGTTGGATTAAGTCTTAGGGGAAAGGAAAATACTGTGTAATGTTCTAAATGTAGAGGCAGCTCAAAGACTCATGCTTCATTAAGGGCCAGAGGTAGAATTCAGATCCTACCCTGTGGCCAGGAGGAAATAGCTGTTTATCAGTGGGCCTCAGCAAAGCCCTGACACCTCCCCTTTTTCATGTGATATTTTAAATCCTAGGGGGTGCATTTATGAAGTATTCCTTTCTACTGTTACCAAGAAAACAGAAGTGAGGGGCTGATGTTCACCAAGGGGAAAGAGCTCACTCCCAATTGTCTCCAAGTTAGCTATTCTCTGCCTAGCTACCTAACATTATTATTGTTAAATAATGATTTTAATGTTGGAAAAATAGTTTCTGCCTCAAAACCAGATTATAGGAGCTGAAGTTTGATTTATTAAAGTTTAAGGAAAAGGTAATTAAATAATAGAGAAATTAAAAATAAATACCCATAGTTTTCTTCTTTCCTGCGGCTATTTGCCTGTTCATGCATGGTAAGCAGAGCAAAGGTTCAGCTAAGTTAGAAGACCTTGGTTCAGAACAAATGGCTGCTGACCGCTATCTGACCCCCTGCCATTATGCTTCTAACATGTATTTCCTTAACCATAAGTCAGGGTACAAGGGCAAATGATTTTCCAAAGCTCACGCAAACTTCAGGATAGAAAAATATGAAGTTGTCCAGCAAATTAGAAATTCTTGATTTTGTTTTAAATATTTTTATGAGATATAGCACGTGTGAATAAATGGATTGAAAACATCTTGTATTGGTCTTGGTGTTTTGGCTACAGTTGAAAAAAAATCTTACATACTCTCAAAAAATTAGCCATTGAGTTGAGAGGGTGCAGAAGACAAAAAGAGAGATGTACAAATACTTAATTGATAAGAAATGCCTTTATTCTGTGAGAAAAAGAATTAGAATAATTTATAGGCAAGTATTGGGAGTAAATCCATTTTTTCTATTTTTAAGATCTCTTTTAACATATGGCCCTAAACTATTGTCCTAGTAAATCATTTCCAAAATTGAATCCGAGGTTTGCATAATTTTACAGAGTAGGAAACAAAAGGTAGTTGTCATTCATGAAATGTAGATTTGTGCTGCTTTAGGGAGGCAAATCAGATTTCCACCATATATGCATGGTGCTGCTTGCAGAATGCCGCTTCATATACGGCTGCACAGAGACCCTTCTGGCTGCCAGTTTTGCTAGGAGGTTTTCTCTATGCGTCTCTGGAGTTAACCAGCATTTTGGCAACCTCCTCTTCGCTCTTTTCTACACAGTTCTCTTTGAGTATTTTTTTTTTTAATTTTAAAATATCGCTAGGACAAAGACATGTACATAGTGGCACCCATCACGGCGACAGGAATGTTTTCCTCACACAGCAAATATTAGATTTAGAAAAAAAAAAGTTGCTTTTTGTATCAGTTTAAGACTTCATCTGTTTTTTTGTTCTTCTGAAAAAGAAGCGCTAGGACTGAGTACTGAAACTTCAAGATGGCTGGTGAGGTTGTTGGGTGAGTAGTGGTGTTTGCTGTCAAGTCTGGTGACGGGAGTCGATCCCGAGCGTCTACGTGGCAGATGGAAGGAGAGGAATGGCTTCTTCAAGTTGCCCTCTGCCCTTCATATGTACGCTGCGGCATACGGACCACCCCACAGCGCCACACACAATAAACTAGTGCATTTTTTTTTAATTAAAAAAAATCCTGTCCCCCCCCCCCACCTCTAAATATTTAACAAGCACTTATGAGGCATTCCAGGAAGATCATAAGGAAGGTTTAAAAAAAAAAAAAGAAGAACTGGAGATAGGGAAGATATGGAGTGTATCTTTCAAGCTAAAAATAATGGTGAATTTAGTGAACTCAGACAATAAAGTGGTTTACAGAAATGCTTTTAAGAGCTAAAACACTCTATAAGTAAAAAAAAAAAAGAAAGAAAGAAAATGGAACTATTATAAATAAAAAGGTGATGTCAGTCCTTAATGACTGTTGGTACGCTGGTCAAGCCATAATTTAATTGTAAGCATTTTTGATGCTCTAAGTGAACATTTGAAAGCCAAAGATAAAAGCCTGAACCGAAGTACTTAGCAGGCTTGCAGCTTCTGTGACTTTCTAGTTCTTTAACACACAACTGTTTGCTCTCAGGTGGGCTGGGAGTGGGTAGGGCGTGGGAGGCGGGGACCAGCTACTTCATCGCTGCAGCATGTCTTCTTGTGATATGGACAGTCAGTGAACAAAAGCATTCCGTGGTTGTGTAAGATTTGCTTTTGGCTTCTACATGACACATGCTGAGTTAGGACCCTGATGGTTAGGAACTGGAAATTGGCATTATTGGAGTTCTTGAAATGATGTCTTACTCATGCTGAGATTTTACAAGTGCTGGGTCAGGGTTATGGAGCAGGCCCAATTATCCTTTCAAGTTTCATGTAATTAGTGGGGGCTTCCCTGTAGAAATTAAGCTTTAAATTAAGTGTTTCACTCAATCCAAAGTGTTTATGTAAAAGTTGTTCTTTGAATTATTTATAGTTATACCTATTGATAGGTCTAATCCACATTGTGGTAAACTTGGCCTTTATCCTCTGCCACTTTCAAGGGAACATTGTATATACTATTCTTTTAACTGCCATACACATGTCATATTGCTTTGGTGCAAGCATTCTAATTAAAGACAGGTGTTAAGTGTATTTGCAAATGAATGCTTCTGATGTCAATGTTTTCTTTAGATCATCTGGATGGATTTCCTATAGCAAGTAAAATATGGCAAGCTGGCTGTATGTGCAATCATTTTCATTGTGGGAAATAAGAGAGAAACTTTAAATCTCGCCATGTTAATAATACCCACACACATACATGTTTGCATGCTTCTCTCTTCCTCAAAATGGCACCGAAAAATGTCACCCCTTCAGAATGGGGGTTATATATGGGTTAATTAATTTTCAAAATTTGGCACATGCCAGAGATTTTGTTTGGCCTCTAAGAAATCTGACCAATGGGTTCAGGTATCTTATGCTATGCTCCTTAGGTTTTGTGTTTGTTGGTCTGTTTGGTTTAAGGAACCCTTATTCATTTTCTCCCAAAGTGATCATGTTTCTGGGGAGACACAACACAGCTGTCCACCCACCCCATAAAGAGAACCAGTGACAGTTCAAAGGAAAAACTAGACCAAAATCCACCTCAGTGAAACAATGCATTTATAATGGGGTTACAAAGAGTCATATGGGTGAGGAGTTACTTGCAGGAGCTGGAATGACTAAAAAGCAGCTGCATCATTGCAAAGCCCACCCCCAGCACAGCCCCCACCAGCACAGTTCATGGTGGCACCGAGAGCTACAACACTGGACCCGTCTGTATAACGTGCAGGCATCTTGACAGGTCCAGGAAAAAAAAATCCCCTTTCTTCAGCATGGCTAGTCAGTTTCTCCTTCCCTAGCGGTTGTTTCTGCTCATGTAACTCTCAACTTCTCCCAGCCTGATGTTTATTTACCCTCTGAGTCTCAAGAGCCTCCCCTCAGTTCCACACTGATACAGAGCATGGTGTCCATAGACAATGAGCAGTGTGCCAGGAAAGGGTTTGTATCCGTGATTCGGTCACCTATGACCAAGGAATGAATTACAGAAAAGGATGTAGCAGTAGGCAGAGCCACCAGCAATACGGCCTTGAAACCTTAGTTGACCTAGATCTATTATGGTTTGGAAATCCAGATCTAGGTTCTGAACGTTTTGTCATTTGCCAAGGTTGAGAACCAGTTGAAGTAGTTACGTGGAAGGTGCCTACTTATTCAATAGTAAGTAGTTAGAATTACTTCTCTTGCTTCCCTTTTCTCCCTTCTCTTCATGATACCCCTTGCATTTGAAAACATTTTCAGAATTCTGGTTCAGCACAGCGGTCTTAGGAGGCAAATGTTCATCCAAGGCGCTGGAACAGGAGCTCGGAGTTTGACTCAGCAGTTTAGCATCTCTCATTTTCCTTCAACTCGTTCCTTCTCATTTTCTATCCAATTTTTGCTAATTCCTTTTAAGTCTTTCTCTCCTTTTTAAAATTGCTCCTGGTAATCCTGGTGTACATTTCTCTGAACAGTGCTCGTGCCATCTTAGAAAGTATCATCAATTAACTCTTGTTTCATATCAGACTGAAGTGTGGTTGTATAACCCAGCAAAAGAGAGGAACAGACTGCACTCCCCCCTAGCATTTTAGTGAACTTCAGACACTAAATATTGAATGCCTATTTATGATAAGACTATCCATCTGGCCTGCTTGCAGAAATGCCTTCATAGTTCCCGGTGTTTTGTATGTACATCACTGTAACAGCTGCTCCAGAATTCCAAACAACCCTTTCCTCCTCCTGTTTCTGTCTGTCTGTCTTCTTTCTCCCTCCCCTTCTTCCTTCCTTTCTTTCTTTCTTCTTTCTCTCTCTCTCTTTTTCTTTTGGATCTCATGCATCCTAGGTTGGCTTTGAACTTTATGTAGCCAAGTACAGCTTTGAATTTTTGATCCTTCCACCACCGTATCTTTACTGAGTACTGAATACTGAAACTACAGCACCCCCCCTGCCCCCAAACCTGATTTTGTGTGGATTGTGGAACCAGTGCAGGGCTCTAAGCATAGTAGACAAACATTACATCATCTGCCTTCTTTCCTTCCTCAGACAGACAAAAGGATCAGATGCTACAGCGTGAGTTACAATGTGACTAGATTTTTGTTTTCATCAGTAAGAAGACACCTACAGTACTAAAAAGCCTAAATACTGGTTTGAGACTTGGTATTTCAAGGTAGACCTGGAATAAAGTGTGGAGAACACTGACAAGACTCCCAACATCGAGTGTTGGTGAAATGAATGCTCTCATAAACTGCTGCTAGCTAGTCTAACTCACTCAGGCTTTCTAGAAGGCAATTTGGCAACATTTGTCAAACACTCTAAAATATTCATGTCTGGATATAATGATTCCAACTTGAGAGATTTTAGTCTGTAGAAAATTAATTTGCAAAATTATATTTAAAAGATTCATTGCAGTTTTCCCTTTTTGTTTAACAGTGGGGTATTAGAAACAACAAAATAGAAAGATGTCATTTGAATAAAGCAGGCAACTAGAAACTACTGTTTAGTGAATTAAAAAGACTCAGATTCATTTTAAGTGAAAGCAACAAGTCAGTGATTGACACGATTTTGTAAATAAGTTTATATAAAATGTGCAAAATTAGCAGTTTTTGTGGTATAGGTATGAATCATGACATTATTATTTTGAGTTTTATGATTTTTTTAGCACAGCCTGCATTATTTTATTTTTCCAGATTAAAAGGTCTTTCTTTAAGAAAACAGTCATAGTCAAAGAGAAAATATATTTTGAAGTTAAACAGACAAATGGAGATTTGGTACCCAAAGGTCATTCTCTTTGTTGTAAAAAGTGATGGTCAAAGAAAGTAAATGTCCAAAAGGCGCTTAGTAATTAATTACCTTTGTTCTCCGGTCTCTTGTTCCTCTGCCCTGGTGAATAAGAGCATGTGAGGTCAATTGGCAGATCTGGTGTGAATCAATTAGTAAAAGTTATGTTGTCAAAAGGATAAGGCACAAAAAACACATCATTTAATATGAGAGCAATGTTTTCCCTCAAATAATTGGGCTAGCCTGTGACTATTAGTCTCTAGTACCAATTTGACTGGACTTAAAATCACCGTGTCTATTAGGCATTTTAGAACAGGGGAAACCCACCTTCTGAATGTGGGAGGGACATCTCATAGGCTGGAGCCACAGACTGGATAAAAAGGAAAACAGCACCATGTGTATCGGCGTTCTTCCTTCTCTGCGTCCTGAGTGAGAATGCAGTATGACCTGCCACTCCGTGCTCCATACGCACCTCCCACTGTGCCACCTCAATGGGCCGAAATAAATCCTTCCTCTTTTAGGATGCTTTTGTCAGGTATTTTCTAACCACCACGAGAAAATTAT
>CM053762.1:43993105-44033286 GCA_028658305.1 Pachyuromys duprasi | reverse complement strand
CGGATGGGGCCCATGATAACTTGGTGTAGGGCTGAAGACCCTATTCAGGGAAACAGGGACTGTTTCAGTCATGATCTTGATGGCTGACTCTTTGACCCTCCCCCATACAAGCCGGGGAGTGACAGACTGGCTAGATCCCAGGGGAGGACTTTGCAGCCAGCCCTGAGGAGACAGGATAAGCTGGGGTGGGATGGAAGGGAAGGAGGTCCTCCCCTGTTGGTGGACTTGGAGGGGGCGGGGAAGAAGGAGATGAGGGAGGGAGTGGGAGGGTAGGAGGGAATGGGGGAGGGGGCTACACCTGGGATGCAAAGTACCCAACCTGTGATTGAGATTAAAATAAATAAATTAAAAAAAAAAAGAATAGGAGGGGGAAAGTATAGCCTTTGTTCCTATCACAGGGCTTGCTAATCAAGTGTCAGGACTCCGTGTTTGCTTAGCTGCTAATATGTGCAAAGCCCTCTCTTACATTATCAGCTCAGCCGAACTTCCTAAAAACCACACAGTAGTGCAGCCTTTTTCTTTCTGCAGAGAAAACGAATATTCTAATAGCTTAATTTACTTATGCAAGGATAGGTTGTGCGCAGCCAAGTCACGACTGAAGCTCAGGCCCCTTCATTTCTGTGACTCACTTTTAATAGCACTGTGCCTAGTGACATAAATTGCTTTTTGTTCATTTTTAATTTTTCTTTAAAAATTGCCTTTACTTCTCTGTCTCTGTCCCTCTCTGTGTATCTATGTGTATGTGTCTGAGTATATGCCTCATGAGTGGGTGCCCATTAAGGCCAGAAGAGGGCGCTGGATTCCTGTAGCTGGGGTCACAGGAGGTTGTAAGACCACAGCCACGGGTGCTGGAAACTCATCTCTGGACGACCAGGAAGCTGTCTTAGCTGCTGAGCAATCTCTAGCTTCCCTTGGTTCGTTTTCTTCTTGATGTGTCAGCAGGAAAGAATTGAACCGCTGTTCATGTCGTTCCCTTCTCAGTTTCCTCCCTGAGCGTTATAATGCTAGCTTTTGTAAACAAAGCCTCAGTCTCGTCTCATTCATGCCTCCCAGTGACTTAAATTCAGAGACTGGAAAAACACATTTCTTAAAAATTCTCACGAACCCAACCAAGGTTTCAGAAGTGTAATAGAACCTTCTTCAGAGGCAGGCACTTAGCTTTCAGAAGTGTTTGCTTCATGTGTGTGTTTATTGCAAGGAGGTGATTATCATGTGAAAGAATATTAAGCACACCAGTGATAATTGCTCTATCTTTGAATTTTAAAATGTCACTTATTATTTTGAGCAGTTAATTTTACAGTCACAATTGGGACAAAAAACTACTTAGTGCTATGAAACTGTGCCCCAAGAATTTTCTAAGAAGTGTTTGCATGAAACAAAAGACCAGTTGACAGTGCTGTGTGGAACAGTGGTGAGATGCATATTTCATGATGTTGAAAGATGCTAACATATCATGTGCTAAACGGAAATACACAGACCTGAGATAGACACTGCAAGGCATTCATGTTTGGTAAGTTGTCTCAAGACTATTACTGATAGCGGAGCTTTAAAATTATTTAATCACCTATCAATGCCCATCATAATCTTCATAGCCCTTTCTCAGGGATGGTCTAGTATGCTGTCTTTCCTTATACAATTAAAATAATGTTTCAGAGGAATTTTTTTTATTTAAATGACTACTTGGAACTGTACTTTTACATAGGAATTGCTTGCCTCTTTACCAAGCTGCTCCTGGAGGCGGCTATTAAAACTCTCTTTCACTAACTGGTTGTTTTGGCACATGGATACAACTGTAATCCATCAGCAATCTAAGGATTCCTGGCTCTTCGGAGATCACCCGATGTCTTTATTGAGAGCAGTTTAAGGAGAAGGTTGGGGCTCACTTTCATTTGGGGCACATCTGTAGATTTCTCAAATGAGTGTTCCCCAGGCTCTTACCTTCTGCTGTGAAAGAGGTGGCTACACTCTTAGGCAGCATGATTTTAACCCCAGCACTGAGGAGGCAGAGGCAGGAAGATCTCTGTAAGTTTGAGGTTAGCCTGGTCTACAAAGCAAGTTCATGACAGCCAGAGCTACACAGAGAAACCCTGTCTCCAAAAACTTATAAACAACAACTGGCTACAAGGCATTTGTGCAGTTCACAAAGGTAGTTGCTGGCGCATAGCAGGATTGGTGCAGGAATTGGCTAGACAGCACTATGGATAGATATGTCTTCTTTTATTTTGCTGATGGGGCCAAGATTGTTGGATTTTATGTTTTTCTACCTCATCCCATAGTACTCCAATGAATGTAACTTTTTACTCACACTTTTCTCTGCCATTTCATTGCTTTAGTTTCAATCTCAGTTACGTCCTTATTATATTTTTGTGAGAAAGTCACATGAACTTTCTTAGTGATGACATTAGAACAAGTAAAGAGTCCTTTCACAGTTGGTCACAGTGACGAAACAAGTTTAAAAATCAAATCTATTTCACTGAACAGTGAGGAAAAATAAAGCAATCCCAGATAAAATACTTACCTACCAACAGTCACTGAAAGTAATACTAAAAAAATGATGAAAATTGTTTTTATGATAATTAAAGAAAATACACAGTGTACTGTAGTTTCCTATTTTATTCGTCATGAAGAAGCATAGTGCATTTGTCTTATGTTTGCACTTACTTATTGTGACTGCAAGAACACAGCAGACTTAGAACCTTTTTGGCTATGATGTTGAATGATCTAGACTCTAAAATATAGTAGAGTATTAATGAGAACCTGAGGACTCTTTAACACTCTAAAGAACCTTGCGTACATTATTATATTTTTAAAAAGTTGAATGAGGAAGCGAATTGATCACCTAACCTTTGACCAAATTGTGTTCTGAATTCAGGGATTTCCATGTGTGTGGAAGTAATAGAGGATACTATCTTAGGTATTTGGAGCTCATATGATACAGAGAACAATTGGTATTTCATAGAGATTTCATGGGAAATTTAGTAATGGGCAATAATTCTTTGAAAAAATAGATACTAAATGACAAGATGATGAATTTTGTCATTAGTCCATTTACTACTCCCCGAAGGGTGAATAGAATATCATAGTCTAAGTTTAAATTAATTGATTCATAATTTGTACAACTTTGCTAAATAGCAATCTAAATTGGCCCAGTAATAAGGCACTGTTAAGGACTCCTCATGTGCTCTCTATCTGACAGCCACTGCTGGGTATGGCACACGTGCAGTCTTTCTTCCCACAGGAGTGGACAGGATGTGTATTAATATTCCTGTCTAAAGGGGAGACATTTGGTAATTAGACTGGGTTAGAAAGCAGCACACGTAGACAGTACTAGAAGTGCTTCCTAGCCTCGTTCTGGGAAGCGTCCTCACCAGTTAGGGAACCCATCCTGTGTATGCACACAGCACCGTGTTTCTGTTGTCACAGACTGTCCCGCACCTTCAGCTATTATGATTATTAGGATTTTGAGACGTGTTCTTGCTGTGTCGGCCTGGTTGGATTGGTAGTCACCATGTAGTCTAAGCTCCCACCCACAGGGTTCCTCTCCCCCAAGTGCTGAGATTACATACATGCACCATCACACCCAGCTCTGCCCTCTTTATTCTGGAGATTATTTTTCAAAAAGCTTCAGAGTAATGACAAAGTTGATTAGTAAGTTCAGAGATCTCTCCTGTATCCTCTATTCCCATACATTCAGAGCTTCCTCAACCATCAAACTTCTATACAAGAGGCTATACTTGTTGCAACTGATGGACCTCTTGGGATACATTATCATCCACAGTACATATTTTGTGCTGTGGTTCATTCATGGTACTATGTGGTTATTTTTTTTTGACAAATATAACAAATATTTCCAATTACAGTATACAAATACTTTTTTTTTCTTATTCTAAAAATCCTGTTTGTCCTGGCCCATCCTTCCCTACCCCTGATAGTTGACTGTCTCCATGGATTTGCCTTCTGCAGAATGTCATATATTGAAGCTGTGCAGTAGAACGTCTTTCTGATTGTCTTCTTTCACTACGGGACACTCATTTAAATTTTCCCCATATCATTTCATGGTTTGATACTCATTTCTTTTTGCACAGAATAATATCCTGTTTTTATCTTCCTGTGTTTATCTTCCCATTAACCTACTGAAGGGCATCCTGGCTGCTCCCTGTGACTGTTTTATTTTAATTCTGTTCACATGTGTCTTTCCTCTGTTGCCTTCCCTCTTTCCTCAATGAACCCTTAGTTTCACAGTCTTGGTGTCCACAAGACCTATTATGGTGGGTTACAAATGTTTCTACCTTAATAGGTATGACCTGGAACACCCCAGTGCTTGCCAGCCCATGAGGATGTAAGAGCTAACAGAGGCATGAAAAACCCATGTCTTTGCTGCACTTTTCCTGAATAGTTTTTTGCTTTTCTTTTTCCAAGTTCCTGAGTATGTTTCCGTGTGTCAAGATGCACTGACTACTCAATGTTGGCTGGCTGTCAGGTTGCCTGAAGATACTGTCCTTCACAGGGGACCATTAACCCCAAAGGAGACCCCATTCTTCTATCCATACTAAATATGCATGCCTCTAAGCTTGCAGAACCCGGAGGATGCCATTCCAAATCTAAGTGTGTCTTGCTCAGTTTATTTTAATTTTCCGTTGGGTAGGAAAGCAATGATTTGTTAACGTGGGGGTAAAAATTTCAAAAGCAAATTTGAAAAACTTTAAATTATCCATTTATTTACTTTGTGTCTTGGTGTGTGGGGGTGTGGGTGCCTATGGTGTGTGGGTGTTTAGAGGTCAGAAGACAACACTCGGGGATCCATTCTCTCCTTTTCCTATGTGGGCTCCCCGGACTGAACTCAGGTCATCAAGCTTGGCAGCAGGCACTTTTACTCACTGGGCCATCTGGCTGGCTTGCTTTGTGTTTAATTTTATATTTCATCAAAATTACATGGTAGGCTGATAGTTTATTATTATTTTTTAAGACAGCTTTCCATCACTGTAACAAACACCTGAGCTTATCAATTTTTTTTAAAGAAAATGTTAATTTTTAAAACTGGAGATGTAACGAACGCAATGTTTGCTAGCATGGGTACCACAAAAGGAAGTTTTATTTTTGTGTATCATTTGGGGGTTTACAACCCAAGATCAAATGACCCTATTCCTCTGTGCCTGTGGCAAGGTAGTGCTTCATAGCAAGGGACTCCTCAGCACATGTCTTGGATGCTGAAAATAGAGATGCGATCAAGGTCCTATTATCACCTTCAAGTGCCAAGTGACCTGAAGCCAGCTTACTCACAGCCATCTCCTAAACTTGCCATAACAGTGCTGAGGACCAAGTTGTAACATGAGGGACATTGAGGGACATCCTAGCACCAGCAATAACAATAGGAAATTAGACTTACATATGTGTGGGAAATTGCCTCTTGCCCTAGGAGGATCAAAATACACAAGCTCTCCCTCCATTCTTTGCTTTTTGGATAGTAATGATTGCAACGAAGCATGCCAACACCAGCACTTTGGAGAGAACTGCCATTGTGTTTTATTTAAGAAGGCTAGAAGCTCTTCTGTTAGAGATAGGTTGGTAATCTCTGCCAGGTATGTGCTTTCTCAAACAAATATGAAGAAGTTGGTATTTTCTTCTTGGTAGTAGAAAAGATATGTTTGGCGTAATTCAGAGTGATAGCAAAGAACTGGGAAAATAAGGGCTATAAGCAGAAATTAGATGGTCACGTTTTGACCAGAAAGTCTAGCATTTACTTGAAAGTTCCATAAAAGAACTGCTTAATTGACAAGATTGGCAAGATTCTGAGTACCTACGCTTGCTCACTAGGCCCAGACAATGACCCTTTTGAAGGAGACATGACAAGAATTCCTTACATACTTTGGTATTTTGATTGAAACTATGTGGCAACCTTAATTTTGAAATAGAGTTTGCTGTCTTTGGTTATTCTTTTAGGCAGCATTATGTAATACTCAATTGGTCTCCTTTACCATGCAAATCAGTTTATGTTTATACCCACTTATGAGGCACCAGATAGAGCCAGATTTTAAACTCTGATTTAGATAACTCTTTAATAAAGGCGTGAGATGGATACAGCATTTGAGCCAGGTATATCTAACTAAAGATCATTTCATATTATGACATAATGTGTTTCTGTTGCCTCAACCCCAAATGTGATATCATTAACTGTGCTGTATAACCTCAACTGGCCTTCTCCCCTGCATGTATAGAGATACCTAAAGAGAAGTCCCTCCTTCCCAGAGCCACCATTTTACCTTTAGTGTTGCTTAGCAGAGGTCCTAGTGTGTTGCCCGCAGGGTTGGCTGTTTTTGTCACCTTTGCATACTGAGTGCTTATAAAGAGCCACCAGATATAGGATTGGTCTGTAGGCTGTCGTTTTGTTCTGACGACAGTGTCCTTTGCTTTACTGAAGTTTCATGAGGTCCCATTTATTGATTGTTGATCTTAGAGCCTGTGCTGTTGATGCTCTGTTCAGGAAGTTGTCTCCTTGTGCCGATGAGGTCAAGGCTCTTCCCCACTTTTTCTTCTAACAGATTTAGTATGTCTGGTTTTAAGTTGAAATCTTGGATCCATTTGGACTTTAACTTTGTGCAGGGTGGTAAATATGGGTCTATTTGCATTTTTCTACATGCATGTAGACATCCAGTTAGACCAGCACCATTTGTTGAAGATGTTGTCTTTTTTCTGTTTTATGGTTTTGGCTTAGGGGTTATCTCTGACATGAACTCAGTGGTCGGCTCTTTGAATGCCTCCCTCCTAGGTGGGTGTAGCCTTGCCAGGCCACAGAGGAAGATGATGCAGCCAGCCTTGATGAGACCTGATAAGCTAGGGTCAGATGGAAGGGGAGGAGGTCCTCCCCTATCAGGGGACTAGGAAAAGGGCATAAGGGGGACTCTGTCTTACTTGCCTGACAGGCTCATTGCCTGGTCACTGCTTTTGATGTTTTCTTCTCTCATTTTGTTTTGTTCAATGCTTGAGAGTTGAGTTGCCTGGGGAACAGCTCTATTCTTTGGTCTTTGAAATTCTTCTCCATCCAAGAACTTGTTTGAAAGAAGAGGTTGGCTGCAGAAGTGAACCAAGCCTTTATGTCTCTTTATTTGAAGTACTGGTTGATTTTTTTTTTTGTCTACATTTCTCAATTTGAGTTTGGCCCAATATACTTTATTGAATAGAGACAAGCACAAATCTTAGGCTTACTCAGATTCTAAAACATAGGTAGGTCTTTCCAGGTAACGTGCTTAGCTCTTAAAAAATAGCTTTTAAGTGAGCAATAATTTGTATCCTGTTTGACTCTTGGGCTGAACTGGAGTGCGAGCAGAGTTGTATGTGTCTCATGTGGGAACTTGAGCTTGAATGTGAATTTTCTCCTCTCACCCGCTCCCTGGCTTTATGAACACTGACAGGAGCGTCTCCTGCATCTCCCAAGGGCTGGTTTGTTGTTGTTGTTTCTTGTTTGTTTGTTTTTTCTTTCAGGTCTTAATTTATCTGCCAATAAATTAGGGTTAATTTGAACAATAGTTCCAAGTGAGAACATGAAGCAATCACATATCTTTCTGCAGCTCTTTCCGGAGGACAGAGAATAGGTAGTTGCCACTTGTGTGACCTACCTTCAGAAGTGTTCTGAGAAGCCAGGAAACATATAAAGGAACACCACGCACCATCCAAGCCATGTTGACTGCTGATCAAGTGGTCTGTTTACTTGGTTTTTTATCGCATGTAGTAGTTTTCCAAGTTCATATTGTACTTTTTTCTCATACAACTGAAACAAATGTGGCAGACTGTTTCTCCCATTTTATAGATAAGAACACGTGCTATAGTTACGTCCTATCATAACCATGTGTTTCAGAACATTTGCTTGTGAAACAATTACTTGCACACATTCTTTGAAAATGTAATGCATTTATTTATGTGTGTGCCAAAGGCTTCGACTCTCCACTGTTACACCTGGGACATTTTATTGTACACATTTAAACTGGGTAGTATATGGAAAACTTTCCCTCTTCATTGATTTTGTAAAGGCAGTCTGCTTATATCCAGCTTTCCAGGAAGAAATGACATTTATAATGCTGGTGTTTGAGATGACTCATCTGGTAAGAGGTTTCTTTAGCAAATGCACACATGTGCATATGTACATCACTAAGCTACATAGTTTCACATTCATGCTCATACTAAGAAACATGGCAGTATAAGCAACTCTTATTACTTCTATTACTTTGGCGTCAGTCTGTAAGAACACCAAGTTTCTTTCTTTCTTTCTTTCTTTCTTTTTTTCAGATTGGCTTTCCTGAGTAGACTTATTTTTACTTCTCTAAATAATTTTGAAGATAGGCATTGTTTTTGACTGTAGACTGTGTGGCAATGTGAATGATGGGGAATTTCCTTCTAATAAAACTGGGGAGATAATTAAGCCTATCTGTGGCTATTTGCAAAGTGTCTGCCACTCAATTAGGAAATAAGGTGGATGGCCTATTTCCCTTTTTCATATAAAAGAGACACTGTTACCTAAAGGACAGGTAGAAATGCATAGGCTTTAAATGAAAGATTATCCTAAAACTTGCAGGATTGAAGATTCTAGGGAACTTTCAAGGTATTTAGCATGTATTCCAAAGAGCTAGGATTGGCTTCTTGGGAAAGAAATCCTTTGTTGGATGGAATAGCCGTTAAGGTACTTATAAGTACTGTGGTGTCTGTGTATAACAGTCATCTTTAAAATTCAAAATGCTTTTCTTTTGATATTCGTTTCTCTTGTGAGAGCTACACCTCAGTGGTTCCTCACCAACTGTCTCAGGGAACCTGCATGTGTGTGTATATTCATGATCTCAAATATAAGTCCTGTGGATGTAGAAAAAAAAAACCCTATTGATTACAAAGCTTTTCAGTTACGCTATTATTTAAGGGAAGCTGTTTCCCCAAAGTCTGGAGCGAAATTATAGCAGGTGCAGTTTCAAGCCTCTACAATTATCCCAGATTACCTTTTCAATAAGATGTTGACAGCTATGTGAAAACAATCTCACGAGGCTGACATTTGGAAGCAGACAGGTGCTGAACACTGTATTATCACAATAGCAATGGGTTGGGAACAAGAATACTCTTAATGTTATTGATGGAGAGTTATTGATTTTTCTGCCTTACAAATATTTAGCTCTCTCAAAGGTCCCCATTAGACAATAAGACTAATCTAGGGACCATAAGTAGTCACACCTGCAATTAGTGTTACCTCTTCGCTGAAGATCAAGGAACATGGGAAGTAGAGAGTAGGTCTCCATATTTACAAGAACCAATACCAGTAAGGACACATTGGTGGAAGATGCTAGAAGTCCTTTCACTTCCATATACAGGAAAATCGTGAACATTCATCACTAACTACATGTGCAGAGCTAGGGAAAATGTTTGTCATTTCCTTTCTTAATCTTAGAGTTTATTTATATAAAACGTGTCCCCACAGGGTCCCCTGAGTATGTAGTCCTCAGCCTGGGGTACTCTTTTGGGATGCTGTGGGAACTCTTAGGAGGTTGGGTCTAAGTGAAGAGGCTGGATTGGTCAAGGGGTAGATCTTGAGACTTATAGCCTGGGCCTGCCTTCCTGTGTCCTCTCTGTTTCACAGTCTACAAGGATTTAAGCGAGAAGTCTCATGCTCCTTGCTGCAGACGCTATGCCTGCCTGTAATGTACTGACGGACAGCCGCTGATGCTATGCTTTGCCAGTCATGATGGACTATACTCTCAAATAAGGAGCCAAAACCAAACCAAAGCAAAACCAACCCCTTTTTTTTCCCTTGGGTCACTCTGTCAAGTATTTGGTCACAGTGAGGAGAAACACGATGAATACACCCTTCCACACCACTCTAGTGACTTTACTACCACACACTTAGCTCAGTTCTACCTCAGATGTGAAAACAAGCCTAGTGAAATTCAAAGATATGCAGCTGTTTATTTTCTATATACATTTAAGAAGTGTTAAAAAACAACAACCATGAGACAGACAGGTAAAGATGTCTCTGTAATCAAATATTTAATCTCCTAAAAACCTTTGCCTGCTTAAAATAAAGCCCTTGTAAATAATACACAATGCCAAATACAACGAGGTCATTGCAGACAGGGCCATCCCCTTTCTCAGTAGATGCAGGTCACATGTCTTGATATTTCCATGTATTAGCTTGTTTAATCCTTGTAAGTCAGCAGGGAATGTCGTTAATTTTGGAGGTATTGCATTCACAGGCGGGTTAGGTAACTTGGCCCAAGCAACACAGCTACGTCGTGACAGAGTTTGGCTTTGTATACAGACAGCATGACTGGAGTGTTTACTCTGTCTCTCCTGAGTCATATGTCTTCCATCTACACAGAAGTAAGATTTTTGCTTCCCAAAGTATGGCCCTTGGATGAACAACAGGACCATCCTCTGGCATTACTTGTTAAGATTGCACCTGGAGCCCTAACTTTAGACTTACAGAATCTAGGTGGAAGAAAAGATTACCACATGGTTCAGACACATGCTTACATAAGGGTCCCAAACCAGTGCTGTATGGAGAGAAATGTGTTTGCAAATAGTTTAGAAAAAAGCAAGTGCTCTATTTCAGTTCAACTGCCTTGCCATTTTCTCTCAGCTTTTGAATGTGTTGGCAAGATGGCAGTACATAACTGAGCTATTCTCTGTGTTCCTATTCTTGAGGACCAGGCAGCTTCCTGGAAAACGGCTAACTCTGGAAAGGGCTGGGCCTGCCGCTTGCCTCACCGTCACCTTGGTTAACTCTTTCTCCTTCCCTCATGACAATTTGTTTGATTTGGGTGCGGCCTTTAATGCTGCTCCACAAAATCCCATTCCTTTGTGTCCTTTGTGTGGTTTTCTCATGTGTTTTTTTTTTCCCCCTGCCCTGGCTGAGTTTGTCCTTTGACAGGCCTCTGACCGTCCCATCTCCACAGCATCCGGTCCCCTGACTGTCGCTCTGCAGAGGCTCTGCAGAGGCTCTGCACTGTCTTTTTATAAAGATAACTACATGCCCTGCATGCAGGACCATGCCCTTCAACTCCTTCTCCTGCTGCCATTGTGTCTGAGCTGGAGATGAATAGCTTTCTTGGAAATTGGCCGCAGAATGTCTTTCTCCACTAACGTTTCAATGCAGATGTGTGTGTGTCTCCCTACCTGCGTTTCTGCGGCAGCCCCTGGGCCTCTTTGTTCTTCATGTGGGAGCATAGGTTGGCCGTCTTTCTCAAAGTTAAAACCAACAACTTAACCTGTCATGAGGAATGAATCATTTTACCTTGGGTCATTTCCAGGAAAACTAGGATATATGTGTGTTCTTCTTCAAAAACCAGTGCCAGCATATTTTACACATGATATTGTCTTAAAATGATTGTTACTTTGCTTGGGTATTTGAGCATCCTGATTGAATAGTGACTGCATCTAATCACATATAATGAGTTACAGAGAGATGTCTGGCAAGTCACCTTTATAGTCCACGTGTTTTATCTAGGCATCCTTTGGATGATATGATTACAGTATTGAACTTGGTGAAATAAGGAACAATTTTCCAAGGCTGGATATTACTTCATAGCTTCATTGGTGTCAATTATATTGCAATCTAAAAATAGTACTAAGTTGAGGGTGGATGCTCACACCATAATCCTGGCACTTAGAAAGCTGCTGGAGGAAGATTCTATAGGGCTGAGGCCAATCTGGGTGTCCTGGAGCAACAGTGAGTTCCAAGATAGAGTGAAACTTCCTTAAAAAGTCAACAGTTTTCTGGTAGCCTCATATCTTCCTATCATTTGCCTGCTAACATGGACTTTGTGATAGGAGTATGCAGACAAAAAAAAAATCAATGCTGTTATGGTTTTCTAGGACCTGACTCTTGGCAGTTATGAGAATCAGACTCATTCTGGGGGAGCACCCAGGCAATGAAGGGAGTCTGTGTAAGTGATTTTTCTTTCCAGCACAAGTGAGGGGTAAGACTTTCAGCCTGTGATGTGGCTACATGTAGGCTCATGCTTTATCCTTATGTAGTCTGTAGGCCTTTAGACATTGGGACAATTGTCTAGTTAATATTTTGCTACAGTTTTGAGTTATGAATAAAAGATGCCTGGAATGTTTTATTAAAAGCCAGAGAAATCATAGTTTTAAACAAAAACATGATTTGGAGGCTTGATTTTTATTTTTTCCTCTTAATAGTGAAAGACCAACTATGTTACTGAGGGAAAACCACTTATTTGTATGTGGAACACAACTAGTATAGAGATCATGACTAAAATAAAGGCTCTTCTAATTTTCTAGAATTAAGGTTTTTCTGATACTTTTAGCATTTTGTTCATCTTTAGGCCACAAAATTATAATTTTATTATTTTTATATGAAAACACTTGAAACACAAAAATTTTAAATCAGATATTCATAATTCTTGCTAGTGCTTTTCATTAACAGCTTGTGTCTGCCTCCCCTCCTGATTGTTGAGATTAAAGGTGTTTACCAGTTTGTGAACACCCAGCTTTATTTAGCATTATTTGATAAAGAAATAGGCACAATTACGTTGACCATGGATAGATTTTTATTAATGTCTGATTGTATGAAAGTCTGGCTGAGAATAACAAAATGCTATCTCTTGTTTTTACTTAACGAATATCCCACAGAGGTTAGAGTGTGCTGTCGAGCATTGTAGTAACCTACGCTGAACCTTCATTAGTTATGAGGTGAAGTAGGGGCTTGAAGAGGAACACGCTGAGTTGCAACAGGAACTTGGTTGAAAGGGCTGGAGGAAGAAAGAGGGCTTTGGTTGCTGTGGTTGAGCAAGTTAGCCACTGGGCAGCTGGACTGAACTTACTTAGCATCACTCTGAAGGGTGTTCACGGTTGCTACCACCATGTGAAAATGATGCTCAGTGCAAGAAAAAAAAGTATCTATTGTGTTTAAACAGAAGGTCATCTTTCTAGAAATCTTTCAGATTTGCTTTTTCTCCTGAACCAAATCTGTGATCTTCTTGTAAAAATCTAGATGAACCCATTTCTTTCGTCTGGATAAAAATAAAAACTGTTAGTTTCTGTCTCTCATAATTGCACAACCACCCTCTTCATTATGTCGGCCAAGCTCATTTTTCTAATTGTTGTTGAATGGTCATCTTTCCTTGCAACGCTACAAATCTTCCAAATGAAAGGAAAAAAAAATCACAAGAAGGAAAATGGCACTTGCGTGCTGTGCCAAAGGGAGATTTGGAAAGGTGAAACAGCTGAGCTCACTGGATACTTATTGATGTCATCTGCCTTTGAAGAAGATTTTTAACGAGTGCTTTTTCTTGTTGATTGTTCTGGAATTCAGCTGAAGAGCAAATTACCTTTAATTTGCTAAAGAAGAGATGAATCCAAAAGGGCCTTTTCTATTTCTGAGTCTACTGCCCCTGCCTCTTTTAATAAGCCCTTCCGTAATGGACCAGACAGGACTCTGGGGTACATATTTATTTGAAGAACCAAAGCTTTCATAAATTACTGTGTTGACTGTAGCCTTCAAGCATCAATGACCTAACATGGTACAGAAATATTTAGTAAAAATGGAAACACATCCACAGCATGTCCACAGTGAGCTCTAAAGGTGGAGTATAGTATGTGACTTATGAATATGCAATCTTAGTGCTTCATAGTCCCCTTCAAAAAACAGTTAATTAAGAATATATCAAAATTGTAGTCTCTAACATAAATGTTCCATTCCCAGAAAGAGAAGCATTGTGACATAAAAAATAACCAAGAATAGGGACATCTTCTCTTGAGAGGACAAGTTATAGTAACATTTCTGGTTTAAAATCACAAAATTCAACATGGAAGGGAAATTTATTGGTCTGACTTTTCTGAGCATATTTACTTGAATTTCACCAAGTAGGAAAGCATATGTTATCGACATCTTGGTCTAGTGTTTAGGGATGCAGTCTCACCAACTGACAAAAGGGACTTACAGATGCAGTGGCTATTTCCTTAATGAGATTCAAGATGAAATCTATTATTATGCACAGATGCGCAATGACATTTACCAAGCATGTGCTGATGTTTTTGAATAGGCCCACTGCTCAAAATGTGCCAACCTGCAGGAAATCATGTCACCACAAAGGGTTGCCGGCCAATCCATCTCAGCAGCATGACAGACACTGAAGTTTTTGATTTATTCCCTCATATGATGTATTTGGAGACTTGCCGCTGTGAAATGGACCCCTCTGTGGGTTGTAAGCTCACTGAACATGGATCGTATTAAAGTCAGTGTCTCCCCAGTCTGTTGTCCTCCCTTAAAGAATCACAAACTACCTATTTTGTTTTTATTCTACTTCTTTGCTGGGCTTTGATGTCAATTAAATAATATGGTGCTGTTTGTAATAGTAAGGGCTCTCTTGAGATGGAGAGTGGAAAAGCAGTAATACCTTAGAACACTAAGCAAGAATATGTATGAGTTATTCAGTATTTATTGGCCCTTTACTGTATATCAAAAGATAGAAATAAAACATGAAGTCGCATTTCTTGCATTCAAAATCTTCTGCCATAAGGCAATGCTTTGATCTTTGTACCTTAATACCATATACTAAGTAATTCTTCATCTTAATTTTCTGTGTAAGCCTCACAGCCCATATAAACCTGGATGTCCTTTCCCAGAATGCTTTTTTCTATACTGAGTCAGTGAAGCAAGTCTGCGAACTACTCTGAACTGTCCTTTCTGAAGCCCATTAGAATTCATTAGAATTCACCTACAGATCAGCTAAATTTGCCAGCTATATATTTATATTAAAGGCCACTGATGACTGAACTATATTTTCATGTCATCTGTTCCTTAAATAGAACTCAGTACTTTCCCTTCCACACCCCTGTTAAAAGCTATCATTTGTGGAGAGCTAACTTCAGCATACTTGTCACACTTAAGAGTTCTTCTCAGTGGCTTCCTGTTCAGGCTGTTAGTTTTCAGGGTGGGGATAGGGTTGTCACAGAAGCCTTCCATGTCCCTCTTTCACAACGGTGCATTTGCAGTCATCAATATCTCTGCAGAAGTAGCTTCCTTGCTCTTCCCAGTCCGAGGGAGCTCAGATCATGGGCTTCCGTGGTATCTGGTGACAGAACAGACCCCAAAATGGCCGTGGCAGCAGTAGGATCATGAACTCAGAAAATGCCCTCACAAGCAGCTAGGACCACAGATATCCAAGTCTTTTTTGTTGTTGTTCAATTCTTCTCTTATACATTACATCCTGACTACAGATTCCCCTCCCTTTACTCTTCCCAGTGCCTCCTTTTCTACCTCCCCCTCCCCCTGATCCTCCAAATCCCTCCAGAAAAGAGCAGGTATCTCATGGATATCAAACGAATAAGGTATAGCAAGTTATAACACTTGGCAAACCCTCATATCAAGACTGGATGAGGCAACCCAACCCGGTAGTAGGAAAAGAATCCCAAGAGAATCAAAATGAGTCAGAGACACCCCTTTCCCACTGTTAGGACTCCCACAAAAACAGCAAGATACACAACCATAATATATATGCGGAGTACTTAGCACAGACCCATCCATGCAGGCTCCCTGACTATCACTTCAGTCTCGGTGAACCTCTACGAGCCCCAGCTTAGTTGATTCTGTGGTCTGTGTTCTCCTGGTGTCCTCAACCTCTCTGGCTCCTACAATCCTTCCTCCCCCTCTTTAAATTGAGTCTTAATTGCCAATCCTTTCAACTCTTATAATGGATCTCAGTTCCATTCTTGATAAACCAGAAAAAAAAGACTCTTAATTCAGGAGACATTATCTTATGATTGTTTCAAATTTAACTTGACATAGAGCAATTAAGACTGTAAGGTTAAGAAAATGAGCTTGCAGCATTGACACGACAATGGAGAACATTTGTGATCTCATTTTTTTGTTGCTCGCTCTATCTATCTATCTATCTATCTATCTATCTATCTATCTATCTATCTATCTATCTATCTATCTGTCTGTCTGTCTGTCTGTCTGTCTGTCTGTCTGTCTGTCTGTCTGTCTGTCTATCTATCTATCTATCTATCTAGCTAGCTAGCTAGCTATCATCGATGAGGTTTCTCTCTAGCCCAGGCTAGCTCTATCTTGAAATGCAGATAAAATGTGGTGATGAATATATTTAGCATTCCAGTCCAAGGTGAAATAGGGAGCCACTGAATGAGTTGTGAGTAGCAGGGAGCTTCTTTTCCTTAAAATGAAGTGGCTTTTTTACTGTCTCTAACTGTGTCTCATAATCACTTCACAACGTGATTACATGATCTTTAATATCCTAATGTTAATATAATACTTATATTTCATATTTTTTACAACAGAACTTGCATTTTAGACTTTACATACCTTCTATTAAATCCTCTTTCCACTGCTGCTATGTTAATCAGAAATTCATCTATTTTCTAGAAATCACTTCCACTTTCCTTCCTTCTCTTCTGCCTAGTGCACCTTTGCCACAGGCCAGGGTTGCCATAGTTGACCTAAGCTTTATTTATTCACTATTATTTTTTCTTTCTTCCTTATGATAGACATGATAAATGATAGTCATAGAGTAAATAAATTTCAACCAGTCAACACAAATGCAAAACCAGCCACCAGCCCTGGGGCCAAGAAACAGCTGGATGACTTCCTTCAGGGTGTTCACCGGAAGGGCATGGTGGCACGTGGGCAACACACACGGCAGTGGCCAGAGGTCTCATGATCAGTTCAGCAAATAACAGGGACAGAGCTGCTGGATAGCCTGGGGTGGGGGGGGGAGGCAGCCCAGTGACTGTTGGGGTGGGAGTTCTTTCAGGAGGGTTCTCGCCTATTTTTTCTTATTTCCACGTTCCACATTGCTGCTGGCAAATCCCAACCCTCAAATAACAGCATTTTTTTAAAATGGAAGTGCATCACTATACTATTCCTGGTAATTTAGTTTTGGCTTATCACAAAGAAGATAATGCAGTGCATTGCTGTGAACAAAGTCTGTGAGAAGAAAGAGTAGGGCGCCCTGCATCCTATTTTTATTCCCAGAGATTGTTAGTCTGCAAAATCTATGTTTTGGTGTTTATGGACTTTAGCAAAAAGAAGCTAGACAGAGATAGAATTCTGTGTAAGTTAAAGTGACTGACTTGAGCTTCCATGGACACCCACTCCAGCTGTCCTCAGTAGCTGCCCTTGCTAGAGTCAGGACACTGTGCATAGCTGTAACTTTCAAAAAGGACCTCTTTAACACCGTTGTGAGTTACTTTGCATGAAGGCTAAGTCAGTGGAGAGAAGTGCAGGACTTTCTGAATACACACAAAAGGCGTCAGTCAACACAGAGGGCAGTTCCAGGAGACTCCATTTAGCAGGAAGGCAATTCCAGATGCCCAGAGAATGTGGTCAAGATGTTCCAAACACCTTGGAAGCCTCTGATTACTTTGAAACCATGTATCAAAATCTGAGGTTACTTGTGTTTATGTGAGTTAAAGCAATCCTCCCCACCTCAACTACTTCATCAAAATTATATTCCTTTTTGATTCTAAAAGGAATTTTAGAACATGTGAATTTTGAACATTTAATAAAGGTCAGCAAAGCTACCAATAGGGAACAGATACATAAACTAAAGGAAACTAAATTTAAGAAGTACATATTTGTAAAAGGAACTAGGTTTGGTGTTAGAGTAAAACTGAGTATTAATTATTATATATATAATCTGAGCAGTAAATTAGCCTTCGTGAGACTCAGTTTAGGTACTAATGGAAAGTAGATACAGGCCTGCATTGCACTGCAGCAAATATTAAAATTAAACAGGCATTTAGATCATGGAATGTATTTAGTAGATGTTCTCATAAAGCTATCTCATATAATCATTATTGTTATATCATCAAATCTTTTTAAATACATCAGTATTCATTAGATCTTTCCAGTATCCTTAACTTTAAAATGTCAAGTCCAGTTAAAAAATCATTTTGTTAATTGTCTTCCAACAATTTTCAAAGCTTACTTCTTGTACATTTCCTGAGTTTTTTAATTATTATATTTGTGATCTGAGCAGTTAATGTTTCTGTGCAAGGTATAAAGTGAGGCAGAGTTTAGTAGAAAGAACTGTATAATTTCTCCTTGCTTTGTTACTGGCTAATACAATACACTTTATCCTTTCAAATAGAGAATATCATAGCAGCACTCACAGTGAATTTTTTTCCTATTAAATTTGCAATAATGATGGTTTTCATCTACAGTATCCAGTTGTATAGTTTCTCCTCTTCACAAAATACACAAATTATCATCAACATATTAAATCAGTTAGTCATTAAAAACATAACTTTCCTAGGAAGAAAATTTAAAGCATATTCTTTAAATAAGCAGGGAACCAATTTGTACAGTGGAGATTGGTGTGCACAGCTGCATGGTCTCCAGCAAATGGTCTTTTCTAATTAGGAAGCATTTGTCTCAGACATTTGGCAGCTGAAATTTAGCTTGAGGAAAACATATGCCCTTACAATGTTGAGAAGCAGTTGTGAGTTCCATGGAGTCCCTCAAGGTCTCTTCCAAGCCCCTGATTCTGTCAGTCTTAGTATTTGAGCATTCATAGATGAGTTAAGCATAAAGAAGGGAAAAGCAGCAGCAGGAAGTTTCTATAATTCCTTGGGCATCTTATGGTAGGAGTTGTTCTTCAGTGTCGAAGGTCAAGTAGGAGTGTAGCTAAGGATTATTTCCTTGTGATCCTTATGGGCCAACAAACGGTTTTTGTGAGTCCCATCTACTGAGATGATTCACAGAAAAACTGAGCTGACTTGATGTTCTATTTTGCTTTTTGTTACCTGTGATAAAAGACATGACCAAAGCAATTTGGAGAGAAACACGTTTATTTCATTTTACAGCTTATGGTACACAAGAGAGAAAGTCAGGACAGAAACTGAAGGCAGAAGCCTGAGGGCAGGAACTGAAGCAGAGACTATGGAGGAACACTGGTTTGCTCTTCAGGGCTTGCTTAGGCTAGTTTCTCCCATCCAGGATCACATGGGCAGGGGTGTCCCAGTGTGCTGAGCCATTCGGCATCAACCATTAATCAAGAAAATGCTCCCTAAACTTTTTTCACATTCCATCCTGTTGAAGGCATTTATGAACTGAGGTCCTTCTCCCAGACAACTCTAACTTGTTTTAAGTTGACAGGACATAACCAGTACACTTGAGAAAATAAATACCTTTGGATCCATATCAGAAAATTCAACTAATGGAATAAGATACTAAAACATCGTGTGAAGTAAAAATCAGTTGTCTGCTAACATGAGGACCTGTGATACCTCTTCAGTGACGTGTAAAAATAGAGGAGGATTTGCTTCTATACCATGTTCGTGTACACATATTTAAATTTACAACAAATTTGAGGAGTTCTTAGTTTGTGCCATTCCAGGGTGCAGGGAAGTCTTCAGCAGGAAAATGGTCATCTCTTTGCTCTTCTAGAGCCTTGCTGACCAATAGAAGCATAATATGAGCTAGATTCGTAATGTCATGCTTCCAGGACTTCCATTCAAAAGCATATAGAAACAGGTGTATTTTATTTAATCAGACACCCCCTAAATATTATCATTTTAAGATGTGATCAACCTAAAATCATTCATATTTTCTTACTGTCTTAAAAATGCAGGTGTAATTTACATATGCAGGTGTGATTTACATATGCAGGTGTGATTTACTATTTGCCTCATTGGAAGGGTCCAACAACCATTCTGTCATATTAAGCAATGGAGATTTAATGTGTATGGAGAATATAAATAAACAAGGCTGTAAAAAAGGTTTGTCTGTGCTATCTGAAAAGTGAAATTATGATTAAAACCTCAATATCTAAAGGTTGATTTTACATTTCAGATTGCTTGGGTAAAGCAATATTCAGGTGTTAGGCAAAATATCACTTATGGGTGTTTTTCACAAAAGAGACTAGCACGGGAGTCGGTAGAGTCAGTCAAGAAGGTCTGACCTCCATCCTGTGGGTCTAGACAGAGCAAACTGCAGAGGAGAGAAAGTCCGTTCTCTTTTCTGGCCTCCATAATTATGTGAGCTAGTCTCCAGAGTCTCTGTAATGAGTCCCCTCTCTTTTGCCTGTGCACAGTCCTGCACCTATAATGACAGGTGAATCAGTGGCAGTCCATGCATGCAACAGTGCACCCACAGGCTTATATCACATAGTTCTATGTTAGCCACCCTATGCTAGCTTACGTATCTAGACAAGTCGGTGGTGGTCCCATAGTAATGATATCATCCAAAGCACAGTTTTCAGAATGTGTCTTTTTGTTTGTTTGTTTGGTTTGGTTTTTGAAGATACTGATGTAAGTCTTTCAGAAAATGAAAAGATAACAGGAATGCATTTTATTTAGTTATCTCACTAAGTAAATCCATCTGACCAACACTTCATTTATCATGATATAGCACACATAACATGTATCATTCTAACACTTCAGAGCCTATGACTCCATGACATTTAAGTACATTCACATTACCAGCTTCATCTAGCTGCAGAAATCTTCACCATCTTAGTCTCCAGCTTGGAATAATAAAACAGCCACTTGCCATTTTCCTCACTCCTAGTTCCTAGTAACCAATTAAAAAACAATTTTTTAAAAGTGTCTTTGAGCTTGGTCCTGCGCATCTTCTATCAGCTGGAATCAGATATTTGTCCATTGGTGTGTGCATATGAATGATTTTAGGTTGATCACATCTTAAAATGATAATGTTTGGGGGGTGTCTGGTTAAATGAAACTATTTCCATATGCTTTTGAATGAAAGTCCTGGAAGCATGACATTACGAATCTAGCTCATATTATGCTTCTATTGGTCAGCAAGGCTCTAGAAGAGCAAAGAGATGACCATTTTCCTGCTGAAGACCTTCCTTCATCCTGGAATGGCACAAACTAAGAACTCCTCAAATTTGTTGTAAATTTAAATGTGTGTGCACACATTGTAGTGACCTCCAACCATAACATTATATTCATTGCTACTTTATAAACTGTAATTTTGCTACTGTTGTGAATTGTAATGTGAATATGTCATACGCACGATCATCTGCTATGTGACCCCTGTGAAAGTTTCCTTCAATCCCCGATGGAGTAGTGACCCCGAGGTTGAGAACCACTGTTGTAGGGCTTGAATCCAAGCCTTCCCAGTACAGCTAGACTCCACTCCTGAGCTGCACCTCAGCCCTAAAGAAACTCTCTTCAGTCTGATGGAACATCTAGACCCCTCTAATGTGTTTAAAAGCTTTAGCCAAAGAACACTGGAAAATAAACCCATTTGCATTGAAACTAGTGAAAAATAATGATGAATTGTGATATACCAGCTAACTAAAAATAAGACAAAATGCAGGCCTCACATTATTTTTAAAAAAATCACTGCGACTATAAATTGTACTTAAAACTTCTATAGCAAATGTTCGCATGGTATAAAAATAGCCCATGGTTTCTGTTGGTGAGGTTTGTTGCTCACATTTAAAGATTGGAGGGAAAAAAATGCTACTTCTCAGCTACACGCCAGTAAAAATAAAAGTGTAGTTTTCCTCTCTCACATATAAGAATCCCTTGAATTCTGTTAGGGCAATAGGCCAGTAATAGATCACATGCCTAATCTGTGAGACCCCCACATAGGTTTAATATCTCCTAACATGCAAAAAATATTTTTTAAAAAATTCTCCGAGTTCCATGTACATCATGGCGCTTTGTAGATGCCTGTGTTGTCTTCTTTCAGGCTGTTAGAACAAACACTATAGGCTGGCTTTCCCACAACACACGCTTGTATTTCTTACAACTCTGAATCTGAAACCCTAGAACAGGGCATCAGTGTGGTGATGGCCCTTCTGTCACAGGAACGCTTGGGACAAGTGTGCAGATGGAAGCTGATTTACCTGCATTCCCATCTCTTGAGCATCGTCATTCTGACCTCATCCAAACACAATCAGCACCTAAAGCCCCCATCTCCTACTATCATTTTTTTTGGTAGCTGGGGTTTCAAGTGATATGAATACAGTCTATAACACTAGGTGGAGAACCATGGCTTTGAGGGGGCCTTCAGTCGGTCTCTCTTCAGCCAGCCCTTCTCATTGCCCCATCCCCACCCTGAGGAAGAATGCATTGCTTTCCCCGAGTATTTACAACCCTTCAAACTTACCTTAGCTCTGGACCAGGAATCGGCAGGTGTTTTCCGAAAAGGGCCTGTGTTGGGAAATAGTTCAGGCTTTGGGATCCATATGGTCTCTGTCACAGTCATTCAACTCATCCCGAGATAGTATGTAAATGAACAGACATGGCTGGGTGCCAAGAAGAATTTTATGGACACTGAAATTTATTTCAGATGATTTTCATGTGTCATAAAATATGCTTCTATTTAAAATTTTTCAACTATGTGAAAATGTAAAAATCCATTCTTTGCTAGTAGACTATGAAAACCAGGCCACTGGCTAGGCTCGGCTCAGATTGTAGTTTGTGAGTCTGTGTAGTAGATCCTATATTTCTTGAGGATAGGACTATGGATTTTTTTTAACTTCCATATCTAGCATCAATGTCTGCCATATTGGTATGATATAAATATAGGCTGATTAAATAGTTGATTCTGGCAGTACTTTGTGTAGTTGATTCTGGCAGTACTTTGTGTTCGTAGATGCGTTCTCTGTATTCTTCCAGAATTTGAATTGGGCAGCAGCGGAATTCCTCACTAGAAGTTGAGCTAAATTTAGATTTGCAGTTTTAGTCTAGAGCAACTTTATGGCTACATCCTCTGAAATCTTGTTTTGTTGTTTTTTTCTTTTTAATTTTTAAGATCTATTTATTTATTATGTATAAAATATTCTGTATTTAAGTATGCCTGCAGGCCAGAGGGGGATACCCGATCTCATTATAGATGGTTGTGAGCCACGACGTGGTTGCTGGGAATTGAACTCAGGACCTCTGGAAGAGTAGCCAGTGATTTTAACCTCTGAGCCATCTCTCCAGCCCCTTTAAAATGTTTTTAAAATGTATTCACTTTACATCCCTATTGCAGCCCTCACCCTCCTCTTCCCCCTCTCCCCACTCCCATTCTCCTTAGAAAAAGGGAGCTACCTCCAGGAGTACCCCCCCCCCCCACACACACACCCAACCTCACCAGGAGTAAGTACATCCTCTTCCACTGAGGCCCAACAAGGCAGCCCAGCTAGGAAAAAGTGATCCAAAAGCAGGCAACAGAGGCCATGTCAGATACAACCCCCACTCCAATTGCTAGGGGTTCCCTCATGAAGATCAAGCTGTCTATCAGCTACATATGTGTTGGGGGCCTAGGTCCAGTCAATGCATGCTCTTTGGTTGGTGTTCAGTCTCTGTGAGCGCCCATCAATCTTGGTTAGTTGGCTCTGTTGGTCTTCTTGTGGCATTCTTGTCTACAGGGTCCCTGGTAGGTTAGCCAATCCCCAAAAGTCAACACTATTTACATATGAGTAACAACAAATGAACTCAGCAGGTTGTATTTATAAGTGTGCATGCATACGTGTGTGCATGCATGTATGTGTGTGTGTGTGAGAGAGAGAGACAGAGAGATAGAGAGAGAGATAAAAGGCCCTGAGCTTTGCCTAATGTTTGTCTCTAAGTGACAGGCAGTTGTTTCTATGTTGAAGGCATTGTCATTCTACTTATGTGCTTAAAATCACATATTGATGGGAGTTTATGTATTTTGAGTGGAACATGGCCTTAACATGAGAACATGGTCCGCTTCTGCACAAAGAAAGGTTGCTTTCCCATCAATGCTTTATGCCCTTTAGACTCTACATGTCTTTTAGAGATTTAATACACCTCCTTCAACCCTTCCTGTGTATCTTCCAGATCCATTCTCAGATTCGTGGCCTCTTATCTCTCTCTTTCTCTCTCTCTCACACACACACATGTGTGCATGCACACACGTATGCACGCACACTTATAAATACAACCTGCTGAGTTCATTTGTTGTTACTCATATGTAAATAGGGTTGACTTCTTGGGATTGGCTAACCTACCAGGAACCTTGTGTCTAGAGAAACTGCCACGTTCAGTAATTGTTAATTTCATGTAGCATTTTAGTGATGGAGCCTTGGGAGAAGTCCCCCATCCATGTTGACATATCAATTGGTATTGACATTTTTCAGATCTTGTTTAGGCAACTGTATTGCTTAATTTCCTGGTGTAGCTTCCCTGTGTCATATAGAGGACACTGTCTTCCAGCTGGTGCCCTGTCCTCTGACTCTTAAAATTGTTCTACTCCCCTCTTAAGTGTCTCCTAAGTCTTAGGAATAGGGGTTACGGTGTAGACAAGTCAGTTGGGGACGGTACCCTGCAGTTAGTTATTTTCTGCGTTTTGACCAGTTGTGGATTTTTGGTCTCTGTCTCATGCACAAAGAAGCCTCCTTGTTGAGGGGTGAGAGCTATCCTTATCAGTAGGTATGAGGTAAGAATTTGTAATGCAGTTAGAAATTATACTGGTTGTCTTAGTCATTCTTATATCACTGTGAAGAGACACAATGACCAAGGCAACTCTTCTAAAGAAGTTGCCTCATAAAAAGCTTGCTTACAGTTTCAGAAGGTTAGTCCATTATCGTTATGACAGGAAGCAGACAGACAGGGTACTGGAGCAGTAGCTGAGAGCTGATCCTGATCCATAAGAAGGAGAGAGAGAGAGAGAGAGAGAGAGAGAGAGAGAGAGAGAGAAAGAGAGAGAGAGAGGAGAGCACTAGTTCTGATCAAGCCTTTAAAATGTAAAAGACTATCCCCACTGACACACTTCCTCCAACAAGGCTACATCTCCAATCCTTCTAACCCTTCTCAAATAGTTCTTCAACTAGGGACTAAGCAGGCAAACATATGAGTCTACAGGAGCCATTCTCATCCAAACAACCACAGTGGTTTAGGGAAATGGCAATGGTCTTCTTTCAGGGTCTATCACCTCACCAGCCACTGGTAGTGAACTAGGTTTATGGTACTGGGCATGAATTTCCTCCTATTGAGTGGGCCATAAACCCAATTGGACTGCTGCTCAAATTCCCCCCAGGTTGTAAGTACCTTTCTGGCTGTCTCACCATTTAGTCATTGTCATTTGTGGGCATTACAGCCAGAGAGAACAATTGGTTGTTTTTCTCCCTTGGCAGACTGCATGTCTCTTTCCAGTACTAAAAGAGCTAGTCTAGGGAGAGGCAGGTGATTTCCAGCCGCTTTTCTCCAAGTCCTATGTCCTAAGTGTGGTATCTTCAGCAAAACAGTCTTACACTCAGTTTCTGGCAGGCAAACAAGGGCAATGGCAATAGCCCATATTGTTAACAGTTTAACTGTAGTTATTATGAGAATCCCAGGTATTTCACCATGAGGAGATGATTCCCTGTAGAGATTAATAAAACACTTAAAATCAAAGATATGAAAGATTTTTTAAATAGTCTTTTCAAAGGAACAACAGATTTACATCCCTGCAGGCATCTTAACCAAGATGTTAATCACAACTCTAAAGTAACTACACTTTTAATGATACAGCAGGTCATGCCTTAATGACTAGTCATGCTTGCCTACCTATAAAATGCCGACTTCACGAAAATACAATGGCTTAAAGGGCAAGAAAGCTTCAGCATGATGCTCAAGGTCATGGATAAATTTTTTGTCTCATCAACTCATGTTCATTATCATGAAGCAATATTATCTGAAATGAAGCTTCACTTGGGGCATTTTAATAGCCCAAATAAGCCTCTCATCAAATTCTGTAAACCCGCTTTCAGAAGTCATTAAATATGTATATATATGGAGGAGCTAGAGAGATGGCTCAGTGGTCAAGAGCACTGGCTGCTCTTCCAGAGGTCCTGAGTTCAATTCCCAGCAACCACATGATGGCTCACAACCATCTATCTATAATGGTACCTAATACCCTCTTCTGTCATGTAGGTATACATGCAAATAGAGCACTGATAGGTATAAAAAATAAATCTTAAAAATATATATGGATAGTGAGATCTGATAAATTCAGTTTGGAGACTTGACTGTAACATGTGAAATAATATAGGCTTACATTCTCATGTGAGGGTTGTTTTTAAAGATGAACTTCCTGTATATAAATTTCATTTATCAAGAAATATGCAAAATAGAAGCATGCCTAATTCTTATCATTGAAAAGCCCATTTCTACTGTTGGCATAACAGAAAGCAATAAGGAACTTGTCTCTGGGAGAACATACACATTTTTTTGAGGAAGCATGAAATATATGTACAAGAAATAAATGCAATATTAGTCATATATACCATGATCACAGGAACACATACACTCGCTTGTGTGTACACAGGTACACACATACACTCATACACAGACACACGTAGCCACACAGATACACACAGAGGCACCTTTTCACACAGAGATACACACAAAGCTACACACGTACACTCCACAGGGTATACCCAAATCGCCATGCTTTTGTTCTTATTCCTGTTGCCAAACTCAGTGTAACCTAACCTCCTTTTCGGAATCCTGAGTTGCTTGTGGTATCGCTAGATAGTATTTACTCTTTGTTTAAAACTGTTCACACGGCAAATGACAAAAGTGATTTTTCTCACCAGAGCTTTCATCATGTTACTACTGTGTCCCACAGATGCTATGTGAACCGTTATTTATTGGCACCATTACTGAGCATTTGAGCATTTGACTCAGGGATCTTCTAATCTAATAAGTGTGTCCCGTAGATTCTTTTTCTCTGCTATCACTGTGGCTGTCGCTTTAAAAGCCTATAAAGAAAACCTCATACACTGCTGTTCAGGGGGTGCAAGTATTAGGTGTCCCTGCATCGCTATCTACAGCTTAAATATGCAAACACTCTGAACTTCAATTGTTTCATTTCTAGTCATCAACTAATGTGTGTTTGAAAACTCTGTATGTGCATCAGCTGATCATCGTTTTAAAGAATAGTGACGTTGGAGCCAGCAGAGTGGGGCAGTGTGTAGGGGAATCCAACACCAAGCCTAAGGAGCCAAACTGTATCTGGGACCTCCATGGTGGAAGGAAAGAACTTGTTCTTACAAGTTGTTCTTTGACCTCTACACTCATGCATGCCTTGGCATGCACAATCCATACACATAAACATACTCACCAACACAGACACACAATAAAAATAAATATGTTAAATGTAAAAGCTTAGTATCATTGATTGGCACAACCCAATTTTTTTCTTTGGTGGTGAGTATATGTATTGTACCATACCTAATAACTGCTAAAAATGATGATGAGCTTAGAATTTTTTTTTATTTTGTTACACATAACCACTTAAGGATACATTGGTATACCCAAGGTATATTCTTTTAAATTTTGGTTATTTGCTTTGTTTTATTTTGTATTTTAAAGATCTCTAACAGTTTTCTATTTTTTATAGAATGAATTCTAACTTCATAAACCTGTGTTCCGTAGTCCTGTATTAGCTCACTCTCAAACTGCCACGAATGTACAGAAATCTCAGCCAGTCACTTCATGGTACTGGTCTCCGTAGCTCATTCCTAGCTGGATGTTGGCCTCTGTTCTTTCCTCATCTCCCTCCAGACTCAAGCTTTATCATTTACCAAGGTCTCCCCTGTGGGGTCTATACCTGAGTTATTTTTTTTTCCTGGTTTTCCATCTCTCTGTCTTTATACCATCTAGTCTTATGGTTTGTGATATGTAAGCTGCTGTTCTGGAAACAAGCCTGGAGTCATCAGAAGAGGTGGGCTGTGCCTGGAGGACACCTGTGATGACTGTTGGAGGAAGCGTCATTTTCAAAAGCTATTGGGAATGGAGCCATGCACATGTGATTTCTTCCTGTTATTTCCACCCCCCCTTACTTCACTTAATGGTTTTTCAAGTCAAGGGGGAAACCATGTTCCAGTTTCTTATCCTCAAAGAGATTTGCAAAGAAAGTTAGGTGCAATTCCAGAGCTGGGTTGACTCTAGAGTCTAATATTCCATTTGTCTTCTTACTGTCTTGTTCCTTTCGTGTTGCTCCTGTCCCATCCCCTCATAGCATGTGTGTTCTAACTCTGCTGGTGACGCGTCCTCTCCTCCCAACCCCTCGCTTGGCTCTCTCCATTTGCCTATGTTCACTTGAACTAAGTGTATTGTGACCCCACCCTGCAGTTCCACTGTGTACCATCTGCTCTTGCCTCTTCCATATTTTCAGTTATAGAGTATCATCTGGTCTCTTAAAGTTCCCATGCTGGCATGTGATTATCTCCAGTGAAGTACTAAGGAATGAAATGAAAAGCACTTTTGCCTTGAAATAATTTAACCAAGAACAAGTTCCGATTTGAACTATTTACATCATGCTCCCTGCATCTCCGTCCTCCATCTGTCCATCCTCCATCTGAACCAGTACCTGTCTGTGTGTTTGTCTGTTTGTCTGAGTATAACTGTGTCTTCTGTCTTTGTGCTTCTGTCCCTAACAAAGGCTTCACTCTGTATTTATTGAGCGGGAAAATGGGATACTTTACAGAAACTTTTAACAGAGTTTTACAATAGATCAAGTCACCAGCTCCAACCGGTCTCCATCGACCAGATAACAAACAGTACTATAAACAGCACTGTTTATCAAGCAATATCCAAATGTTCTTGCCTCAACATTTATGGTGGATATTCATCTTAGAAAATTGTTTTCAACTTCTGTATTGTTGTTTTCAGCAAAGGATACAAAAGCATTATCTCTGAGTCAGGGGCATTCAAGAGCACATAACTTAAGATTACAGCTATGCATTAACTTAAGTTGTAAAAGTTGGTTCTATGGGAAATCCAAAGCAAGTAAGGTTGATTGTTACATGGTTCTCTTCAAAGTCGGTTAAACAAACAGACTGTGAACACAGCAGGATAGCTGTCTTAGGTGACCTTAAGTTGTCTTATCAACTCTGGTTATGAGTTCCAGCAAAAGTTCCAGTCTCTTAGAATGTAGATTTTTTTATCACAATATATCGACATACATGCTAACTTAACATACTTTCTATTATGAAAGTTATATATATAAAGGTAGAGACCATAATAAATACTTATCACACAGGTTCACTTACCAAGATTTTAATATGCTTAACTTTTAACTTTTTTTTTTTTTACTTTATGTGTATAGATGTATTGTAAACATGTATATCTGTATAAAACATGCATGCCTGTTGCCTGTGGAGGTCAGCAGAGGATGTTGGATGCCCTAGAACTGGAATTACAGATGGTGGTGAGCTGCCATTTGGGTGCTGAGACTTGAACCCAGGTATCCTGGGAGAGCAGTCAGTGCTCTTAACTGCTGAGCTCTCCAGCCCCCAAAATGCTCATTTTTTATTTTAAACATAAGTTTACCTTGATAAATTGCTGTATGGCATTCTATTACATCTGCCATTTTGTTCTTAAGCTTGTCTATTTGTCACACACATAATGATTCTGTGGTATTTAGCTTCAACATTTAATTATACGCCGTCAATGATAGAGGATGTAAAAGAAGAAATTACAATTCAACAGACACATCTAATAAAACCTCAACATAGTTTGTGCACAAGTTATAATTTGTTAAACAAGCATTGTGTAGAAATTGCTGCATAATTGTTATTTCTGTTACGTGGAATACACCCAAAGTGGAAGTTAGTTATTTCATTTGTGTTTTTTATAATTAAAATATGATTATGTGAGTCATTAATAACCTTCTGGATAGTTCCCATGGAGAATTATTTCTTGGGAGCCTCTTTTTTTACCCTAAGCTATTTCCTTCCTGCACAGTCTTTAATGTATGCTTTTGAATCGATGCTTAGGGACACAGAAGCAATGGGAACCAGTTGTCAGCAAACATAGCTGACTTTTTGATGAAACAGGACAGCTTAGTACTATTAGCTTTAAATATGTGTAAAAGGTTAATCATTTTCATACCTCTCATGAATAACTCATTTCTTTTACAGGGTGTTACTCACAAGTGAAATTCCCTAATTAATTTTTTCCCAATTGCTTTGTTTTCTCTTTCTCCAGCTCTTGTAAATGTGAAACTCTGGGCCATTGATCGGCAATGTTTTCAGACAATAATGATGAGGACAGGACTCATCAAGCATACCGAGTATATGGAGTTTTTAAAAAGGTAGGACACTTACTTTTTTTTATTCTTTCTGTTTGGGAGACTTTGGTGCCTCTCTGAAATGCAGATATATTTTTGTGTGCTTTTATCTCAGTCTGAATTGTCTTAATTTGTAAAAGGGACAGGCTTTGGTGGGCCTTGTTTCATTTCTGCTGCTGGTTCTCAGGATGTGCAGTGGCCTCCGGACATCCACATTTTATCACTTATACTCATACATGCAGAGTTTTCTCAGCGACTCAAACGAGAATTCACTTGAGCAGGAAAGGATGGTTAGTTCCTTCTCAGAATTCTCTAGTTAATGTTCTTATACCACTTCCTCTGCACAGTGCCTATCCCACAGTGCCTCGCAGAGCTGCCTCCTGTGGGCTCCCATAGGAAAGGCCACACAGCTTCAGAAGTCAAGTTCCACAGGGCAGCTTATTAGCCTGTCATCCTGAGATTAATTTCCCAAATCCATTTATTCCCGGTTTCTTTTGTTATTCAGAGATTATTATGATAACTTAACATAGGATTAGGATTTTAATAGAAAGCCAACTTCTCATTTCTTAGAAAATCACTGATAGTCACTGTCATTAAACTTTGACATATATCTATAAATTATATATATATATATTTATTTTTGAAAGGAACATTGGCAATTCTAGTAACTTTAAATGTATTTTGCATTGTTTACATACTGTTTACAAAAAAAAAGCTGTTCAACTGGTTGAGAATGCTTTCTGCCCAAGCCTGAGGACATAGAAAAAAAACTGGGCATGGCACATGCATGTCACATGTCACATGCCACACACACACACGCACTGTTGGGGAGGGGCAGAGAGAGGCATGTTGCTGGGTCCTGCTGGCCAGCCAGTATTACTAGTATGGTGAGAGATCCTGTCTCAAGAGACTTAGGTGGAGAGAGATAGAGGACACCTGATGTCCTCCTCTTGCCTTGCTGGTGTGAATGTGCGCGCGCACACACACACACACACACACACACACACCATGCATTCACATCCACACATATACAAGTTGTATTATTGCTAGTTTTGAGGACTGAACCATTACTGAATAGCAATGTACAGATCCCGTGAAACAAAGACAGTGTTCAGTGACATTTCCCTTTTGAAGGCTAGAATATTGAACTTTTTCTTTCTACTGTTTCACTTTGTGTAAATATGTGATTAAAATGGAGCTAACAGCACACACTCATACTGTATTTCATTGATATATCTTCATAGATATCTACTGAGTTTCTTAAAATACAATTTTAATGTCCCTTTCTTGGGTATTTCTGTTAATTAATTTTGTTTCTGCTTCATCTTTTATACATTTTTCATTTCCACATGAAATCTTTTCGTTATATTCCTGCTGAAGGGACAATAAAATTCTAATTTAATATCAAGTAATAACATATTAAAATAGTTCAATGTCAGCAGGGTGTTTTTCTGTTCCCCTCCCTGTGATTAGAGAGGTGGAAATATAAATTTCTTTTGAAGTTTAGTATAGTTTGAAAGGAAATTAAGATTTTGAGTTGCCATGTTTATGTGGGAGGACACATATGTGTTCACTGGTGTGTGTGTGTGTGTATGTATTGAGAGATTGAGAAAAAGCTATAAAATACACATTCATTTCAAGTCTTAACGTGCAAAGCTATTGATCTGACAGCACTGTAATGAAAACTTCAGTTGGTAATTAATGAAATGCTTGCGTGGGGGCTGGAGCTTGTCATTTGTCTGCAATATCTCAGCTTGAGCTCTTAAGATGTTGATTTTAGCTTCCATGAATTAGTAATCTCAAGGAACGGCCCAAGTGGCAATCAAATGCTTTTAGACAATTCTGCTAGCGCTCTTTTTAGAAGATGGAGGGGGGGGTGTGTAATATCAGAGTTGTCTTAGTTTTATAATCTGGTTTGACACTCTGAATATTAATGTCTGTAGAGTTTGCTTTCTGTTCTTGTCCTTCATTAGCTTAGGGCAAGCAGAATTGACAGGTGGACTAAAAGGGAAGGGGCATTTCTAACTTTGATGTCACTTTACATTTCGCCACTGTGCAAAGCAAGTTCACCCTCTGTGTTAACTAGCACAGTGGTGCTGAGAGCCTAGATTGCTGGTGAGGTGGACATCCGTGTGTGCTGGAATCTTTTGAAATCATGACTGTGACTCAATGGCTCATGGTTAGTGCTAGATTATTCATAGTCTCATTGGTGGATGTTCTAGGCCGTTCTCCAATGGTTGGCTGCTTTTCTCGGCCTGTGCTCCTGAGATACACAAACCACATGATTCCATGTGGTGTGAGCCTATTCTCATTCTTTCCTATGACACACTCATCTGCCCTCTCTCCCAGGGTCATTGGTTAAGTTTCTTCTTCTTCTTCTTCTTCTTCTTCTTCTTCTTCTTCTTCTTCTTCTTCTTCTTCTTCTCCTTCTCCTTCTCCTTCTCCTTCTCCTCCTCCTCCCCCTCCTCCTCCTCCTTCTTCATCCAATGAAATGCTCGCTCTCCTGACAATGCTAATCCCATGGGGCTGTCATCTTTGCTCTCTGGAGTTTCACCTCTTCCTGCACTTCCTTTGATTATAATTCTGTTACTATTCTTATTTGTACTTCTAAGCTATAAACTTTTCAGTGTAAGGGATGTTTCTTAAGCATTTTATTGTTTTTCTTTGGCACAAGATATATTGCTTTGCAGCTAGTTTGCATGTCATTCCATGCTTTCCAGGGTTCATTGCAAATGTTAACATAGGCTCCTGCTTTTCAAAAACTGTCAAAAAATTCAACACGACAGTCCAGCATTAATTATATCAAGAACGGGTTCCTAATGAGTGCAAGCCCTTTGCTACAGTGCAGGTCACATGCCCAAGAAACTTAGTAGGGAAGAACATTCATTCTTCCCACACATTCCCAGGGTAATTATTCTCGTCTCATTGATTTTTTGAGTCTCTTAAAAACTGTGGATGGCTCAGCAGTTAAGAACACTGGTTGTTTTTCTGCAGGACCTAAGTTCGATTTCTCCAACCGGTATGGTGGCTTCCAAACCTGTGTCTCCAGTCGCAAGGGAGTTCTCGCCCTCTTCTGGCCATCATAGGCACTGCACTCACGTGCTACCCGGTTACACATGCAGGAAAAACATCCATCCACATGAAATAAAAGTAAATTAAAAGTAGAAATGGGGAGCAGGAGAGATGACTCAGAGATTAAGGGCACTGACTGTTCTTCCGACAGTCCTGAGTTCAATTCTCAACGACCATATGGCGGCTCTTAACCACCTATAGTGAAATCTAGTGCCCTCTACTGGCATGCAGGCATACACACAGGCAGAATACTGTATAAATAATGATAGTAATAATAATAATAATAATAATAATAATAATAATAATAATAATAATAATAATACAAAGTAGAAGGGGAAGAGGAGGACACACAACAACATGTAAGGGAAATGATGGAAAGTCTTGCTAAAACTCAGAATTTTGAGATCAATTAAAATTTTTTATTATGAATTTAAATCATTTATTGCCATATTATTTTTAAAGCACAATTACTTGCATCTAATTTGTATGATATAAAGTTTTACATAGTCAAGTCAATCCAACATTTTGTCTAGAAAGACTTACCTAACTTAATATTATAAAAGACTGAATACTTTAAAGTTCTTTTTAGTGCTCTGTGCCTAGTGTAAGAGGTATATTTCTCTGTGTGTCTGCTAAGACAAACAAACAAACAAAAAATCTTTGATCTGAATTTTCTGCTGTAGATAAAGAGGCAAAGCAATTGTTTTACTTCTTGAAAAAGGCTCCAGGAAATGATAGTACAATAATATTATGATATAATAATATCACGATAATTCTCAGTGGTAGTCTCATTTTCCACCCTAGCACCACCATAATGGAAAAATGTCAGGAGTGGCAAGGTTGAAAGGGAGTAAGTGCAGGGTCATCTCCCTTTCTTATTCGCTCTCGTTGTTTTTCTAAATAAGCATGTATGTTTGGAGATGAGCAAGGAAACACACTGGTGTGAAGTCAAAGCAGAACTCTCCCTTTAAGGAGAACAAGAGACTTTGTTCTGAGCCAAATATGAGCAACTATGACCCAAAAACATGGTTGTCCAAGGCTGAGGCTGGTGGGTGGCACATAACTTTAATTTCAGTACTCAGGCAGAGCCAGACAGAGCTCTGTGAGTTCCAAGCTAGTGAGGGAACTCATATAGTGAGACCTGCCTCAAAAACAAACAAGCCAAACCAGACAAACTAACAAATAATGAGGTTGCCCTAAATACCAGGTTCCAGTGGAGAACAATTGTCACAAGCTTTTCAGCTTCAGAAGAAGAAAGCCACCAATCACAGCCCTTTTCAAATCCAGGCAGATGGGTTACAACAGTGGAAGGGAATCTCTGTTACAGATTTCAGATAGTATGTGACTATATTCTTAGTTTCTGGGTCGTTGGAAGCTGGTTTTGTATTGTTAGTACATCTCCCAAAATTCTACCAGGTGGTCACAGTGATATTAGGTCTGACCTAGGCTAGATAGGCATTGAATGACTACTAAGGGTGTAGACTACTAAGGGTGTAAACATAGTACCAGGTAATTTGGTTCTTCTTTATTATGCAACACTTCAGCTATCAGTATTAGGCATGTAGCATCTTTAGCACAGGTATAGAATGTTCTTTGTTAACTTCACAGTGGGCACATACACGTAAACGGCTAGTAGTCTGCTAGTAGAGAGTGCTTCCTTTTTGTCAAAGTTGGGTTTCAATTTTATATCAGTGTATTTATCCATTTTGTAACTGTCATTAGTACAGTTTGGCCCCTTCTTTGCTGTTCAATGCCACATCTGGTGAGTCTGGATCTTCAGTCGGTTCTTTCGATTCTGTGCCTATGTTTCACATTTCTCTGATGTAAGCACAGATGTTACTATGCACAACATAAAGTAAGTCAAATAAAGTAACTCAGAAGGGAATAAAAAAGAGCTTGAGGGGAAGTGCTAGCAAGCATGGCATGATGGCTGTCAGTCAAACAATGCCTTTGCCATTTGCCATGGCTTCTAGAAAACAAGCCAAACAACTGCCATAATTAATTTATACTGTTTCTCTCTGAGCTCATCTTCTGGTGCTACTGTTGGTAGTGTTGCCACATACAAAGGAACATTAGGACATAACTGTGTGAACAGTAGTATCTGCTGTTATGAATCAAGATTTCTTTTAGCTCCAACAGTGGTAGTTTGATGATGATGATGGTGATGGACTACAGTTTATGATGGTCATGATGATGATGGTGGTGGTGGTGATGGACCATTGTTTATGATGGTGATGGTGATGGACCATGGTTGATGATGATAATGATGATGGACAACAATGATGATGGACCACAGTTTGTGATAGTGATGGTGATGGACCATGGTTGATGATGATGATGATGATGGACCACAGTTTGTGATAGTGATGGTGATGGACCATGGTTTATGTTACTTGCTTCATTGACAAAACATAGACGGGAGGGAGTTTGTGAATCTTTTTTCCTTTGAGAGAATCATTTTGTGTGACAGATAGGCACATATCTTCCTCTTACAGAAAACCATGCCATAGTTTTTTATTACTCAAAGAGAAAGTCCCTATGGTCTACCCTCATTCCCAAGACTATACCTGAACAACTGTTCCACCTCACTACCATCTCTTTCTCCCCCTTTCTCCTTGAATCTCGTTCATTCTCTTGCTCCTTTAGCCACATAGTATTTTGTTTCCTTGTGTTTTCTACATTCCCCCTTAAAAGTGGATATTATTCTCTGACTTTGAAAGAAAATTTTATAATGGAATCTATGCGGAAACCAATATACTAAATACAACTACTGTGGCTGAAAATGGGACTTGGAATCCCCCCAAGATAGCTATAGCTCTCTGATTTTTTCTTTCCTGGTGTTAGACCAGAACTATCTCCTGTGAATGTGACATAGATACCTCCTATAATGAAACAGAGATTCTGGGATGATCTACAGAAGAGCTTGACCCATAGGCATGACAGTGATATAAGCAGAATCAGCTAGGTGTGGTAGATTATGTGATCCCAGAATTTGGGAGGCAGAGGAAAAAGGATTGCCATGAGTTTGGGGCCAACTTGGCCCATGGAGTGAGACCATGCCTCAGAAATCCAAAAAGAAAGAAAGAAAGAAAAAGACAACCCCAAACCCCAAACCTAAACAAAACAGGACAATACAGTGATAGCCTGGTCTTTAACAAGATAAGCTATCCTGGAAGGAGGGGAGAGGGTCACCAGACTATCATCTGAGGTCACAGCCACTGCTCCATCTTGTTCCATATGCTGTTGTTTTAGGGATACATAAAATAAATAGGCTGAGGAAGGTTGGATGGGGGTGGAACTTCTTTAATGGTGCATCTACAAACCCAGAAGTCATTTTAAGGAAGAGGACTTTTCTGATGGTGAGTCACCAATAATTCTGTAAGCTTTTGGCTGCTTTATTGGGTTCTTTATCATTCCTCCCTACACCACCCCTAATCCCTCCAAACCCTCAACACTAGGTAGGAGAGAAAGAAGTTTAGAGGGGAAAAGAGGTGTTGATATGTTAGACTATTTCTTGATAATTTGAAGCATCAAGTTCCTTGGGGAAAATTTGACCATCTTTGTCAGGATATCCCCAGCCAGCAACCAGCAATCTGGTATGCTGCAAATGGCAACAGCAGCAGAAGCAAACAATAGCCAGCAACAGCAGCAGGAACAAACAGCAGTCAGCCACTGGAGCAAGGGCAGCAGAGGCTGTGGCAACTCTCTGGGCGCTAGCATTTTTATAGCTTCTCAAGAATCCCAGAATTCCAAACACAAACTATCAGCAGCTGGTAAAATCACTCCTCTGCTAGAGCGTGAGACAAATCATAGTCAGCTGCCATAGACAAGCTGAAGCATCCCCAAGTGCCATACCTGGGATTAAAACAAAAACATTCCTATAACATAGTTCTGTATTTTTAAAGAAACCGAAATTCTCACTGCAGCAACACCAATAAACTCTTTGGTTCACTACCCTGTACTTGAATGGAATACTGGGGATTTGTTAGTGTCCTAACTGGGAAAAACAGACATTTCTTTATGTTTCCTAGGGAAACTCATGGGACACTTAAATTGAATAGTATTAGCTGTTAAGTTTCACATTGTTTAACTAGATAGAATGTTGAAGTCTGGGACCTTTAAAGCATATGGGTGACTATTTGGCTTTGTATTTACTTTGTAACCATTAAGGACATTGCAAATGTTTTTGAAATTTGCAACTATGGCCTCTATGGTTTACCCTTTTCCAGGGACTCCTGGATCCAGGAAGATAACTTACAGCCAAAGCCCAGAGCTAATGGTGCCATATGAGAGCCTTTTTAGTATTTCATACAAGATGCCAAGAGGATGATAGAACCTTGGTGCTAAATAATGACTCTGCCTTCTTATAGTTTCCCCACTAATAAAGAGCTTGATTTTAGTACTCTGTAAAGTTTCCTTCTTCCTTATTTCCATCAGTAGAAAGTGAGCTCCAAGGCTTTTTCATTCTTCCCATTCAATCTCTGAATCAATAATGCTTGCATATACATTTAACATATGATTAAATAAATGTTCTATTTATATATTTATTGGAAAGGAGGGTTTATTGTCCCTAGGTAACGTGTATAATATTGTTATTGCGATTTCACTGGACATCATAATACTCCTGATGAGGAATATAATAGCATTTTGAGCCTTTTTTCTTGTTGTCTGTAGCTAAGCCCAAACCTCTCTAAACCTCTCTAAAAATGTTGTGTTTTGTCACCTGATAGTTTCTATCACTCTTGTCACTGCCAGAAGATATCATTTTACTCCTGGGATCTGGCTAAATAGTAAGAACCAAATGACTTTGAATTGGGAAAAGTTTAAGCTACAGTGTAATTTAATCTTTCTGTATACTTTGTAGATGGAACAATAGAATCTTGAGCTAAAACTGGCTTACTTAAAGAAATAGCTTAGACAAAAACTTGGGTTTGTGAATTCATAGTCACTTGGGTATTCCATCACATCTACCCTCGAGGTATAGTTTATTTTCTAATGAAATCTCACTATAGTAAGCTAAACCAATGATGGATTAATGGTGTTTTCTCTCTTCAAAGAGGAAACTTGTACCATTAATTTAGCCTTATGTAGGCTTTATATTCCTCTTCATCCATCTAGAGTGAAGTTTTGAAACCCATCACATTTTTTTCTTCTTATTCAATTTTAAAAGCTAGAAACATATTTTTCTTATCAACTCTCTTAAAGGCTACCCTGTTACTTACGTGCTTACCTACTTACTTATTGAGACAGGATATTACTCTGTAGCTCTGGCTAGAATTTACTATGTAGACCAGGGTAGCCCTGAACTCGCAGAGATGAACCTCCCAAATGCTAGGATTAAAGATATGTATCACTCACTTTGTTTTCAATACTTTCATTTTGCATCATATTTGAACAGGGATAGTCAGGGATAAAACAGTAATACGAAATTATTCATTTTACTTCTGGGAGAATTGAGCCTGTGAGTATGGCAGTTGCTCAAAGTCATTGAGGAAAAGTCACTGAGAAAATTTAGCTGTCCCAGAACGCCAAGTAGCTTTTGTTCAAAATCTCCAGAGTAAAATTCTCTCCAGTTTTGATTGACTAATCATATGCTTCATTGTTACACAATCTGTGTAGAATATTCTTTAAGACTCTTGTTAAAGTTGTCATAACCTCTATGGAGACAGAAAATAACTGTACACAGTTGCCTACGTATATCAATTTTAAGTGACAGGTGTGAGGCTAGGGTAAGGAAATGTGCATATTTTTGCTCTAGTTCTCTCTCTCTCTCTCTCTTTTGTTTAACATTGTCTCACTATATATTCTACATTGTTCTAGAACTCACTATATATCCCAGCCTGACCTCTAGCTGAAAATCCTTCTGCCTCAGCATCCTGAAGGAGGAAGGGATAGGATTACAGGAATGTGTCACCATGGGCAAACGTTTACTATTTACTTTTATTTATTTTAGTTGTTTGAAGCAAGGTCTCTCTGTATTGCCCTGACTGTTGTGGAACTCACTATGTAGGCCAGGCTGACCTTGAATTTCGAGGGATCTGCCTGCCTCAGACTTCCAAATACTGAGATTAAAGAAATGGCCCACCATGCCCAGCTTGAAAATTTGCACATTTAACAAGTTCTGAGTTAAGTTCATGCTGCCTGGATAATCACAATGTAAGACATAAGATGAAGTACTGTAGCTATTCTTGACTTGATAGGAAGGATGTCTGGGTTTAGATCGTGGCTTCACCCAGTCATAGGCTTGTAATTTTAGCAGAATATCTTTAAAGTTAGGCTTAGTAATAAAAACCTTCACACCATGAAAAATCAAAATTAGGAACAAATAAAACAATAGCAAATATTTATTCAGTACATGCCAGCAATCCAAAGTATTTGACACATAATAGCTTACCTAATTCTCAACAAAACTCAATAAAATCAGCATGGCTATTTCTGTTTTGCAGATGACAAAGATGAAGCTCTCAGCGATGAGCAAAGTCACATAGCTAGCATCTACTCAGTTAATGCTGGACATTGGGATGCCACTCTCATAGTCTGCGTCCCTTCTCAGCAAACTGACATAGATTCTACCTGAGATTTCCATGGTGTGCTGACCTTGTCTTTGCAGTGTATCACTTACTGCTCTCTGTTTTTGTTTTGTTTTGTTTTTCCTGTAGCAAAGCTCTTCTGCTACATATCAGCATTATTTTCTTTCTTGTACCTGTGTGATCCCCAGAATGGTTTCAGAAATGCTCACCATCAGCACAAGCCCAATAGCTTTAACTGATATACCACAGAATGATGTCTTAGAGCCACGAGAGCTGGCTAGAGAAATTTCCTATAACTTGTTAGTCTGCGCCCTGTGTCTGAGCAGGTGTTGGGATTTCTGAAGTGGATATTAAGGGGCTGATACTTCAGGGCCAGTGTCTTCTGTTTGTGGCTGGTTTTCACCCTCGTGATGATGAGTTCTTGAAGCTTAGGCTGAATTTCTTTCTGGATTAGGCTGGGTTCTGTGATCTTTGAAGGCATTTATGGAGTCTTTCTTTCCTTCCTTCCTTCCTTCCTTCCTTCCTTCCTTCCTTCCTTCCTTCCTTCCTTCCTTCTTCCCTTCCTTCTTTGTTCCTTTCTTTCTTTC
>CM053762.1:43968044-43992605 GCA_028658305.1 Pachyuromys duprasi | reverse complement strand
AAAAAATCTATAAAAGTATAGAGCATATGAAAGCAGCTTTAGAAATTTTGTCCTTTTTTTATTTTTAAAGAATAAGTGGCAGGCCTGTTAAGCGTTTACGTTTTGAGCTTTAGTGAAGCTTTACTTAAAGACACAAAACCTTTCTTCGAATTAAGATTGACAAAACTGGCATGGTTCTAATTTGAAGGGGAAGAATGGGAAGAATAAACGAAGAGATTCAGCCACCCTGCGTTTTCAAGCATGGCTGCTTAAAGACCATTTTGTCATATGAGATCCATTCTCATTAAGCATGCCATGAGCAACAGATAAATAGAAAAGTGGCCATTAATTTCATGTTGTCACCCACCATTTGCACAAATGTCTCAATATTGACACTTTGTAAAAAGGAAAGGCAGTATGATCTCATGCATTTGCATAATTATATGTTGATTGTTCAAAATGTTCATCAGCCCATGTTATGTATAGGAATTGCAACCCCCACTTATTTATTTATTTTTACATTTCCTGAAAACAATTAACATTTATGATTTATTGTTTTGTGGTTATAATAAATGTCATAGTTAAGGAGATCCGATTTGGTTCAGGAGAAGGCAGGGTCCCCGCTGAGGGACATAACACGCTGACCCATTTGGCTTTACAGAACCGAGTCTCTCTGGAAGCTGTAGCTAATTTCTCACCATATCACTCAGGATGCCTGCTTGACACTCTGGGATTTAAAAAGCTACGTCTGTATGGTGGATCAATGTAATATTCTGCCTTTTTGTTGTTGCTTTGAATCTTCCAAATTGCTTCTGTGCTGAGGCTTACCTTGTTTCCATATCATTCCTATAGTGCTTACCTGTGGTTCTATTTTGTGAAGTGTTTTACACACAAAGGATGAAGCAGCTGGCCCTGAGCGTTCCTCCCTAACAAAATCTATTTTGTGTGAATCTATTTGGAAGGAAACAACAGGTCATTGGGCAATTAAAAAAGGCGAGTCTCTTAGGTTTGAGACGTGAATAGTTCACTTCTGTTATACAGAATCCTCAGTTCTCAAGTGTTGGTGAGAAATCTGAGAGAGACTCTGGAGTGGGGATGAGAGCAGGCTGCCGAGGGAGAAGGTAAATATAAGATTAGACATGAACGCCTCCTGGCTGGTAAAGCTCAGGTGTCTTGGACTAGGTAGAGTCTGTGTTAGGAACATGAGTATTGAACAGGTGAGGTTGTTGTTCTGTTTTGCTTGAAGCAGGCTCAACATGGCGTAGCACTATGGTTTCACTGACATGAGTTTCCTAAGCAGAGTTGACGAGCCTGTTTTTCACTTGTGTGGGCCTCTCTGACTTAGGCAGTCCAGGACTCTGCCTCTGTGGAGGGAGCAGGGAACCGTATCCGCTAGAGGAATGCAGGCCTGTTGCCTCACCACACAACTGTGGGCTGGGTTGTAAACACTGTCCCCAGCGTGAGGGAAGGGGGTCAGCGATGGAACAAAACAGGTTCACCTCCCTCTTCTAGACATCATGTCATTTTGATGAAACCATTTGAGGAAGTTGGTCTGTCCACTTTGTCGAGGACATAGTTGGAGTCATGGCAGTAGTAATTTCTCAACCACCACACAACTCGATTAAAAACGGAACCAGTCGCAGAGGCCTTGTTCTGTAAATTGTATGAGGCTGACTTTTAGAAAATGAGTAATGTCAGAGGAAGATCAAGAGTACTACTTATAATTTCATTTTCATGGAATGAAGATGACCACTGGTATGCAGATAAAAATGCCCGAATGCCTGTATGCTGGCAACGTCATTCCTTGCTGCATTTCAACTACTGAGAAAAGTTTCTAGCAGAGAATGTTGGAGTCAGTGTTTATAACACACACACATGCGTGTAAATCTATCTCTTCATACATGAAATAAATATGAACTTTTAAAAAATAAGGGGAAGGAATTATTTCCTCTAGATTATCTTTTTTCTTTTTTTCTTTAATTATTTTTATTTTTTTAATTACAGTTTATTCACTTTGTATCCCCCCTGTAGCTCCCTCCCTCCCCCCTCCCAATCACATCCTCCCCACCAATGTCCCTCTCCCAGTCCACTGATAAGGGAGGTCCTCCTCCCCTTCCCTCTGATCCTAGTCTATCAGGTCTCATCAGGAGTGGCTGCATTGTCTTGTCTTCCTCTGTGGCATGGTAAGGCTGCCCCCTCCCCTCAGCAGGAGGTGATCAAAGAGCAGTTCCTGTCAGAGACAGTCCCTGTTCCCATTACTATGGAACCAACTTGGACACTGAACTGTCATAGGCTACCTCTGTGTAGGGGTTCCAGGCCATGTCCATGAGTGGTCCTTGATTGGAGTATCAGTCTCAGAAAAGACCTCTGTGTCCAGACTTTTTGGATCTTTCGTGCTCTTTGTGGTGCTCCTTAACTTATACAACCACTTTGGAAATCAATCTGGTGCTTTCTCAGACAATTAAAAATAGCGCCTCATCAAGATCCAGCTATACCACTCCTAGGCATATATCTAAAAGATGCTCAAGTATACAACAAGGACATTTGCTCAACCATGTTTTTAGCAGCTTTATTTGTAAAAGCCAGAAGTTGGAAACAGCCCAGATGCCCCTCAGTTGAGGAATGGAAATGGAAATTGTGGTACATCCACACAATGGGATATCACTCAGCAATAAAAAACAAGGAAATCATGAAATTTGCAGTAAATGGTGGGAAGTAGAAAAGATCATCCTGAGTAAGGTATCCCAGAAGCAGAAAGACACACATGGTATATACTCACTCATAAGTGTATATTAGACATATAATATAGGATAAACCTACTAAAATCTGTACACCTAAGGAAGCTAATCAGGAAGAGGGACTCTGGCAAAATGCTCAATCCCCATTCAGAAAGGCAAAGAGGATGGATATCAGAAGACGAAGAAAACAGGGAACAGGACAGGAATCTACCACAGAGGACCTCTGAAAGGCTCTACCCTGCAGGGTACCGAGGCAGATGCTGAGACTCATAGAATATCTTAATTGTCATATCATACTTAAAATTTACTCTCTGCATGTACCTTGACTAACAGGATATTTATGCTGAGGCCCTGAACGACACCGGCTAAGCAGCGCGACTTTGGCTGCGCTATAAATATAGAGAATGTAAAATTTTTCAGCACTTTCTAAGGGATTTAGTAAATTCTGTTTTCTCAGTTTGCTGGAAGGAGTCCAATGGGTAAATATTGCGTTTTATGTTTGCAAAAAAGTACTTGAGGTCTGGCCTGTTGCATAAACAAAGATAAATAAAAAATTGCCTGGAAGGATAGATTTGCTTGTTTTTATTTTTATAAGGAAGTTAAATGTATAGATAAACTCTATATGAACAGAGCCAAGAATGAAACCAATAAAGGGGGAACTATTGAAAGTTAAGGATGTGGGCCTGTGAGATAGATCAGCAGGTAAAGGTGCTTGCAGAGCACAGGGACTGGAGTCCTAGCACTGGGACCCACATGGAGGAGGGAGAGAAGCAACTCCTTCAAGTTGTCCTCTGACACATGTACCATGGCAAGTGAATGCACACATACACATATACACGTACACACACACACATAAACACACACATACACACACAAACACACACACATATACACACACAAACATACACAAGCACACACGTGAACACATACACACACAAGCACATACATATACACACACAAATATACTCATACACACACGAGAGAGTGAGAAAGAGAGAGAAATAATGCAATAAAAAATAAATATTCCTAGTAGTGGGAACAGGGGCTGTCTCTGACATGAACTCAGTGACTGGCTCTCTGATCACCTCCCCCTGGGTGGTGCAGCCTTACCAGGCCACAGAGGAAGACAATGCAGCCAGTCCTGATGAGACCTAATAGGCTAGGGTCAGATGGAAGGGGAGGAGGACCTCCCCTATCAGTGGGCTAGGGGAGGGGCATGGGAGGAGACAAGAGAAGGGGCTACAGCTGGGATACAAAGTGAATAAATTGTAATGAATAATAATAATTAGTAAAAATGAAAAAATAAAAATTCAAAAACTATAATTCAGATATTTGAAAATTCCTACAAGTGTGTATGGTCTTGATATACTTAATATAATCTTTATGCTAATATTACTTTTGAAATTATATTGGGATGTCATGGGCACAGACACCTAGGGAGATTTTAGAATTTTTGGTGCTGTTTTTCTGCTTCATGTTCTCGCACACTCAGTTTATGTTCTGACCTTATCTATGTGAAAATATGAAAAAAAAACATAAAAACTCCATCACTGTCCTACAAACAACTGGTAGTAGCTGAATCCTAGTTAGAAGGGTTTGTTGACATACCGTTTGAGTCAGTTAATGCTAGTTTATTCTTTATATTTTTTTCTAAGTAATATTTTGGTTAGTGTACAAATAAATGGTTTTGTTGTGACATTTTAAGACATATATGTCATATATTTTTCTTTCCAAATGCTTTCCCTGCCCCACAACACACATGCACATCCATGTATACACATACACACATGCACATATATGCACATACACACATGCACACACATACTTATATACACACATGCATGTACATTCATGCACATACATACTCAAATACACACATACATACACAGACACAATTACTTGCTCTTGTCTCTGTTCCCTTTATATCTCTTCCTTCTCTCTCATAGCTGCTTTTTCCTTTCATGTACCTATATATGACAACTAAATTTTATGTAATATGTGTTATATAAAATTTTAATCTAGATTTTGAATCTTCAAGAAAACATGAAATGAAATATTTGTCTAAGTCTGGCTTATTTCACTTAGCACAATAATCTCCAGTTTAATCCATTTTATTGCAAATGTCATGATTCCACTCTTTATAGCCACATAAACTTCCATTGCATTAGCCATTGTTCCTCTAGTGGACATCTAGGCTGGTGGATGTGTTGGCTATTTCCAGGAGTGTAAAAACAAACACGCATCTGTGTATTGTACTGACGGGATCTTTTGAGCAAAATCCAGAAGTGATATACTTGGGCCATATGGAAGTTCCACTTTTGATTTTCTATGGAATCCTCATCCTATTTTCCATAGTGCCTATACAAGATGAAATTTCCTCCAACAGCGAATAAAAGTTTCTTCTTCCCTACATCCATCTGTGCTTCTTTGTTTCCCTGATGACAGGATAGCCATTCTGTCAGACAGAGTTACAAAGAATATTTCAATTTTTATTCATTGATTGGCTAAAGATACAGAACACCTTTTCAAGTATTTGTCGACCATTTGTCTTTCTGCTTTTGAAAGCTGGCTTTTGAATTCATCATCCCATTTATTTCAAAAGCCAACTATAATGCTTATCTTGGTCACACCTGGATCGGTTTTTTTGTCTGGCTGCCACCAAAACCTGTCAGTTTGGCCTGACCAGAGTTAATGAGAGCCAAGTGCAAAATGCTAGCTAGAGGTGTGGTTCGGGAAAGACAAGAGTAATGAAGTGGCGTGAGTCACCCTGTGTACTGGAACAGAATGTTGGTGGAGCCTGAGGAGCAACCCGGGGATAAGTCATCAGTTCTCACGGGCACACAGTGACGGATTTAGTGTTTATGTAAAGAGCACAGTCTGTGCTTATGACAGAGAATGAGGAGATGGGCCACGCTGAAAAGCATGTAGCTGAATATTTAGACGTCTCAGGAAAATGTGTAGCATGTGAAGAGCTGCAGACAAGCTCTTTGCAATCTTTCAGAACTAACACTATAATCATGTCAATGAAAGCAGAGATGATGTCTGTATTGATCTTAGATAGCTTTTGACAGAAAAAATGAATATTTTCCTAAATTATTACTTTTGTTCTTATTTGTGCTTGTGTGCCAGCATTCATGTAAGTGTACCCATGAGTGCATGTGTGTGCACTTGCATGTGTGCATGTGTGTGTGTGTGTATGCATGTGTGAAGTGGAGGATACATGTCTGTGTGCAAACATGTAGAGGCCGCATATTGTTGTCAGATGGTTTTCTCTGTTGCTGTCCATTTTATTTTATTTCTGAGGCAAGGCCTCTCATTGAACCTGAAGGTTACTCTTTTACTAGGCTGGCTAGCCAGCAAAACCTTGGTATCTCCTCTAATGCTAGGGATAGAGACACGGACTATTGCACTCAGATTTTCCGGTGGTCCCAATCCAGAGCCTCATGTTTAATCAGCCAGCTCTTTGTGCGATGAGCCATCTCCCCATTCTATTTTTAATGATTAAAATTAATTAACATTTTTGTCTTACAAAAGTTCCTGAAATTGGGGCAAAAGAGGTGGCTCAGTGGATTAGAGCACTTGCCGCTCTTGTAGAGGACCCGAGTTCAATTTCCAGAAGCCACATGTTGACTCATGACCATCTCTAACTCCAGTTACAGGGATGTGACACATCCTCTGGCCTCTGTGGGCACTAGGCACCCTCATGGTGCACATACATACTTGCCAACAAAACATACATAGAAAATAATATTGACCTAATATTTTTCTGAAATTGAAAAAGAAAAATCATTGTGGTGTCACATTCCAAAGATAAAAACTAATGTAAAATACTTCTTGATATTTATTTGAGTATTTTTACCTACAGTATTTTTCTCCTTATGTGCATTTACACAATAATCTTCGTGTGCACACATTTTTAAAATGTTGCTACTAATTTAACATCACACCCTGCTATTACATCCTTACAAACTCTTCCTGGCAGCCTTTGTCATCGTGATCTGCTTTCCTGCCTGATTTTGAAGAACTCTGGGTTCTGTAATGGCAGGGGATGGGGTAGATGTAGTCAGAACACCTTAGAATGAGAGGTGGCGCAGCCTTGCTCTGTTCATTCATGTTCCCTCTCTATGTTGTGGAGTGAGAACTAACGATATTTTTCTCAGACAATGGGAACCCGTGTTGGGATAATCATGAAGAAAGTGAGACTGACTTGAACCCTTAAAAAAAAGAAAATACGTGGTTTGGTTGTAAGCATAGTGTCATGGGGCTTACCTGTTTCTAAAGAGGGAGTCTACGGGTCCTTTGTCATTTTGATGAAAAAAGATAAAAGTTGAACATTTCTAATTTTGCTAAGACTTTGGGAATAATAGATTTTTACCATCCTTTTGTAGCCATGTGAACATTAACTGGGTCAAGATAGAGGGGCTACCAAGGCCTTTGGAAAGCCCACAAGGCCTGTTTTTGGTTAGTCCCTTCCTCCAAGGAGTCCCAGTGTTCTAATGTCTACTGTTGGAGACTAGTATTACCTGTTTCAAGTCAATTTAACTGATTGTTCAGTATGTACTGCCCATGGTTGAGTTTGTTTAGTTGGTATCTTAAGGCGTTATCTCTCTTACTGAGTATATTAATAGCTAATTTATTATTATTATTTATTATTGCATTCTATTAACTTAAGATGCCAACTTGGTTCATCCATTTTACCAACAATAGACACTTGGATTAAGCCCAAATTGGGTGTATTCCTGTCTTGCAGGTTTTTAATAAAACCTTTTAGTGAGCAATCTTTTAGTGAGTTCTTGCTTTGATTTCTCTTGAATGTACACTTCAAAACAAAATGTGTGGGTAACATTAGAGGCATCCATTTAACTTTTATAGATAGATCATATTTCACAGTGGATGATCCAGTTTTTACTACTACTAAAATATGAAAGAGTCATGTTTCAAATTTTCACCAATATTTGTTACTGTGAACATTCATTCTTAAGCTTATCCAGCTGAGACATCTTAATAGATCCGAATTCACAAAGCCTAAAAGTCATGGTATGCATGTACCTTATTAATCAAGTTTTTAATAATGCTGCTCAAAATATATGTATAATTATATATTAATTAAATCGATTAATTATATATTAATTTAAAAGTATTTTCTCTTAATTAATGGATCTAAAAACAGTTTTTTTGAAAAGATAATACAGTAAGTAGGTTGAGAGCCCAGAAGAAAACCCACACATTTATGATCTTCTACAAAGAAAACAAAGGATGTAAGGTATAAAGGATATTATCCTCAAAAAAATTACTTTTGAGAAACAATATTCTCATGCATAAGAAAAAAACTGGACCATCATTGCATAGCTTGTATAAATTACATTCAAAATAAATTGGAGACTTGAATGTAAAACCTGAAAACCATAAATCTTTTAGATGAGAAGCATAGAGAAAAGCTTCTTAATATTGGTGTGCACAGATACTTTTTCTTTAGCAGGGGGCGTCAAACACATCAACAAGATTAGTCCAATGGGAGTAAGTCAAACTCAGAAGTTACTGCACAGGAGAAGAATCAATAGAGTGAAGGAACAGCCATCTGATGGGAGAAAGAATTTAGAAACCAACATCTGCTAAGGGACTAAAATGCACAAAACCCAAGAAAGGCCTCCAGTTTAGTACTAAGGAAACAAATAACCTCGTTTTTCTTTTTAAATGGATAAAAGACCTAAATAGACATTTTCAATAGAAGTCACAAAGAAAGTTTACAGGCATGTGGGAAAAAAAACCCTCACTGTTAGTAATTATCAAGGAAAAGCACACCCACACCATAATGGATTATTCCTTCATGTTCCTTGGAATGGTTGTTTTCAAAAAGATAAAAGGCAGAGAGTGCTAGGAAGGACATAGAGGAAAGGAACTCATGTACTGTCTTGAGAATATGAAATGGTGTAGCCATTGTGGAAAGCAGTAAAAACATAAAAAGCATAAAACCATCGTATAGTTCACCATTCTCATTTCTGAATATATATTCACATATATGTATTTACTCAAAATATGTTAATATATACATATGTATGTATTCATATATGTTAGTCAGTTAAATCAGTATCTCAGAGAGATGCCTTCATGCCAAATTTATTCCAGCATTTTATTTATTCACCATATTTTTTTACCAGTTTATTCACCATAGCCAAGGTATAAGGTTGTTCTGGATGTTCCTAGAAAGAAGCATAAAGAAAACTTTACATAATTTTGTTTTGTATATATGCATTGAGGATATTATTCATCTTTGGAAAAGAGGGCATTCTGAAGTTTTGTAGCATTTCAATTAAAGACCATATTGCTAAGTAAAATAAACTAGGCATGGGACTCCACCCCTGGAGGAAGAGCTACAGGCAACTGAGAGCTGCTGGGAAAGGGAGAACTCATCTTCCCCAAGATGAGCTCTCTAAATGGTTCTCAAGTGGTCACCCCTAAAAACAATACCTACAAGCAACACTAACTAAATTAACTCAAGTTGCATTTGTGTATTTATGTGTCTGTGCAGGAATGTGTGTGTGCATGTGTGTGTGTGTGTAGATGGTAAAAGAATAAGAGGCCATGAATTTGAAAGAGAGTGTGATAGGAGGGGCTGGAGGGAGGAGGGTGTAATTGTATTTAAACCTGCCAGACATGGAAAGATGGACACTCTATGATCCCACATGTTGGTAGAATCTTAAAACATTGAAATCATAGAACCAGAATAGGAGGATAGTTTCCAAAATCTGCTTAATGGGACAAATGTTGCATATCTGCTAAAGGAGAAGGAAGGAAAGGAAAAGAGAAAGGAGACAGGAAGAATGTGGACAATGGTCATTCGTTTTTCCATCAGCTCCATGGATGGCTTTGCACAGTTTACACAAGAACATGTCTCCCTAATGAGCTATGTTGCAGGAGCCATGGTGAAATCAGTGACTACCTTTAGTGATAGCCATCCTTCTGTGCATGTGACTAGCAATTTGCCTTGGTCTGGGTTTAACCATAGAGGACTTTTTGGAAGGCACGATTTAGGTGCCACGCCACTCGTTTCTCTGTGCTGTGTTTCACGTGTGCTTATGCCACTTTGCATTTACATTTTTTCCCCCTCAACTTTACTGTCTGTTAAGGTGAATGAAAATACCTAAAGTCCATAAAACAAAAATTCTCTGAGATTCCCCAATAGTTTCTCAGAATACAAAAGCTTCTTTAGAACAAAATATTTCAAAACATTAAAATCAAAAGTGAGGAAAAACAAACAATAAATTAGAATTTCAGAAAGATTTTTTCTCATAATAATATTTGAAAGCCAGGTAACGTCCACTTACAGAGAATAAAAGGTCTTTTTTAAACCCTCGACAACATGAAAAGATCTTGAGAAGCTAAAAATTCCTTCAGAAATTTCCAGCTTTATGCTTTTGTGCTGGAGTTCTTAGAAAAGTGAGGTGGAATGATATTTTTCTTGCGCTGCTGGGATGATCTCCTTCAATTAAAATGTAGAAATTTTTGAAGAGATAGAAATTTTCTTGTGGGAAAAAGCTGTGCTTCTCGGAACACAGCTGGGTGTCCATCGCTTCCGTGAAAAGCTGGAAACGGTGGCATGGCTTTCAGATAGGACACGATCAGGAACCTGAACTAACTGCAAATTTCAAACTTAAGCAACTGATTTTTTAACACAAGCCACAAGGCTTTCAGATCTTGTCAGCAGAAGGTCATCTCCGCTGTCTTAATATGGAGAATATGAAATGTGAGAGCTCCTTTCTTCGCAGCATCCGAGGCTCTCAGTACATCTGACACGTGTCAGAGAATCCACCTGTGAATTCACTGTATCTGGAAATTGTTGAAAGTTTCCTGAAACATTTTGATGTCTGAGACAGGTGAAGGCCCAGCTTTAGTTCCCCATTTCGTTAGCTTCTCTGAATCCTATGTTACCATAGAAACAGAGAAAGTGTTTAAAATGCCCGGAGCATGCCAGCATCCCACAGAGGTGGCCCTCTCTTTGTCTAAGAACAGTGTGCACACACATTCTTGTTTATAATATCCTAAGTTGTAGTCCGTGTGGTAAATTCTTCCTCAGGTTCAGTGCTAGGGCAGCGTTCGTCATGTTCCTAGGCAAACATGGATACTTAGATATTAAGATTCTAGGACTGGCGCACATGACCGTCGTTCTTTATCTAAGCTCCTCCTCCAGAAGTTTCAAGAACATTCCCACATGGTGCCACCAGTTGAGGAACCATGCTTTCAGTCAGAAAGCTTTGGGGTTTAACTTCACATTAAAACTACACCTTTCTCAAAAACCGCAAAGAACAGGGTGGCAGATAGGAAGGAACAGCACTTTGAAGTGGTCCCAGACCACATCCTTGTTCTCAAATACTTCCTTTGACTTGTGTGTAGTGTTAAAGTACTTAAGAAATTAGGAACTTAATTTGACAGCAGGGAAACTATATAACGTTGAATTTCTTGTTGTCTTGAAGAACCAACAATTCCAGGTCTACGCTGCTGAGCTACCTGACATCTCTTTGTGCTTTGGCTCTTCTCCTCCTAACACTCCCTTGCCTCTGTTCATTTTGACTCTCAACTTGATGTCACTTAGAGTCACCATGGAAGCAAATATCTTGGCAAGTTGGAGAAGGATTTGCTAGATTAGGCTGAGGTGGGAAGAGCCACTCCAAATGTGAGCAGCACCATTCTGTAGAAATGTGCACATGTGAAGACCCCAGATAGAGTGAGCTGAGCACAAGCAAGTCCATCTCTTTCTGCTCCCCAGCTACAGATGCACATGACAACCTGTCGTAAGTCCTCATGCCTTGACTTCACCCTGGGTGGTAGATTGCATCCTTCAGGTAGGAGCAAATATCAATCCTTCCTTCCTTGACAAACAAACAAACAAACATTTTTCCTTGCTTGTATATCCACGTGAGAATACAACCTCCATAAAGACAAACAAACAACACACAACTTTCACACTGGGTGTGGTGGAAAACCTTTTATCCCAGCACTTGGGAGACAGAAGCGGGCATATCTCAATGAGCTGGAGGCCAGCCTGATATAGAAAGGGGGATGTAGTCCATCCAGAACTGCACAGTGAGGCTCCATTTCACAAATAAAATAAAATAATAAAATAAAACCACATTCCCAGTGTTGCTTTCTTTGAAAGAAATTTAGCTTCAACTTTAATGTTGTTTACAGTAGCTTTGGTGTATGTTTTTTGTTTGAAATTTTATTTTTTGACCACTTTTATTCTGTTAAATTTTATATTTTGATGTTGTAAGTGGTTCCTTGACATATATATATGTATATATATGCTGAATGAAGTAAATGAGTGCTTATATTAGTGGATTTGCCCCTAACACCATTGTGAAAATTAAAGTGTGAATTGTGGGATTTATTATTAGAGTAGAAAAGGTTAGAAAGGGTTTTTGTAGATCCCAAAAGCTAATAGTTTTCTTCTTTTTGTTTCTTTTTCAACTCATGAGAGAATGCCCATTTACTGCAATTAAGAATAGGTCACACTAATCCTAATGTCAGTCATTAATGTTGAAATTAATTGCATGTGTCAAACACATACGAACTTTTTCTATATGCAGTGAAAACTAATGGCATGAATGGAAGCAAAAGAATATAAGAGTTTCGGATTTTGTAAGTCTCAGAACCGTTCCGTGACTCTTCTCATCTTCAGACGAGAGCCAGCAGCTCCTCTTCCTTCCTTTCATTCGGTCATTGATAGCCAGAGGTGTAAGACAAGAGCAAAAAGGCCAGAATAAGGATAGAATAAATTCTACGATAAGAAAGCAAATCATAATAGGTGTTTTTGCTGAACAGAAAAGACGGATTTGAAGACTGATTTTTCACAGAATCAAGCTCATATTAGGTAGAGAAGCTTGCTCAGCAAAAACAGATATGGGAAACTGAGTGGCACGTTTGTTTTGTTGTCGGCTTTTGAGATAGGATCTTATGTAGCCCAGACGGCCTTCACACTAGCTCTGTAGGTAAAAATGATGCTGAACTCCTGGTGCTCCTGCCTTTACTTCTCGAGTCGGGGTTAAAGGCATGCACCAAGCCTGACTTAAGCCAGTTGTTGATCTTAGCTGTTATCTGTTTCTTGTCACCCAGTCCCCATGTCTGCCATGCTATTAGATGCCCTAACCGCAGGCTTCTGAATTCCTGCTCATATACTCTCTATGGAAATGCTGGAGAGAATTATCTGTACTGAATTTGGTGGTTGGAAGATATGTTGAAGTTCTTTGAGCAGGTGTCAAATTCTAGCTATGCAAGAATGTATTCAGATTGCAGCCTGGAGGGAACAGAATCAACAGCAGTGGAAGGCCAGTCATCAAATCTCAAAACCACAGCATCCCTGGAATCTCAAGAATGAAGTCCTCAAGACCGGCCTCCCTTTGTGACTGCTTGGCAGTTGGTGATATATGAGAGTTAGGAAGAGAAATCAGAGATATTTGCAGATGAATTCTACAAATATAAGATAGTGAACTTAGGAAAAGGGTATCACTCAGTGGTACTATTCTAGAAGAGCCTTTTTAGAAGCCATAATGAATCCTGTCTTCTCATCTGTTGGGTTTACTGAGCTAGCAGAAAGAGAAACTTCAGCGGTCACCATGGATCAGACTGTGGTGATTTCTTTAACAGCTGGTGATAATGTATATTGTATGTATATTAGCTAGTGTAGAATAAGAGGGAAGCTGCAGCATGTCACTCTAAATATAGTGCTTAAAAACTCCATCAGAAAAGAGTAATAACAACTTACCATCAAAGATCTTTCTACAAGCCTTACTCCACACATACATTTATTTAGAATCTAATTTAATAAAATACATGGCCAAAGAAAAATGGTTACTTTATTTGGTAGATGAAGTGCTAAACAAGAGAGACCCTGCCTCAAAACTAGATGGAAGACAAATGTGATACCAAAGGTTATCGTTGGACCTCCACATACAAACCATGACTTTTATGCTCCAAATACGTGTGCACACGTGTACACACACACACACACCAACAAATAAAAGACACCACCAAATAAAAGCAGCTGAAAGCTGTGTGTCATTAAATTACATGCCAGATGTATGAACTTATCAGACTTATCCGTCTGAAGCATTGAGTTTTCCTTTGGATACATGGGGCCTGTGCACATGTGATTTTTGTGTCACTGGGAATGAGGTTTCCTATAGAGCTATGCACTCTTGAATCCACCCTTCCTATAAAGAGAAATGAGCATACAGGAAAGTGTCTATGTATTGTCACCTGTTAATTATCAAAGCACAAGAGCTTGTACTGTTTGGGAAATAATTTATATCTTAGTAAAATATAATAGACAAGATGTAAAGGAACTTCCCTGTTCCTATTGCTTAAAAGGAAAGACTAGTTTTTAAAATGACACTTAATTTTTTAAATTTAATTTTATTTATATATTTATTTATTACAATTTATTCACTTTGTATCCCTGCTGCAGCCCCCTCCCACATCTCCTCCCGGTCCACCCACCCTCTGTCCCTCTTCTTTCCCTATGCCCTTTCCCTAGTCCCCTGATAGGGTAGGACCTACTCCCCTTCTATCTGACCCTAGCCTCTCAGGTCTCATAAGGACTAGCTGCATCATCTTCCTCTGTGGCCTGGCAAAGCTGCTCTCCGCCACCCCCAGGGGGAGGTGATCAAAGAGCCATCCACTGAGTTCATGTCAGAGACAGTCCCTGTACCCCTTACTAGGGAACCCACTTGGAAGCTGAGCAGCCAATGGGCTTCCTTTGAACAGGGGATCTAGGTTCTCTGCATGTATGGTCCTTGGTTGGAGTATCAGTCTCTGCAGGTCCCCTTGGATCAGGGCATTTTGGCTCTGTTGATCTCTACAATGCTCTTCTTATTTTAACTGATACATAATAATGTAGCATTGTGCATCTCAATGGATACCTGGTGAGATGTATGTATGTGTATGTGTGTTGAGGCACCCAACTATTTTCCAGAGCCCATAATTTCCTGACTTGTTAGAGATGCCCTGTTTCTTTAATCTATCTGTAAATGCCTTAAGTTTTGTTTCAGGCTGTAAGTGGACATAGCTCATTCATGTTTCGTAGTCCAATTGTACTCTGTGATCTCGGCAGTACAGACTTTTATTGAACTGCTTTCAAAGTGTTCTCTAAAAGCTATTTATAAGAAACATTTAACATTTTCAACTGTGAGATCATACCCCTAGGAATAATTACTAATTCAGTGTTAAAGTGTTCTACTGTTTTTTTTTTTCCTTTATCAATCCCATTAGCTAACCTCTCTTGCATCTAAGATCATTATTGACTGAGGTTTTTTGTTTTGTTTTGTTTTATCAGACTAATGTATGTTGTCCCAACAGTATTCTGTTTTTAAAGATAAATGTCACAGATGGAACCTAGTAAGGACTGATAGGGAAAATGAATCTTCTGTTCTAAGGAATATTTAAAAGGAATGAAAGCCTTATTTTTTTTAAATGTAATTTATTTATTTTTATATTAATCACAGGTTAGGTACTTTGTATCCCAGGTGTAGCCCCCTCCTTCATTCCCTCCCACTCTCCCCATCCTCCCTCATCTCCTCCCTTCCCCCCTCCAAGTCCACTGATGGGGAGGACCTCCTCCCCTTCCCTCTGACCCTAGTCTATCTTGTCTCTTCAGGGCTGGCTGCAATGTCCTCTTCTGGGATCTAGCTAGGCTGTTACTCCTGGGTGTGTGTGTGGGAGGGTCAAAGAGCCAGCCAATGAGTTCATGACAGAAATAGTCCTGTTCCCTTACTAGGGTTGGATACTGAGCTACCATGGGCCACAGCTGAGCGGGGGTTCTAGGTTATATCCATACATGGTCCTTGGTTGGAGAAACTGTCTCATAAAAGACCCCTGTGCCCTGATCTATTTGGGTTTTGTGGAGCTCTTGTTCTCCCCAAGTCTTACAAACTCCCCCTATTTTCATTATTATTCCCAGCCCTCTGCCGAAGTCTTGGTTGTGAGTCTTAATATCTGCTTTAATACATTGCTGTATTGATTCTTTCAGAGGCCCTCTTTGGTATGCTCTTGTCCTGTTGCTTGTTTTCTCCTACATTCAATGTCCATCCCATTTGTCCATCTAAAGGAGCATTGATCATACCAACCTGGGTCTTCCTTCTTGTTTATCTTCCCTAGATGTATAGTTTTCAGCATGACCGTCCTATCCTATAGGTCTATATAAGTGAGTATATGCCATATGTTTCTTTCTGCTTTTGGGATACCTCACTCAGGATGATCGTTTCCAGGTCCCACTATTTGCCTGCGAATTTCATGATTTCCTCTTTTTTAATTGCTGAGTAGTATTCCATTGTGTAAAAGTACCATAATTTCTGTATCCATTCCTCAACTGAGGGACATCTGGGTTGTTTCCAGGTTCTGGCTATTACAAATAAAGTAGCTACGAACATAGTTGAGCAAATGTCCTTGTTGTGTACTTGAGCATCTTTTGGATATATATGCCTAAGAGTGGTATAGCTGGGTCTTGAGGAGTCACTATTCCTAATTGGCTAAGAAAGCACAAAATTGATTTCCAGAGTGGTTGTACAAGTTTGCATTCCCACCAGCAATGGAGGAGGGTTCCTCTTTCTCCATCTCTCCAGCATGCATGAAAGCCTTATTTTTATTCATACATGTATTCTGCTGAATCAAGCATCCTCTAGAATTAATCTATGAATAACTGGGCAAATGATCCAAAGACATTTCAAATAATGTGCCATTTAATTTACGTTTTTTTCCTGGTAACAGAATCTCACATGTCACTGACAAAAAAATGTAGAAAATACAGGAAAGCATAAAAAATAAAACTAAAATAACCTACTTTAATACTAGTACCTGGATGAAACCACTGACAATATTTTGGTCTGTTTTAACTTGTACTTCCTCCATCATGCATGAGAAGGTAACTGAGCTATTTGGATATTCTTCACAAAAGGAAAGAAAAACAAAACAAAACCAGCAGAAGCCTAAAATAATCTTGGAATTTGAAAGACAACCAGAATAGTTATAAGGCTTCATAGTTTCTCCAGACTCACTATACTCCTGATATGTTCACTGATATGTTATCTTTGGCGTTCGCTAAATTCCTCAGGTTCCTCATCATTATAGGCGTATGCCTAGTTTCCCATTTATCTTTGCATCCTAGCTCCCAGGATATAAGAAGATAACTAATGGTTTCTATCCTCTCCTTTTAAAAGATGTATCCTTGGAAATTGTTTCCTTTATATGTCTATCTCCTTGGCCAGTATATTTTACATAGCTGGTATCTGAGTACAGAGTGGGTAATTCAAGAGAATTTCAGAATGAATTAAAGGAAAACATTCCATTTTTAATTAAATTTTTATTTTTTATATTAATTACAGTTATTTATTTTGTATCCCAGCTGTAGCTTATTCCCTCCCAATCCCATCCTCTCTCCCTCATCTCATTTTTATTGACAGGAATCATCACTAGATGGTGAGCAATAGGCGACTTAGATTTGTGTTTAGTTTGTCTGTCTCTGTGTGTATACAATATAAGAAGCTTTTCATCTAAGCTCACATTTCCAAATAGGAAACAGTTGATTTCTGTGAGCTAATTGAATTTTTAAGGTGTTTTCAAAATTTTTTCCAATATAATTTTTTATTTGTTATAGTTTATTCACTTAGTATCCCAGCTGTAGCCCCCACTCTTGTCCCCTCCCAATCCTCCATCCCTCCCTAATCTCCCCCCATTCCCCTTCCCCACTCCACTGATAGTGGAGGTCCTCCTCCTCTTCCATCTGACCCTAGCCTCTCAGGTCTTATCAGGACTGTCTTTCATAGTCTTCCTCTGTGGCCTGATGTCCCCCCCACCCCCACCAGGGGGAGGTGATCAAAGAGCCAGCCACTGAGTTCATGTCGAAGACAGCCCCTGTTTTACGGTGTCTTTTAAGTGTTTAAAAATAATTAGCTATTTCTTATTTTGAAAAGTGTATTAAGTGGTACCAATGTTTCATTTGAAGAATATAAACCAGTGCTCCTCTGGGGAAGCTGAGAAATTTCCCCATGCTGTGAGATTTGTGTGTAATGGAAATTGTTATGAGTTTGAAAGATCTTGTTTTAAATCAGTGCTTATTGCAGAAAGCCATAGTTAGTCCCTTGGAAGGGAGCTGATTAAACACTTCCACGTGCAGGGCAAATGCAACTTCTACTGATGGTGCCCAGTTTACTTCTTAATCATCATCAAACAAATGGCCATCAAATGTTTTCTGTAAGGAATAGAAGAGTAAATATTCTAAAATTTGTAGGTCAAGATGTTCTATCAAGACACTTATAATAGCCCTGAAGAAAACTTATGCCACTCAAAAGAAGACAAATATGCTTTCCTTTAAACTGTTAAACACATACAAACCAGTATTAGCTCAGGCTATTTCACAATCATGTGGTAAGCTCTGCTTAGCTGGCTTCTGATGGGAATGACCCTCAGCAACACAGTTTCCACTCAGCCACGAGATGACAAAACACAGCCTTGTGAAGAAATTTGGAGCTTGGAGAGATGCCTCAGTAGTTAAGAGCACTGGCTACTCTTTCAAAGGACACTGGTTCCGTTCCCAGTACCCACATGGCAGCTAACAACTCCCTGTAACCCCAGTGATCTGATGCCCTCTTCTGGCTTCCACAGGCACTGCATGTACACATGGTACATACAAAACACCCATGCATATAAAATAAAACCAAAATCTTAGAAAAATAAATTGTGGTTTCTTAGAATCAAACACCATGTGAAAGAAAATATTTTTCTAGGTCCTACTAGAATCATGTGGGTAAAAATTTGACCCTCTCATATCACTGGATGCCATGTCCTATGAGTGAGTTGAAGGTCCACTTAGAAATCTACGAACAAGTTTATGAGAGAGTGAGACTGTGTATGAAATAAATCATAGGATTTATTTCATTTCAAGTAAAACTGATTGAAGGCTCCTTTTCCTGTTAGACATCTGTAACCTTTGCATTTAAAGAGAAAATTAGGAAAGATGGTGTTTTCAAGTTGGCTTGAAAAAAGAGACTTTTTAGGAAGTTAGAAACACCATTTCTAGTCTCTGCTCCGTTTAAAGGGTATTGCAGCTGTTTCTGTAAATAATGACTGAGAGGCTTCAGTTGCCATCCAAAGGACGGGTATTTTGTGAAGCGTTTTAGTCATGATAGCAGAACCTCTGCAGGAGGGTTTGCCCCACTGCGTACTAGATGCAAAAATGAGGAACGGATTTCAGCCGGAGCTGACAAATAAGGGCCTCTGTGGAAGGTGAACATGAAGAATGATGTTGAGTTTCCTGGGTTTTGTTGGCTAGGGATTGGAGCATACATTAATTACAGTTCCATTCTGTTGGGTCCTTATAGCTTGTCAAGCATAACCAGATGTGAAATTCTGATTTCTGGAGCAACCGCAATAGACCTGCATGTGCCAGCTTTATAGAATAACTGAGGCCTGGTGGCGTCACTCTGTACACTTATGTAGTTATGAAGTTGTATTCCACCCAGATCTTTAACTCGAAGCCTATGGCCATTCTGATCCACCATGTTGCTGCATCTAGGACTTAATTACAACCCAGAGGATTGCGTGAAAGCTGTATGCTGTATCTTCATTTGACTGCTTGAGCAGAATTTTGGCAGTAAGAGGGATGTATTATTTCAGGCTGGGCTGGAAGCTGGGTACAGGCATTAAATTTTCCTTCTCCATAGTCCTTCAAAAGGCTAATAAATGATACATAATTTGTAATCTGAAATTATTCACGTCATGTGGTAGGCAACCATAAGATAGCTGAGAAAATGTTTTTCCATCCTTTGTTATTGAGGCATGGTGCCAAAATATATTGAAAGGGAAGAAGGGTGTTGAGTTCCCAGTTAACTGTATTTAAAACTGAAGGTTGTTGGGAGGTAGAGGTAAGAATGTCGGAAAATTAGAGTCATTCTCAGCTATATATAAAATCTGAGGCTAGCCTGGGCTTCATGAGATCTTGTCTCAAAAACAGCAGCAACAACAACAGCAAAAACTCCAATAAAAATAAAATGAAGACTAAATATAAAAATCATCGAAGTAAAATATATCGAAATAATTTGTTGTTGTGGTACAACTTGCTTTGAGATGAAAGTTAACAGGTTTTGAAGGTGGTCTCCATAAAATATTTAAAATAAAGTCAAGACTTTGGAATGAATTTAGGGAATTAAATAGCATGCTTTATTGGACATCAAGGAATAAGTGGAAATACAAACAGCGTTTTGTCAGCTCAAGGCATTTTATGGTCTGAAATTGTGTACCTATCTACTTTCAGCTCCTGCTGTTGACTCCCACAGAGGTTTTAATTCCTGCCACAAAGCTTGTTTCCTCCAATGCTCACTGCTCTTGTTCTCTGCAGCCTTGCCATGTCTTTCCTGTTGCCACACACCCTTATTCCCTTTCTGCTGAGCTAAAACCCCCGACCTCTCACCTTCTTCAGGAGTACTGTACCTCTAGAGCAGGGCCTGCTCTTCATGACCCCATGACGTGGACAGACTTGTCTCTTCAGTAAGATTTGCCACGTCGGCCTGGTATTTGCTCCGACATTCCTGTTACAGTAGGATATTTTTGAGAGCAGAAAAGATGTCTTTTGTCTCCATACATCTCTACTTGATCTCTCGTACCCCTCAGCAAGCATTGATTAGGTAACTTAACGTATTAAGATTTTCTTGGTTTGTGACAATGCGTATTAACTTCTAATTCGTCCTGAGTTTTGCTATTAGACAAGCATTTAGATGATACACTGTCCTAGCATGGGAGGAAGTGTTATTCCAGTTCCTTAGGCTTTGCTTCACCTGATACTGTGGCCTCTTGGAAAGTCTGAAAACCAAGTTCCCTTTATGTAGATGTTCTCTGTGTATTTGTATCAATAAATTTATGAAAGTGACTGTAAACATTTAAATCATTCATTAATTAAAAGCTATTAGAAAGCGATGGGATACAGTTTGTAATAATCTTAAGTAATGGGTAAGATTTGGGAGAAAGTCAAAGGAGAGAGTATAATCTTAATGATGTTTACACCTTGGACTTTTTATTTTAATTGGCCCAGAAGTTAGTGGTGATATTTTCTTGTTTTTGTTTCATTTTATAAAGAATACATTTTAGTGCTCATTTTAGAAGCTAAAAGAAATTCAGATATTTAATCACAACATCTTTATTCCACGATTTTTTCTATTAGGCAGAAAAATCTCTCATAAAAAAGAGTCACAGCAGTCAGCCGAATCTGATGTATGTATCTGGAGGGAGCTTCTTCCCCTGAGCCACAGATACAGCTCTGTCTCCAAGGGATGCTGGGACCATGAACAGCAGCCTCCCTGGTGGTGTCTTCTGGTCTCTTGGGCCACCTCATCTGTCTCTGGGAGTGAAAGAAGGGATGTACTGGGAGTCTTTTCAGCTTTCCAAGTTCTTGGAAATCACAAATGTAAGTCAGTATAGTTAGACAATTTGTAGGTAATTTGTATTAGTTTGCCAGAGCATGAACTGTCCCAGCAGGAGAAACGTGTGAGAAGCAAGAAGCTGACATTTCAGGACTGTTGTTCTAACCACTGACCTAAGGAGGCTTCCCTTCCTCGCCCCCCCACCCCCGGCTTTTTCAGTAGGTTCCTGGGTAGATATTTCCGGATTGTAATCACACTTGAAATAAAGATGAAACACACACATGCTTGATTTATTAAACACACAACTATTGCCAACCTCTCCAGTTTATTTCTGCACTCAGTTTTCTGTTGTGGAGTTTTAACTTTCATGTGCAAAGTAATTGGATTCAGTAAAAAATAAACATGTCTACTCATTCCCCTCAGGCCCATCCCTACCATGTTTGGCAGAAACACTTAAATTCATTTATCCATGTGGCACACGGTCCCTGTGTTTGTATTTAGGATAAGAAAGAGACGGGAAAGGCAATGGTATGGTCAGCAGAAAATTACGACTCACTGACTTTATGAACAAGCAGTGTTTCTTTTGAGCCTCGTATGGAACTGGCTAACATCCTAATAACCAGGCAGATAGCCATGTTGTGCAGGGATGTAGTTTTGATGTGGAAGTCTATCCTTCTTGGAAGTCACAGTTTTTAACTGCCACACCAGGGAAAGGTTGCTGTCTTCCTGCAGCAGGTGGATGCCTGTCTTCCTCTGGGGTTCCTGTTGTCCATATCAGGAATCTTTGACTGTAGCTTTTCTCTGACCCTGTCCCATGACAGTCACTCTGATAAAGGTAGGGGTTGCTCCATTTGGGCACTATTTATATTGACCTATAGACATTTCTTCCTGTTATTTTTTTTCCTCAGAAGCCATCCAGTCTAGCGTTATGGTTAAGAGATGGAACACATAGGTTTCTTTCCTAATCCCTGACAGCGTCACTTTCAGTGGCAGAGCTCAGTGAGTGCCAGCTCTGTGGTCCTCCCCGGCATTTCACATCTAGTTTTAATTTAGTTCAGTAGTTCAGGGACGAGTTATTTGCCAAATGCAGGTGGCGGTGCGGCGCTTTTCTCCCCGATGTCCATCTGTGGAGCGCTCGGAGACTTTGCTAAAATGATAAATTGCTGTGTCTGATGAGAAGCAGCTGGCTACCAAGAGCAGTGGTCTGTGCGCGTGGGAAGCGGCACTCTGCGACAGAGACCACAGGTGGCAGCTGATAATGAGGCTTCTGTGGATCTTAAGGGCCTTGGAAACTGTTTGATTTTGTTTTCTGTTTTTGTTTTTGTTTTTTTAAATTTTTTTCTGTTCAACCAAGAGATTTCTTGTTAAGCTAATGTCTCATTTCCTAAAAGACATGTGCAGTCATTACAGGCGAGATCTTTACCCTTCAAATATGACAGAATTCTTTCAATTCTGACACAGCTTACAATCCTGAATCAGCTAATCACTCTATGAACCTTGCAGTTCCTCAGAAGGTCTGGAACGTAGCTTTTATTGAAACTTTCTATGTGTTCACTGAAGCTGAACACATATCTACAAAATAAGTCATAATATTTATATTATGAAATTTGAAACATTTTAGGTTATCCAGCCTCACCTATGGAAGTTGGCCTCTGCGAAGCTTTTAGAAAGCTGAAGTCCATGAAAAATGCAAAATTGAGGCAAGGCACAAGTACAATCAGCAATAGCAAAGAAATAGCTATCACAGTGCTATGAAGTTGCTATTTTAAACAGAAGCAAGTGTATTGCACAGCCTGTAACACTTATTAGGAAGCAAATATCAAACGTTAGTCAATAAACAGTGTAGTTAAAACACAAACTTTTTTTTTTTGGTAGGGGCACCACATTCTGAATCCCCAAATTTCAGAGCAGGAGAGATATTAGACCATCCTACTATCATCTTCTGATCACCAATGGATGGTTTAGTCCAACTGTCATGTCACACCTATGCAAATCCTTTCAGTAGTAAAGAGGTTACTTCCTCTCAAAGAATACTGCAGCAATTTGAAAATGTCTTCTGGTCGGTTTGCAGCCTAATTCCAGCGAGTGAATCTCTCTCCGTCACTTAAAAGTGATGAATGTGGGATTCTGTTTACATGCACCAAACGGTCATTAAGTGTGAACTCTGCCACAAGCCCTGAGACCAGCTTCCAGGGCTCTTTGGAGAAAGTTTAAAGTATAATCATTTTCCCCAGGGAGTTCACAATCAACAGGCAACACAAGAGGGAAACCAAGAAATTAGAGTAGAGCATGACACGTGTCATGTTGTGACGTATGAACATGTTTCAAAAGTTTGTGATCTAGAGATTTGTGGGGCATGCACAGCTTTGAGGAGATGCAATATGTAAGATCAGTCTGGAACAATACGCTCTGAATTCAAAGTGTTAAAATGATGAAAGATTTCAGAAAGTATTTGTGCTTATTTTATGCGTTTGAGTTCTTTACTTGCGTATATGCATATGTATCATGTGTATGCCTGGTGGCCGGTGTGACCCGTTATGTGCCTGCTGGGAACTGAACCCAGGTCCTCTGTAAAAGCAGCAAGTATTCTAATTGCTGAGCCAGCCATCTCTCGAGCCCCTAATGTAAGGTATTTGAAGAGAGATGTTTTTCCTCCGTGATTGAATGTATTCAAACAACAATGAAATACAAAGTATATTTTTCACATTTTGCAATCACATATGTACTCTATAACTTTATAGCAAGCATTTCGAGAGGGAGACCTTGTTCCGAGTCTCAGCTAACACAGATTGGACATGGGGCAGCTGGACTCTTTCAGCGTGTAAGCAGTTCCCAAGTCACGCTCGGATTCGCATTTTCTGGACTTGCATACAGCATTTGACTTTACCCTCACAACAGTGTTCTGGCTTAGAGCCTGCAGTTAGCATTGCCTGCCATGGGTTTTCGGGCATCTCTTCTAGGATAACATCTGACTTACACAGACTCAAGCCAGTGGAATCGGGCTATTTGCTGCCCTAGAACCTAGCTGGAGGCAGAGCGCACCTTCTTATCTATGCTTTTAGTTACTTCCTTCCAGCTTTTGTGAATGGTGCTTGTGGTCCTGCTCAGTACCAGCAATCACGTTTCATGGCACTGGGCTTTTTGATTCACTGCTCACAAAAATAAATAAATAAATAGATAGATAGATAGATAGATAGATAGATAGATAGATAGATAGATAGATAAATAAATAAATAAAGGTTTGTGCTATCTAGTTGAGTGGCTTTCCTGCTGGCTAGGAGATGACTGCTGGAATTTTTTTTTAATTTTTTTTTAATTTATTTATTTTTATCCCAATCACAGGTTAGGTACTTTGAATCCCAGGCATAGCCCCCACCCCCATTCCCTCCTACCCTCCCACTCCCTCCCTCATCTCCCTCCTCCCCGCCCCCTCCAAGTCCACC
>CM053762.1:43948196-43967544 GCA_028658305.1 Pachyuromys duprasi | reverse complement strand
TAGCTGGGTCTTGAGGAATCACTATTCCTAATTGTCTAAGAAAGCACAAAATTGATTTCCAGAGTGGTTGTACAAGTTTGCATTCCCACCAGCAATGGAGGAGGGTTCCTTTTTCTCCACAGCCTCTCCAACATGACTGCTGGAATTTTATGTTGAGTCTATGCATATGTATGTGTGTGAATGTTCACGTATTTGTATATATTTATATATGGGAAGCTCTTCAAAGAATTGCCTTTATAGAGTACACATGTGTGCCATACGCTGCATATTGTAGATTTTTAAAAGAGCATTGTATAAAACTCATATGATGGCTTTAAGGCAATCCTGCCGCCATTTAACATTTCCTCGGTGCTATATCCAAGCCTTTCTCTAAAAACAAAACAAAAAAACAAAAACCAAAAACAAACAAACAAACAAAAAAACAAAAAACAAACAAAAAAAACCCCAAACCCCCAGCAATTTTATGTTTTCAATTAAAAATTAGAATATTTGTGGAATTTTGTTTAAAGCTTTGGTGAATGTTGAAATCAGGTGATCACTGTGAATAAAATTTTAGTTCATATCATCAGTAACTTTTATAGTTACACATATTTTAATGCGTTGGTTTTAATTTTTACTTTTGGGAAATTACTGACTTTAAAAGAATTACTAGTTCTATAAGAGTTTCATACAACATGCTTTGACCATATCCACCACCCCCTCCACAGTCTCTTCCCAGATATATGCCTTCTTTTCACACAACATATTGTTAATTCTCTAAGACCAGCTTGTGCTGCCCAAATATTCTTGGAACTGTGGTCTTCACTGGAGGATAATTGACTTACCAGAGGTAACACTTAGAGAAAACTGTCTCTCTTTCTCTCAGAAGCTAACAATTACAATACCTTTATGGTTACAGTGTGATTATGTACCTAATTCCCATCTCCATGTTCAGATTTGGCCTGGTGTGTGCTTGCACAGTACGTTTTCACACACTGTTGCAACCACTGAGTTCCTCTGTCTTGCTATGTCCAGAAGACAATGTTGCCTTGTCATCTACCTCCTTGGTCTCTTATATTCTTCTGGTCCCATCTTTTACAATAGTCCCTGAGCCTTGGGTGAGGGTAGGTGTGGATGACAGTATATTCGTTCCCTTTAGGAATGAACATTCTTTGGTCTCTTATTCTCTACATAGTGGCTGGTTGTAGGTGTCTGGGTTCATCACCATCTGCAAACAGAAGCATCTTGGATGAGAGTTATGAGCTGTATAATGATAACTCATTAGAGATCTGTTTAACTATGTTATTTTAGCAAAATAAAGAAATAGGTTCTCTCCTAGGGATTATGAGCTGTCTGGCCCTATATTCTTGGCTTGATATTGGTGCCAGGTATGTATTTCATCTTGAGGAGTAGGACTTAATATGATTAAAAAATGGTCGAATCCCAATTTAATATAATTTAAATATTTATTTTCTAAGAATACTTACTTTTGGTTTTTATGAGACAAATTCTCATTCTGTAGCTTATGTTGGGCTAAGTTCATTATATATTTCAGGCTGGCCTTGAACTCACAGTGGTTCTCTTGCCTCAGCTTTCCAAGTGTTGGGGTTATATGCATGGTACCATCACACCCAGCTGAATTCTTTTTCTGTGTATTAAAAAGTTTAACTTTTTTTGTTTCTCAGAGAAAACAAATATTTTTTGTGTGTGTGTGAACAGATTGAGTGTCAAGATGGCCAGTCCATTTGTGTCAGCATGTACCAAATAAGACAGCAGCAATTTTGTTTCCATAGTGACCGTTTAGGATCTAGTTTAATAAGACTAGGTAGGCAGCTTAATGTCAGGACACTTGCTTCCATTATCATTTCTTCAAAAATGGTAAAGTGTTGTATTTAAATAATCTTGGAACAAAAAGAACAGGTCAAATATTAAATAACAGCAGTCATACCCCTAATTCATTGTTCACCTTGAGTGCAACCATCATTTCTCTGCCACCCTGATGTAAGGAGCTGCCCTGTCATTGGAAAGACATAAGTGTATAGTGCTACCTGGCTCTGAACGGGGGATTCCAATCCAGATTCTTCATGCCGTGAGCCACCTTTTATTTATGACCCAACTCGAATTTTGAATTACAACAAATTATTTATTTTTGCAGATTTTATAGAAAGTTATTAAATAGAAAGCAAAATTATAGATTGCTTGTTGTCAGATGTGTCCATGGTCACCGTGTTTATGCTGTATGATTTGTGTTATTTTGCTGAAGATGAAGTTTATTGCTCTCCTTGAGAAAAATGAGTGAGTAGAGGTTAAAAAGAGAACTAGAGAACAATCTGTAGAAGAAAATGATGTTTAGTTATCCTCAGGGTTGGCTATTTATATTATTGTGTTCACCACACAGTTCACTTTCAGTGAACAAGTCAGTTTAAGTGGTTCTTTAAAATTTTTTCACTTCAGAAGTAGCTTTTGTTTTGTTATTGTTCACTGATTTTTCTAAATGGCCAGTTGCTGAAAATAAAGAAATATTAAGAGTTGTTTATTTCCAACACTGTGCAGCTGTGTCAGTGGTCTGATGAGCTGTCCATGGGTGACTGAGTTGAGGGAGTGAAGGAATTGTGAGACCTACCCAGTAACTGGAGGTCAGAGTCTAATTACAGAAACGTCACAATGGGAGTGAAATATTCATCTCAGAGGTTTAAAAAATGTGAAAACAGAGAACCAAAATCACAATAGTAAATGAGAGGTTTGATCAAACAAGTAGAAGATGAAAATATGACAATATAACATAGGGCCATGTAACAGTTACTAGTATTAGAAATTTGACCTGATGATAAATTGTTTGGTTTAAAAATATTTTACATGGAGCAGAACCAACCAACCAGCCAACCAACCAACCAACCAAACAAACAAACAAAAAACTCAGCACAGGGGTCTTTTCTGAGACTGAAACTCCAACCAAGGACCATGCTTGAAGATAACCTAGAACCCCTACACAGATGTAGCCCATGACAGCTCAGTTTCCAAGTGGGTACCCTAGTAAGGAGAACAGGGGCTGTCTCTGACATGAACTCAGTAGCTGGCTCTTTGATCACTTTCCCCCTGAGGGGGAAGCAGCCTTAGAGGAAGCCACAGAGGAAGACAATGCAGCCAGTCCTGATGAGACCTGATAGGTTAGGATCAGTTGGAAGGGGAGGAGTACCTCCCCTATCAGTGGACTGGGGGAGGGTCATGGGAGGAGATCAGGGAGGGAGAGGACTAGGGACAAGGCTACAGCTGGGATTCAAAGTGAGTAAATGGCAATAAATAAATAGATAGATAAATAGATAGATAGATAGATAGATAGATAGATAGATAGATAAAATATTTCACAGGTCTTACATTCCTATTACTTACCGTAATAGGTTTTATTTACAACTACACATTAGCTGAATTACAGTCGTGATTTCCTCCAAATAAAATGTGCATTCAAACTTAGTTACACTTATTAGAAAGTTCATCATAGACTTCATATTTTGTGTATCTTTCCAGATACTATCTCTCCGTTTCATTCTTCCCCTAGTGCTTAAGTACCATCTCCAGTCAGGACACCTTTCCTGATTGCCTTGTTCAGAAGTCTCTCAGCGTTTAAATAGTGCTTGGGCCTGTTGATTTTCCTTGTGAGAGTAAGACATGCCAACTGTTTTTGGTTTGAATCTTGATGTAAGCTCTCTAGTTCCCACAGTTTCATAAGATCCTTAGATTATGCTTTCCTCATGAACAAAATGGGAAATTTGGTTACTAACCTCATTACAAAGTTGCTATTAAATGAAGTGAACTTGGTCTCTAAGGAATTGGCCGAGAATCTGTTGCCATCCATGTGACACTTCATATTACCAGTCTTTTTCACTTGTTGCTTGTTACTTTCTGAGCACATGAAATGTTCCTTGATGTTTATCCTCATTCGCGTAGAGAGCTGTTTCTTGCATGAGTTCATTGTTCTTGGTCGTGTTGTTTTGGTACTGTCTTTAGAGCTGCGTGTGGAGCACTTGACAGTTACTGATCCTTCTCCACTGTTACTTGTTCAGGTTGTATCCTCCACAGAGCCCTCTATGGAAAGTGACTAAGGTCATCACTTGAGTCATACAGTTGTTCTGTTAGGCCAGATGTTTCTTTAAGAGGCTCTTTGAGGTATGGGTTTGCCCTTTCTTTTTCTGATTTTCCACAAATGCAAACTTACACGGTAATGTAATCCTGAACATCGTGCCAAGGTCAGATGTCTCCAGACGGTCAACTAGACATCCCCTCATCTTCTCAGGCAGATGTTTAGAATTGTGTCAGAGGGAAAATGTTACCTCAGGCCGTCCCATGTTAATACTCAGCAAAGACAAAGGTAGTCACTCTTGCTCGTGGGGTCATGACCCCAAATCCTCCTAGCCCAAATCCTGTACTTAATGAGCAAAATGGAGAAAATGGGTTCTTTTTGTTGTTTATTTGGGAAAACCTTTTGAAATGGGTTTCCCTACGTAATCTCTGCTGGCCTCTAACTGTCTAACCATTGCCCCGCCTCCTGAGAGCTAAGAATGCTTAGCATGCTCAGATGCTAAACAACTGGCTAAATGCTGTAGGGTTTTACAATATAAATTGATGTTGGCAAACTGTCCTAGTATATTGGGTACAGCCTTCACCATAAAACAGGGAGAAAATAAAAGGCAATTGATAGACATTCTGTGGACATTTCGAATACAACAGTTTCCTTAAAGTTTCAGAGCGACTATACTAACACGTATAAATTATAAGGAAGATCTTGTGTTTGTTAGTAATATTCATGTGATAAATTAGTCTCAGTACCTGTTTCTGTTAGGAAATGGCTACAACCATGCTACACTTAGCATGGTAGCTATCTGATTTCACTAGATGCAGTCATATCTTTTGTTGTTTTATATGTTGCTTATTTAATGAAGAGAGCAGAATTAAGCCTCAACATAATACAAATTTTATATTAACAGCATTAAGACATATTCTGCTTGTTAGTGGTGTATCTATTTTAAAAGCAGAAAATTATCTTATGAGGATATGTGCATTCTTTTCCAAAACTTCGTTTTAGCTGATGGGGCAATGCTCTCTAATTATTGGCCCTGGAGACATGAGATTATGAAGTGTTTCCAAAAACAAGTTCTGAAAGTAGCATGAAGTTCAAATTCCATATATCCTCCTTTCTAGATGTTGGTTTAGGCAGATTACATAGTCCTTATCTGCCTGGCTTCTTCCTCTTTAAAATGGAGCCAGCAAGATGGCTCAGTGAGTAAGATGCTTCTCTGCCTGTCAATTAAACCTGAGTTCTACCCCCAGGACCCACATGGAAGGAGCCAGCACACCACGTGGCATATTGCACTGAATGCTTACTTTTAGAATACGTTCTAGTAATGAGCTGCTTTCTAGACTTTATCTAACCTACTTTCATTTTTAATATTAAGCTATTACAAATTAAATTTTCTATTGATGACTTACAGAACAAACTATAGGTCTTGGTGGAGGCTTTTCTGGCAGCTGTTTCTTTATACTGCTGAACGCTGCCCTGGATCCATGCTCTCTGCCAGCCCTGGGTCCTCACTGGTGCTGTCTCTAAATTGCTTGAAGGAATTTTCATGATGCCAGCTCAAATGGAAGAATCTTTAAGTAGTGTTGTTGAGCAGCTCCCGCCGTGTTGAAAGTCATTGGATTTGATCTTCCTCTGGGAATACTTGCCTTAAGTCTGGCAGGGATTAGTTTGCAGTTCTGTTACCTCAAGTTAGAAAAGACTGAAAGGAAAACAAGCAGCGCCGACAGAATCAGCAGTGTGGATCATCCGACCTTAGAAAGCTTGTGGTACACTTAGGCTTTCTATTGCTGTGAGAAAACACTGTGACCAAAAGCAGCTTCAGGAGGAAAAGGTTTAAATCAGCTTACACCCCCCCGGCGCGCCCCCCCCCGCCCCCGTTCCCTATGCAGGAATTCAAGGCAGAAACTGAAGCAGAGGCCAGGGAAGAGTGCTATTTACTGGCTTGCTCCCCATTTCTTGCTTAGCTTGTTTTTTTTTTTTTTTCTAGCATCCACCAGCCCAGGGATGGGGCCTCTCACAGAGAGCAAGGCCCTTCCATCTTAATCACCAATCAACAAAATACCCCAAGGCTTCACCCAGAGGTCTCTGCTAGGGCATTTTCTCAGTTGGAGCCCGTCTTTCCAGGATGACTCCAGCTATGTGAAGTTGACATAAATTAGCCAGCACAGCTTGCTTAGTTTTTGAAAACCTAAGTTAAAGTAGGGGATTGGGTGGAGACAAATAGCTGGGAAAGACACAGGGGGTACATAATGCTAACAGTTATTCAGTTGCATATTAAAAGCATTTTATAGCATTATGAACATTGGCTTCTCTGTAGCCCCAGTTTCAGTATTCAAATGGAGGACAGGTGGTGGGTACCTGTGACCATACTCCTACTGTAGACCCTTGAACTGGAAGTGAAATTCAAGTTTTTCAGCTGTGAAAGGTATTAAGCTTTACCCCATACCCAGAAGCATAAATAAGGATACCCCACATAATTAATGCAAATAAAAAGCTGTCCGTTTTCTAAGGAGAATTGAGAACAAGTTCAACCTAAATATCTAGTTGGAAACCTTGAAATGTGTCACACGTGAGATGCTTCAAATGTTTGTGGATTTCAAATAATGCTGACTTTTTGAGTATTCTTAGAAGTTTTAATATCAGCACATTTTCAGTATGCATAAGTATGTTTTTCTTATTGAATTATTATAATAGCGCTTTACAATTTTACCAGTTTCTCTAAGATTGGCTTGGAATCTTTTACGTTTATTGTTTTGGAAACTATAAAAGAAATCCAGAGATAGCCTTGACTCTCCTTCCTCTACCTACCTCCCTCAGAGTGTCATGCACACACCATATGGTGTTATGTTTAAATATACAACATACAATACACGTAATTAATACTAGTATCACACTAATGAGCTAGAACAAGGACAGAACTGGCCAAGTCCTTTAAAACCTTATCTATGTCTTCTCAGCATGGCACTTGCCTTGGTATTTCAGTAATTCTATGCCAAGACTATTCTACATTGTATTTAATGAATAGTAAAAATGTTCCATGAATGTCTAAGTCTTAAAAATAAGCAAAATTGCAAAGAAATGTCCAAATCTCAAGTTGAACATCAGTGTTTGGCAGCGGCTGTGTGCATAGTTAGACCTCAAGATGTTTGCCTAAACTAAAACACCTGCAGAACAAGATACTGTCAGGGAAAAACTAAATGCTGCCTATGCTGCATTACATAAGTAAAGAAACATACTGTACACAACTTCCACCTCCATATTAGCATATTCTGTGCTTTAACATTATCTGAAAATGTTTCTTAAATTGATAAGACAATTTAACAGACTGCAGTGACTCCATGAATCTCCACAGTAGGAATTTGAAGCCTGCTTGTTAGTTAAACAACAAGCTTTCAAACTCTGAAACAAACAGACGCCATTTTGCAGGATGTAGCATTTTGCACCTGGGCTCTATTAGGCATCCTGCACAACAATTGCCAAATGTGTGATCTGGGTATTGTAAAACCCTAAAGGCAAAGGCCAGTGTATAGGAGAATGGCTTCTACTGAACTGCATGCTTCCGCAGCTGGTTATTGTCATTGTGGGGGTGTTAGTCAGTTTGCTATCCTAAGCACTTGAACCTTTTTCCCGAGTGTGTGTGTGTGTGTGTGTGTGTGTGTGTGTGTATTATATATATTATTGTACCATCAGGGAACAGTAAAACACAGACCTGTGAAATTGTTTTCCTTGCAAAAGCATCAATTGTCTGACTAAATTCCTCTGTGTATAGCATTTGGGGAGTCAAATATCAGTGCCTCCTGTCCCACGTACCTAAAGAATTGATATCTTATGTGACTGTGATTGAGGGAGCACAGTATGGGAGTGGATTTTGAGTTTGATGCATGGGTTGTAGTCAGTCACTGGCGTCCCAGACTTTACTAACAGTCCCTTTTATGCCAATATGGTTACTTGTTTCTATGTGACACATTAGGATTTCCTAAAGCAGGGATGGCCATAGTGACATAGCTGGAACCAGCCCATACAGAAGCCACCGTAGGTCCTGTGGTCTGATGGCGTAACTGTCTCTACATACTAGTGAGGGGAATTCAGGACTAACTAATACACATAATAGTCTCTCTAGAGAAATCTACTGGTTGGAGAGAGCCACTCTTTCAGTGAGGAGATGGTAAAATAAATTACATACTTTAGGGTGCTGGGTATAAACATCACTTGGCAGACCTGTATGTATACAGGTGAGATATAGCACCCTTATAAAGGTAAATGGGAAGAATCGGAGGTGTGGTCAAAATATGCAAGGGAGGTTTGCGAGATGGATCAGTGGGCAAAAGATGTTCGCTGGGCAAGCCTGACAGCCTGAGTTGAGACTCTTGACCCCACGAAGGAGAGATGGACAGAACCAATTTCGCAAGCTCCCCCTCTTAACCTATGCACGTGTGCTGTGGTATGCATGTACCATGGCATGGATGCAGCTACTTCCACATATCATATGAAAAAAAATAGTAATGAATAAAGTCTGAAAAAATCTGTAGGGGAAAATGGAATACTCATAAAACTATGACTTAATTTATGCATGCTCAGAAAAATCTAGGAGTAAAAATACTAACATTTCTGTGGATGACAGAATAGAAAAACCTTCCCCCATTGTTTAAAAAGTAAATTTGGTTCAGAGTTTTAGTAAATTAAAGAAGGAAACATAAGTGTACAAGGAAATGTACTCAGTGAAGATCTTCAGTTAATGAGAATGCATGTTACATAAGTAGATGAGAATCGGAAGAGGAGAAGGGAAACAGCTCTGGACCCAATAAACTTGACTACTGAAAAATGTGTTAAAAATGTTTAAATAGCTATAACAATAATACAATTGCTTTTAAAATGATGTAACTTAGAAGTTGGAAATAATCTTTCGGCATAACGTAAGAAGTTGCAATTCCTATAAGTGTTAGCACTATATTGATTCTTAGGCTGTGAAGCTGAGAAAAGTGACAATGGATGAAGCTATTTTAAAGGATGCTATTATACTTGTGTCTCCGGGTGGGAAATAGAGTATTACGTGAGGCTTGAGTGGGTCTTTGTCTGTCTCCCTCCTGCGTTCTAGCGTACTCTTGAGATTACTTTATTACCATGTATCCGACCTTATGATCTTGCATTGTAGAAGACACTCTTGACAGTAAGGGGGAGGAGGGGGGGGCATGTACTTTTTCCTTTGGCCTTATTAAAAAGTTGAGTTTGATATTGTGTAATTAGGTAGCCCCTGGGGTGTTAGCAGTTGCGTTTAATCGATGCAGCTGTCTTCCGCCGCTCATGTGAGCTGTGACTACCGCACTGTACTGTGAAGAGCCATGTACTGTTCTCTCCTGGACATCAGCTCTCTTAGCCTAATAAAGTCATTGTCCAAGCACAGGGTTGGGGGGGGGTGGATCATTTCCTCTACTTAAGGGACCTCTCCCTCACATATTCACTTAGAAGTGAGGTGACCGACAGTCCCAGCATGTCTCCGAGCAGATCCCCAAGAATCACAAATTTCAGTAGCACTATATGTCAGCATAATGGCTTCACAACGTGGACTCTAAAGCCAAAATTACAGCCAGCGCACAATCGACTCTAGAAGGATTTTAAAGAAACAGTTTCTTTTGTTTTGAGATTGTAATATAATGACATCATTAGCCCTTTCATTTTTCTGCCACTCTCCAAATCTTTCCATTCGCCTTACCCTTTCTCTTTTTTCCATCCTTTCTCTTTTTTTCCAAAATTATAGCCTCTTTCTCATTAAGCACTGTTACATAATTATAGGTATATGTGTATATATGTTATATATTCATATGCATGCACATATTTATACATATGCCAGAATACAGAAAGTACTCAGCTAGTCTTAGCCATGGCTGCTTCTGTAACTTCGGTTACAGAAGGGGCTGGCAGGGATGATCACATGCACCACCGTTACGCCCATTTGGATAACTCATCACCTCTTACTTTCCTCATTTCACTTGAGTCTTAAGGAATAAGATTGGCCGGTGTCTTTGAAAGTTCCTGTCTCTAGCGTTGCAGTGAAGCAAAGGGGCTAGACAATGCCAGAATGTCTCAATCCTGGGTCGCCTCTGCAGTGGTGCATGGCAGGACTCACGGAAGAGTCACGCCGCATAATGACAGTAATACCTATAAGCCGGGAACAACTGATAGCAGTGAGAATGCTCACTTCCGTCAGCATTACTGTTCTCAAAGCCCTCTTACATCTGTAATCTCATCTGAGGCTACTGCAGAGACTTGCATTACAAGTCACTTTTGTGAACTTGAGGATCACCTTCTCTCTGCCTTCTGCCGCTGCTGATGGTGGGCCTGTGGAGCGATCCTCTGATTTCTAGGAAGGGCCACTGAGTCTAAGAAATGCGCTTTTGACTCACAGATGGCACTTTTCTTTTTCCTGTTGAGTGAACAGCAGTTGGGACTGAGAAGGAAAAGAGCTAATCAGTTCTGGTTTTGTTTGTGTGTTTCTTGATTTTGTTTCTTTCCAGTGCGGTTGGTGGAGGAGAACAATGCGGCTTAGCAGAACGTTTAAAGCTGCACCGAGTGCCTTTCTCTTTGAAGCTGGGTTTTCAAAGCCCTTTCTTCTCATCGTTGCTCACTTTTCTTCAAAGATAGCAAACTACAAATGTATTCAGAACACATACTCATTAGGGCATTTATAAAGCCCATGGAGCACCGTCCCCTAATCCAAGGCCAGCAAAAATGGTTTAGACAGAAAACAACCTTTTCTCTTCTGGCCAACAACAAGAAAACACAGCACATGATATCAGCTAGATCTCCATGTTGTTTTCAAACAGGAGGAGATGTGTGTTTGTGTGTATTTGAGGGCAGTGAACTCCAGACTGCAGAAAACCAGACTGTCATGCTGTAATGACATAGAAGGAATAAATGATAGGTAGGTATGATTATTATAGATGAAAGATAGACAGATGATAAATAATAGATAGATGATAGATATAGATAGAGAGATAGATAGGTGATAATGGATAGATAGATGATAGATAGACAGATAGATAGATAAATACATAAATACATAGACGATAAATGTTTTGTCCTGTTTGTCATTACCATAAAACACGTTTTATGACTCTGTTTAGGTCTGAATGGAATACACATGTGACCTGAGAATCTTTGAATTCTTAGAGATTCAGTCACAACCCTTCTCAAGACAGTAAAAGCAAACAAGATGAACCTCTTTAAAACCTACATGGTAAGCACAGTACATGCTCACCATCTGTGCAATTGAACACATTTACAGATATGACTGTGTACTGGCCATCTTTCCGGTACATGTTCACCTACTGTGCAGTTGAACATGTTTGCAGACAGGCTGTGTACTTGCTATCTTCCCAGGGTGGAGTCAGGACAGTGAAGGAGACAAAACCAGATTCTAATCCTCAATGACTTCACATACAGCAGCAGCACTTTCAAGCCTGCTGTATGCCCTGAGGCTTCCCCATTAGGCTTGAAGTCCTCTTTTGTTGGCTTGTTTATCCTGTGGATTAGCTAGTCTGCATGTAAACAGGTGAACAATTACTTTGATTTTTTTTTTTTAAATCTCCAGATCAGCCTTCAATAGTCTGTCAGATCTCTTTTCTTCTTTCTGCTGGGGTCACGGTTAAAGAGTATCATAAAACTGCACTTGCCTGCCTCTGCCTGCCCTCAGTGCAGGCTGCTTGCTAACACAAGATTGTCTGCTTATTTGAGAAAATGATGGGGTCCCAGGAAAAGCCTCTTCCTGGTATTAGATGTTGAACTAGAGATTTGCATAATGACCAGGGATTGGTTTAAATCCATAGATTTGATTCCCTCCAAATTGGTGTTCAATTGTATATTTGCACAGATGTTCAGAGACTCTGACTTGAGCTCTTTCAGAAATCCAGATTCTGCACAGAGTCACAGCCAGGATCAGCAGACACTCATGCCTGGGGAAGCAGGTCTGTGTTTTTTGGGTAATGAACTCTTCAAGATATGCACCACTGCCAAATGGCTCATTCAGATTAAATCCAAAAGGAGATCAAGAGATCTTTATGCTGTTGTCTCCAACAGAGCCCACAAGTGTCCCTTTATATATTTCACTGGTGTACTTGTCATCAGGTTGATGGTGACCTTGAAAACCTGATCGTCTCTCAAGGATCAGAGAAAAAGAAAGCACACCACACATTTTTTCCCATAAAAAGTAGCTCCACTTCTCCAAAACTCAGCATTATTTTGCCTCAGCTTCCTTCTTATTATTGTCATTTCTAGTTATGGTTACCTTCTTTTGCTTTTTATATCACCTTATAAGTTTGTTAACATCAAGATTGGTTTTTATTTCTTTGTTTTGGGTTTCTATTGACTCACGCTCTATAACAGATAACTATGCATGAGCCATAGCACTTTGCATGCTCAACATAACACCATTTTATCAGTTGGCACTAGAGAGCTGAGACAGATATTGAGAAAGTAACTCAGAGTCATTAAAAATCTAAAATAGGATCATCTAAAAATGGGGCCTAATGGTATAGTTATAAAAAGTGCAGAGTTGAATTTTAAGTCAGTGTACTTTCAATCACAATGCTTTTATTTCAGTCAAGATAGATGGGTTATGTTGTAGAGAGCCAAGACTCTCAAACCTCATGGTCTAATGTAAAGGATCTATTTTTCAGTCATGGTTATGTCCTGATTTTAACACCTTGTTTCATATCGTCATCAAGTTTAGAGCAACTCTTATCTATGTGTTGCTAGAAGGTAAATAGGCAGAAAAAAATGTGATTAACCGCTACTGAGTCTTACAACTTCCATTGCTAGGCCTGGTTGTCAGTGCTGCAATCCCAGCCCTAGGCAAACTGAGACAGGAGGATCATAAACTGGAGATCGAATGGAAATAAACAGCAAGACACTAACACAATATCAAAACATAAATAAAGAAATAACACTACCAACAAAATCTTTTTTGTAAACATTGGGGGCCAGATGTAAATGTTTTGTTTTTTTTTTTTCCTCAGATGAAGGGATGAGATGAAAGCCTTACCCAAGCTGTATGAATACATGGCTTGGGCTGAGCCCAGAAGGTTTCCTTCTCTGTTATAACTACCCTAGGCATAGGTCTGGGGTCCATACAGTCTAATGTTCTGTAAACCCAAACCTTGAATGTTTCAGCTTCCAGCCTTTGTCTACTCATCTAGGCCTAGAATGTTTCAGCCTCCAAGATTTACTGCTGAATAAACTCACCCTTCCTAGCTCTTTCTGAACTCTTGTTGGCTAGTTCAACTCAGCTGTTCTGGCCTAAACTTCTCTCTACTCTGACTGATTCAATCTGGCTTCTGTCTGAATTGCTCTACTTGGCCTCAAACTAACTCTGGAAATATGTTCTAATCTTCTGACTCTTTTTCGTTCTTTGGCTCGTTCTATCTTCACTGGAAACCTGTCTTTATAAAACTGTCCTGATAAAACTGCCACATTTACTACTATTCACATGACTCTCTACTCCACTCTGCTTTTTTTTTTTCTCCCTGTGTTGCTCTCAAGTCGGCCCTTTCCTGTCCTGTTCTTGTGAGAGTTGGGCATAGCCTATCTCTGACTCACTGTGTCAAATCTCTTTCTGATGCATCACTTTGTCTTCCCCTCAATTAGACATTACTTTCAATTATGCCTGCTTCTTTTTATAAACTAATATTACTTTGATTGTTTGGGATTAAAGGTGTGTACTGAGTGTATGTCTATATTCCAGCCAGATCATACAGACCTAGAAGGTTTTTAGATGTGATCACTTGCCAGAGTAGCCATGTTGCTGGGGTAAAATTCCTCTATACTTCTGTTTAAAAGTAACAGAAATGACTTATTTTTATGTTTATTGGCCTGAACAAAGCTTACAATCACAGCAAGTTTTGAAGCATGACAGGGATGTAGCTATTTCATATCTGTGTACTATATCTAACTTTACTATATAGGCAGCTTCAAAACAGGGCAGAATTAAGAGTATAGCTCAGGCATGCAAGGCTTTGGTAGTACCAACACCACCACCACCACCAACAAAACCCAGGCCAGAGAACAATGCCACCGTAGCAGAACACAGAAAGCTCAAACTACTGAGAATCAGCAGTGATGAGACCGGCAACACCATCTCCTATTTCGGCTCGTCACCACTTCATACTAAGCTCCATTAACCTACCGTTCTCTTAGGGATGAAAATTGTCTAAAGAATGCTATATATGTGGAATTTATTTATTAGGGCTTGAGAGGTTTTTGTTGGTTTTTGAGAGAGAGTCTCCTATGTTGCCCAGGCTGGCTACAAACTCTTAATCCTCAACTTCCTAAATGCTAAGGCATCCTCTGCCACATCCATTGGAATCTCTTTCTCTCTCTCTCTCTTTCTTTCTTTCTTTCTTTCTTTCTTTCTTTCTTCCTTTCTTTTCTTTTTTTCTTTCCAAAATAAGAATTTAAGCTAGGCATGGTAGTACATGTCTATAATTCTTTTAATTGGAGGCTGAGGCAGGAGGATCATAAGTTGGAGCCAAACCTTACATACATAGAGAATCCCAAAGCAACCTAAGCCACATAATGGAATCCCCAGATTAATATATCAGGGCAGAATGAGAAGAAGTGATAGTCTAAGGTGAAAACAGGAGCAAGACTCTGGGGCAATGAGGGAGCTGAAAACATGTAAAGGAAAGGCTTTGGAATTGGATGTGACCATTGGCTCAGCTTCGTAAGAAGAGCTATAAATAAAGTAAATGCTAAAGAAGCAATTTGGTTGCTAAAAAATATGGGAAGTGAAAGAAAGTTCTTAAGGACAACGACTCATTTATTTATCACATGTGTATATGCTAAACTGCTGTATAAATAATTGATGAAACTGGATGAGTGAAGACAGAATTAGGAATACCCATTTTACAGATGAGAAGGATGAAGCATATCCAATGCCTCAAAACCATAGCTTTAAGGAGCAGGCCAGGCCATCCAAAGCCAGTTGATGTAGCTTCTGAGTTCACCTTCTCAGATGTGACTTGCTTTCTGAACGTGAACTTATTGGAAGAAGACAGAAAGGGTACAGACGCAGAACTCAAGTAAATGACAATATTATCAACACATCAACTTAAGTACGTCAAATGTTGCCTCAGACTGGATTACAGGTGTCGTAAGTGTAATTGGTTGCTGGTTCTTTACTTCTGCTGTGCCTCTCTCAGCGTGGAAAAACAGCAGGTGTTTATAAACATCTCCTGGAGTTGTCAGTGTTTTCATATTCATTAGGACTCTTTGTGGCTGCCAGAATTCCCCAGCCCCTACTGCAGTAGTTGATGTCAGTGTTTATTTGGTTACGAGTCTTAGGAGAGTCCTCTGGTCTCATTTTGAAATAAATAATGACAGTTGGTCAGATCCAGGCCTTGGAGCACATTCTATAGTTTTAAAAAAGTCTCAAAGACCATAAGTTGAATGCAGAGTTGTATTTAGATGATAGGAAATATACAGTCTTTTTTCAAAAGGGAAGAGAAATCTTGAACCAAATGAACATATGAGCAACACTGATTGGACTGTTTGTGTGTGTGTGTGCACGCACGACAACAATAACAAAAAATAAGGTAATTTGGTGGTAAGAGGAGGAATAAATCATGTAGATACAGTACTCGTGTGAAATCCTGGAAAAAATTTAAAAATTAAGTTAAAAATATATCTTCTATGAAGAGAGGCAAAGGTTGAGAGGCCCTGCTTTGGCTTAATGGTTAAAAGCATGTCTGCTTTTGCAGAGGACCCAAGTACACTTCCTAGCACCTGGATCCGATGATTCACAACCTCCTCTGGCTCCGTCCACCGAGGAACCTAATGCCTCCTGCCTCCACAGTGACCCCCCCCCCAATTACATGGACATAACCCACTCCCCCACCCATGTACACACAATTAAAGACAATACTACAAAATAAAAAATAAGCCCTGCCTTAAGGGACCTCTGTTCTCACACTCAGCTGACTCCATTTGAACTTTGTTTACATTTCTGATCCTGCTGCACACTCCTGAATCCTATTTAAACCTGCATTTCATTCTCTTATCTCTCTGTACCACCAAAGTCAACTTCCCTTTTAATTTCCATGCTTTTATCCTTTAGGTTGCTTTATTTCTTATCTAGCTTTATTTCTTATCTTGCATGTCTGCCGATGAACAATGCTCTATGTGTCTTATTGCTTGGAAAGGACTTGACCCAGCACTCAAAAATGCAAAGTATCTGCCTCCTCTGTCTCCAAAACCCATGACCTTTTCACTAACTAAACCTGATTACAAAGCTGATATACTGCCTAGCTTCCTACTGTGAGAGCTCTCACGGTTTGTCTGTGATGGGTTTGTGTATGGTTGTTTTTTTCAGGATGTTTTTATTATTATTGTTAGTTTGTTTTCCTGAGATAAAATCTCATTATGTAGCCCAATCTGGCTTGGAACATATGATCTTTCTGCCTTAGGCTTCTGGGTGAGCACCAAATGAGACTGCCCTCTGAACACCAGAATAACTACACTAGAGAGAGCTTTACCAACTGGTTTAAGTCTACATGAGAAATGAAACTTATTTACCTTTACACTTTTTTAAAAAGAACGCTTTGTACTGCTGGGGATCAGACCCAAGGTCTTGTACGTTTTAGGGGAGTGTTCTACCATTGAGCTACATCCAAGCCCCATTTCCTTTAGCTTTCTGTCATCAGCACTTCCCCTTGCCTGTAGTATTATGGGTTACCAGGGTGAAGTGTACTGAGTTAACAGTTCTGTTTCTCAGATAACCTGGAGGTCAAAGGCTGGTTGCTCTTCTTTGCCAGAGATGTCTGCCATTTTTCCAGTATTGATAGACAGTCACATTTCAATGTGTCATCTTTTTTTTTTTTTAATCAAGTCGTTGAGAGTGATGGCAGATGCCATAGCCTCACCAATTAGGAAGCTGACATGGAGAATCATAGAGTTTGATGCAGGTCTGGGCCACACAGTATGATCTGGATTTAGGAAAACAAGTAAACCCCCAAACCATCAAAGTTTAGAATATCTTGAACTAGGCAGTTCCAACACAGCACATCTAATGTAAAGCCCACTCACTTACATCACAGTTGTTAGGGAGTGGATTTTGTCTCAACTCTTTCCAAAGAATTCCTGTTGAAAGATTATTTTGCACTCTAGTAAGCAGGTGGAATTTTCAGTAAAGTGTTTTCACTTCAGATACAGAATTTCCCAGGAATTTTGAAAGTAGACCGTTGGGTCTATTTATGAAAGCTTCACTGTCCTGACACTCCAATGCCTACTCAGGACATCTACTTCTCTAGCAGCAATAGATTTCAGACATAACACATCTCTGCATCATTTAATAGGAGCAAAGGGAAGACGCTGGAATGAGCTGTTTGTGCACTCACATCTGCTTAGGAAATAGATGTCTTGACTTCATCTTGATACATGTTTGCCATGAATCTTGGATATTGTTTTAGTATTTATTCACAAACAAGAAACTTTCTCCTGTCACTCCATTCTTTTTGAAGATTTTGAGGTTTTGCTCATCAATTAATGTGTGTCACTGAACAACTCCCAGAGCCAGGAGCATTATGGGTTACAAAAAAGTTTCATTTTGTTACCGGCAGAAAATTTATATTGAATAGCAGATACATTGATAAATTATAGGTAGGTTACTATTTTCAGGAAAACCTGCAAATAACTTCAAGGTTTCCATATACCAGAAACATTTGTATTTCTTTAAAATGTAATCATTATTCCTCTGTTAAGAATTCTCTGTTTAGCTCTGTCACTCATTTTTTTAAATTGGATTACTTTACTTGTTGGTGTTTAACTTCTTCAGTTCTTTATGTATTCTGGATATTAGCCCTCTGTCAGATGTAGGGTTAGTAAGGAACTTTTCCCAGTCTGTAGGCTGTCGTTTTGTTCTGATGACAGTGTCCTTTGCTTTACAGAAGCTTTTCAGTTTCATGAGGTCCTATTTATTAATTGTTGCTCTCAGAGCCTTTACTGTTGGTGGTCTGTTCAGGAAGTTATCTCCTGTGCCAATGAGTTCTAGGCTCTTCCTCACTTTTTCTTCTAACAAATTTAGTGTGTCTGGTTTTATGTTGAGGTCTCTGATCCACTTGGACTTTAGTTTTGTGCACGGTGATAAATATGGGTCTATTTGCATTTTTCTACATGTTAGACCAGCACTGTTTGTTGAAGATGCTATCTTTTTTTTGTTGTATAGTTTTGGCTTCTTTGTAAAAAATTAAGTTTTTGTAGGTTTGTGGGTTTATTTCTGGGTCTTCTATTCAATTCCATTGATCCACCAATCTATTTCTATGCCAGTACCATGCAGTTTTTATTGCTGTTGCTTTATAGTACAGCTTGAGATTTGGAATGGAGATATCTCCAGAAGATCTTCTATTGCACAGGATTGTTTTAAGCTAATCTGAGCTTTTTTGGTTTTCCATATGAAATTGAGAATCATTCTTTCAATATCTGTAAAAAATTGTGTTGGTATTTTGATGGGAATTGCATTGAATGAGATTGCTTTTGGTAGGATGGCCATTTTCACTATGTTAATCCTACCAATCCATGAGCATGGGATATCGAATGGCATGGAAACACTTAAAGAAATGATCAACATCCTTAGTCATTTGGGAAATGCAAATCAAAATGACCCTGAGATTTTACTTCACACCCATCAGAATGGCTAAGAGCAAAAACTCAAGAGATGACACATGCTGGAGAGATTTTGGAGAAAGGGGAACCCTCCGCCATTGCTGGTGGGAATGTAACTTTGTACAACCACTTTGGAAAGTAATCTGGCACTTTCTCAGAAAATTAGGAATAGTGATACCTCAAGATCCAGCTATACCACTCTTCGGCATATACCCAAAAGATGCCCCACCATTCAATAAGGACATTTGCTTTATTTGTAATAGCTATAATAATAATAGCTATAATCTGGAAACAGCCTATATGACCCTAAATGGAGGAATGGATACAGAAAGTGTGGTACATTTGCACAATGGAATACTACTCAGCAATTAAAAACAAGGAAATCATGAAATTTGCAGGCAAATGGTAGGAATGAAAAAAGATCATCTTGAATGAGGTAACCCAGAAGCAGGAAGACACATATGATATATATTCACTTATAAGTGAATATTAGTTATATAATATAAGATTAACATACTAAAATCTATACTCCTAAAGAAGCTAAACAATAAAGAGGACCCTGGGAAAGATGCTTAATCCTCATTCAGAAGGACAAATAAGATAGACATCAGAAGTAGGAGAAAACAAGGAACAGCACAGGAGCCT
>CM053762.1:43888877-43947696 GCA_028658305.1 Pachyuromys duprasi | reverse complement strand
TGGTCTTTGTGGAGCTCTTGTTCTCCACAAGTCTTACTAACTTCCCCTATTTTTATTATTACTTCCCACCCTCTGCCAAAGGCTTGGTTGTGAGTCTTAATATCTGCTTTGATATATTGCTATATTGATTCTTTCAGAGGCCCTCTTTGGTATGCTCCTGTCCTGTTGTTTGTTTTCTCCTCCATTCAATGTCCATCCCATTTGTTCATCTAAACGAGCATTGATCATACCAACCTGGGTCCTCCTTCCTGTATATCCTCTCTAGGTGTGTAGATTTCAGCATGACCTTCCTATCCTATAGGTCTATATAAGTGAGTATATGCCATATGTTTCTTTCTGCTTTTGGAATACCTCATTTAGGATGATCGTTTCTTAAACAGTTGTTGATGTGGGAGTGTACAGCCCGTTGTCGTTGGGGCGTTGGTCCTGGATTCTATAAGAAAGCAGGCTGAGCAAGCCGCGATGAACAAACCTGTAAGCAGCACCCCTCTATGGCCTCTTCAACAGCTCCTGCTTCTAGGTTCTTAGCCTGTTGAGTACCTCTTCTGGCTTCCTTCAATGATGAACAACGATGTGGAAGTGTAAGCCAAATAAACTCTTCCGCAACTTGCTTTTGGTCATGGTGTTTTATCCCAGCAACAATAACCCTAAGTCATCACCTTACACTTCTGGGTAACACAGCCCATCACTGAGGGCAATCAGGGCAGGAGTGTAAGGAGAACCTGGGGCATTAGTGATGGAAGGATGTTATTTATTAGTTCACTCAACTAACTCCCCTATGCAGCCCAGCACCACCTTCCTTGGTATTGTGCCAGCTACATTTGGCTGGGCAATCTCATGTCCATCAGGAATCAAGACTGTATGATCAGAGCAATACCTCAATTGAGCCTCCTCCCTCAGATGACTATACAGCGTGTCAGGTTGATAGCTGAAGCTGTCTAAGGTAGCATCTAAGTACCTCAGCTGACATCTATACAGAAGAACGTGAGGGAGAGAATGAAAACATCAGCATTTTTCACTGTAAATATAAAATTGACATTGGCATCTGTCACTTTTGCGTGGGATTTTTAAAAAGAACGAAAACTTGAAAGTTTCAGTCAAATTTTTTATTTGACTGGTTTTGTCTTGTCTGTATCGGCTGTGTAACTGAGGATGGAAGGGGGTGAGTTTGGGGATGACTCAAAAGAGTCACATCCCCATCACCCGAGGATGACAGAGAAAAGTTGGTAGCCTCAAGCTTCTTTATCTCATGGAAAATAAACATACCCGGCTGTGATTCACCTCTAAGTGTGAGAAGTATTAAGCAGAGACATAGAGTGCTGTGAGAGCCCAAGGCCGAAAGGAGGGAAAAGTGAACTATTATGAGTCACTTTCTCTGACTTTATACAAGTTTCTAGAGTTTGCAGCTTTCTCATTGTGAGCAAACCAGCTGAGCTATTGGAGCTATATGTCAATGGATACAAATGCACTCCCTCAGCAGGAAACTAACTTCATGTGTGTAGAATCGAAGTACTGGTTTTCTGCAGTAGGCAGAGAGCTTCTATCTCCTCGTGGTGGCTTAACAGAAAGTCTCCGAGAGCAGCCGTGGTCCCTCCTGGATATCAGTGGAGATGATTGCCACCTGTGGGCCTCTGGCTTCTGAAATTTAGTTTCGACCACTCACTGGGAGGCACTGCAAGTCTACGCTGCTTGAACATCCCACAGCGGAGCCACAGCAAAGGGATTGTAGCCAAGGACCTCTACAACATCTGCGAACACCCTTTACATGAAACAGACAATAACTGACATGCTCGCAATAGAACATGTTTAGGGCATTTTCCTTCTGCAAGAATATTCCCAACCTTCATCTTTTCAACCATAAGGAGACAACACTTTTTTATAACAACCGCAACAATATGTATTACATTTGAACCTTTAAGACATATTTTGTGTGATGTTATGCATTTAAATTGTAGTTACCTATTACAAAGCACTTTGGCCCTTCTAGTTCTCTTCTGGTGTGGAAATTTACTAATCCTCTGTCCACATGTGAACTGAGCAGCAGAAAGATCATGTAATATGACTTAGTAACTTTGTATTAAACAATTAAGCCAGAGCTCAGTTCTCTCTAAACTTTATGGCGTTTTGCCAGCAAGGCCTGCCGGGATGTGATAAACACTTGTAACTGGCACTAGAGCTGCTGGAATTGCTTGATTTTTTTTACTTTGTGAGAACTCTCCTTTGAATAACTGTCTGCTATATTGAAATCGCCAGGCCAGTATTTTCTCCTTAAAGACTGCTCCATTTCTGAAGTCTTGTAGAGAATAAGGCATCTAAAGCAAGAATCATGGAAGAACAGAGAATGGTAAGCTCGTGACTAGCATAATATTCCTCCATAATTTTTGTTGTTTGAGTCAGAGTCTTTCTTTGTGGTCAAGGCTGGCCTCGAACTCACATGGTGGCTCCGGAAATCCTCATTCTGATGGCATCTCATGGCAGTCTTCCTGCCTCAGCCTCCCAATTGCAGGGGTCATAGACTTGAACCACCACACGCAGGTGCTTGTATCACTTTTGACATGTGTTAATCTCTTAAAAGCATCTTCCTTTGAAAATAGTGTCATTCATAACCTGAGGGTAAAACTGCAAATGACGGAACCGGTGAGAGGCTCAATCCAGAGAATGCTCAGTACACAAGCCTGAGCAACTGAGCTCAGGTCTCTGACACTCACCTGGCTAGTCATGGCGTGTGTGGCTGCAACCCCATACTGCTGGAACGAAAATAACAAGCTTCCCATACTTCAATAACCAGCAGGTCTAGCCAGTAAGGGACCTTCAAATTTAAGGAGATACTCTGCATCAAAGAAATAAGGTGGAGTGTGATCAAAGAATATGCCCAACATTGACCTCCGTATGCAACTGCACACATAGTCATGAACACATGCATGGGCACGTAAACATGTTCTTACACATGCAAATAGACCACATGAACTCCACGTGGACCTGCATGCACATACATGCACACGTGCACATTCATGGGTCCATGAACATGTACAAGCACATACACCCCTCAAACACTAGTTACTGGGAGCTGGAGAAACGGCTCAGTGGTTAAACATGAGCACTGCCCTTACGAAGGATCTAGCTTCAATTTTAGCACCCAAATGTCAACTCACAAGCACCTGTAACTCCAGTTTCAGGATGCTTGAGGCCCTCTTCTGGCCTCCTGCATGAATACACATGTTGCACAAAATCTCATACAGGCAATCACACATACAAAAATAATTAAATTAATTTACAACAACATTGTCTTACTTGTCGTATTGCTATGAGAAGACTACGTGACAAAAGCAACATGATGAAGAAGGGTTTATTTGGCTTGCAGAGGAAACAGTCCACCATGGCAGTGACATCATGGCAGACAGGAACAGAAGGCAACTGGTCACATTACATCCATAGACAGGAAGCAGAGTGACGAAAGGTGCTGAGCAGTCCACTTTCCCCCTTCTGTACAGTTGGTGCCCCCAGCCCATGGAATGATATTGCTCCTGTTTAGGATGGCTCTTTCTACCTCAGTTAGCCAGATCTAGAGAATTCTTCACAGACATACCTAGAGATCTGTTTCCATAGTGATTCTATTATTTCCACATCAACTTGGCAAAAGTAAGTAGCACACATACACACCCCCACACTGCACACTGCAAAACACATTTTGGATAAAATCTCACACTAGTTCCCTATAGTAGAAAAGTAGAATGGGAGGAGAGGTGAGTCGGGAGACCAGCTAAGGGTGAAGGTGAAATAGAGCCCATATCTTCTGCAACCATGGTGTCATGGCTATCGACAGAGTGGTTGTGAAGATGCCTCAAAGTATTTTGGAATGTTTACCATCATATACCTGAAATCCCATGCTTACTATAATCCTGACAACAACATAGTGAATTACCAGGTTGTTGTTCAATTAAGCGTCATACAGCTGTTAAGGTCAGGCATCATCTAACTGGAGCCAGTCCCAACTTGAGGGTCTTGCAGCTGTGACCATTTTGCTGATTGTCAGTCATTGTCCCTTCATCTTTTTAATGGTGATGCCTGTGATAATTGACAAGAGAGTATTAGAACTGCAACACTTCAAGTAATTTTGTATAAGATTAAGGCAATCATTTTCCATGTTCGGAAAAATCTCTTTATTGATTCATATTTTGGTGAAGGTCAGAAAACTAGTTTGTAATTTATCAACAGTGTAGTTAGTCACTCTTATCTAGCTAAATCCACTCACTTAAGTTTTATAAAGCTGAGACTCCGCATGTCCGGTCAGCCAAGTGAAGAAACGTTGTCAGTGACTTTAGACACTTTTCCTCTGACCAGCTACCCTTGCCAATTTTCAGTTCCTTTTCTAGAAATCTCAAAGACACTTCTCACGGTGCTGCATAAATAACTCTTTCTACCACCCACGATGTTCACAGCTTTTCTTCTCCCATGTTAAAAACATGGCATTTTCTCCAGAATCCCATCGCATCTCAAACTCATTCTGTGTTCAGTGTGGGAGAAGAGGCTGTCTCTCTTTCCTTCCATGAGATACTGCTTTCTGCTTTGCTCCAAGTCCTGATAGTTTGATAGTTATAGTGGGATAATGCAAGTCCCATAGACTTGCATAGGTCCACTCTCCACAAATAAATCAGAATGCTATTAATAGATAACAAGAGATTTTTCTTTCCATTAGTCAAGGCTTTGATATCAACTTGAGTGTTTTTGACATCACATTCACTTAGGATGGATGCTTCTTCTGGAAAAGTCCCTCCTACCAGAAGACTTTGGGGAGTTACCAAGAGGCCTGCCAAACACAGTTACATGTATATTTCTCTCTCTAGTTCTCTCCTTCTCTTTGTGTGTGTGTGTGTGTGTATGTGTGTGTGTGTGTGTGTACTGGGGGGCACAATGAGATTTAAGACTTAAGGTGTGTTCTACATAGCATCATTTTAATGGTTAATTTTATGTATCAATTTGGTTAGACTAAGAAATAACCTCATAGATGGCAAAATATTTATTTCTTTTTCCCTATCCATTTGTGTGTGTGTGTGCGTGCGGTTTCTCTCAAACAATAGCAAATTAATATAAATAGCATTTTCTGTCTAAACCAAACAGATTTATATTCCAGTCTCACAGATTTTATCACAATATTGTGGTAATCATGACTTCCTCATGGATCAAGAAAGACAATTATTACAGAAAAAAATGGCCAGGATTATCTGTGCTATCAAACTGTGTTATTTGAACAACCACTTATTACGTTAACATTTTTTGTACATCAAAGTTGTTTTAGAGTTTTAAAACTCAGAGCCATTGGGTCTGGCAAGGTGGCTCAATGGGTAAAGGCACTTGCTGCCAAGGCTGCCAATGTCAGTTCCATCCTGAAGACTCCTCTGATGGAGTTCCTCTGACCTTCATTCACATGTATACACTTGTGAACCCATGAAAGCACACAGAATTTTTAAAAATGTACCTTTAAATGTAAAATAGATAAGATGTGGACACTTTCTTCTGAAAGAATATTGTGGGATGTTTCCACAGTCAAAGGGAACATGTGCCAAAATGGAACCACTGAGAAAATAAATTTAGGTTGAAAAGAAACGTTGTGTGTTTATACAAGATTTTGTGTATGATTATGACTGAATCCAACTTCCTGCTCTTAGCCAATTTGACCTTCCAGGTGGTAGAATGCCTAGGGACTACCACACACACAAAAAAATAGGAGTAATGAATTATGCCTTTCAATTACTGAGAAAGCTCATAAATAAAAAGTCATTTTAAATCAGAAAGAGGTTTTCTAAGGAATTGAATTTTATGAAACTCATGTGTTCTATTTCTCAAAATAGAAGGCAGCTTTTGCTGCTTCCAAATATTGTTCAAGTAAATAATAAGAAGGTGCTGTGGAGAAAAGAGGCTGTTGGCTATAATGGCTTTGTTTGGATGAGTCACAGATGAATTAGAACAAAGGTTTAGATTTAGAGGGGATGTAGATGTTTGATCATGGAGTGTGTCTCTGCGTGCTAATCTTCCCCACAAAAGTTTATGAGGAAATTTAGTTGTTGCTTCCCATAATTCCCTGGGTAAACTAAAACCAGTAGAGTGCTTTGCTCAACATTCTGTAACGTAGTTCAGGCTCACTGGGGATCACAAGGTGGTGCCACATCCTACAGAGTCTCTTCTAGTTCTCCTTGGTCACCGGTAGACTTTGGAACGCTTCCTTGTAGCTGCGTGGCTGGCTTCCAAGACAAGCTTGGATACCATGGCCTTGGCAAGGCCCATGCTGGCACGTGATCTTGACCTCTTCTGTTTGGCTCAAGCAAGTCTTCAGCTTAGGCCCTATTCAAGAGGAGAGGAATTATTTTTCACCTGTTGTGAGATATGATAAAGCATTTGAAATAATTTCTAATTCATCAAAGAAACACCAATTCATTTGTTCATTTAAGTAGAAATTCCTGCCTTGTCATCAGAACCTGGAGTACCTTCCTTCTCTTCTTTTAGCTCAGTTACTGATAAATTTTGCAACCTCAGTTGCATTGGTTTCATCTCCATGACTTATTTTCCATGTTTGAACTGTAAAAATAATGTTAGTTGATTTCTCTATGTTGTCTTATGTGGAACCTAGATTTAAGCACACACACACACACATACACCTTGAAAGCAGCAGGAGGGCTATCGGACTGTTTAGGAGAAGAGGGGGAACAGCAGGAGAAGGAAGGGGAGAGAGTGAGTGACATGATGACAAGAAAAAGTTGTACAATGATGTGCATGTATTCAAATGTCACAAAAAGCCCATTGTTTGTACGTTTCTAAATAAATGTATCAGATATTGAAAATAAAGATAGTATTTAATTTTCATGGAATTTTGTCTTTTAGTTTTCATAATTTTAGTTTGTTACTACAATAAATTACTTAGAACAAAGTAATACCATCAAAGAACAAAGCATAGTCCATATACAACAGCTCCTGAGTTAGTTGTTACTTGATAACTATCGAGAAAAGTGAAGCCAAGGGAATTACCACTTGCCCATACAGCCACTTAACGACAAATTCTGTTTTATCAGTAAAAGATTATATTACCTTATAATATATTTTATCTAAAATCAAAGTTTCCTTCCTTACTCTTGTTTTGCTTTTGTCAAAGTCTCACATGTAACCCAGAATACTCTTGATCTTTCTACCTTATGGATGGAGTCCTGGATTTCCAGGCATGTATTATTATACTGAGCATATTTTTGGTGTGTGTGTGTGTGTGTGTGTGTGTGTGTGATATGTGTAGGTGTGTACACCTGTGTGTGGGTGCATGTGTCCGTGCATCACATGCAGTGGCTAGAGGAGAATGTTACATGCCCTCCTCAGTGGCTGTCCATTGTGTCCCCTTGAGACAGACAGCATCTCTTGGTGAACCTGGAGCTCCCTGTTTCCTATCTTTCAGTGAAGCTGGTGACCAACTAGATCCACTAACCTTCCAGGCCTCTGCTCTGCTTCCTCAAGTGCTGAGTTCTACAGACCTTCATAATCACACCTAGTTTTTATGTGGATTGTGGGGATCCAAACTCAGAGCCTCATGCTTGCCAGGCAAGCTCTTTACCCACACAGCCATCTCTCCAGCTGAACGGTTTCTTAAATAAATTCTCTGGAAACATAAGTTACACAAATTTTATAAAATATGGGGTTTTTTTGTTGTTGTTGATAGACAGAGCCTCACTATGTAGCCCTATCTGGATTGTAACTCTCTATGTAGACTATGCTGACTTCAAAATTACAGAGGTCCACCTGCTCCTGCCTGCTGAGTGCTGGGATTAAAGGCATGCACCACCATACCTGGGTAAATCAGTTTACGATTTCTTGTATTAGCTCCAATCCAGACACTACAGTGGAACTTTATAACTGGACATTTCCTCTCTCTGTTGGGTTTTACGTTTCCTTGTCAAGTTCTATAGCATATTAGATCACTCATGGTCCCTTCATTTAATACGCATCCTATACTTCCATTCCCCAGTCTGCAGGGTTCATGGTCTGATTTGAAGCCAGATTTTGTGTTGTCTTTCTTTTCCCTCACCTTAGATAACTTCTGTCCCTTGTGTCTCCTTCCAACCTGAAGCGAGTCATGTAGCCCACACACTGGCTGCGTGATGATTTCTTTCACAAGATTTAATTACACTTTGATTTTGCAGTCACTTATACCTTTCCATAATAGCTGCAAACTGATGAAAATAAAATACCTAATTTTTCTCTTTTCAATTCTCTAAATGTAACATGGGATCATAAAGGCAGAATAGTAAATTTTCTGAGTGGGATTTCTCTGTGTGTTTTTATAGCCAAAGTCATTCACAAAAGAAGTCATAACCAAAAATTCATTCACTAAAACCACCGTGTCATGCATCAGTCTTGCTCTCAACCACAAGCTCCAATCTTCACAATATCAACTCCAGCACTTAATCTAAACCATTCTAGAATCCAACAACTAGTACTGGTTGAATATATGCCTTTGTTTTCCTTGAAGGTTAAAAATATCAAATAGTTATTAAGGCCTAATGAATTTCTCATCCTCTTCATGTAGTGTGGCTTGAGGTCTCAGGGTCAGCTTGCTAATGTAAAGGCAATTTAGTCACTATAGGTAGAAGGTGAGGGTCAAGTTACAGTTAAAAGTTGGGCAAGTGTACTGTGCTTCCTGTGAAAAAGCCAATACCAGATTCTCACAGTTGGAGTGTGCAGTGTTTGTTCATCTGTTTCACAGCGTATTATATAAACTTGGAGTATCAGGTTTCCTAAGGTCCAAATAAAGTCTGTAGCTAGCAGTCAGTGTGCTTGGTGGAAGTTAGTGCTGAACGGATGTCAATGATGGTTATTATTATTATTAATGGTGGTTATTATTATTAAAGTCATCATGAAATATGTTCTACACATGTACTCAATAACTAGAATTATTTTATGACCCTTGAAATTGTTAATTTATTAAACCAGCCACTTTTCATTGTATTTAGTAGACATTAATTGTACTCAGGCCCTTTACTTACCTATGATTTGCCATAAGAAATATTTTCCTCTGCTAGGATTCTCCCATTGTTTTGTTTTGTTTTGTTTTTACTGACTACAATAGATATATGCATTTGTTTCTTTTTGTACAAACTAGTGAGGTCCCTGGAAATTTATATTAGTGTTTCATTCAGGTAATGCATGGGTTAAACACAGTATACGTAAAGTCATTTACAACATGGATGACAATACAAGACTCCTTACAAGAGTGAGGAGTCACAGTGTGTGGTTAAGCAGGGCCTTGTGTTAGAGATTTATAGCTACATCATTTAATACCATTTAATAGCAACATAACTATGAATTAAATATAATTGTCAAAAACATTTGATGATTTAATTGGCTCCTTTAAACATAAATATCAAAACAATTTGTAAAAGGTTCTTTAATTAACTACATAGTATTTTGAGTCTTAAAACTTATTTTCTGCATTCTTATGCTTTTGAAAAATTTTAAATAATAATTTTTTATAAATAATGCAGTTGAGATTAATCAGATGAAATAAAACAAAGGGCATTATTTTTATTCCAAGAAAAGAGTTACTAACAAATATGTTGAAAAATTATTTCTCAGAGCCAGAGAGACACACTGGTGATCCCAGCCTCTAAGGGACTGGGATGAAACTATTTTAAATTCAAGCTGGATATATGTAATGAACTCAAATTGAAAATAATAATAATAAATGTAAAAGGAGAAGCTTCCTACTTAAAGGAATCAGAATGATAGTTGAAAAGAAACATTATGATAAGGATGAATAGAGACTAGCAAGGTGGATCAGCGGGGAAATCACTTTTAGCCAGTCCAGTTCCTGTGAGTTCAGTCGCTGGGACTGACGTGGTGGAAGGAGAAAATCAATTCCTGCAAGTTGTCCTTTGACCTCACATGTGTGCAGTGGCATGTGTGCCATACCAACACACACCTACACACACCTACACACACTCTAAAGAAGTAAAAAGTAATTTAAAAATTAGAATCGAGAGCTGGGATGTGTATAGCTCAATGCTAGCCTAGAATGCATGAGACCCTACGTTTAATTCCTACTAATTCCAAAGAAAAAAAAAAGTTTATAAATGTTCCTATCAGAATGACTTTTCAATAAGTTACACCCTCATTATTCACCTCTACACAAGCCCAGAGGGTATTTAGTAATTTTTCTTGGATCTCTCTGGCCAGGCAGACTTACAGAAGACAGTTGTAACACCACTGAAGATCTTTTTTGCTTTGGCATGGTGCTACACTGTAATACCTGCACTAAGGGTGCAGGGGAAGGAAGTCTTGACGCCAGATGGCCTCCCTCTGGATGCCTTTGCTAATGTGTAGAGGTTCACTGAGTTGTATAGATTTTGGGTCTGTTTAATTTTGATGTGTGATGTTTTTATTTGCAAGTTTTTTTTAAATGATAAACTTTAAAAGAATTTTTAAAAATGAGTAACAACAGTGAAAATATTTGTGTTTTCTGAGTTCAATTTTCCATTCCTTATAATTAAATCCTTTACCTTAGGATAAGATATTCTTGTATTGATTTTAAAATGTAAAGCTTTTTTTCTTTTTTTCTTTTTCCTCAACAAATGTTGAGTACTTGCTGCAGGTGGCATTTACTACTTTATGGGTTCTTCCCTCTTCCACCCTTTTTCTTCATCCCTTTCTATCCCCTAACACTAGATATGAGAGAAAAAAGGATAGAGGGGAAAAGGAAGAGATCCCTGAATAAAGTCAGCGGCTGGAGAGGGGTCGATGTTATTGTTAGACCACTTACTGCTGATCAGGGACATTGAGCTCCTTGGGGCAAGGTTGACCTTTGCTGTCAGGATATCTAATTTCTTCTTGATTCTTCTTTGTGCTTGACTTCTTTTTTCGTTTTTTATGTTTTTGTTTTTTTAATTAATCATTTATTACAGTTTATTCAATTTGTATCCCGGCTGTGGCCCCCCTCCCTCATCTCCTCCCTATCCCACTCTCCCTCCCTCCTCTCGCCATATACCCCTGACAGGGGAGGTCCTCTTCACCTTCTATTTGACCCTAGCCTATCAGGTCTCATCAGGACTGTTTTTCATAGTCTTACTCTGTGGCCTGGCAAGGCTGCACCTCCCAGGGGGGAGGTGATCAAAGAGCCTTCCCCTGAGTTCATGTCAGAGACAACCCCTGCTCCCCTTGTTAGGGACCCCACTTGCAGACTGAGTCTATTGGCTACATCTGAGCAGGGGTCCTCTCCATGCATTGTCCTTGGTTGGAGTATCATTCTCTTCAGGGCCCCCAGGGATCAGGCTTTTTGTTTGTTTGTTTGTTTGTTTGTTTGGCTCTGTTGGTCTGCTTTGGATCACCTGTCCCCTCTAGGTTTTTCTATCTCCTCTTTCTTTCATAAGATTCCCCGCCCAAAGTTTGGCTATGAGTGTCAACCTCTGCTTCGATACCTCGATCAGTAGAGTTTTTCGTTTTTCTTTTTCTTTTCTTTCTTTTTTTTTTGAGGGCGAGAGATTGAAGTTTTTAATATAATTTTTTATTAATTACAATTTATTCACTTGTATCCCAGCTGTAGCTCCATCCATGTCCCCTCCCAATCCCACCTTCCCTCCCTCCCTCATCTCCTCCCATGCTCCTTCCCCAGTCCACTGATAGTGGAGGTCCTCTTCCCCTATCAGGCCTATCAGGACTGGCTGCATTGTCTTCCTATGTGGCCTGGTCAGGCTGCTCCCCCCTCAAAGAGCCAGCCACTGAGTTCATGTCAGAGACAGGCCCTGTTCCCCTTACTAGGAAACCCATTTGGAGACTGAGCTGCCACGGGCTACCTCTGTGTAGGAGGTCTAAGTTGTCTTTGTGAATGGTCCTTGGTTGGAGTATTAGTTTAGAAAAGATCCCTGAGCCCAGAATTTTTGGTTCTGTGTCTCTCCTTGTGGAGCTCCTGTCCCCTCCAGATCTTTCTATCTCCCCCTTCTTTCATAAGATTCCCTGAACTCTGCTCAAAGTTTGGCTATGAGTCTCAGCCTCTGCTTCGATACTTCCATCAGTAGTTTTTCAGAGGCTGTCTATGGTAGACTTCTTTCCTGTTTCCTGTCTTCTGCTTCTGATGTCTATCACATTTGCCCTTCTGAATGAGGATTGAGTATCTTCCCTAGGGTCTTCCTTGTTGTTTAGCTTCTTTAGGACTATAGATTTAAGTATGTTTATCCTATATTATATGTCTAATAACCACTTATGAGTGAGTATATACCATGTGTGTCTTTCTGTTTCTGGGTTACCTCACTCAAGATGATCTCTTCTAGTTACCATCATTTGCCTGCAAATTTCATGATTTCCTTGCTTTTAATTAGCTGAGTAGTATTCCATTGTGTAAATGTACCACAATTTCTGTATTCATTCCTCTGTTGAGGGGCTAAACAGAGAATTCTCAACATCGAATATCAAATGGCAGAGAAACACTTAAAGAAATGTTCAATGTCCTTCCTTAGTCATCAGAGAGATGCAAATCAAAACAACCCTGAGATTCCACCTTACACCCATCAGAATGATTAATATCAAAAAACTCAAGTGACAACATATGCTGGAGAGGATGTGGAGAAAGGGAAACCCTTCTCCATTGCTGGAGGGAATGTAACCTTGTACAACCATTTGGAAATCAATATGGCACATTCTCAGAAAATTAGGAATAGCGCTACCTCAAGATCCAGCTATTCCACTCCTAGGCGTAAATACAAAATATGCTCAAGTACACAACAAGGACATTTGCTCAACCATGTTTGTAGCAGCTCTCTGGCAGCAACCTAGATGTGCTTGACTTTTTAACAAACTGAGACCAACAGCAACAAACAGCAGCCAACAACCAACCAAGCCACCCCCCTCTTGGGACCCTAGCATTTATATACCCTCTGAAAAGTCCCTAGAATTCACACAGTCAAAGAAACTATCTGCAGCTGGCAAAAACCATGCCTCTACTAGATCATGAGTCAAATTATAATCAGCCACTGTGAAGAAGTCCCATATCCCATTAAAATGAAACTATAATATTTCTGTTTTTTCTCTTTAACTACAGTTTTTATTTATTGTTTTAAAGTTATACGTAACATTCACCTTACTATCCTTTCAATGCAGTTTTATTTAATTAATTAACTAATTAATTAAATCACGTTACACCCTGATCCCCTTCTCTCCTCTCCTCCCAGTCCCACCCTCATGCCCCCTCTCCCCATTTTCCCCTCTTCTCTTGTCAGATAAGGGGAGTCACCCAAGAGGTACCAACCAACCCTGACACTTCTCAAGTCGCAGCAGGACTAAGCACATCCTCTCACACTGAGGCCTGACAAGGCAGCCCAGCTAGGGGGGAAGAGATCCAAAGGCAGACAACAGAGTCAGAGACAGCCCCTACTCCCATTCTTAGTGGACCCACATGTTGACCAAGCTGAACATCTGCTACATAATTCTGTGTGGTTAAAGAAACCAAAACCAAAATTTCTTTCTTTCTTTTTTTTTTTTTAAAACAAAATTTCTAAACTCTCACTACAGCTTACCATTTGCTAGGCACTAAGCTAAAGGGTCTGGATTCTGTATCTGGATATTTCAAGATCCAGGGGCAAATTTTTGTCCTTAAAGAACCAAGGACCAAATATTTCTCATGTGCATGCTGTGTTGTCCCTGTTGCATCTGCTCAGCTCTGCCAGTGTACCATGGAAGCAGCAATAGATATTTCACAGTGGGCATGAATCGAATCCACTACAATTTGATTTATAAAAATCAGCACCGAGACAGTGACAGTTGTTTGCTTCTCTGAGATGTAGAACATAAATTACAGTCAGTCACAGTGCAATAATTGTCATGGCAGAATCACACACACAGGGCACATCAGGAGAACTAATACAGGCATCTAGATGTTCTCTCAGAGGGCATTTTGGCTGACCTTCATCCTAAAAGTCTGGAGAAACCCACAAAATGTCATACGGAGATGGATTCTATTTTAAGAATAAAGGCTGTTGTGTATCTGTTACCTTGACAAAATTCTCAGTGTTTCCAAACTGGATAGGCTGGAATTTTAATTTCTCAATGAAATAATTGACATTTCTTAGTAAATGAGTTATGTAATTTAGTGTATTTGAAAAACAGTCTTTTCAGTCTGGAGTTTGCCTTCTGCAGGGTGATTTCCTTCCAAATGAAGGCAATCATTTGGACTTTAGTTGAAGTCTTCCAGTGAGGAAAAAGTTCAAACTCTATAAATCAGAAACTCCTTATTTATTCATGGAATCTATCTCATCTGCTGATATATTTCAAAAATAGTGCTTTTTATAGTGTGGTTTTCTAAAGCTACCATAAATTAAGAATTAGGAGACGCTCTAGGGCCCGTGTACAGGTGACTCTATCTGAAAGGATATTAAGCAAGTCCTCCTTAGCCTGGGAAATACGGGACAGGTGTGCAGCGCTGGGAGGTGGGCCTTAGACCCAGCATCAGAGATCAGCGGAGGTAGGAACCATGCCTTCGTTCTTGGAGAGACATTGCGTTTACAGAATAAGAAGAGTAGACTCGAGACAACATCATTCCCAGAAGCTGTTTCCTTGCCAGAAGAACTGAGGATTCTGGCCTTTCACAGGCAGGGATGAGAAAGAGAAAAAAAAAACAAAAAACAAAAAAAACAAACCTTCAGTATGTGCTATGTGCAGCAGCCCTGCACAGTAAAGATGCAGACTGTACCAAGTGCCAATAGGTGCTGCTGAGCAGAGCTCAGGCCGGCATGGGAGGGGGCAGGAGCCATCTCTTAGCTCTCCAAAGATTAGGTAGAAATCTGCAACAGAACCTTCTAGGCTGATGGCCACCAGTATGCTTTGTAAGCATTTTAAAAGCCATGCGCTCCTTATCTTGTAGTAGCAATCAGATATAATTTGTTTAAATGCTGCAAAAGCCCCTGCTATTTCACTTTTGATGTATGTATAGGAAACCGTGATTTTCATCGCAAAGATCTGGGACAGTGTGACTTTTCCGGATAAGCAGCAGGACTGGATGCTATTAGGCACTTCTTAGTTGGTTTACTAAAGTGTGTCCTAAGTGCACACTTATTTGACAGCCGCACTGGAGCATCCTGAGCTCTGCTTGGGAAAGTGTGCTATCAGAGGGTTTTTAAATGGCGGTTCTAACAGCCTGGCATAAGAAGATTCTAGTGAATCAGGTTTGGGTTGCACATAATTCTAGCACTCAGAAGGCTAAAGAAGGCTGTGAGCTCAGGACGGACCTACATAGTAAGTAGCAGGCAAGCCATGGCTACATAGCAAGACCCTGCCTCAAAATAGATAGATAGATAGATAGATAGATAGATAGATAGATAGATAGATAGATAGATAGATAGATATGTAGCTAGCTAGATAGAAGAAAGAATAGATGGAGAAATAAAAAATAGTAATTCAGTTAATCAGTAGCAGAACCTTTCTGTTTTGAATTTATTGACTAAAATTGCCTCATTGAACATTGCCCGTGACTTAGTTACAAGGAGGATATCACAGAACAGAATGATGGGGCATGGGGTATGCATTTTGAAACTGAAGAGATGCTTCTTGCTGGAGTCTGATTGGCACCCCCTGACACACACACACAGGCTGGAGTGGGTTACAAGCATAGTGTGCATGATGGAATCCCATTGCCCTGTGAGAAGCCCCCGATGTAGGTGCTCTCATACACCTTGCAAACTGTACAGCTCTTTGTGTGACCCTGGGTCAAACCATTATTCCTTCCTTGCATTTGGCTCCATTGTGTTCTGCTTTAATTTGCATGTTTTAAGTACCTGTGACGGGGCACACTCTATGTTAAGTGTGGTGTTATACAAGCTAAATTATATGTCCCTGTAATTGAGTGCTTACCCTATGGCATTCCCTTTACTAAGTGCCTTGTATTTATTAATAATGACAGCAGCCCCATAAGCTAGGGTTTTGTTGTTTTAATTTTTCAATAAAGAAAGCTTCCTGGCTTTAATAAGCTTCCTGCCTGTAGCTGTACGAAATGGGGATTCTGGGATTCAGAATAAGTTTCTGTCTGATCCTAAAGTTTCTGTAATTAGTCATTAGACAGTAATGAGTTCTGCTAATGAATTTGTATATTATCAGAAGGGCACCAATATGCTAATAGGTTTGATCCACGTGTGTGCTGCTTGGGCAGAGGCTTGCTTAGCCACAGAAGATTGTCAGGACCATGTCCAAGAAGAGATTGTCTTTGATTCTTGTAGAAGTTTCTGTAACCTGTGGCAGTTCAAAGCATCCTAAGACAGGACGCAGGCAGAGTATCTTTGCAGCACTTCAGAAGATAAGCACGATTACCTTTGTGAGTCCAGCAATTATTTTAAATTACCACTTATCAAGTGAAAATCATCGACCGATAAGACAGTCAGGCTTACTGCATATTAAAATCATCTAGATAAATGTCTTTTTTTAAAAAAGATGCATTAAAAGCCAGATGTGGTAGCACATGCCTATAATCCCAGCACCCGGAAAGTGGAGGCAGGAGGATCAAGATCATTGTTAGAGACAGTCCCTGTTCCCCTTACTAGGGCACCCACTTGGATACTGAGATACCATGGGCTACATCTGAGCAGAGGTTCTAGGTTATATTCATACATGGTCCTTGGTTGGAGAAACAGTCTCATAAAAGACCCCTGTGCCCAGATATATTTAATGGCGGGCTCTTTGACCTCCCCAGCCTGCAAGGGAGGAGCAGCCCTGCTAGGCCACAGTGGAGGACTTTGCAGCCAGTCCTGAAGATACCTGATAAACCAGGGTCAGATGAAAGGGGAGGAGGTCCTCCCCTATCAGTGGACTTGGAAAGGGGTAGGGAGTAGACAGGGAGGGAGGGAGGAAGGGAGGAAATGTGGGATTGGAAGGGAATGAGGGAGCTGGATTCACCTGGGATACAGAGTTAATAAAATGTAACTAATAATAAAAATAAAATTTTAAAGATGGCAAAAAAAATCATTGTTGGTTAATTAGTGAGCTTAAGGCAAGCCTGTGCTATGTGAGACCCTGTTTCCTGTGCTGAGTAAGGTAAATCAATCCTGAAGTCATATGGAATAAAATAATTAAGATATAATTATCACCTCAGCACACAGGAGGCAGGGGTTGGGGATCTTGACTGGCTACAGATCTTGTAGCCAGTCTGTGCTACATAGTAAAACTGTCTCAACAAACAACAACAGCAACAGCAACCAAACATCAGGTGCAGGGACCAAGGAAATGGCTGTCAGTAAGGGGCTTATTAAATAAACATCAGTACAGATGATACCCATGTAAAAATCCAGATACTGTCGTTCATTCCTGGAATCCCAGTCCCAGGAAGGCAGAGACAGAAGGATTCTTAGTAATTGCCGGCCTCCTCGTAGTCTAGCCAAATTAGTGTCTTCCAGGTTCAGTTAGACACCCTGTATCAAAAGATAAGGAGAAAACACCCAATTTTGACTTCTAGTACACACACACACACACACAACACACACTGTGCTAAATTTAAAAGACACTACACCCCCTCATGTTTACAAACACATACGTTACTCACCCCCCCCCCCAGTCAGATACAAAGCCCCAGATGTTGTGTGCATTCTACTTGTATCTGCTTGCATGAGAAAACTACATCATCAAATTCCAGAGACAGAGAATAGGGTAGCAGTTGCCAGAGGTTGGGGCAAGGAAAGAGGTATTGTTTAACCCCTGCCACTGAATTATATAATCAGAAATACTGAAGGGGGCCAATTTATGTTATATGTATTTTATCATAATTCATCACAATGCATAAAAATGCCTTAACTTTCTGAAACCCACCCCATGAGCATTTGAAGTGGACCCTTTAATGACAGAGATTTGGGAACAGTAACCTGACTATCTTGCACGTGACTCTGCAGAGGGTTGAGGAGATGGTTCAGTGACTAAAGCATTGGACATGCAAACTTGAGAGTCTGTGTTCAGTCCCCTAGAATCCACAGAAGGCTGCCATGCTAGAGAGTCTGTAATGCCATGACGCCTACCCTGAGATGGCAGGCTGAGAAAGGGCCACCCTCTTCTGCAGTGTCCCCCAAGCCTCAGGTACAGCAGTTTTTTTTATAGGTGTTTCTACTGGGACTCCACATCTCTGCCTTTTGATTGGTTGTGGTTTTCCTGTATTGGTCTCTGTCTGTTGCAAAGTTTCCATCATGAGGGGCGATGACCACACTTATCCGTGCGTATAAAGACAAATATTTAGAATGGACTTATTATGCTAAATTATAACCTCAAAAAATAAGAGAAATAAATCTTAAAAATAGGACTGAAAATACCCAACATTAATCTCTGGCCTCCATATACATGTAAGCACAACAGATGCCCCGATGCATACACATATGAACATATATACACATAAACATATACACAGAAGGTAGGATAAATTACATTAAAAACCAAGTCTGAGAGCTTCTAGTTGCATGTGTAATCATTTTAGAAGTTGATTTTTATGAAAGTAGTTGTAGGGTTGTCATTGTTTTTACAAATAAGTTGGTGATTATGTAGAATGCTTTGATTATAAAGCAATACACTTATATTTTTAGGTTATTTCATAGCAGCTGTTTGAGATTGCTTGATCCAGATTTTTTATTTCTGCTTTAGAGATTAAAACCACAGAATTTTGGTGAGCTAGAATTACTTGCCTTTTCATTGCACACATACAACCTGTGGTTAGTAACAGAATGGGAGGTGCCTACCAAAAGGGACTGTAACTATTTTAAATAAGAGCTGCTGGAATAATAACAGATTTTTGTATTTCTTTTTTTAGCCTTCTAAAATTACGTGAACTCCTATGGCATGATTGTTATATCTTGTAGAAATTTCCTCCCCATGGGAAAAACCAATAGGATGCACCCCAGCTAGCTTCATCTAGACAATGAATCAGGACCCTAAATTTTTCTGACAGCCCTGAGCTCACTCTCTGATCTGCTCAAGCTTTTCCATAGCTTCTTCCCCATCACTGGCTTACTCTGTCTGTGTATTGGACAAAACACAGAGGCAGTATGTTTGGAGGACACTGAGTGTGGGAGATGGAAGTTGGTTGTAATGGGAGCCAGAGAGGCAAGTGGTGGAGATGGGGCAGTCTGTTGAAACATATGATTGTAATAATTCCTGATTATCTTCCTTTATTTTTTTTCTATACAGGTGAATGGGTTCTTTCCATTCCCTTGTCTTAGATTTCTTTGTTGTTACCTGAATCTTCAGGTAGAAAAAAACTCCATTTCATCCATTTTAAAAGCCTAACTTCACTTGAGAAAAGATATTTGTTGGGGACATTTTCCCCACAGAAGCTGTTTTGTTAAGTTTTTGACAATGTGACACAACCAGGGTCACCTGGAAAGACAGACTCTCAACTGAAGAATTGCCTCCATTCTGTTGGTCTATGTATCTGGGAAGCGTTTTCTTGATTAGTGATGAATGTGGGAGGGCTTAGTCTCCTCTGGGCAGTAGAAACCCTAGGCAGATGGTCTTGAATTGTTTACAAATGTTTCCTGAGCATTCAGGTGAACAGCTCTCCTTCATGATCTCTGTTTCAGCTCCTAACTGCACGTTCCCTCCTGCAGTTTGCTCCCTGGCTTTACTTGAACATGGAACTCTAACCTGTAAGCCAAATGAACCCCTTCCTTCTCAAGTTCGTTTTGGTCATAATGTCTATCACAGCAGCAGTAAGCAAACTCAGCAACTTTCTCTGGATGGGATTTTCTTGGGATGATAACTTGAAGCAACAGGATTCTGAGCCAGACCAGATGTTGCCATTCTTTTCTGGGTGCACAGAAACAGAGAGTCATCACCAACTGCAAGGGCCCCTTGTATTCTTGATCTCAAGGACAATAGAGAGTACTCCCCACTTCTGAAGCATAAAATGTCTTCAATTGTGTCAAGAGGTAAACAATGCACGTAGTTAAATCTCATTGCAAAAGAATATTTGATAGCCTATATTAACTATAATTTGACTTGAAAATAGATAGAAGCAGGGGTGGCATTCTAGCACGGAAGAGGCTGAGCGGATATTGTTGGAGTTGAAGGTCAGCATGGCAACATAGCAAGACTGTTGAAAGAGAGTGAGACAGAGAGAGGAGGGAGGGAAGGAAAGAGGGAAAGAGGGAAGAGAAGAAGGGAAGAAGGAAGTGAGAAAGGAATGAAATTTGATAAAATAGATATTCTCACTACCTTTTAATGGTACAAGATCTCTAGCTCAGGCTAGCCTCAAACTCCATATAGCCAAGAATGACCTTCAACTTCTAGCTCTTGTCCCTCTGTCTGGTGCTGAAATTTCAGGAATGAACCATTTCCCAGTTTAGGTGGTACTGAGGATCATAGCCAGGGCCATGTGTAGGCTAGCAAAGCACTCTGCTAAAACAGTTATATCTTAAACCCACTCAAGTTTAGCCTGATATTCATGTCTGACACATTGGACATCTGTTAACTGTTGAAAACCTTAAATACTGTACCTGTGTGTTTGTGTGATGGTTGGATCTAAGTGTCAATTTTCCACAGTGTAGACTCACCTGGGAAGATTCTCAACTGGGGAATTACCTAGAGCAGGTTGGCCTGTGGGCAGGTCTGTAGGGGATTGTCTGGTGCCACCATTTCATGGGTTGGACTGTGAGGTTTTGAAGAATAAAGAGAGCTCGCCGAGCCTCAGCAAGCATGGCTTTATTTATTCTCTCTCTGCTCTTGAAGTAGATGTGATGATTTGAGCTCTTGCTTTGATAGAATAATAAACCATTCCTGTTATAATTGACTGTAACCTGGCATTTTAAGCCAAATGAACCTCTCCTCCAGCACATTGCTTTTGGTTAGGACACTTTTGTCACAGCAACAGACACAAAACCAGAACAATATGTGCATGTGGTATACTGAAGGATGTGTTTACTATGAGCCAGTCAATGTTATCATTCCCTTGTTCACCATAAGCCTATGTGCTGGATGCAATCTCCTCCCCTTTGGAAAGGAAGCTAAAGTTTAAAGAAGTTAATTTGCTGAGGGCATCATAAATAGTGAGTCACAGACCCTACTTTAATCCGATTTATTTTGCTTCTAAAGCCTATATGCTTACCCTGTATACCATTATCCAATATAGAGAATTTAAACTTTACCACATAGATAATAAGAGCATATCTCTTATCTCTACACTGGCTTTCTTTGTCTGAAGTGCTTTCATGCACAAAATCCATCAGCTTCTCATAATCTAGTGAGAGAAGAGCAGCTATTAAAGGGTTAGGGCCATTGTCTGATAAACGGGCATCATTACCGAAAGAGAGGAAGTCCACAGTGGCGTGCAGAATAGATTGGTTTGAGAGGTAGAGAAAGGGAAGTAAGAAACTGGGATTAGTTTCAAACCATCCAGTTAAGGAACAAGTATATCCAGAGAGGCCAACTATGGTGGTGCACAGCTGTAATTTCAGCAACTGGTAAATTGATACAGGAGGACAATCTCAGTGAGAAATGGGGGTGGGGGAAGGTATGTTTGGAGCAGGAAAAAATGTTTACATTTTAATGAAAATTAAAACTTTTTATTGATTCTTTGTGACTTTCACATCATGTACCCCAACCCCATGTGTCTTCCTATTCTTTCATATCTACCTTCTGCCCTTACAACCTCTCCCCAAGAGAAAACAAAAAAGAAAAACAAAACAAAATCTTACCATTGAAGCTGCAATATGCCACCTTATGTCACACAGTATACGCTTTTGTCCACACAACTTTACTTGCCAATGTTTATTGCAATGAGCCAGTGGTATGGTTTGGGGCATCTGGCTTCTGCTACACTTTCAGTACTGGCTCCTTACCTGGACTCCTCTTGGGTACCCTGTTGATGGCCTGTGTAGTGGAGATCCTGCAACTTTCGTTTTGCTGGACTGGTCCCTTCTAGCACTCCACCAGTTCACAGAGGGAGTAGATGTTGGTGTGGGCCAAGTCAAAGCTGTAAATTAGGCCTGGGTGGGAATTCAGTTGGTCAGCCTGCCAGCTCTCCTGGAGCAGGAAATTTTTGATGATGTTACTAAGAGGAATGGCCAGATAACTATAATGTTAAAAAGGATTCTTACCTTAACCTTTTAAAAAAATTACTCAAAATAGTTTCATACAATAAATTTTGGTCATATGCTTCTCCTCCACCAACATCTTCCTACCTTCCTACTCCCCTTTAATTGAAAACAGATTCTTTTCTCACACAATACATCCTATGTTTTCACCTTCCTCTATTTCTTCCAGTTCCTTCCTACCATGCCTCCTATTTGGATCCACTGCTTTCTTTCTCTCATTAGAAAAGATAGGGGAGAAGATAGTCTTTGAAAAGATTATCTACAAAAAGATAATAAAATATAACAACAAAATAAAATAAAACAAGAATAATTACATCAAAGTTGGACAAGGCAAACCAAAGAGCCCAAGAAAAGGCACAAGAGCCAGAAACCAACTCGTTCATGATCTCAGGAGTCCCATAAAAATACAAAACTGGAATATATATATATATATATATATATATTGCTTTTTGGAATATATACATTATATATATTTTATATATGTATATATACATATATATATATATATAATAGACATGTGTAGACCTTTTGTATACTACTTCAGTCTCTGTGAGTTCATACAGCTTTGCTCATGTTGATTTAGATGATATCATTTTCTTCCCACCTCCCTACTTAATCTTTTAATATTCACCCACACTAATTCATTTATCTGGTGAGTCAGAGATTTCTTCTTTAATTCTGTAGTAAGTTATTGTCTTATAAATAATACTTGTCTATATTAGAAGCATTAAATTTGATTTAGAATTGATTTTTTATGACAGAGTCGAAAGACTCCAATTGTCCAACTGCAGCCCTAAGAAAACATTACTAATATGTTAATATAACTATTAATATATTAATATAATTATGCATGTTTTCTTCTGTATTGAATTCATTACTAACCTGCTTTCAAACATTCCTGGAAAGACTTTGCTCTATAAGTATGTGGCTTAACCTAATATTGTTTAGTAGACATGTAGGTAGGATCTCAGACATCCAGGCTGGCCTTGAATCACTGATCTTCCTTGAATCACTCCACCACTCCAGGGTTTGGATTACAGGAAAAGTTCAAAATGCCCAAACACTTTACAAATGACGGCCAGCCTAGTGGTGCCTGGCCATAATTCCAGCTCCTGCTGAGGCAACAGGATTATAAACTCCAGACTAGCCTGACTTATATAGTGAGAGCAGGAGTGGAAGAGATTCTTTTATTTGGTTCCATCCCCCAAAATGCAAAGTAACAACACTATTAGTACACAAAAACATCTAGCCTTTTGTTAAGCTAAAACTATCTAGCACAGGGTAGGGTTTAAAACTTGCTTATGACATATTGTTGATAAAAAGAAATCTTATTTTTTTATCCTAATGGTTTGTTCTTCCCATCTTAAGTAGCCACCCTTACCTCCCTTCCTGTCCCACAACCCACATCCACACAGCCTCTACTTTCAAATTGAAGCACAGGGTCAGGTGACTTCTCACCACTACCACGGGCTTCTACTGCCTCAACCTCCATTAGCTGCCATTCCACAAACTGGCTCTCTGGCCTCCCAGGTTCTATCTTTGCTCTTTTGGAGCATATTCTTTACAGAGCTATTTGGAGGGTTTCTTCACTATGTGAGTAATGTAATGTTATGGTGGTTCAAATGCTGCAGTGACCCCACATTCTGTTCACATTAATCCTTACAGTGGTTCACACGAAACTTAAGTTTCTACTTAGTTCACTGCTACCTCTAGCATTATTTCCTGTGATTTTATCCACTGCTATTCTATTTTGCCTGCATAGTAAAATTCAGGCACTCTGACCTTTTTGCTAAAATCTGCCAGACCCTTTGCCACCTTCCAACACACACACACACACACACATGTGCACACGCATGAACAAGAATATACAAGAATACATACTGCTAGCCATTAAAATGATGATAACATATGTCAGATAATTTCACTTTTTGTATGTATAAGAATAAAAAAAGTAAATTCTAACTTGAACTCATTATGAACGTAGTTTTAGCTTTGAAGGCCACCATGAAAAAGTTTGAAGAAATGCTTGGGCCACACCTTACGAACAACTTCTCTGTATATAATTGTTGTTCAATGTTGTGTATAACTGGTATTTTATATGTGTTCCTGCATGGTTGTAATGCAATTAATTTCACTTGGCCTCTTCATTATTAATGTCTATACAGTTGATTGTCAGAAATAAAACTCCAAAGACTACTTAGGTTTATTGGACATCTTATAGCTTTTTCAGACTCCTCAAAATGCCAGTATCATAAGGTAAGCAGTAGGAAGACAGGCATACAATAGGAAACTGAAGGGAAGCTGAAGCCAAAGCAGTGTCTTGGCTAGGTCTTCTTAGAAAAGAAAATTTAAAATATCATTTAAAGACCTATTTTATTTTAATTATGTGTATATATGTGTGTCTCTGTGACAGTATGTACAAGAATGAATGCAGGTGCCCACAGAGGCCAAGAGAGGGCATCGGATCCCCTGGAGGTGGAGTTGTGAGTCGCCTGATATGGACGCTGGAAACCAAATTCTATTCCTCACAAGAACAATATGCATTCTTAACCCCTGAGCCATCTCTCCTACCCTTGAAAAAATAAAATAAAAATATAACTAATTAATGAAGGCTGGAGAGGTTGTTCAGGGATTAAGAGCACTGGCCATTCTTCCAGAGGACCCAAATTCAATTCCTAGCACCCAGATGGCAGCTAACAACCAGCTGTAACTCCAGTTCCAGATATTCTGATGACCTCTTCTAGTCTTCAAGGGTATTGCATGTACTTGGTGCGCTGACATACATACATGCAAAGTACCCATAGACATAAGAATAAATCTTTAAAAATCCAAAATAAAAGATATCCTTTGATAATATGTAATATTTGTGATGGTATTATTGACTTAATTTTGTTCTGTAGAGTAATGATGTCAAAGTTTTTTAGGAAGCCCTCCATGCCCCTCCCCTACCTTTTGATTTGTTTGAGACACTGTCTTGGTATAAAACTTAGACTGAGATTTTCTGAATAGCTCAGGCTGGCCTCCAAGTCAGGCTCCTCCTTCCTTCAGTTTTATGAGATATCTGTTGAAATATTAGTGAAGAGATTTTTGAAATCTGAAACAATCTCAAATATTTGTCCAGTTACATCTCCCTGTAGATTACTACGTATCTATGTAGAGATATAGAAAGTAATAATGTGAGAATGGTATAATGTTAGCAAGAGATTATGGTATCGATAATTCAGGCAACTCTTAAACGATTCTTTCTCCTTTACAATTTATTTGATATTTTTCATAAGAAAAAAATTGGAAAATAAGTGTCATTTTAATCAAATGGCATTAAAATGAGTGATTATTTGTAAATCACTATCTGAAAGGCTAACATACTAGGGGTTTGGGGTTGTTTTTGTTTATTTATTTTTGAGACAAGATCTAGGAGGTTGGCTAGCCTGGGATGACACTTATTGTGTAGATAAGGCTAGCTTCTAACTCATGGTAATCTTTCTGCCTTAGCCTCTGAAAGTTCTGTGACCAGCATGTACCATCATACCCCGCTGGCAAAGCACTCTTTTGAGAAGCATTTTCTGGTATCCTTCCTGTAAATTATGTAATTTCAGTGAGCTACTGATGAGCTCCGCATCCATCTAAGTGGAAACTTTTATGTTTTTTTTTTCTCTCCTCCGATGTTGTGTGATATGACCTTAGACAACCTCTCTAGGTTGGTTGCCCTTATCTGTAAAATGAATGGCTATAATGGGCTAGTGATAAGATTGGTGTAAAAATGAAATTCATGTTATCTATAAAAACCCTCAGCCCAGTAGTGCCTGGGCAAATAAAAACATTCAAATCTTGTCTTCTATCATCTGTCATTACTGATTCAAGCCTCTGCTTTATTCAATGAGAAAAACAAATAGAAAAGCGCCACACTTAATCACCTCTATTATAGTGCAGCAAAATGTGGTCTCTTACTTCAAGCCCAGTTCAGGTCCTTAGGCACCAGGACATTTGACACATCTCTAGGAATTACTTGCAATTAACATGCAAATAGTTCTAACACACACTTTTAACCATAAAATATACTTCTCTAGTGTTTAACATTCTGTGTGCAAGTTTGTTCTCTTAATGGGCTGGGCTGCATTCAGCTTTTCAAACCAGAAAGCCCTATCTTGAATTATCATTCACAAAAATTATTGGACTCTGAATTGATGGGGCTTTTTATGTATTTGAGAAAATTCAGGACCTCTCTTTTCTGGGTGGAATTTTAAATTGACCATCTTTGGTTGTCTTGTTTGTGGAGTTCAAACTACTGGCAGATAGATGATTCTAAGAAAGCAGATTCGTTATATGAGAGAACTTATCTGGTGTTTAAAGAACAATAGATTTTGGAAAGAACAGAGTATTTTTGGAGTAATCAATAAGCATGAACTCACTATTTTTTTTCAGAAGTAAACCAGATGTTACTGTCCATTTCTAATATTTTTCATGCTTGCATCTGGTGTGTGTGTGTGTAATGTGTGAATGCCTCAGACCAAGGCATTCAGTCTGGCAGAACAGGTGGTCCTGGGTGAATTGCTACACCTCTGCATAAACCCCGGAGATTTATCAATAGGCTCTTCCCTAAGTAAAGGGAATTAGAGTGACAAATTAACATCAGACTCCTCATGCTTGTTTCATTGCATTATTCTCATCAACCTGAAACTGTGCTATAAATCAGCTATCAGGCACGCGAAAATACACACCCTCATTTGTAGTCTCTCCATTCAAGCACTGAAATCTGAGAAAATGGGATTTTAGTCTTACACCCCAGCTGGCATTTTCCCTAGACTTTCAGGAAATATACTTTACTTAATGAGTTTTAGTTCATCGTTCATTAGTTCACATATAAATGATGTTTGGGCTGAGTATGGTGCTGCATGATGCTAAGGCTAGTGTTTGGGAGGGTGAGACAGGTGGATTGCCATGAATTCAAGGCCATCCCAGGATATAATGTGAGATCCTGCCTCAAAACAAAACAAATATATAATAAAATGAAGTTCTTTCAGTTTGCACCTTTGACATCATTCAACAATTTCAGGGGAAAGCTGGGTGGGATGAAGGAAACAGACATTTGCATCATATCAATGGGAGTCCTGTCTAATCTAATTTTCTCAAAGCAAAACCTTTATAATGGAGGTTTATTGAAGCTCACAGATGCTAGCCAGAAAAACGAAGGACTGGGTTGTGGGACTGTTTCTTGCAATGGTCAAGAGCAGAGCAAGGTGGCAATTCAAACTGCCCTTGGTCAGTGACAGAGTTTAGAACATCTTTTGTCAGTTTTGTAGAAGAATTTGCATTGACTGTGCTAAGAGGGCAGGGAACTCAGCGTTGAAATGGGAAGGGTTGGGAAGGCTCGGGAAGGGTTGAGAAGGGAGTCTACAGGGACAAGCAATGGTGCACCCTAAACTGGTTTGGTTGGATTAATAGTCTGCCAAGTTTACATATAAACATGGGACCATTGATCGTACTATCTGGTTCTGAGGAGATTTAAAGCTTTAGTATGTATTCCAAAATGTCAAATTGCCTTATTCTTTGGGTATATAGCTGTGGCCACCCCTTGTGTTCCATCTGCTTTTCCTATCCTTTAGCCCTTTGTCATAAAGTGTCAGTGAAACAGCTCTCATCTCAAAGAAACAAAAGAGATGGCTTATTCTGGGTGCAAATATGAGTGACTGTGGCCCAAGAACACAGCTTTGGGTTTTTCCAAATATCATATTCTAATGATCTACCTCTAATGAGGCAGCAATTTTGTTACTTTTGTTGCTGGGTACACCGGGTAGGTGGGTAATAGCAGAGCAGGGGAAAGGTCTGGAGTGGTCAGACACTATTTGACAGCAATTTTAGCCTTTTGTTTGGTGGAAACTAGGGTTCTGTCCTGTTCTGTTGCATTCCACAGGACTTAACTAAAAGTCACCAGGATGTCAGATCACATACAGAGGGTGGTGATTAAGAGGGCTAAAGATGGGCTAAGGTAATTTGGCTCTGGACTTGTAACGTTCCAACCTCTCCATATCACTGATGTTCTAATCAGTTCATCAGGGTTTATAGGCACAGCTTCTTTGCAGGAATCTCATCCATGCAAGTTAGAACCTCTCAGAATTGTTCTCTTACTATTGATTTAAGGAGCATTCACAGTCAGTGTCTCTGTAGCTTCACTTAGCAAACTTACTTACGACTTACAAATCACATTCATGTCACGTACAGTTTTCTTATGTTTCATAAACACATGCTATAAACACAAATATTATTTATTTGCAGTTATAGTAAGGGAACGCAAGGTCTGGGTATCTCTCAAAGGCAAGCGTGTCTCTCTAGTTTTTTCTAGGTTAGAACCACCAAGACTTTGAACTAAAGACAAACATAAAAGAATCAAGTTAGGAGACTCTCACTTAGGGTAGGGGCTGAGTACAACACCTGTTGAAGAATGCCTTCATGTCACAATCAATCATCAATTAAAATATGTTAAAGGGTGGATGAGTGCTAGCACAGAGAAAATTGTATACATAGGAGAACTTGGGAAAAGGTGGAAGAGCTAGGTGAAATCTGGTGAGAGGAGACTGATGACACAGAGAGAGAGAGGTTGTCTCCCATAATGGCTGAGACCTTCAAAGTCACATAAATAAATAAAAGTATGGACTGACCTGTAGTGTCCAAACACTAAGCTCTTATTTATTTATTTATTTATTTAGCTATTTTTGCAACATACTGTGGCTAGTGTTATGTCAGCTTGAAACAAGCTACAGCCATGAGAGAAGAGGGAACCTTGATTGAGAAAGTGCCTCCAGAAAGATGACCTAATTGTAGATCACAAGCCTGTGTAGCATTTTCTTAATTAGTGATTGGAGGAGGACCCAACCCATTGTGGGTGGTGCCATCCCTGGGCTGGTGGTCCTAGGTTCTATAAGAAATTAGGTTAAGAAGCCATGTCTGCAAGCCACATTCCTCCACAGCCTCTACATCAGCTCCTGTCTCCATGTTCCTGCCCCAACTTTCTCCGGTGATAGACTAAGATATGAAATGTAGGTCAAATAAACCCTCTCCTCCCCAGCTTGCTTTCAGTTACCGTGTTTATTACAGTATTAGAAACCCTGACTAGGACAGAAATTGTGGGACAGATAGTGGGGTGTTGCTGTGGCAGATCTGACTATGTTGTTTCTGAGAGGAATATGGGGGGACTGTGGAACTTTGGGCTAGGAAAGTCATTGAGTATTGAGAACTCAGTGGGATGTTCTGTAGGAGCTTGGAAGATAGGAATGTTGAGAGCAAGATGCTAGAGGCGTGGCTTGTGACATTTCGGTGGGAAACAAAGACGCTATCAGGCCATTTGTGTGAAGAATTTGTGGTGTCTGATGAATCACCTGGGGTTAAAAGAGACCCGAACCACTAAGGTAAAACCTGTGCTTCTGTGGATAATGGATGCTGGTCAGCTGGGGCTAAAGAATCAGCTGTGATTAAGAGGAGAGCAACGCCATTGAGGTGAAGACATTTGGAAAGGGTTTTCTCAGGATCACCACACAGAAGCTGTGCTGCAGAGGCAGAAGCCAAGGTTGTACCTTGTGCTGGCAGCTAACCTTTGTAGTGTAATAGTGGTTTTGAATGCATGAAGGGGTCATGGGGGTCAGCTGAGGCTTGGCACAGTGTGGCAGGGGTGGAGTTGCTGAAGAGAGCCCGGCGGAGACGACCGATGAAAGTGCAGCTCACTGGTAGCAAGAGACCCTGGCGTTGTAGAGGCGCCACTACCATGGGATGACTGCTAGGAACGGCAGCAGTGGTCGAGTGGAGACAGCTGGGGCCTAGAAGACAGGCTGCAGACGGCAGAGAAGTGACCCACATCCTTCGGAGGAGCCCAGAAGATCATGAGTGGATCCCAGACGTGAAACGCTAAGCTATTTGCAAGTTGGAGTTCAGTTTTGTTTTGATTTGATTACGATTATACCCCAATTCTTTCTTCTTGAAATAAAAAAAAAGTATCTAATTTATTATTTTATTTTATAGGAGCCCACAACAATTTTAAGAGATTTGGGGTTTTCAAAAGGAGATTGAACTTTTAAAGTATTTGAATTTATAAGGCCTGTGGGACTTTTTAAGTTTGTAGAATGTTTTGTGTTGTGATGTTTATGTTAATATGTGATCTTGAGGGTAAATAAGAAAGGAAAATTTGTGGTCTGGCAGTCATGGGTTCGTGGGTCAAGTTGACTAGGGGTCAGTTGTACTGGCTGGTTTTATGTCAACCTGACACAAGTTAGAATCTTCTGAGAGGAAGGAACCTCAACTAAGAAAATGCCTCCATAAGACTGGGTTGCAGGCAAGCCTGTAGAGCATTTTCTTAATTAGTGATTGATGGAGGAGGCTTCAATCTATCGTGGGTGGAGCCATTCCTGGGCTTATAGTCCTGGGTTCTGTAAGAAAGCAGGTTGAGCAAACCATGACGAGCAAGAGAGCAAGCAGCATCTCTTCACGACCTCCGCATCAGCGCCTGTCTCCAGGTTCTTGTTCTGTTTTGGGTTCCTGTTCAGACCTACTCCAATGATAAACAGTGATATGGAAGTATAAGCCAAATAAACCCTTTTCTCCCTAATTTGCTTTTGTTTGTGGTGTTCATCACAGCAATAGAAACCCTGATGCAGATATATAGTTTCTCCTTCCTAGACATCATACACACTGCGATGATTCCTTAAATCACGTGATCATCCTCTGTAGATTCTTAATCCTGAAATATGTTTGCATTTTTCATGCAGGCATATTTGTTATGTTAAGATGCCATGCAGGTGCTCAGCATCACTTTCTGCTTTGTTTTCCAGTGTTCCAACATTCCAGAGCCTTCCTGATGAAATCCTCAGCAAGCTGGCTGATGTCCTCGAAGAGGTAATTGTTTTGATCCTTTGGACATCTTGAGATGGAACCCAGACTGTGAGGCAGGCTGTTCTGCTTTCTTTCACGGCTCTTTGATGACAAGTCAGAAATTGCTGAGAGACCTGGCTGCTTTGTCCCAAGCACTGGGATGAGCTATAGATCTGACTTCAAATTAAAAGCAGCTTAGCACAACCAGTGCTTAGACAGAGGTGCATCAGTTACAGGGGCAGAAAACATTTCATTGCAGTAAATATAATGTTACTTTGACATCTATGAATAACACGCTGGCATTTTTTATTTCAATTAATTGTAGTTGTTTTCATCTCGAGATTAACAGCTTTACATGAAGAATTAGTAGTTGGGTCCATATGTTCTAAGCAGCTGTGGCTATGTTGCACATAAAATTTCATGCATGAATGTGGAAAGCCACAGGCTTCTCTTTGAGCCTGTTGAAGCCATTGTGGTAAGGAAGAGGAGAAACAGTGGACTACAGCTCCTCATGCCCCCCCCCCACATACACACAGAGACCCTTTTTATAAAGGAAAGGAACTTTTTCCACTTAACACCGAGAACCTGGGCACTGAATTTAAGGCATCCTATTCCCTCACAGACTGCAGGAGATTGGACTACAGGAGTATTCTTCCAGCACAGCTGAGTTCTTCCTAGGGAGGTCTGGGTGCTTCTGGGTCCTGACTGAAAATAGAGACTGTAACATCAGGAGGAGCCATGCAGGAAGATCAGGAGTTCAAAGTCATCGTAGGCTATATAGGGAGTTTCAGGCTAGATTGGGGTGTGTAAGACCACATAAGAAGAAAAGAAAGGAGAAAGAGAGAAAACTGAGGGGATAGGAGCAGCATAAACTGGAGGCATCAGGCAAGAGGATGTGTTTGGCCTCTGGAAGCTTTTAGATTGCGTTTTACAGAAGATGCAAACTATCTCTGAATAGAAAAGATTATGTAATGTTTTGATATGCTTATTTTTATCTGAATACTTTTGTAAAAAAAAAGACCACATGGAGGCTTATCTCTGTGTTAACACAAGTTTAAGATGAGAAAGAACAGGTGATTAAACAAAAACATTAAGTCAGAAAAGGTCAAAGGAATTCTTACCATAAACATGGGTCAAAAAGAGGTGAAGACATAAGTTGAGACAATAAATAAGCTTCTTAACCTTGTGAAATTTTCTCAGAAAAAAACAGATTTATAAAGGAGAAAAAAGTAAGGTTAAACTCAAAGGTCACATTTGTTTTGGTCTTAAGCATGGTTTATTAGCTGTTTTAATACTCTGAAGCATTTCTGAAAAGACAATAATCTATACGCAGGTGATATTCACCGTAATTTTTGTTACTTGTGTTGAAACTTTTGACTTCAGCTTGTGAAAGACTTAACCCAGATACAGGTATGTGACAGGCGCTGTTCCTTTCTCATGCCTCTTTTATTTTCCTTGCCTTTCTGTCCACTCTTCATTTTAGTGATTGACATTGTTCTCTGCAGGTAGTGGACAGACACACTTTGATTCAGGTTGAATAGTTAAGAAGTCGGATCCATTTTGTTAAGGAAGCAAAGATAGATGAATGGGAATCCTGGAACAGGTACTGGTGGAATCAAAGCTAACTGCTAAAGCAGGATATTATAGCTCAAGTAGGAAATCCAGGCAAATTGGTTTAAATCACTGTCAGGAAATACACTTCATAATGCTGGATGGCGCTCTGTTACAAAGCACTTGCCAAGCATGATAAAAGCCTTGGGTTCTCTCTGTCCTGTGTAGATGAAAATCAAACAAATTCCTGACCGGGTTTGCTGGTTCCTCCCCACTCCAGCACTGAGAAGTATAAACAGGAAAGATTTGAGTTTGAAGACCGTCTTGGAATAGGAAACTGGAGGCTAACCGAGGCCACAGTTTCAGGCCATGTATCAAGAGAGTAAAAACTGAAAGACAAGAAGGATGAGGAGGAGGGGAAGGAGGGTAGAAGACATGAATTTGGGAATTTGGAAGGTTATTCAGCAGCCCAGGGGAAACCAGACAACAAAGATAAAGGAAACATCACCGGGCAGGTTGTTTGATTATGTCTTCTTTTGCTCAGTTCGTCTTCACTGAGTTTCCCACATAAAGAGGAGTCTTGAGATAAAGACAAATAAAAAATAGGCATGGTCCATTCCTCATAGACTTTACATTCTAGAAAGTGAGGTTCCTAGTAATCAACCAGTCACGAGAAAACTTAATTGAGGGATCGGAGTGATGGCTTAGAGGTTAAGGGCAGTTGTTCTTGCAGAGGACCTCGGTTTGGAACACATACACACATCTTTAAAGGCTTGCTGTAAGCACCTTTGTCCCTATATTCAATGAAGACAGGAATTTAAGTAGAGTATGAGAAAAGATGGAGTCTGGAAGAACGAGATAATATTATTAGTTGTCAACTGAATATAGGGGATGAGGGAGTGTACAGGGGACAGGAAAGCCCTCTGGGAAGAGTGGCTTGAGCAATTTAGGAAACAGTGTGAGGTATCATTTAGCTGAGATTGGAGTTGGGGGTCATGGGAAGCTGTGTTAAAACTATACGGCAGGCTGACATGAGCCGGTTGGCCTGCTCTTTGATCACCTCACCCTGATGGGGAAGCAGCCTTACCAGGCCACAGAGGAAGACAATGCAGGCACTCCTGATGAGAGCTGATAGACTAGGATCAGAAGGATGGAAAAGAAGACCTCCCCTATCAGTGGGCTTGGGGAGGGGCATGCGTGGAGAAGGGGGAGGGAAGGTGGGATTGGGAGGGGAGGTGAGAGAGGTTTATGGGGAGATACAAAGTGAAAAAAGTATAATTAATAAAAAATAAAATAAAATAAAATAAAACAACTATACAGGCAGGTAAATCATTCAAGGCCTTTTAGTCCACTGCAGTTATTTAGGCTTTCCCTTAGACTGAGATGGAAGCCATTGGATGGGTTTAAGCAGATCAGTAGAATTAGATGACTTACACTTTTTACATGGTTCCCATGATGGGGGGTATTGGGAATGATGGTAAAAGAAATGATGGTCATTTTGTTAACTGTCATAAGAGGAGACTTAGAAAAAAATGAAAGAAACTGATCAGTTTTGAGAGAATAACTCAGACACTTTATTGTTATACAACATGGCATCCTGACTTGAATATAGGGAAGAGTAGGGGTAGTATTAATGGGAATGGGGAGGACTAGAAGAAACGTACATTGGGCTGAAGAGACAAGTTGCTTAGGGAGGTAAGATGTGGGGAAATAGAATCCTTGGGGCCTTTGGCAGAGTAGATGGCTTGGAGCAGTGTTTGACAAGCAGCTGTTGGTTGTCTGGGTGTTATTCTGAAGGACCAAATGTGGATGAAAATGAGGCAGAATGTAGAAGCTGGTAGCAGCCAAAAATTACTAAAATAGCATGAATGGATGATAGTGAGGTATAGTGAATCAGGAAAATAAATGGATTATAGTGCTAAGGAGAAAACCTCAAACAAAAAACAAAAATCAAGATTAAAAGTGTCAATTATATAAGCATATAAAATACCTTTGACCTAGTGATTATAAACAAAGTCTTACTAATCAGATATGCATGTATGGTTTCCTATAACAGAAAGGGGAAAGAGGCTTATGCACAAAAAGAAAATGAATGAGTGAGTGAGTGAATGAATGAGGGCCCAGAATAAAGCTCTGATTTATTCCTAAGAGTTCAGCTCTAAGAGACAGAGTAAATGGGAACTACTGGAACCTGGGAAAGCATTTTGTGCCTTAAAATTGAGAAGTAGTTCAAGGAAGAATCTCAGAACTTGCCGCTGAATTTTGCTTAAAAGGCAAGGAGAGAAACAGAGAAGATAGATGGACAGGGAAATGGAGCTGGTTGGAGCCCAGGAAATCCTGTGATGTGGACAGAAGGTGGGCTTTCCAGGAGAGGCAAGGCACTTGGTGTACATGGAGTGAGCGGGCTGAGGCAGTGGCTGGAGCTACGCAAGTCCTAACTGAATGTCCTGTTTCCTTGGCGATATAGAAAGCAGGGACATAAACAGAATGGGAATGGTGCAGACAAATGAACAGCATAAGGCAATAGATTGGAGAAAATGGAAGTTTAGAAATACGGAATTACCGTGTATCATTAAGGCCCAATTTGATGACAGTAATTTCTTATCTAAGTTAATTAAACAGCATAGAGAATTATTTATTTGTTTAGTTAATTTATTATTATATATCTTGCTTTATAGCCCAGGATGCTCTTGAACTCATTACCCTTCTGTCTCAATAAAAAGTGCTGGGATTACAGGTGTGAACCATCAGGCTTGGTTCAGTTTTTCTTTAATTTTTAGTCTCTATTTTTCCTTTTGCATGGATTCAGATTCCAGAGAGGGAGATAAGTAGACTTAACTGGGATTATTATTTTTCTGACAGATGAGTGATTGAGTGAGGGAACAGGTAATTGAGGTCACATGCAAGAAAGATCAGGGGGTTTGATTCTGGAATTTGGATTGGTCCAGGCCAATGAGCAGTCACAGGATCAGTGGACTTTAGTCTCATGTAGTTGAAATTTTGGAGTTCAGTTGTTAGAATGTTTGAACTTGAGAGGAATTAAAAATATTCTTGTCTCTGGGTAGAAGCTATACTGGAAAATCTGTGGTACATTCATAAATTCTTAGTTCGAGACTTATTGAAGTAAGCTGTCTTATGATTTATTGATCTCTTTCATGTGTGGCCATAAAGTGAACCAGAGCATAGCTGCATTTGACTTTTGTGTTCAGATATAAAAGAAATTCATCATAAGAAGACCGGGTGTATTTCTCTCTGGATGTGCTGACCTGTAACCTCTGTAAATGGAAAAGCTGTTTTTTCCAGTGGGCCTTTCAGATTTTGCTTGTCTTTGTGGAATACTCTGAAGAACTCTCTGATGTGCACATGTGTGTGTGTGTGTGCACACACAGATAGACACACACACACACACACACACTAGGCGGGTATCCATGTGTGGGGTGTTTGTATGTGTTTCAAAGAAATCAAACCGAAGCACAAATTCATTGGTCCCAATCAACCTCTTTATAAAGCAAAACAAAACTAACCTTTCTTCTCCACAGCTGTGAAGGTATTTGCGCTGTCTTATGTAACAATAGCCATAGTGCTCTAATGCATATCACAAAATATTTTAGAATTTCGTGCTGCATTTTCTTCTCTTTCTTTTGTTACGCGTATGTGTGTACATCGTATATACAAGTTCTTGTAAGTGTATACCTTACGGTGCGTTTCGTTCAGTTCCATGTGTGGAGGCCAGAGGTGGACAACGGGTATCTTCTATTGCTCTTCACTTTAGTCTTCTGAGACCAAGTCATTCACAGAACTGGAAGCTGATTGATCCAGCTGAACTTGCTGGACACCAACCTCCAGGGACCCTCCTGTCCCCACACCTCCAGCAGTGAGCTAGGTGTGTGCTGCTATGCCTGCCTTTCACGTGGGGGCTGGAGATCTGAACTCTGCTCCTCAGGCTTCCAGGGCCAGGCACTTCCTTACAGAGCCACACACCCCCAACCCTCCCATCTCTAGTCAGATTTCCCAATTAGAAGACTCTTTAGTGTTATGTTTGGATGGTGTGTATACACAAAGGAGTGTATATCAAAGCAGAAATACACATGCGAGCAGATGAGTCAGTCCCACACATTTGTTTTTAGGACGTAAATATGAAGTAAATGTACCAAACACCAAGCAGATATAGAAATGCTTAGCTCAAGTTGAATAAACAAGAGCAATGAGAAGTTAGATTGGAATAATGAATCAGATAAAATGAAACAAGTCTGGAAGAACAAAAGCAAAAGCAATATCACTTAACATCAGAGACAAATGTGCTCTCATGATAATTAAGCTTTCCACCAATACCCATAAACTGAAAGCATCCCAAATTATTTTCTAAGAAATATCATCATAGCCAACAAGCAAGTTTTCAGCTTTGTTTATTGGACAGCTACTTAAGGAAACCTGCTCTGTGCCAGGAAATGGTCTATGCCTTGAGGATTTAGGCTCTGCACTCCCATAGCATATGTTCTGGTGGATACAGATAAGGAAGGAGGCAAATACCATCAAATGATAAGCCCACTGAGGTTGTTATTGAAAAAAAAAAACTTTAGTAGAGCATAGTGGTACAGACACAATTCACTCATATAAACCCTGAGGCCCAAGTTAAAATATGTACGGAAGACGCTTTAGGTTAAACTTAATTGAATTTGACTTTACTCAGAGAAGGTAAGATTTAAACCAAGGTCTAATAACTGATAACGGGGTTGCACTGGAGAGAAGGGAAGAATACATGGGTGGTATTAACATAGAGATGAGTTTACTGTTTTAATTGAGGAGAAAAAAATTGTGAGAGAAGGCTTTAGAGAATCTAACAAGATCGTGTCCTAGTGGGTGTATGACTGGGATTTCAGAGCAAAAGGGCTGACAGCAGTAGGTCCCAGAGGACTAGTGTGGCCCAGACATCCCGATATCCCAATTAAAGAGATGAATAATTGTGAGAAGTAGGGAAAAGAAATTTAATAAAGTACAAATTGGGTAGAACAAATAAAAAGAGATCTGATATTTTGACCTTATTTTGGGGGTGCTGCCTCGAAGCTTTCCACTTAAGTAGGAAAAGAACTGGGCCAAGGGGCAAACGTGTGCATAATTAAGCATTCTCTGCCGAGGCGTGGTCCATCATTGTCTGAGGTTGGTTCTAAGGGGTGGTCTGAAAAAGTCCTTATTGCTTAAAGGGAAGGGCAGGTTCTCAGACGGTTACCCGTGAGTTCTAGGGTGCAGCCCTTCCATCCCAAATTATTGGCCCTGTGGATGAAGGAGGTCTGTCTCACCAAGTGCTGCTAATCTTGAGGTCAGATTGGAGTTGGCAACTGCTGATGCTGATGAGTAGGTGGAGTTCAAAGTGTAAAGTATGCATGGAAGTTACACGTTCTTTGAAAGCGCCAGGTAGAAGAGATTTTTGTTGGGATGTTGTAGGTACTTGTACGTTGATTTGATACTTAAGCAGGGATGACATTTTGGTGCCCATCTGGCATTTTGTGTGATTCCAGTCTATACAAAAGACTTCCTGGCTCTGAATCCAGGTTTTAGATAGTGTTGTATATAAGAGAGACAAAACAAGAGCTTGTTCCTTTGACAGAGCTCTGCTCTTATGAAGATTTGCCCCTCAGATTAAAATATACTTTATAAAACAATGATTCTCAACCCATGGGTCACGACCCCTGGAGTTTGAATGAACTTTTCACAGGGATCACATAAGACCATCAGAAATATCAGATATTCATTATTTATTACTATTTATTCATAACAATAGCAAATTTAGTTATAAAGTAGCAACAAATATATTATGGCTGGGGGGGGCACCACAGCATAAGGAAATGTATTAAAGATTTGTAGCATCAGGAAGGTTGAGAACCACTTTAAAGCAAGCTCTAGATTGCTATTACTTTTTACTGGCTATTTAGAAGCAGTTGATCTTTAAAAAAGGAAAGCAGCATGAATAATTTCCACTGATTAGCATTTACTCTGTGCCAGGCAAAGAGTACCTGTTCAGCTCTGCCCCGGGTAAATGCTTTACACGTGGGCGCCCTGAAGCTAAATAGGCACATAAACAGGGAGCTACTCTACCTCGCAATCTGACACTAGAAACAGTGCCTTTGAGGACTACTCTATGGTGCATCTTGCAAACTTGGGAAAAGAAACAAACAAAAAGGGATACTTCTGAGCGTCTTTACCATTTTTTTCTCAGAGTAATTAGTTTTCTTCAGTCATTATTTTATGTTTGTTATCATGGGGATCCATTTTAAGACTTCCACAAGTTTTGACACATGCCATTTTTGTGCCATTTTATCACCATAATATGCACGCTTTGCCCAGGCTGCTTGTGATCCATTAAAATGAGTGTGCATGCTGCAAGTTAGAAGTCAGTCTGCAATAAATCAGCTCTCTAGAAATCGCTGTAGAATGTGCTTGAAGTGGTCGCCACAGATCAGTGTCCCAGCACATGGCACTTCTGATTTGCTATCATCTGTGAGGTTTGCAAATTGTGGATTTGTGTGAAAATGGAAATTGATGGCCTCCCCGAATTCAGCTTGTTGTGAGATCCGCTATCCAAGGTAATTTGGTAGTCAGCACCTACGCAGACTGCCATGAACTCTGAACAACTTTTCCAGAGACCAAAGATGAACACCAGATAAATGACCATGATTGAAAACAAAGTGACCAAGAATTTTTATCTACTTGATCTTTTTTTTTTTCTAAATTGGAGGTCTCATTGTACCCACCAAAAAAGTCTAGCTGCAAGTTGTGTGCACAGAGGCTATGCATAAATCAATAATTAGGGGCATACATGTGCTGACAAACAGGAGGTTAAAAATAAGAAAACCTTTGGTTTTTAGCCCCAGAATACAAAGCTTTTCTATTCTACACAGTGCTATCAAACAGCCCAAGAAGGGATAACCCGGATTTTCAGGCCCAGGCCTCAGGGACCTCAATGTATTGATGAGTCCCTGTCAAGGGTAGCCTACTACCTTCCTGTGGAGAAGAAACCTAGCAGTGTCTTAGGCCAGATGCCTCAGGGACAATGCTGTGTGGCAGACACTGGGTCTGTGAGTCTTGTGTTTCCCCCAATTACTACAAGATTATATAAATGAGCTTCTCTTGGCTCTCTGGGAAGCGAGTGCTACTATTCTTTTTTATTGCTTCCCCTTCAGCTTATTATTTTAATAAATGTAACCTGGTTTGTCTTGTAGATAGACTGTAGTGTAACACTGCCTAGCTGGCTCTTTCCACTCTCTATGATGTGATGGAAATCAGTATGTCATACAATCATTAGTGATTTTAGGGAGGAGGAGGAAAAGCTCTCCATGACTCCTTTTCCCTCCTCCAAAGAAGTTTTTAAAAAACATGTTGAGTCTTTCACTTCTTGCTTACAGAAGCTTTCTGTAACTTACACTATTTCATCCTTTCTTTTGCTCACACAATTCATCTGTACAGTTTATGCTATAATGGCACATGCTTTCTCCTGCACTGTTTCGAAGTTGTCTGTCTCCCCGCTTGTGGAGGCTGCTTCATTTAGCAGATCAGAGATTATCTCTTGTTCTGAGGATTTGAGTTTTGCTCAGTGCATTAGCTTGGACATTTGAGATTTCTCCCAGCACGCTCTGCTGTTCTTGTTTCTCACAGTGTCCCATAATTCTCAGTCATCAAACAAGATGATGTTTCTCAACGCTGAGCTCTCCTTTTTGCCTTTGCACCTGTCTCTTCTGCCGTCTTGCTGGTTTCTTATTCGAGGAAAGCCATCACATACTTAATTTGCTTTAGCATATCAGCATCACTGAGCATCACATTAAAAGGGACATTGGGACTATAGAGAGGTAGCCTAGGCAAAGCAAATAAAAGAGAAAGAACAAGCATATCTTAGAATTTGATAAGTTTTTGGTTTTAGTTTCATTTATTCCAAACAGTTCACGTCTTTTGAGACTTCTTTTAGCCAAATGCTACCAAGCAATATGTAGTTTTAGCTACATTTCTGTTATTGATTTCTAATCTAATTCAGTGCTGCCCTGAGCATATACTTCATGTGATTTCTATTTCCTTTCAATATGCTTAAGTGGTTTTTATGACATAGAATGTGGTCTACACTGAGGGATGCTTCCATGGGCTTGTGGAGAATGCATTATTATTCTGTTGGTGAATGACATATTACACAAATATGAACATGATCTAATTATATGGTAGTGTGTTCAGTTCCACTATTCCCTTGCTGAAATACTGCCTGCTAGATCTCTTACCAACTACAGAATATTGAAATGTCCAACTTGAATAATACATTATTCTATTTCTCTTGGTAGTTGTTCTCATTATTTTGCCTCATGCATTTTGATACTGTATCATTAGACACATATTCGTTAAGGACTTTGTCTTCTGTAATCCTTCTATGACTATATAATTCCCTTCTGTATTTCTGATAGCGTGCCTTGCTCTCAAGTCTGCTCAAAATGTGATCGATATAGCTGCTTCTATTTTTCTTGTGATGAATGTTAGTGCGTCCCCTTTCTCTTAAGGATTTATTTTCCTCTTTGTACTGAGGATTGAACCAGAGCCTTCACTGCACATGGTAGGCAAATACTACATCATTAAATTAAAGCATAGTCCTCTACTTTTTGTGTTGAGATTGGGGTTTTAGAACATGTACAACATGGCCTTGACTTTGTAGTCCTCAGGCTTCTGAGTATCTGGGTTCAACACCACACTAGGTTATATCTTACTTTTAACACATCTGCATCTTTTTATTTAAAGTAGGTTTCTTATAGTTAGTTTTTAAAATCTGCTCATATAAAATCTGGATTTTGTTTCCGTCTGGGTATTGAACTCAGGACCTCCCAACATTCCCAGCTTTTATGTCTTTAATTTCCATTTGTTTGATGTTATGTTTCTAGACAAGGAATTTTTGCCATTTATTTAGTATTCTCTAAGCCTCCTGGATCTCTGGTTTTATATGTGTCAGTAGTTATGGAATAATAAACATTTTTACTTCAAATATTACTTTTATTCCTTTCTCCACCTTAAATTCTCATTACATGAGAGTTCAACATGTGTCTCAATCTTAGAAATTCTGTTTTATATTTTGTGGTTGTTGATGATGATCTTTATAATTTTTTCTTTTATTCAGTGTTCAGAGATTAGCTTTACTTTCTTTTTGGGTGGGGCAATGTCTCACTTTGTATTTCAGGCTGACTTTGAATTCATGGCATTCATTTTTTTGTTTTGTTTTGTTTTTCCTCCTTCATGTATGTTGTGATTATAGGCACTGGCCACATTGACTTGTTTATATTGTATGATTTACCTGCTATTGGGTAATTTTTGATATTGCTAATCTTTCTGTTTTCCTTCCTTCTTTCCCTCCTTTTTCCCTCCTTCCTTCCCTCCATCCTTCCCTCCTTCCACTTTAAGACAAAGTCTTGCTATGTGGTCCACAGCTGGTCTCAAACTCACAACTCTCCTGCTTCAGTTTTCAGAATTCTTGGGTTAATATACATTTTTATTGAAAGTTAATAAATTCATTACTGTGCGAAGAATGGAGATAGACAAGCCTTTGGTAGAAAGATTTATGTTTGTCTAAGAGTTAGACCATGTTTTCTCTGTACTGTAGTCAGGTGTCAGAGGCTGAGACTGCCTCTGGCTTCCTTGCTTCTGTTTTCTCCTTTGTCTTTAGGTTTCCTCAAAAACTGCTCATCTGATTTGTGATAAGAGTTTCACTTTTTAGTCCTTTCTGGTCTGGGATTAATTATGTAGCTTAGACTCAAACCAATAACAATTTTCTTGCTTCAGTCTCCCAAGTATTAGAATTTCCCTTGTGAGCCATCATGGTTAACTAGAAATATTTGAAATATTAGATGTTAATAATGACTGGCCTGGCAAGGTAAGTCCTCTGGGCAACAGTGGCATGGATATTAGGAGAACAACCAACCACTTTCTGATTGGCTAACTGGGCCAAAATCCATGGCTATCCAATTCATTAGTTTCTTCCCTAAGAAACTAATGCTGTTATTCTCTTAAATGGGCATAGAAATAAATTCCCCTAAGCTCTTGCCTTTATAACTATAGGTTAAAACAGACTCAAAATAACCAGTGCATAGAGAATAAGAGACTGTAGGGTGTTTTCCAGTCCATTCTAAGTGGAATATCTATACTACATCCTTACACTCGTGGCTCAAGGATCATTATGGAAGATGAGGCAGAAAGACCGCAAGAGCCAGGGGTAGTAAACATCTGCAACAAAACTATATTCGTTGGGCATATCAGGATTGTGGGCCTATGACATACATGAATTCACAATGGCTGTTGCTACATGCTCAAGTCCTATACAATTAAATAAGCCAAAATTCCAGCATAGAAGGGTGAAGAGCTCATGAAGCCCCACCTAACCTTTAGCTGATGTGCTGTTTGCAATTGATGGCTACTGGTTAGAACAAGTTTTCTTCAGGGATATATTCTGTGAGGGGTTCTATTTTCTAGTAGGTAATCCTATACCATGTCCATAAATAGAGCGTTAGGAGGTCTCAGTGGCTTTAAATATAAAGCACTTGATGTTGCAAGGGGAAAATGGTGAGTGGATAATAGAATGCCATAGTTACTCTTCTATGGTCATGATGACAAGCCATAACCAAGGCATTTGTCAGGTGCGGTGGCACAGGCCTTTAATCCCAGGCAGAGACAGGTGTATCACTGTGAGTTCGAGGCCTGACTCTACAAAGTGAGTCTAGAACAGCCAAGGCTACACAGAGAAAACCTGTCTTGAAAAACAAACAAACAAAAAACAAAAATAAACCAACCTAACAAAAACAAAAAAGAAAAAAGCATTTAATTGAGGTCTAGCTTACTTTCTGAGGGAAGAGAGGACAAAGAGGAGACAGAGACAGGAGAGAGAGAGCAGAGAGAGGAGGGAGAAAGAAAAGAAAGGAAGAAGGGAGGAGGAGGTGAGAAGAGCAGGAGAGGAAGAAGGAGAGAGAGAGAGAGAGAGAGAGAGAGAGAGAGAGAGAGAGAGAGAGAGAGAGAGAGAGAGAGAGAGAGAGAGAGCACAACTTGACTTTGCCTGAGCTACAGAAACTTAAAAATCCATTTCCAGTGACAAACCTCCTCCAAAAAGGCCACACCTCCTAATCCTTATCAAAACAGTTCTACCAACTAGGGGTCAAACATTCAATTCATGAGTCTGGGGGGAGGGTGGACATTCTCATTCAAACCACCAGAGAGAGGAACTGTAGAGGAGGGAGTGAAGCACAGATTTAATGGAAACACATTATATGCAAGTAGAAATTCTGAGGCAATCAAAAGAATTACAAAACAGGTACTGAGCCTCCCTTGCTGTCTCTTCTGTGCATTGTACATGGGGATTCTCTGTTATATGGGAGTACTACTTTCACACTAAGGTGTTCTGCATTTCCACAGTCAGCTCTCAGTCATTAGTGAGCTGGTGCCGCACACCTCCCTTTCCCCATATCAAAGGCAAGGGCCTTGAGTTTGGGAATATACTTTCTCAAGGTTAGTTAGTTCCATAAAACTCCTAATATCCCTAAGGAGAATCAAAACATCTGTGTAGCTTGTAGGAAGATAGTGTTTTTTTAATCCCTGGGAGGAAAACGTAAGGATTTATTTCAGTATCAATATGAGAACATAATAGAGGAGTCTGGTGATAAAGCTTAATACAATGAAACTCACCACACAGCTTCCCTCTTGTTGTCAAGTCCACCAAGTTCTTTTTGACCATTATTGCTTTGCTGGAACTCAAAAATTATTCTCACTCTCAGTTTTTCTCAGCAAATTTTCATTCTTCTATTAAAATCATAGATGTAACAACTTCCCAACTTCCAACCCCCCCCCTTTTTTTTTGACGATAGCTGTAATGGCCATATGAATGGCTTCAGCTTGGTGCACGGCACAAAATGAGAACGTGTTTTTCATTCTTACTGTTTCATTACAAAAGATTGTAACAATTTAACACAGTACAGGTATCACAATATCAAAACAGTTCTCTGAACGTGGCATTTCTGAATAAAACAATCAGGATTGTAGGAAGGATTTTACTATGATCAGATGGCTGCTTTTGAAGTTACAGGATAGCTCATATAGTGAGAACACATTTGAGCTGTAAGGAGGACCAGATCACCTGCAGCAGGAAGGAAGAGTAGGAAACCTGAAAGACAATGGTAAAAATTGGGATCAAAGCAGTGTAAGTTTGAGAATAGAAGAGATGATGAATCAGATAATAGCCTCTTTCTGTATTTGACCTCGTGCAGAACTGGCACATACAACCCTTGTCTTTTGTATTCAGGATGCTACTCTCTGATGAGCATTGCTTTGTGCCATGAGATGCCACTGAACAGTTTATTCCAAGCAAGGCTGCCCTTTGGTTCATAGCTGTCACCACAGTTTAAAGCAAAGTTGTCACATACATTTGATCTGCCCAACCTCTTTGCTCAGACAGAGCCTCGCCATCATGATTACCGTGGGCTTGCTTCCTTTGTGTGCTGCTGAGTTTTGCAGCGGTTCATGATTGCCACAGTATCTGGAAAGCAATAGAAGGGCATTTCTTTTCATCTGACTGCTTGTGGCCATATCAATTCACCATAGTGATTACTTATGGCCTATTTCGCCTGAGTATTCTTTGCTTAGCATTTCTATTCACTGAGCACAGCTTCTAAGTAGCTTCACAGTTTTCCTTGCTGCCAGGACTTCATGGTCAACAATACTGACTCACTTTAAAAATATTTTCTTTATTACTATTGTGTGTGTTGGGAGAAGACTTGGGCTAGCGTAGAGCCAATTCTTCTTCCACTTTCACATGGGATTTGGACATTGAACTTGGGTCAGTAGGCTTGCTTGCACAGCAAGCACTTTTCCCACTTAGACACTCTATTCACCTATTTTTTTGTTTTAATTATTTTTATTTTAATTTTTATTAATTATACTTTATTCACTTTGTATCCCCCCCATAAGCCCCTCCATTCTCTCCTCCCCCTTCTCCACACATCCCCCTCCCCAAGTCCACTGATAGGGGAGGTCTTCCTTTCCTTCCTTCTGATCCTAATCTATCAGGTCTCATCAGGAGTGGCTGCATTGTCTTCCTCTGTGGCCTAGTAAGGCTGCTCCCCCCTCAGGGGGAGGTGATCAAAGAGCAGGCCAATCAGTTCATGTCAGAGACAGTCCCTGTTCCCATTACTATGGAACCCACTTGGATACTGAACGGCCATGAGCTACATCTGTGCAGGGGTTCTAGATTATCTCCATGCATGGTCCTTGGTTGGAGTATCAGTCTCAGGAAAGACCCTTGTGCTCAGATTTTGGTTCTGTTGCTCTCCTTGTGGAGTTCCTGTCCTCTCCCTATCTTACTATTTCCCACATCTTTCAAAAGATTCCATGCACTCTGCCCAAAAGTTGACCATAAGTCTCAGTATCTGCTTTGATATTCTGCAGGGCAGAGCCTTTCAGAGGCCCTCTGTGACAGGCTCCTAGCTTGTTTCCTGTTTTCTTCTTCTGATGTCAATCTGGTTTGCCTTTCTGGCTAGGGATTGAGCATGTTAGCCAGAGTCCTCCCTCTTGATTAGTTTCTTTAGGTGTACAGATTTTAGTAGGTTTATCCTATTTTATATGTCTATATGAGTGAGTATATACCATGTGTGTCTTTCTGCTTCTGGGATAGCTCACTCAGGATGATCCTTTCCAGTTTCCACCATTTACCTGCAAATTTCATGATATCCTTGTTTTTTATTGCTGAATAATATTCCATTGTGTAGATTTACCACAATTTCTGTATCGATTCCTCAGTTGAGGGGCATCTGGGTTGTTTCCAGCTTCTGGCTCTTACAAATAAAGCTGCTACAAACACGGTTGAGCAAATGTCCTTATTGTGTACTTGAGCCTCTTTTGGATATATGCCTAGGAGTGGTATAGTTGGATCTTGAGGAAGCGCTATTCCTAGTTGTCTGAGGAAGCACCAGATTGATTTCCAGAGTGGTTGTACAAGTTTACATTTCCATCAGCAGTGGAGGAGGGTTCCCCTTTCTCCACAACCTCTTCAGCATGTGTTATCACTTGATTTTTTCATCTTTTAATGCTAACATTACTATGTGGTTCTATTTGACTAATGTCATATTCGTAAAATTGAAAGGATCAGACTTGATGCACAGAGACAGTTGTACCATATCACGAACATTGAATTTATTGTAGATCTAGACCTTGATTCCAGTATTACTTTTTTTAGTCTAGATCCTGTAAGTCACTAAGAGAGGTTGTTTATGATAAAGATCCCGAAGCATCTGGGAGAACAGCCTGGAAGCCTGTTTGTTAAACAGTAACTGTAACAGGTCAGAATGTGGGTTTGCAGCAGTAACCCTTCCGTCCCTACCTCAGTTAGTTATGCAACAGGACCCTTTGGAAGTTGGAAGTGAGTTTGCCATACCCAGAAGGAATGCTTTGCCCTTGTCTATAGTGCTGTACTCATGTTCTACTTCTACACTACCACTGAAAAGGAAAGTGAAGCTTAGCGTGGTGTCTGTCTTTGTCAACGTTGTATTGCTCTGAAGAAACACAATAAAGAAAACATTTAATTGGAGCTGGCTTATAATTTCAGAGGTTTAGTCCATTATTGTCATGACAGGACACATGGTAGCATTCGGGCAGACATGGCATTAAAGAGGTAGTTGAGAGTTCTAAGCTGGATCAGCAGGCAATGGGAATATACAAAGCCATTGAGCCTGGCTTGAGCATTTGAACCCCAAAGCTCACTCTCTGTGACACACTTACTCTAACAAGGCCACACCTCCTAATAGTGCCACCTCCTGGTGGCCAAGTTTTCAAATTTGTGACCCTGTGGGGTCTACTCCTATTAAAACCAGTGCTACATGCATTTGAGAGGTGGAAAAAGAGGATTGCCCCACATTAAAAGCTAGTCTGAGCTACAGTGTAGATCCCTGTCTCAGACCAAAACAAAAACAAGGGAGGAAAGAGGGGAAGAGGAGAGAAAGATAAGGAGGGAAGAAGGGAGGAAGAAAGAAGAGGGGAAGAAGGGAGAGACAGAGAGAGATGGAAGAGACTTGATACTTGTCTCTGCCGTTTTATAAATATAAAATATACTCTGGTCTTTTGGCCCTTAAACTTGGGGTCAATAAACTGTTTATCATTTATTTAAAAAAATTCCGGAGATCTATGAAGAATATTTTTTTTAATTTTAAAAGGCTAAAAATGAATTCAGAGGAATAACATTCATTGTATATGATGATGAAACAAACCCCAAATATCAGTTTTTCTAGATTCCAGCCACACTAGTTTTTTTATTTTTTATTCTTTGTTTGTGACTATGTTTACTCCATATCAGCAGATCTGAGTAGTTACAGCATAGATCTGATGACCCCAAGGTCTGGAACACTCACCCTGCAGACTGCATAAAGAAATGTTAAAAGCTGCTGATGTGAGGAAACCTTGCCAAGTGTTACTCTCGCTATCTCCCAGGCAAAAACAAGTACCAAGGTCTCCCCAGCTCAAGGGAATGGTACGCTTTGGGTCCTAAGCATTCTCCCTATCTCCTGTCTGTCCATGGCCAGGAAGAGACTTGTACAATTCCCCCTGGCTCTGACTTCAACCCCTCCTGCTGGAGTTCTGGCCCTGAGACTGAGTTTCAGACTGCATTGCACCTCTGCCCTATAACCTCAATTTCTGGGTGAGTCCCATAGTGTGACAAGTTCAGCAAACACTGACAAGGTCTAATATTTTCATTTCATAGATAAAATGATGGACCTGTGAAGAAGTTAAGAAATTTACTAAACATTTTTGCAGCTTCTGCGGCCATAGACTGAACAAAATGCCAATCCTTTACATGTCTTTCAGCACCCTATACCATGTTCTTTGAGGCTCTTGCTAAGGGACTAGCTTTGTAGTTATACCAGTTGTGGCAGTTTCCAGAAAGCAGGTTATGTTCTAACTGTAAATTCAAAGCTTACCTTGGTGAATTTGAAAGTGTTTAAAGTGAATCAATGACTGGCCCAATCTGAGACCCACCCCATGGGAGAGTGCCAACCCCTGACACTATTACGATACTCTGCTATGCATGCAAACAGGAACCTAGCATAGCTGTCCTCTGAGAGGGTCCTCCCAGCACCAGATTGAAAGAGATACCGAGACTCACAAACAAATATTGGGTGAAGCATAGGAGTCTTGTGAAAAAGTTGGGGGAAGGATAGAAGGACCTGCAAGAGACAGGAGCTCCATGAGATGATCAACAAAGCCAACTAATCAGGGCATGGAAAGGCTTGTGGAGACCGAAGCACCAACCAAAGACCATGCATGGACTGGACCTAGGCAGCCGAGGGGCAGTTCTGGCTTCATGCCGGGTCCCTAGTAAGGGGAGCAAAGGGGAGCATAGTCTGTCTCTGACAGGTACTCTGTTGCCTGCCTGTTGATCATTTCTCCCTGGTGGGGTTGCCTCACCAGGCCACAGGGGAAGAGGATGCTCCCAGTCCTTGACGCAACTTGATTTGCTGGGGTGGGTTGGTAGGGACTCCCCTTCCCTGAGGAGTAGGGGAGGGGAGATAGAGGGAGGAGGCCATGATCAGGATGAAAAGTGAATAAATTAAAAAAAAACAAAAATAAAAAAATAAAATAGAAGCCTGGAGACCCCTGAGGTTCCTGTTAGTACTTTTCAGTGGCAGCTTTTTCAAAAGTGTAAGGGCCAGAAAGCATGATGTGGGGAAGAATAAGACATTAATAAAGAATGATCCCGGCTGACACTTGAATGTGTACTTTTCCTCTTTAATCAGCATTAAAACATTCTCTACTTGCGGAAAAGGATACGTGACTGGACTTGAACTTCTGAAGAGATGTTTGAACAGCTGTTCCCCATCCTAACATGAGGATCACAGTTATCTACTATCATTTTCTTTCATCTGAATTGCTACAGTTATTAATCTTCCTCACTGAAAGCCATGCTAATCCTGGCTGTATGTACCAAACTATGAAATCCTCCTCATGATTTCATGCTCTTGAGATGACCAGAGCAGCTGTTACAAAGATCAGGGGTTAGGTGAGGGTGTCGTTTACTGACACAGCATATGTGAGGCCATAGCTTTTACTCTTAGAACCATGAGCTACATTTATAAATAAATAAATGAAAAAAGAATAAAAAAGAAGAAGAAAATAAAAAGAGGAGGGGCGGTCACTGAAACTGTTTGAATGTGTGGATGACTTGTGTTTACCAGATGAAAGAATTTTGGAAGTAGGCAGTCGTGATAGATGCCTGAAGACCCAACACTAGAGAGGTTGAAGCAGGGGCAGGTCGTGGTAGATGGACGAGGATAGGAGAGAGCTGACGAACAAGCTTTGCAGTACAGTGAAATACTGATGACTAGAGAGAAATTCAGGTTTTCACCTGACTTAAACGGTCATTAAATTTATTCCAAAGCAGTTCGGATTATACATGAGAGGTCAACCAAACCTGGCTCTCTCAGTGAATTGCAAATAGCTAGCCTAACTATTTGATAATAATCAAGTATCCTTCAAGCATGATTCCCACTGACACACAGAGTGAGAAGGCAGCAGAATGTGACTATAGTCTTAAATAGGCTGATGCTGATCTGTAGTTGCTGCCCCAACAATTGTGTGGGACAGTAACCTGCCCTGTTTACTATTTTACAACCGCAGAGCAGAGCTGTTCTTCTGGGTGGTTCACTCTTTGCTTGCTTACATTTCATACTTGAGAAAGCAGTTAAGCAGCTTATAGCAAAGTAGAAGGAAAAATACCCCAAAAGAGATGAAAATAAGGCCATATTTTTGAATAGTAGTCCATAAATCAAGAAAGATGAAGGTCTAATTAATTTTCCATTTTGTCTATCTAAATTTTGCTTTGAAATGTCATTTATCTTCTGATTGCTAAACGCTTATTGACGGATCAAGAAGGAACTTGATCAATAATGTAAAGGCAAGGCCCTAGGTAGACTGCTATATCAGTTTTTAAATAGGTTACTGATATAATTTTTTAAATCTTAACTATATATTCCAGCTTTTGGCATTATCTATTCAATATCAGAATTCTTATGTAAGTATAAAATACAAAAAAATTCCCAAAGCTCAGTTTCTCAGGCCAAATACAACTATGAGAAATGGACAATGCTCACACTCCTTTCTCAGGTCATTTAGCATATTGAAATCTAACCAGACATTTTGAATTTTTCAGTTTCCTGTTTCCCTGTTACTTCAATTCCGCCCCCCCCCCCAGATAACTGTATACACAACACTATGAATATAATACTCTGGGATGCTGGTCTAATAAATCTAATAATGTTGTCTTACAATGGCTTATTCAGATTCCCACTTTTTTTGGGGGGGGGGACAGAATCAGGGACACTGGAAAGGAAGAAGGTGATGTAGTTGTAGGCACCCGAATCCCCGGAGGTCCAGAGTTGATAGTGGGTGTGTGTAGTGAATGTCACTCTCCCCCTAGCTCTCCACACTCTCTTATTGCTCAGAAACTGCTCTGGAGAAGCCACAACTTTTATGAATAAAGACATGTTGCCCAATATTTAAAATTCTAAAATATTTATTCTGTGTGGAAGTGGGGTGGAAGTATTTGCATGTACATGTTACAACCTGTCAGTTCTTTCCCTTTGCCTTTCTGTGAGTTCTGTTCGGTCACCTCGGGTCATCAGGCTTGTAGAGCAACTTCACCTGCAAACCGTCTTACCAGCCCCATCTACTATTACTTTGAGATTATTTCTGTACCTTTATTAAACTTAGTATATGTTATCATAATTCTTTTTAATAAAATTGGAATTCACAGTCTTAGGACAAAAGTATATAACAAAAACATACACAGGATTTTTGCATTTTCATTATTAATGAATATATGACTTTTTGATAAAGCCTTTCTCTGTAATGCTGGCTGACCTTAAACTTGTAATCTCCCTGTCATGTTCTTCTGAGTGTTGGAATTGCAGTGGTATACCACTGTGCTTGGCCACATGTGTCTTTCAAATACAGTATAAACACAATGGCTTCAAATGACCCAGGCTTTATTAGTCTGGGTTGATGTAAACCAAAGTTTATTTCACTAAAAGAATGTTTTCTAAGAGGATTGTAGAAGATGGCAGAACCAGAAGCTGCATGAATCTTTCTCACCCCCAGGCAATTTTGCACAGTGAGAATCTCTTGATTTAACTGCTTTGCTGCCCTGGAGCCTATTAAAAGCTTGCAATTTCCAGGGTGAAGGCTTGGGCAGTAAATTGTGGTTAACTTTGGACAATTCCAGGTCTTAACACAATAGCAACCATCGACCTCTGACCCATGGTCTCATGGCAGGCACAGTCACACATGGTCCTGGAGCCATAGTTGGTGAGCAGCATTCTCTCTCTGCATGCCGGGAGTCTGTGTTCTGACTGCTGAGGAATCTGATCAAATACACAGAGAAATTTGCTGCATCTTGCTGTGACAGACCGGTCTAAGCTCATGGACCTTATGCCTCTGTCTCTATTGTATTTGTTTACATATGCACAGCACGAAACCTTGCAAAAAAAATTATGGTATGTCTCAAGACGAATCTTGACGATGTTTAGTTAGTCAAAATAAACCAGCTACAGAAGGATACTTAGCATCTGAGTCCCTTTAATGGGGTGCTCAGAGCAGCTGAACAGTTTTGAAATAGGAACTAGACAGGTGGGAAAGGGAGGTAGTTGGGAGGATTATTGTTTAATGGATATAGATGTTCAGTTTTGCCATATGGTATGACCTTAATACCACTGGATTATAGACTTAAAGGTGGTTACAGTTGTAAATTTCGAGTCCTGTGTACTTTATCATAATAAAACCATGGAAAAAGGAATGAATGTCTTCTGGGGTTGATCTTTCAATGTTTAAAGGAATCTTTTGTAAAGAGAAAGGACAAACATGGTAGGGTGCGCTTCATGTCATTTTAAAATACTTGGGAAAATAAGTAGTAGTTTTATCTATTCTGTCCCAAAGTTGTTTATATCATTATGAATGCTGCTGAGCTGCCAGCCACTGTAGTAACTGACAATAATTTGGGCTTACTACTTCTTAGCAGTAGCACTGGTGAATGCAAGTTATCAAGCTATTCCCTTTTTTTGTAATTTATTTATTTTTTATTTATTTAATTTTATTTTTATATTAATCACAGGTTAAGTACTTTGTATCCCAGCCGTAGCCCCCTCCCACATTCCCTCCCTATCCCCCCCCAATCCCTCCCTCATCTCCTCCCTGCTCCTTTCCAAGTCCACTGATAGGGGAGGACCTCCTCCCCTTCCATCTAACTCTAGCTTATCAGGTCTCTTCAGGACTGGCTGCAATGTCCTCTTCTGTGGCCTAGCAAGGCTGCTCCTCCCTCGGGGGAGTGGGGGTCGAAGAGCCAGCCATTGAGTTCAAGCTATTCCTTTTATTCAGCTGTCTTTGTCTATTTCTTTTCTAGCATCAGCCCAAGTCTATGTTGCAGGTGTATTGCAGCTGTGAGTCTCTTCTCTGTGTAGATAATTATTCCATTGTATATGTGAACATTCAATATTAGTGTCTCTGAGACATTTTTCTGAAGCAGAAATAACTATCCTGGGCTGAACCTGCTGTCATAAGATTATCTTTAATTACTTGTCAACAGATACACCACAGGTCAACTAAACTAATCAGAAAAAATAAACCCTAAAACAGGGCCTCAGGATGATAATAACTTAAACATTAGAGATGAGAGGGACAATGGAGATGAGCCAGACCTAACTTGTCATGTTACAAATCACGAAGTCAGATAAATACATAAGGTTCTAGTGGTTAGTGAAACTGTACTCAATCAAATGTATTTCTGCCATATGGAAAAAAAAAAAGCTGAGATCCTTTAGGAAAGGAATGCCTGTCAGTTGTTTTGCAGCAGATATAATCCAATAAAAATATGAGGGTATGGAAGAAATTAGGAAATATATTTTGCACATTTCTTCTGTAATGTCCTTAACCACAGAAAAGAAATGCTTATTTTTAAAAAAGGAGCATACTGGAAATAACAAAATTCATGCTCAGGAAATGCCCTGCTTCAATTTTTCTTATTTAAGAACTTAGGAGATCACATCACATATATTAATGGCCCACATATTATAGAGTTCTGTCTTCAAAGTTTACATTAAAAGAGAAAAATAGTACTACTCTACACAGTTGATACATTTGAAAATTCAATTGTTATTTGCAGGTTTTCTTTGTAGAAAGCTATTGTTCATGATTGATGTAGAAGTTTCAGCTGAATCCTCTTCATTCAGAAGGATACATTTTATTTTGTTAATGTAGCATTACAATTCAGGTATTCTCCTAAATATTTTCTTTTATTTCTCACTTAAGACATGTTTTCATTAAGCCAATTATGGTGGCTCATGGTTGTAATCCCAGAGCTTAGGAATTCAAGGCAGGAAGGTTCTGTGAGTTCTGAGCTAGTCTGGACTCTAGAGTAAGACCTTACCTCAACAAAATAGTTTTCATTGGAATATTTGATTTTTTTTCTTTCTTGAATTGATTAAGTACCATTTTAAAAATTAGGTACAAAGTCAATCTTTAAACAGTTTTTTGTTTATCTCTCTCTATACATGCATGTGTGTAACACAGTGCACATGGAAGTCAGAAGACAGTTTAGGGGGACCCTGGGAATCAGACTTAAGTCCTTAGCCTTGGCAGCAAGCACCTTCATCTGCTGAGTCTGAGGAAAAGTCTCCAACTTTCCCAAAGATACAATCATTGCTATAATTCTTAAAACACAAGAACTACACATCAACTTCAGCCAAGGCAGTTTTAAAAGTCTAAAAATACTGTACTGCTTGGGAAAGCACTAGAACAGTAAAACCCGAGAAAACAGTCTAGTAGAGACACTGAATGTCTTTAGTAATAGCACTCACTGCCGCTTATCCTGTCATCATTGGTCGGATCAAACATCACACATAATGTGTAGGTACACATGTTGAATCTTTCGGTCCCTCTGTGAAGTGAGATGCTGAACTGGTTAACAGGTGGAGAGCCGTGTTTAAGGACACTCATCTGAGCAGATGACACGTAGCAGAATTGGATGCTGACCTGTCATATGACTAATGCCAGACTTGACTTTTAGCTGTCCTGTTGTCAATGTGGACAGTTGAAGGAGCAGCTTTCCTGGACCAAGTGTGGAGCCTTCTCTAAGTTAAGATGGCCCATTTCTAGTGGAGACAGTGACCGGGCATGTGGCCCAGCCGGGTTTGTTTTTCTGTTGGTTTGGTGTTGAGACAATTGTAGTGCCTCATGTTTGCTAAGCAAGTGTTCCACCACTGAGCTGCTCAACAAAAGCGATTTTAAATGGGCTGATGCCAGCTGCTTGTGAAGGGCTCAATCTCCTGAAGCTTTAGAACATTTTGACAATTCCTTTTCAATGAGAAGCTTTCATTGTGCCTTTATTGGCTGCTGCCAATGAACTCAGCAATGATGTTTCCTTTGTGATAGAAAAGAAGTAAGGTCAAGGTTGTCTCAGAAGCAGAGAGAGACTGAGCAAACAAACAAACAGTGTTATTGTTTGCATAATCAGTCCTTGGAAAGTTTTTAAGAATGGTTTGATACTCTTGTTAGAAATTGTATCTGAGCTTCTTCTTTTTAAAAAAAATTAATTTCTTCCCTTTTAAAAATCTCTAGTCTAGACCAATAGATATTATTCCAAGGCTTTGGTTAGTAAATCCAATATGTGTCATGATAGCTATATTTTTAAAGCATGGTTATAAGGTCACATGCTGGATAAGAAGGTGCCTGCAGCTCCCACGGATCGAGAGCTTCAGAATTTACTAAAGAGAGAAACCAGGGCAGGTGGTAAGGTGGGCAAATCATGCAGGAGCCGGGTAGAGACTGTGGTAGAGAGAGCATGTTTCCGATAGGGCAGCTGCTCCTGTGCTCAGGCTAGTTCTAGCAAATTACCTGTTTCAACTTTTTGTGAGAGTGTGGACAGCTGGGGCTTAAATTAGGACACTGTGCTTGCTGGACACGTGCTCTACCGTCCAGGGCCACTCCCAGCCTCCAGCTCGTTCTGATTGAAAAGTCAACATTTTTATATGAAGTCCAGATCTTTTTAAATGTGAAATTAGAATCTCCCAGCTAAGGTTTTGGTTCTAAAATTAATGTGGAAATAAAATCTTTACCTTTTTTTTAAGTAGCTAGAGTTCTGATGTTATGTTATGGGGATTAGATGAAGTAATTCGAATCATCTGGCAGGAGCTTTTATCTGCTTAATAACATCTAGTAGCTTTAGGTATAGCAAAGGGAATTCTTCACAGTGTTTGCAGTACTGATATCAGCGAAGCAGTGGCTTGCCCAAATCACAATTCCTAAACAGGTATCTCAGCTGTAAAACCCTAGTGCAGCTAACACTTATGTAAAGCATCATTGGTGAAAATCCTTCGTGAGCCCTGTTTTGTTTCATTTTTTTATTATAAAGGGTTACAAATATTTTGTTTTGAATGAGCACAGTGTTCATGAACACACATCGAGTTAAAGAAACCAAAGAACTACTGGCTGGAAAGAGTTTCCCAAGGTGCAGCAACAGAAAAGCATGAAAATTGAAATAGAAAAGCTTTGGCAATATGATTCAGAAAGCAATCACCCAGGCCTGAAGATCAGAGCAGCAAATCAGATAAGAAAGGCAGAGCAATCACTGGAGAAGAGGGTGCCCGACAGGCGGCGGCGTGTCTGCAGTTACACATGTGTGCTGGCGCCCCCACGGAGCACGCACCCCCGCCTCTCACTCTTCTCTCTTCAGTTTTGTTTTTAGGTTACATTTTGGGTTTTATCAGCCAAAGTTCAATCAACCTAAATGAACATTTTCAATTCTTGCAGTCTGAACTGCAAGACATCCCTGTTCACATTTGGCCATCAAGGTTTTGAAATTGAAAGCTTTTGAAATATACCAAGAATTGTCAGTCACTCAGTTAGTGAGCATGATCCTGGTCCTGTTACACTAACTAGCAACTGCACCCAACAGCAGCCTGGGTTGTCCCTCGTTCGTGTTACGGGTTCAGTGTGGCATCTGTTTACGGTGATCTCCCAAGGACCAAGGTTGACATAAGCTCCATCTGATGCCTGTTTCCAAGACTGCTATGCCAAAGACAAAGCTTTTGTATTTTCCTTTTCTCCTGTGATCTAGCTCTCTAGTATGGAAAGACAAGATTTCCCAATTGGTCATGAGAAGTAAAGCTACTCAGAGTACCTTGTAGTTCAGTGGTCCTCAACCTTCCTAATGCTACTACCCTTTGATACAGTTCCTCATGTTGTGGTGAGCCCCAACTATAAAATTGTTTTTGTGGCTACTTCATTACTGTAATTCTTCTATATCTGTATTTTCTGATAGCCTTAGGTGACTCCTATAAAACTCATAGGCTCTGAATGGCACTATTAAACTATGGACCCATAGGTAGAACTCTGAGCAATACATTTTGTCACAGAGTAATTAAACAAAATTATGGTGTTATTTTTATGTGGATTTAAATCCAGGGTCATATAATAAGGCCAGGATATAGAAAACACTAGAATTTTGAGAGGAACCCTGTGTTAGGGAGTTGAGAGAATTGTGGGGTGCTGAACTGAGGACAAGATTCTTCAGCTTCAGTGAGGGGCTTAACTGCACGGAGAGTGACCAGGCCCTAGTCATCTTTGCCCTGTTGTCTTTTTCAACTTAAGCTTTGGGAAGATCCCCCATGCTCTTGCAGGAGAGGACATGAGACTGTAAAGCTCAAAGAACTGCTAAGCAGTTGATTCATTTGGGATTCGTTTGATTTATAGATGCTTGTTAAGTGTCAAGGAAAAAAATCAGTGATCACTGTGGATTTGTTAACTGTGAAACAACTTTCTGGAGGAAACTGCTCATTTACATTTGGATGATGATGGTGATGATACAGCATCTGATTCTATAAAAATTTACCACACTTGAAGAATGGAGTTCAGTGACTAGAAACTTGAGCTAATGTAGATTCAAAGACAATAGTGTACTGTTCTCACAGCACAGATAAGTACTTCCTTCTGACTTCCTACAACCTCGGACCAGCTACCAAATCCACTCACTGCTTTTTGTTCTTTACCTTGTGTATCCTTTTTGTTTGTTTGTTTGTTTGTTTGTTTGTTTTTGGAATTTAGTGCTATTGATCCCTCCATCCTTAGAACCTTTGCCAACTTCATAATTCTCTTGCCATGTCTAGTCTTGTTGTCTCTGTTTTGCACACCAAATCCCTGATCTTTCTTTCATCGTGGACACTCAACAAAATTTCTTGTGGGTAATTTCATTACATTAATATGAATGTACAAATAGGTCTAAACCCCACACCCTCATCCATTATTTCTACAATAGACCTACATTGTCTGCTTTTCAATCATCTACATTCACCCTCATCACAGCCGGTGTCATCACCCTCCTCTGCACCTTTTTATATTGTTGACTACAACATTGTCTCGGGTAGAAAGGGGGCCTTCCTTGCTTCTTTTATTTTTATTCCTATAGATAAGTCCAGGACAGTGAACCAAAGGTTCTAAAATGTTCCAGCTGTCCTGCCTTGTGAGCAACAGGGGTTAGATGTTTGTCGCCTCCGCTTCAACAACTGGGCCATCTGTCTGTCATAGCATTTATTACATTGAATAATAAATCTTTCATTTCCCTCCTTGTTAATAACCTCCTTAATGGTCTCTGTGAACCCAGAAGCAGTCACTAACTCCCAGGAGTTAAAATTCTAACACAAAGCTACATTTCAGATGGATAAAGGTAAAGAGGTAAAGATGCTGAGAAATGGAACTAGGTGTGACAGAGTTTTATAAAACTACAGCACAAAACATTGGGAGCTATAGTCAGATGCTCCTCTAGTTATGAGGAACCTACTCTCCCCCCTCCCCCACATGCAACAAAGCATATTCCTCCTCCTCTTCTTCCTCTTTCTCCACCTTCACTTCCTCCTCCACCTCCTCATTTTGAGACAGTGTATTTCTATGTAGGATGGCTTCAGACCTGTGTTCTTTCTGCCTCAGTCTTTCACATACTAAGATTACAGACATTTCCAACATGACTGATACAAGGTATTTTTTTTCACAGCAAATGGAATGTTCTTACATTTTCCATAAGGGTACAACTGGATTTATACCTGGAGGTAGTGTAATGATCTGTGTAGTCAAAATACTCAATCTCTTTTTTTAATTTTTTTTATTTTTATATATTTTTATTTATTTTTATATCAATCACAGGTTAGGTTTTTTGCATCCCATGTGTAGCCCCCTCCCTCATTCCCTCCCACCCTCCCCAACCCTCCCTCATCTCCTCCCCGCCCCCTCCAAGTCCACCAACAGGGGAGGATCTCCTC
>CM053762.1:43870515-43888377 GCA_028658305.1 Pachyuromys duprasi | reverse complement strand
GAGATGTGTGACTGGACAGTGAGTTAAACTGTCTAAGGGGCAGTGTTTTCATCAAGAAAAGCAAGGCAAATGCATTGCCTTCAGAGGATGCTTGAAAGCTTGCGAGGGGATTAAATGAACATGCTTTTAGTATTTTGATGTTATTCTTGTTGTGTGGATATGGGCAAGGAAAGTGAATGAGTTTGTGGCATGTGAGAATGTGAGTGTGTGAAAATCATTCTAAGTGTTAGTGCTTTAGTTTTCATCACTCCATTTCCTAAGTCAGAATTGATTCAGATCATCCTAGCTACTCTTTGTTTTTCTCCAATGGAGGAGAATGAACTTGGAGTTCTGTACAGGAAGCTTTATGGAGTACTCTACCGTTGAGCTACATCCTTATCTTATGTTAATTTTGTGTTTTTACTGCTACTCCATTGTCATCGATTGTTAATAGCTAGTATTGAACAGTATTTGTTGTCATACCCTTTTGGAATGTAAAAGTATTTGATGTAAGTTTGCTGTAGTACTTAGAGTGAAATAAAAAGTCTCCAAAATAAAAGCAACTTTTTTATTGTCATGGGTATGGAGAAGAAATTACATAGAAGTAGATCAAGAATTGTTCCGCCCTGTTATGACTATACTGCTTCATGTTTAGTTTTGTTAATTTCACAAACATCCTTGTTTTAAAAAATCATGGTTTATCACAAGCTTGAATAAATACAAATAAGTGGAGCTTGGGCTTAACAAACATTAAAATCCGGAGTGAGCTGACCCCATCCCTGCCTTTCGTCTTCCCCAGTGAATGTTGATTCTAAGAGATAGGGTTGATCATGCCCTTCATAGGCTTTAGCTTCTCTTTCCATACTTCTGATATATAGTTTTGAGGTTGGGTGGGGAATCTTTAAATATCCACTGAGGTCATGAAAGAACATTTTTCCTTTACCAACAAGAGTAATATACATAATAGATAAGCATATTACAGTGTTATATAAATATAAATGTGGCAGGGAAATGTTAATTCCTCTTAAATTCAATGTGGTTTGCTATGGGAATTTATGCTGAAGCCAGTTTACAGTATCTTAGTTATTCCAAAGAAGGATGTAGATCCTGAGCAATATTGAGACCGTTTGTTAAAGATTAGAAAAGTAAAAACACCAGTATTGTGTTTTGTAACGTGTTCCCCAGAACTCTCTGGGTTAAGGCTCCAGTTTCCATGGTGATAGTCTTGGTTGTTAATGAAACCTAGGAGGAGGCCTTTAGATCATTAGGGTTATGGCCTTGAAGGGAGCCCTTTTCTCATTTGCCATTGCCTCCTGGCTGATGAAATTAGATGTTCTGTTCCATTACAAGTTCCTACCACCATGTGCTACCTTGCCACTGGCTAAAAATAATGGCATCAATCAAGCTTGGACTGGAACCTCCAAGGACGTGAGCCAAAACAAGCCTTCCCTCTTAGAAGAGCATCTCAGATATTTATTGTAGCGATGGAATGCTCACTCATCCATCCAGATGATGAGAACTTTCATGTACATGGTTTGCTTCATTCTTCTTAAGAATTAATGTGCTTTTCTACTTGCTTCATTTGAAGAAGTGGCTGATTAGTCATCCCCTGTTGCCCTTTGCTCGGTTTTATGTTTCATATCTTTCTATATTCTTTATAAGACAGGTATAACAGATCCTCTCTGTCCTTTCAGGATTTTAGTAAGAAATAAAACAAGCCATGATTTTCTTTCCTTTCAATCAGTTTGAACTTGTTCCACCTTATGCCTTCCAGAACAACTCTTCTCCTGTTTGGGGATCGGTGTTCTGATAATCATGGGGTAGCTTTAGAACAGTCATCTCGTATCACCACCCTCACCCCAGTTCTGTTCTTCTTACTTGCATAACTCCATCACAACTACATGAGACGACTGCATTTATGTACTTTAAAAGCATGGAATAGAGGCTAGAGCTCTCTTTACAGTTGCTAACATTGGCATATGTTGAGATATTTGTTACTGGCTGCATTGGTGTTCTAATTCAAGGAAAAATGGGTCAGCCCTGTAATTTAGTGGGAGCCAAAATATCTTCCACCAAAGCTACTGGACTCCCAAGCAAGATATCTTAGCAGAAAGACTGGCACATGTAGAGCCCACCATGCCACCCTGTTTCAGAGCAGCTGGCTCACTGGAACCTCAAAGCACCATTTTCTTTCAGTTTTAATATTTTATTACTTTTCTTGAGACTCTTTTTTTTTCACATCATTTTATTCTTCCACTCAAGCATCAAAACTGATAACCGTTTCTTTCTAAGAACAACTAATCTATCTTTTAGCTACAAAATACTCCCCAGAGCACAGAATGTATTTTTTAGTTAACATGTCGTGAAACTGACAGGTTGAAGATTTTCATTTTGGGGTTGCACATATGGAAAATAAAATCATAAGTAGTTAAAGATAAATGTTTACCCTACTACCTAGCTCCTCTTGTGTACCTGAAATCTACTCTACTTTATTGAGTTTCAAGCATCATCAACTACAAGAAATGTCATTTCAGAAAGAGCACATAAAAAACTCAGCATCTTAGAACCAAGGACATTGATAGCACGTATGTGTGGCTTTATGGTTTCTTTTTCTTTGTTATATGTTTATCATCTTTCTTTTATAAGTGTATAATATTTTAAGTGCAGAAGGTAAAAAAAGAACAATATTCTGAATACTTATTACAAATTTAAGAAACCTGCTAGGCTGGGGATGGTGGTGTCTGCCCAACTTCACGGCACTTGGGTGGTCGAGGCAAGAGGATCAGAAGTTTGAAGTCATACTAGACAATGTAGCCAGTAGAGTCTAGCCTGAGCTATATGAAATTTTGTCAAAAAGAACAGAGAATGAAAGGATGGGGAGGAAGAAGGAGAGTTTGTTAAGTGAAGCTGAAACTTTGAGGCATCTTCTTTGTGGGTAGTGTTGCAACTGAGCTGCTGTAGTGAGCCCTACATTGACTCTAACATATGCACGTATTTTATTATATTTTACCATACATTCTTATTTTATAAACATCTGTTAACTTGTTTGACACATCCTTTTCTATAACATAAAAGTTCATCCATAAAAATAGAATTTACATTTGCCCAGTATTTGGTTTCAATCTCATTGTCTTTCTTTTAATCCTAGGCACTGAATTAAAACAAATTCAAGGCATTTCATAATCTGTTTTTCAACAAATACTTTAATATATATCTCAAAATCATGGGATTTAATAATTGTGACCATTATCACAGCTAATTCAATATCTGAACAATGTCTTAAAATTACTAAATTTTAGGCAGTATGCCATAGAAAATGTAGGAAGCCCCGAGGGAGTAAAATCCTGAGCAAATACGTATTTTGACCTAAACATGGCCTATAGAGTACTCTGAGACCATTTGACCCATTGGAAATTAGCAAAGCCATTATTTACAGGGGCTAGTTTCCTCAGGAGTGTTTATGGATGGTTGATCAGTGTGTGCAGAGACAAAGAACTACAGCTTCCTCCTTCCAAGTGTTGCCACCAAGACTCCTGACCCACAGAGACCTCCTACCAGACTGGCTAACCTTCCACCTGTTCTGCACCTCATCAACATACTGAGCTTTCAGGTTGGGATAGGGTGGGTTGGGGAATCCCACCAGATCCTAGCTTCATTGTTAGGTGTGTCTGTCTTCATTCCTTTGCTGCACTGAACCAGGGTTTCAGGACTTAAGCTGTGCAAATTTTCCTGTATATTTTAAATATTCTCTTTAAGTTTTATTTGATTCAATCTCTAACCCAAATGAACATGGTAGGTTTGATTAGAATGTCTATCTAAAAGACTCCCTTCATTACTCTGTTGAAAGAAAGAAATGGAGTCTTTGAAGTTTCCAGGGTAGGATTCTTTCTCTCCACCCAACTTCTGTTTGAAGGCTCCACAAGCTTCTTTGTAGGGGGGTGTGATGGGTCTCATGGCTGCTACATGTTATGGGGGGTCTTTTGCGTGTTGACATAGATGAGTAACTCATTGCTGCTGCACTGAAATGCAGCCAGTAAGAGTGTTTGCGTTAATCTTTACCACTTCAGGTATATGTGACCAGACTGCATGAGTTGTTCCCATACTAAGAGCTACCCCGTCATTTCCTAAAAGCCACTCAGTGAATCTAGTGGTAGCTCACTAATTTTCACTACCAGTCTTTTCACACAGTTACACTTCAGTTGGTCCATTTCCCTGTTAAAGACATTTGTCTGTTCCCAGTTTTCGTTATTCAAGATAGTAGTGTTGGTAGCTTTGTGATACATGTTATCCTTCAGTTTGCTTAGTACTGTTGCTGAATCCTAAGAGCAGCATTTCCAACTTTACTAGGCATTGCCTTGATCCCCTTTAATATACACCCATCAGTAGCTCTTGGGCATCCTCAGTGCTTCTCAGGATCATAACACTTATTGGTTTCTTTTTCAGTCTCATAATGTATAATTGCACCTCATTTTAGATGAAATTTTGTTTTCTGTGGTTATTAGTAATAACCAACATCTTTTCATGTTTATTAGCCTTTTCATCTAGTGTTTCATAAACTTCTAGAATTGCTTGTCACTTAACTGCAGCGTTGCTTGCTTTATTTTCACATTCTTTTAAGACTTTTGATAATTCGAACATGAATTCTATAATTGTTCTTTTAAGCATTTGAAGTCATTCCCCCCCGTGGCTGTGAATAATATTTTATAAATAATTATAAGAGGAAAGATTCATTTCAGACTTAACTTTTGAGAGGGTATATAATGGATGGGAAGGCATGGCTGTGGCAGAAGGAACATAAAGTAGTTCATTACATCTTTCTAGAGATCAGGAAGCAGACAATCAGGCAACCCTCAAAACCCATCTCCCAGCTTCTTTGGATTTCATTTGTAGTTACCCTGCTGAGTTCTAAGATCTATGCCATGTCCAGGCTTAGATTTGAGGTATTGGCCTTTCTGTTTCTAATTGGTAAATACATGTTTTTGTTTGTTTATTGAGGGAGGGTCTCACCATGTAGATAACTAGACTAGACCTTAGGATGTTCTTCCCTTAGTCTCCTAAAAGAATGTTGTATTTATGGACCTGTGCTACTATACCAGGCTTGAGAATGAAGGTTTTAATGTTAGTGTGGTGTTTGTTTGTCTTTCCATAAACTGAGTTTTCTGCCAGAGAATTCCTCAGTCTGTCCACAATATGTTTATACTGTCTAAACTTAGATAACCCACCAGCCCTTTGAATGAAGTATTTCTGAGCCCTCTGCAGTCCAGTCCCTATAAAATCTTCTGTGTTACCATGAAAGTAGGCAACAACTTGACACTTCCTCCTTTAAAGTCCACTATTTGATTTAACCTGATCTAAAGTGAAGAAAGCCCTATCCTTAACACAATCAGTGAGGCATGAATTCAGCCATCATTCAACACCATCAGTCCCTTACATTTAGCAGCTAGGTAGACAGAAAGAACCAATGTGGCCATTAGGATGTGAGAGTATCATCCCCCAAGACCACCATATTTGCATTTTTCTGCAAACATTTTTGTTTTCTGGCAAATAAGCTTCATTTGGTATTCCTTGGCTAAGATCAAGTTTAGATACATTTACAAAATGAATTCTGTTTAATTGTCCAAGATAAGAATGAGATTTAAAATTCTTATGCAAATTACCGAAGAAGCATCCTGAAGATTCATTATGTGTAAAAAGATTGCTTTTGCTGAATTCTAACAGCATGCCCACATCTAGGTTTAATGCTGTTTATCATCTTATTTTCAAGTTTCAATATACATCTTCTAACTTAGGTAGTTTAAGAGAGGTTTTTAACAAGGTATTAGTGTGTACAATATAGCCTCAGTATTTAAAGCAAAGCCTTAGAATTTAATAGTTTACTATTAAATCTATTATAACTTTGGCCTATTCAAACATCTAATTATTTAAGGAGTCAGTTATACAAAAATACATAGTTTATTTCTTCCATCAACATTTGTTGAATGTTCCAAGCTTAGCATGTTCCAAGCTCTATGTAGTCTACTAAGGATACAGCAATTAAATCGGCAATTAACACCGGTTCTTGGACTTGAAGAACTCATGCATTTCAATAAGCAAAAACCTCTATGATGACCTTGCTGTTTGGTAAATATACATATGTAGATACACTAGCTTTAAAATAAGTAATATATACATTTACTTCACAGAATCTGTGCTACTTTGTTTCCATTTTCGTAGAAGAAAATAAGTAATAATGATAGTTCCAGGGTATATATTTGGTTTTTAATGCATTGACAGTCTTTGACTGGAGCTAGATCCTGCGTCTGTTCTTCCTGACTTATTGTGCACTGGCTGAACTCTTGATTATTTCTTTGGCCAAGTAGGAGTGAGGACTTGAATTAAGGCAGTTTTAGGTTAGTGTGTCTTTTCTGGGTATGGAGACACATGTCTGTAATCCCAGCACGAGGAAGCTAAGACACAAGGGTCCTGGCTTTGAAGCTAGCCTGCACTGTATAGTGAGGATCTGTCTAGCCTGAACTGTCTGGTGAGAACCTGTCCAGCCTGCACTATATAGCCAGAGCCTGTCTACCTTGCACTATAGAATAAGAACCTGTCTCAATATACAAATACAAAAGCATAAAACATGAGATTTGAGTTGGCCTTTTAGTCTAGTCAACTTAGAATCCTGAGGGATTTTGAGGAAAATTTCAAGACACCCCTTGTTCTCTGACTCCATCTAGTTAAGAGTCTGTGAACTCAGTCAGTTTTTCTTATTTTTCCTTTTTTCAACATTTGTATGGAATTCCAGTTCACTTCTACTTTGAATTTATTGTTTAGGAAAATCTGATATCTCCAAGATGAGGCATTAGATTCAGATGTTTCAGACTATATAAAATGCATTTGACTTTGTCAAGCCTGTGTTGACTCAACTGTAGCTCTGCTTATCTCCCAGTATAAATCTCATAGTTTAGGCATTTGTGAAGCCAAAGAACTCAACTAAGTGAAATGATGTGGCTTCGGGTAATTATTGGCTTCTCTTCTTGATTTTCTTATTTGGCTAAAAGGCTTTGTATCTAAACATGGAATGTATGATCATATGCACAGACCTAGGCAGTATAGGCTTCCCTACATACATTGTACATGCTATCATTTACTTATGTTGTAAATACTGTGCAAGCAAATGAAAGCTATGGAGAGAATGGCAGCTTACGGTGCAGAAGAGCTGGCAGTACGGAAAGCTGACTTAGCTCCTGGGGTAGGGTCACAATCCCCTCACTGAAGGCTCTTAAGTAGTTGTTAGGTTTCCTTTGGAGAAAGATGTTGACTCACGGTCAAACTGGAGAATAAATTGGCTTAGATGATTCCTAGGCTCTCATCCACGGAAGTCCATGAGCCTTGTCAATTTTTCAAAAACCATTTCTTATATTCATAAAAGTATAGAATAGTCTTTGAACATAGTCATGTGTTCTAAGTGCTCACCTGTGTTCCCTTTAATGTGTAAGAAAGCCCTTAAAATATCTCTTCATAACAAATAAAAGGCATGTGTCTTAAAAAGCCAATGATACTAGAGAAATGAGTCATAAAAAGGATGAAGTACACAGTGATTAAAACACCTACTGACATGCCTTAAAACTCATTTTGTTTTCAATTATAAAGTATTACACGAGATGCTTTCTTACAAGAGAAAGAGTTGGAGAAAACAGACTCAATGAAGTGGAAAGCCCAAAGGATGTAATTACACATGGATTAAAGCGACGAGGCCAAAGTTTCCTGATGTCCAGGGATGCACAGCCAGTGTGAATGTCATGAACTTAGATGGTTTCTTGCCAACTTCTCTTAGGATTTATATGCTTAATGCTTCTTGGTAATGACCCACCAGGATGATAAAATCCATTTATCATTGCTGTGGATATGTTCTGAATAGTTTGTAAAAAGCTCTTTATTCCTTATAACACACTTGTTTATACTCAATATGTTTTAATTTCTTCTTCAAACACCTTGTGGCATTGTTCACACAATTATTTAAAAACCACACTGATACCCTAGAATTTGAAATGAGAGTTTCTAGTAATCAGGTTAGCAAGAGGCGAGATGAGGAGGAGGGAAAATAAGCACAATGTGTGCAGTCAGAAATGCCTATAGGGATGTGATGGGGGAAAATAAATTCTATCAGCTAGTAGTCTATATAAAACAGAACTCTGAGACAGATGGCTAGAATACGAATGAGTTAAAATAGCCAGCAGGTCAAATTCAGCACAACTGTTTCATGGTCTAGGGTCCATAAATAGTTTTACATTTTTTTAATGCTTAAAAACTCAAAAGAAGAATATTTCCTGGTATTTTAAATGCAGGGTTTGGTGTTTTATTGGAACACCTGTATTTAATTTTCTTTGAATACTTCTCAACTCTAAGAGCAGAGATCAGTACCTACACCAGAAACTGTTTGGCCTTTCATGTTTGTCTCGGTCTTTTACATAAGGATCTTGTCAGCCTGTTACTAGAAGATCTTATTGAAGTTGGAATTATCATCAGTAGTGAGGATGTTTCCTTGATTTGATGGGTGTTCATCTATCCAACGGTTGTTCAAAGTCTGTGTCTTGGTTTGAAAACCAGACTTACTAAAGTAGAATGTTGGAGCTATCATGGGCTTTGGGGGTAACCAGAATTCAGCCACATGTATAAGGACAGGGACAGTACCTCGCATTGGCTTGTCTTGCTGACTCAGCGAGGTAATATATGTGGATGTTAACTGAGTTAGCTCTGCACCTGGCACATATCAAATACTGAAGATACCTTTAGCATTGCTATAAATAGCAGAAGCAGCCTTAGCAGAGGTCCAGAGCAGGTGGGACACCCGAGAACAGAAAGCTCACCCAGAAAAAGATCCGAGTGTGCACTCAGTGTCCATCACTTACCACCATGCTACCTAAATCCCTCTTTATCTTGTTGTGCTTCATTTCTGTCTCAGTTGGCTCTCAGTTTCCATAACAAATACTGGAGCTGCTGAGATTAGGAGAAAAGAGTTATTTTGGCTCATGGTTTCAGGTGTTTTAATCACATTACCCCCATCACTTTCTGGCATCATGGCAAAAGTGTATCATGGCAAAAGTGTGATGGAAAAGAATCTGTTTACCTCATAGTGTCTAGGAAGCAAAGAAACAGGAAGGAAGGGATCAGGTTCTTAATATCCCCTTAGAGTGCATGCCACATAGACCTTAAATTTCTTCCTCTGATGCCATCTCTGAGAGTTTCTACCTCTTCCAGTAATGGCACAGGTGGAGAACTAGGCCTCCCTTCCACACATGTATCCTTGGAGAATACCATCCAATCACATCAAACCATAAAACAGTAATGAAAATAATGATGCATCTCACTAGTGCTCATGCTAGCTACTGCAGCATCTAGAACAAAGCCTGCCCCCTTCTGACAGATGAATGATTACTCTGCCCTAGGGGATCTGATTCATGCCTTGATGCAGAGAAATCTCTTCTACTTCAACTTGCCTTTTTGCTTTACACTGTCTCCTTTGCTCACAGGCATGCATTTGTAAATTCCTTTAGCTTCTCCTGACTATTCAACTTGAAATTTGTTTTCAATTAGGAGTTCATTTTCTCCTGCTGCTCGTTTCACCACTGGAGTCAAGGTCCAGCTGGTGAGATCAGAACCAATTGCTCTAGGAAAGCCTACCATGCTACCAGTGGCAGCTTCCGAGTTTACATGTTGCATTTAACACACTGTGGGAGATTTAAAAGGAAGATGAGGCATAAAAAGTATTCCTCTCATCACCACGCCCTAAACTCTACACATTTTCACACTGTTTTCCCTTTGCCTCTCATGTCTTCAGTTTCCAGTAGCTTCCAACTTGTAATGGAGAAGACTGGCCAAAAAGAAAACCTTTCTCAACAAATCCTTTATTATTTCTTTTTTCTTACTCCCTCTTCCTCCTCCTCCAAGCCCTTCTTCAGCCAGGGGACAGATACCGGTGGCAACTGTAGCTTAGTGAAAAAGAACTACTGCAAATTTGGAAAGCCAGCTTATGGACCTTGTACCCATGATCAGCCCCAAACCTGGCACAGAATAATTCTCGAGTACCTTAAGAATACGTGTCAAGTGACCATTCTCCTTAGTAACTGTACAGCTTGCATTTACTTGTAAATTGAGGCCAGCAGAATTACAGATGATGTAGCCCTTCTCTGTCAACATGGGTTATTATGGGGTTCAAATTCCACGACCTAGTTAACAAAGCTACTGTCAGTTAAGTGACTGTCAGTTAAGTCTGTGGCTTGATAGGGAAAGTGCCCTGGCTTTGCTTCTGATAAGCAAGCATGCTGTGCAAATTATTCGTCCATTGTTTAGGACCTGAATGAGGAAGTTTGTTCTACCTCCTAGTGCACAAGATTTGCTAATAAATTAGTATCAGAGCCACTTCAGATTCCTGTCAGAATGTCTCTATATTTGAGGTCAGTTTGAATTTTAAGTACGTGTGTGTGGTTAGCATAAAACAATCAGAATACGGCAGATTTTTCTATAAAACCACAGCCATTAGGGCACTCTCCAAATTGTTCTAAAACACTGAAAAATTACGACGACACAATAATTCACAGAAAGGGATGGGCTTGCTTGACTGGGCTGCAGGCATAAATGACCAGAGGTTTTACCAGTCATTAAATGAACTAGAAGCATCGCTGAGAGCGGTCTTTGCTTTTCTCTCTTTGCCTGGTAAGGGAACATGAAATTAATGATTGTTGTTTTTAAACCAACACCAATGGGGTAAATTTTTCACCAGATTTACTAAATTAAAGGGGAAATTTTGCAAATGTTTTTGAAAGAGGAATGTTTATCACAAGAACTTTCAGGCGTCTTTTTGATGTATTATATAGCACAGTGGCTGTTAGATTCCTAGTGTTAACCATGCTTAAGGTGCTTTGTATCTTGCTTTCACTGAAGAAAAGACTTAGCTAAGCGCATGCCTTTTGAGTTTAATGATGGTCTCTGAACACAGGCACATGTTTTCTTAGAACTCAATTTCATGGATCATATACATGCATGTCAGCACTAACTGCTTAGAACCCTGAGAATGTAGCAAATGAAATAAACAACCAAAGAATTGTACTTTTATGTAACTGTAACACTCAGTCTGCTGATTACAACAGACTTTTATTGTTTGTGACCCGACCCCCTCCAAAAATCTGGAGACAGAGCTATTCAATCTTCTAAAAATAAAAGAGAACTGTGTCACGCACATGCATACACATACACACAGACACACACACACACAGTCTATCCCATATACTTAATCACTTAGCTGAAATAATTATCAGCATGCTCTTCTGCCATTTGCTCTTTCTGCCTCTGTCCCCACCCCGAGAGACAGGGTTTCTCTGTGTAGTCTTGGCTACCCTGGACTGGCTTTGTAGACCAGGCTGGCTTTGAACCCACGGAGATCTACCTGCATCTGCCCCCCTGAGTGCTGGGATTACAGGTGTACACAACTGTGCCCAGCCCCTTTCTGACGTTTAACAGTTAATTTTGCTAGAGATTTTTTTCATTTTCTTTTTAAAATTTTATTTAGTTATTCACTTTATATCCTGATTGTAGCCCATCCCCTTTTCTTCTAGTCCCTCTCTTCTCCCACCCCCATTGTCTGCTCTCCTTCCGTTCAGAGAAGGAGGACGTCCTCCATGGGTACCAACCTGCTCTGGTATATTAAGTTGCTGCAGGACTCAGTGCATCCACTCCCACTGAGGCCAGACATGACAGCAGGCATCATAGTCAGAGACAGCTACCATTCCAGTTGTTGGCGGAGCCACATGAAGAGCAAGCTTTACACCTGCTATATATAAGCAAGGGACCTAGGACCAGTCTATGCACGCTCTTTGGTTGGTGGTTCAGTCTCTGTGAGCACTAAGAGGTCCAGGTTAGTTGACTCTGTAGGTCTTCTTGTGCTAGAGATGTTTAAGCGAAGTCCTTATCATCACTTTTACAGTTGACTTTTGCATGTGGCAACTATGACTTTTTTCTTTTATTTTAAAACTGTAACTTAGTGGTTAATATTTAAGATTGCTTTTCTTTTTGGCTCAAGCAATAAAATCTGTTGGAGTAGTTTTTGAAAAGTGATGGAAGGCATCCCTTGGGGACCTCTCAAGAGTTGGTATTAAGTCTGAGCTCACCAGAAGGAAGTTGTGCTAGTCGGGGAGCAGAATCAGCTGGACTGTCTGACTCTGCAGTATCTGACAGCCCTGTGAGGTAAAGGTAGCCTACATACAGGTGAGCAGCACCACAGCTCGCTTCTGACAACATAAGTCCGCCACTTCATTGGCTAGCATACCACTGAATCCAAATTTAAGCCAGTATTCCTTGTGCGTACCACACTTTGAAGAGTATACCTCTGTCTATTTGGCACTATTAGGAAGATTGATACTTTGAAAACGCCATATCTCTTTTTTTTTCCTTTTATTTTTATTATCATTTATTACAACTTATTCACTTTGTATCCCAGCTGTGCCCCCCCCCCCTTCTTCTTCTCCCAATCCCACCTTCCCTCCCTTTCCTCCTCCTATGCCCTTCCCCTAGTCCACTGATAGGAGAAATCCTCCTCCCCTTCTATCTGACCCTAGCCTATCAGGTCTCATCAGGACTGGGTGCATTATCTTCCTCTGTGGACTGGCAAGACTGTATCCTCCCCGCCCCCCGGGGCGGGGGTGGGGGACGACCAGAGAACCTGCTACTGAGTTCATGCCAGAGAAAGTCCCTGTTTCCCTTACTAGGTACTCCACTTGGAGACTGAGTCTATGGGCTTTATCTAAGCCAGGGTTTTAGGTCCTCTCCATGCATTGTCCTTAGTTAGGGTATCATTCTCTTCATGGACCCCAGGGATTGATTTTTATGGCTCTGTTGGTCCCCTTTTGGAGCTTCTGTTCCCTCAAGGTCTTTCTATTTTCCCCTTCTTTCATAAGATTACCTGCACTCTGCCCAAAGTTTGGCTATGAGTCTCAGCATCTGCTTTGATACACTGCTGGGTAGAGTCTTTCAGAGACCCTCTGTGGTAGGTTTCTGTCCTGTTCCCTGTTTTCTCCCTCTTCCGATGTCCATCCCGTTTGCCTTTCTGAATGAAGATTGAGCATCTTGCCTAGGGTCTTCCTTGTTTTTAGCTTCTTTAGGAGTATAGATTTTAGTATGTTTATCCTATATTATGTGGCTAATATTCACTTATGAGTGAGTATATGTGTCTTTCTGCTTCTGGGTTACCTCACTCAAGATGATCTTTTCTAGTTCCCACCATTTGCCTGCAAATTTCATGATCTCCTTGTTTTTTTATAACTGAGGATCATTCCATTGTATAAATGTACCACAATTTCTGTATCCATTCCTCCATTGATGGCCATCCAGGTTGTTTCCAGATTCTGGCTATTACAAATAAAGCTGCTACAAACTTGGTCCTTGTTGTATAGTTGAGCATATTTTCGGTATATGCCTAGGAGTGGTATAAGCGGATCTTGAGGTAGCACTATTCCAAATTTTCTGAGAAAATACCAGATTGATTTCCAAAGTGGTTGTACAAGTTTATACCCCCACCAGCAATGGACAAGGGTTCCCCTTTCTCCACATCCTCTAGAACATGTATTGTTACTTGAGTTTTTGATCTTAGCCATTCTGATGGGTATAGGGTAAAATCTCAGGGTTGTTTTGATTTGTATCTCCCTGATGACTAAGGAAGTTGAACATTTCTTTAAGTGTTTCTCTGCCATTCGATATTTCTCTGTTATTAATTCTCTGTTTAGCTCTGTACTCCATTTTTTAATTGGATTACTTGGTTTGTTGGTGTTTAACCTCTTAAGTTCTTTATGTATTCTGGATATTAGCCCTCTGTCAGATATGGGGTTGGTGAAGATCCTTTCCCAATCTGTAGGCTGTCGTTTTGTTTTGACGACGGTCTCCTTTGCTTTACAGATGCTTTTCAGTTTGATGAGGTCCCGTTTATTGATTGTTGCTCTTACAGCCTATGCTATTGGTGTTCTGCTCAGGAAGTTGTCTCCTGTGTCTTGAAAACTCCATCTCTTGCCACATGCATCCCCTTAACTGTTTTTGTAAGATTTGGCATATTAAATAGCACACAAATGAAAATCTTGTATGCAAGATGTTATTTGACTTTGCTATTATGATGAATAGCTTTTTAAGGATGTCGAATCCTTTTAGGTTTAAAAAAAAATCTCTTTATTTCTGGAAATCATTAGTCTAAAGCTGTCTATTGCTCATTATGTACAGTCCCTTGATGATAACTAGTTCATGCTGGTTGAGAAGATGGGGATGATCAATGTGACAAGAATTTGTTGGGGTTTATACATGATTTCTCCCAGCATGTTAATGTTTTGAATTGATAGAAAGTTTTATCTTTCTGACACTTCAAGAAACAATGTCGGCAATGTCTTTCTATCATGTAGGTCGAGATTGCTTAGGTTTTAAAGGCATATCTTTCTTCTTCCTTTACTGCTCCTGGCTTCTGAGAAAGTTGTGAGTACAGATACAGATGATCAAAAGGCATTTGTTTTGTGTTTATGGGGAACAGATTATGAAGAAACCATTATTCTGATTGTGTTTTCAATTTTGATGAAACTATACTCAAATACCACGTCTTGGGGGAGCATTTATTCCTGTTATACAGGGCGACACAGACAAGCTGCAGAGGCTTCATGTTGCAAATGTAAACATTTACTTGTGTTAATCTTAAGGATTGTCAACTTCCTTAGCTTTTTGCTTTTATTTCCTCCAGTTTTGAGCAGTCTGTCTTTTCAGAAGTTTTCTGATTGTCAGTGTGCATTTTGATTCAAGGCCACTCCACAATGCATATCTGATGTCAAAGTGTAGTATCTGCATTATTATTTTCTAATGACAACACTAAGTATTTTGAATTCTCCATAACTGATAGTTAGACTTTAAAGTACATAATTATAGTTTAAAGATGAGGCACAGTGGAGTTTATTCAACATGTACAAGGACTGGCTTTGATCTCCAGCACCTCTAAACAAAACAAATACATTTCCAATGGATAGTTTCAACGATTCTACCATTTTTGGGGGGGTGTTATTTATTGAAAGTGTGAGAAGAACAAGCTGAAGATGTCTTACATATATTTTATATCTTAAAGTATTTGAAATCAAAGTAATCTAGACATCATTTTCACAATATGTGTATCCATGAATTCTTTTATATTCTGAAACAAAATTTGTTCTTTTTTTTCTTAACACCCATAGTAATCTTAACACCTATAGTTTATCTTCCTGTTTGTGATCTCATGGTGCTCTGTCTTCATCTGTATATGACACACATGAGTGTTAGTGCTTTCATCACTAGTTCTCCACTGAAATGAGAGAACAAGGAATCAAACTGAAACCATAGCCCCCTCTCTGTTGGAGATTTTCAGTGCTTCTGAGTAACACTCCAACACAGAGGAGATCTGGGAAAAATTCAGATCAAACAAATAGAGCATAGAGCCTTTAAGTAATGTAACAGCAGAATTCTTGCCTAGCCAGCACAAAACCCTGAATTTAATCTTGAATAACACATCGTAAAACAGAGAAGATATACCTTTTGAAGACTCAGCTACCAAAAACAAAAACAAAAACAAATCCCAATAACCTCACAGTGTGTCAAAGAAATTGTGTGTGTGTTTGTGTGCATGTGTGTGTATGCATGTGTGTATATGTTTTGAAACTAGGCACAAAAATCGTGGACATTTAGATGAACACAGATAAAAACATTGCCATAGTTTTTTGGGGTAATTTGTCACATGATGGTCTTTAAATATGTTAAAGAATTGGCAGGATTTTTGTTGTTCCTTGTCAGTTGCAGAATATTTTTGTTGTTGTCGTTTTTTGGAAATTAAATGTGTACAAGTGTTGAAGGAATGTTGAAGAAAACATATGCAAAGTGCATAAATTAATGAGGCAGTTCCACATCTTGTTTGAATAAATTAAAGCATAGTTTCAATCACTTAGGCCTAATGCAGTAATCGGACTTTGGATGAGGAGCACGATTTATAGGTGTGGATGCTGCTATGCATCCACAAAGCTATTTGCTCAACATTGTCAAATGCCGCCATTCCAATCACGATAGTGATGGAGGGAAAAATGTCATAGCTAGACTTGGGACTCTTTTAAAAAAAACTCACACTTTTCCAGATGGTTATATTAGTCGTTCTAATTGGGGAGTACTTCACATGTCCCAAACATGTAAGTCCTTCCTTTGTGCTCACAGCAGTCCCCATGGCATCTATTTTTTTCAGTAGAGAACAAACAGGGTTTTATAGGTGTAACCATGTGCAAAAAAATTATCTTGGTTGCATACGAGTAGAGTTAGGATTCAAGCCCAGATGGGCTAATTATGTGCATAATGTATTCCAGGTGCCTTTTAGTAATTAACAAAAAGGAGAGGTTGTTGTCTGTTTCACAGAACATGCACACGGCATAATGTGAAAAATGTGTGCATGTATTAGGGATGGAGGGTATTAGAGCTCTCTAGAGGAACCTGATAGAACGAAAGAAAAAAATCTATATTAATATAATATATCCATATAGAAGGGATTTATTAGACGGGCCAGCTTAATCCAGCAACGGCTGTCTCCAAAGAAAGCCCAAGAATCCAGCGGTTGTTCAGTCCACAAGGCTGGGTATCTCTGCTGGAAGAAGTGGGCTCTCTTACCACTGAAGGAATGCCTCAGCAGTGGACATCTGAACTTCCCAGTGAGAATGAGGCAAGGAGGCAAAAAAGCAAAAGCTGCTGCTCCCGGGTCCTTCCTATAGGCTGCTGTGAGAAAGTGTGGCCCAGATTTAGGGTGGGTCTTCTGACCTCAAATGATCCAATGGGGTGAGAGTGGGGGATTCCCTCACTGGTGTGCAGAGTGGGCTGTTTGGACTTTTAGTTTAATTCCAGATGTGGTCAAGCTGACAAGAAGAGCCGTCAAAGGGAGCAATGAGTGTGTTTGCCTTGGGAGATCTGGAGAAGAAAAGAAGATGGTAGAGCTGCCAGGCAGGCAAGGGCCCGGTACCTGCCAATGTGTGTCCAGTGTATTTTAATACTAGAGATGGAAATGTAGAAGAGTGTGTTTACAACAGTATTCAGTACACAAAATTGGAAAAGTATGTGTTGTTCAAATTTTTCTTTCTCTTGTAGTGCTTAGGGCTAAACCCAGAGCCTTTCACACATGTGTCACACACTTGGCCATCGAGCAGGCCTTAGGCTGGAACTCACACTTCCAGCACACCCGTTCTACCTTTCTGAGCTCCTGTTTGTTTTATTCTGCCAGTTGAGTGAGATCTGGATGATGGTGAATGTTTGAATTAGGGGATTAATCAACATGGGTTAAAAAATTTAGGAGTGAGAGTGAAAGTTTGGAGGTAAGGTGGGTAACGTGGACTGACCGGTGAGATGCTAAACTCTGTGGATGAGCCCAACACTCCTATCTGCAGACCCTCCAGGGACCAGAGACACTGTTACCCAGGACAGGAAAAGCCAGAAGTGAAGGGAACTTTGTGGTTTCTAAAGTCATCTCTTATTATCTAGTGTTTCAATGCAAAGGACGTCCAATGTATGATTCACATTAGGCTTAAACAGACCTATCAGAGACTAAAGACCACAAGATTATGCAACTTAACATTCTCACATGTTTATAAAGGCATGTGTGGGCTTTCTTGTGTTTGAGTTCAAACTCCCTTAGTGTTTTATCAGCTGGCTTCTAGACAGGATTTAACCAGAGTAACAAGCCTCGTGACAGAAGTCTCTTACTTTCATTAGCTATTTATTATTGTCATTGTTACCACCATTGTATGCATGTATGGGCAGGCCTGTGTGTGTATGTGCAGGCCAGAGGACAACTTTCAAGAGTTGGTTTTTGCCCTGCACCTCTCTGAC
>CM053762.1:43841646-43870015 GCA_028658305.1 Pachyuromys duprasi | reverse complement strand
TAAGGCTGTACTTCAGTCTGAATCTGTCAATCTCTTGTGTCAGGAGTATTCTTCAAAGAGATCAGGGATTTCCCGTGGTTTGTTAGTATGTGTTAGTCTCAGTTGAACTCTGTTGTGGGCTCTGTGTGCCCAGCTTCGTGCTCTGTGCTAGAAGCTGTGAGCACTGCAGGCTGGTCACCCCTGTGGTCTGGAGTCTTTATTCCTCACTCTGTGCTAGAGTCTGAGTGTCCAGGTTTGAGATGTCAGCTGGGGGTTGTGCGCTCTGCCGTGGGCTTGCTGCTAAGGGCTCTTCCCTGGAATGGAGATTTGGCGCCTGCTTCTGGGCCAGGGGCTGTGCACCATGGTCTGAGGTGATATTTGGGGCACACACAGTGGGTTTGGGTTTGGGTGTGCATCCACTGTATGCAGGCCTGTCTGAAATGGTGCCCGAGGCCTGTGGACACACACACACACACACACACACACACACACACACACACGAACTGAGGTTTTTGCTGGCGGATGCGTGCAGTGTTCGCACTCAGTGTACAGTCTGGTCTAGATGGTCCCTGGATCCTCTCAGTCTGTGGTGGTTCCCGCGATTGGTGCGAGCCCGCCACACACCTGTGGGTTGAGGCAGAACTCGGGTTCCTCACAGACCCGCTGGCGGACTCACACACTGACTGAGTTTTTGCTGGTGGAAGTGTGAGGCGTGTGCCCACAGTGTGCAGACTGGTCAAAATGGTCCCCCAACCCACTCAGTCTGGGGTGGTTCCGGTGATCGGTATGAGCCTGCAGCACACCCGCGGGTTGAAGCAGAACCCGGGTGCAGTGTGCACTTGCAGGGTGCAGTTCGGTGAAAACGGCACCCGGTTCCTCCTCAGACTGCCCGCGAGACTGTGTGATCCAGTCTATAATGGCAGGTGCGGGCGCCCAGCGCGGCTGCTCGTTCAGATCAGAGCTGTGCTCCGCTGGTCACTCAGAGATTTTTCCGGGGAATCACTGGGTGTCCCTAGGGTTTTCCCACTTGATTTTCTCACCGTAGGAGTTCCGCTCACCTGGCAATCACAAATGCTGGCGTTTTAGGTCCCAGAGTTCAGTCTCCTGGTTGCTGCGTTGTTTCTGCTGTCCTACTCCTCAGACACAGTGTTCTCTCGTGGCAGCCATCTTGGATTCCCCCTTAAATGAACTTTTAAGAGCAGAATCTTTCACAATCCCTTCTTTCCTGTCTTAGTAACACAAGCACTCTTTGTTCTTCACTCCCTCCCTAATAAAATCCTCCAGAATTTAGTGTGCATTTTTTATAATTGTTTTTAGGAAATATAGAACGGGTGGGTCAACACTTTTTTCTTTGTAAAAGTATTTCATTGTGTGGTCCTAGCTGGTAGAGAATTTGCTGTGTAAACCAGGCTAGTTTTAAAATAAGGCACCGATGAGCGGTGGCGGTGCACACCTTTAATCCCAGCATTTGTGATGCACAGGCAGGTGGATCTGTTAGTTTATGGCCAGCTTGGTATATGGAGTGATTTTTAGGACAGCCATGTCTACACAGAAAAACCATGTGTCAAAAAAGAGAAACGGAAAAAAAGAAGAAAAGAAAGGAAAAGGAAAGAAGAAAAAATGACAGATACCATCTTCCTCTGATTTAATGTTTGATGTTTGACATTTTTAGTTTATATATGTATATGAGGTGAGTAATGCCTCAGGGGCATTAGACCCACCCAGAGTTAGAGTTACACAGAGTTGTAAGATGCCACTTATGGATCCAGGAACTGAATGGACGTGGAGCAAGAGCAGCAAGTGTTCTTAATATTACGCAAAACAGATGGTTGACTTGCCTCATTTATATTTTCATTTATTTGAACATCACAAATAATACAGTTCTGCTTTATTGTAAAACATCTAATGTGTTCTTATTCTTAGCTTCATATGGTATATCTTACACAGTATCAATTTAATAGGATTTCCCTATCTTAATAATAGTCTCTTTTGAAATGCTTTCTATTGTGTTTTTTGTTGCTCTCTGAAGTGTGGGTTAGGTCTGTTTTATGTATTAACAGCATTTTATATTATTTTTGCCACACCAGCAGAGGTATGGATGGTGCTCACAACATTTTCAAATGTGCCAGTGAATGCTCACCTGCCAACGAGCACAGAAAGCCATCACTCTGTAGACTAAAGCATGGGAACACAGGGACAGAGGTGGCTTTCCTCAAAGGGCTCCCAGGAGTGACACTCACAGACCAAAAACGTTTATGAGCAACAGAATCAACCCAAATACACGACTGTACCAGTCTCTGGGCACAAGACTGTGCTTGAAGGAGGGTAAGGACTGAGACTGTCAAAGAAAAAGTGTGGCTGCTACTTTGTTAGAACGTGGGGGAGCTTGAGAGCATCCTTGCTATAAGCCATGGTGAAGTGGTCTGCTTTTGTTCCAAGGAACCGTGCACAGCGGGGCTCTCACTCTTCTCCACAGTTCTTATTAATCTCGTGCTGCCTCCTGAATGTTTGAAAACACGCTCATTCTATACTCAGTAACTTCTTTTAAAAAGTGGACCTTTCTTCTCCTATACATTTTGACTTGGGTGACTGGCATATGGCTTTCACCTGCAATAGTCCTTTGCACACCCTCTTGCTCTGAAGCTACTGGGACAATGCTTCCATCCCCCAAAGTCTTTCTTTTTAAGTAAGAAGGTGTCAGTTATACAAAATAATAAGTTTCATTAGGACACTTGTTGTGCATGTGTATATACTTCACATAGTAGATATTCTGCTTTATTGACACCTCCGTCTTTCTTTGGGTGTATCAGTTGAGATGCGCTATGCAGTGCTTTTTATTCTCATCGATGCAAAACAAGCTGGGTCAGCTGCTTGTTTCTTTTACATTGACTTTCCTTTTTCGTGGCACACCTGTTTTAATTAGATATAACCATCTTTTCTAGAAGCTCTCCGTCAGGCTTACCTGTTGGTTGCATTGATCAGAACTTTATCGGAACTGTTCTCTAAACAATTGGCAGGAGATTCAGAGCAGCCACAGTTGGTTTAGATCAAGCACTGGAAAATTATAGTCCGCAGATGCAGTCTAATGCCTCATCTGGATACTTCAGGAGCTCAGAGTGACTCCTAAGAATAGGTCTTAAAATGCTAAAATACTGAAACAATTCCAAAGAAGAGACTTTTCCATGGTACATAAACATTAAAGCAGAATTCAAGTTTCAGTATGAATTAATAGCATCTCATTAGAACAGAGGGTGGCTCACGAGCTATCTTTATATTGTGTTATAATGACATAGATGTATAGTTAAATGAAAGTCTTATCTGTTGGAAGGATCTACTTTCCTTGAGCCTATAATGTGGCCAAGACTGTAGAACAAAACCAGGTCATTGTTGGCAGAGCCCCGGGTTGGTGACAGCTAGGAGGCAGCCCACAACAATGTCAGCCTTATGTGGAATGTTATCGCGACCCATTTGTTCCCTCTCTGTTCCTCACCTCCTCTGTACTACACTCATTCTGCCTGCTGCTGGCATGGTGATCATAGGCAGAACTGATATTCCAGAAGTGGCAATATTACCGAAAGGAATCCACAGATTCAATGTAATCCCCCCCCCCCAAAGGCCAATGACGTTCTTCCCAGAAGTGAGTACAGTACCCTAAAAAGCACATGGAAATGCAAAAAAAAAAAAAAACATTCGACAGCGAAAGCAACGATATGTAGGTAGAACATTATTGAAACTGTCATAGTACCAGACCTCAAATTATACTTCATAGCCATAGTGATAAACACAACTCAGTACCAGTACACAAACCGACATGAAGACTAGTGTAATAAAATAGAGGACCTAGAAATAAACTTATACAGTTTTGGGGACCCAATTTACAACAAAGACTTTTACTAGAAATAAAATAGAGACTGTTAATAAATAGCATTGACAAAACTGGAAATTCACCCGCAAAAGAATGAAATTAAATTCATATCTTTCATTCTTCAGAAAGGTCAAGCTATATCAAATAGTTCATTTAAAGCCTGAAGCACTGGAAATACTGGAGGAAAACAAGAAAACACTTAGAGCTCAAGTCAAAACCCATAAATTTCAGGCCAGGACTCTAATAACATAGAGAATAACTCAAAGAACTGACAGGAGAAAGTACATAAAATAAATCTATGTGGGGCTGGAAAGACAGCTCAGTGGCAAAGAGGGGGTGTCGCTCTTTCAGAGGACCTGAATTCAGTTCTCAGTGCCCACAGAAGGTAGCTAGCTCATAACTGCCTGTTAACTTCCGCTCCAGTGAGCATCGGAAGCCTTCTTCTGGCCTCCATGGGCACTGCATACAATACCCCAAACCATATACAGACACGTATATGCAGATAACTGAAAAAAAATAACAATTCTTCTGCCCAATAGAGATAATTACCAGGGTGAAAAGGGGGACTGTGGATGGGAGAAAAGTGTCTTCTAGCTATTCTCCAGACAAGGAGTTAAAATCTAGAATATATGGAGAACTGTAAAAATCCAAACTATCTATCAACAAGTGGGTTAATAGCTCTATCAAAATATTAACATTAGAATTACTGTATGGCTTAACTATACCACCCCTGAGCATATACACAAAGGGAATATTTACAAAGGGAATAACATGTACCCATGTCATTGCTGGGCTATTCATAGTAGCAAGAGAGTAGAATCAACCTAGATATCTATCCACAGATGAACAGATAATGAAAGTGAGGAACATACCTACAATAGCATGTTAGTCACCCATTAAGAGGAGTAGAATAATTACATGTGCAAAAATCTAGACAGATGTGTAAGTTAGTATAGTAAACACGGTAACCCACATTCAGAAAGCGCTACCTGTTCTTCTCATATGCTGATCCCATTTTGAGTTTTCAGATACGTGCATATATGTAGGTGGAGGCATGAAACTAGAAAGAGCACCGTAGGCGGCAGAAAAGATGGTGACAGGAGAAGGGGTAGGGAGACGGTAATAGATACATGTGGCAAAAATACATGTGACATGAAGAAGGCAACACTGGAGTGGAAAATGCATGCGGTGGGGTGGCACAAGAATCAGGGAGAAGAGTTTGAGAGGAGACTCAGTAAATTAGTATGCATTAAAATGCCTCAATGAAGCCCGTTACTTTATGTTAATTTAAAAATAGAAAAGAACAATTACAGAAAAATTAACCACCAAGTGCATTGAGAGAGGCTATATGTTTTACGCAGGGGTGCAGTAAAGAAACGCTGAAGGGCGGCTCCATGGTTAGGGGAAAAGCTTTTATTGTAGAGAGGAGATAGAGAACAGCCAGAGGCATTTTGGAGAGTCTGCTATGGCTACCTCTCAAGGAGAGAGGAGAGAGGGAGAGGGAAAGAGGGAGGAGAGAGGGAGAAGGAGAGGTGGAGGTTGCGTCACAATAGGAGGAGGGCAGGTTAGCTGGACCAGCCTGGGAGCGCTGATCTATTGGAGGCTTGTTTGAGTTCATACAGAACTAGATGTCTTGAGCAGAGGTTGGGGGAGATGTAGTAAGTACATCCTACAGATACACTTCATCTGTAGGAGCAGATGAAGTAATAGTTTTTCCTGGAAACCAGAAACCCTCTTTACAAGGATTCTGAGGAGTGCTAAGTATTTACTGAGTCAGAATTCAGCCTAAGCTGAGCCCAGGCTGCCATCCTGGGGGCTTGGGATCTCACCTATGTATACTGAGCAAGCAGGAGACTGCATGGGAGGCCTGAAGAAGAAAAACATTTCTTTGTGAAGCATGTTACAGTGGCTGATGTGAGACTTGACTTTGGACAAACATGTGGCCATCTTTCTTATAAGAGGGATGACTCACAGTGCCATTATGTAATTTTTAATTGCATAATGCAAGACTAATTTGTAAAGGTAAGTAGGCAAAGAAGCATTAGCAAATCCAATTGTGTAACTAGAATTTATTCTTCTCTCTGAGTGGGTTTAAATTATATATTCTCGTATTTTATATTTTTGGCATAAACCTGATATTTGAGATAATTATTTTGGCTGTCCTCTCTCAAGTACACACAGCCAAAAATGTGTGCCTGCTTGGTAGATTTTCACCAGGAAGAGCATGGCAGGTAAAACTTTCACAACACCTGTGGATGCAACGTTGATTAGTGTAACTCAAATGGAATGTAAGCAAATGTCATTAATAGTCCTTATAAAGTTTATAATCTTTATATGCCCTTTAGTAGAGTAGGAACCATTTTCATATTGACAAAAAAAATGTTACTGTCAGGTGGAAATTAAAGGTGAGTACTGCTTAAGATTTTTATGTAATGCTAAGTCCTAACTGTTAAAAATGGTCTCATTCCCTCAAAATTAGATTGCAAAGGTTTGGCAGAAGAAAAATCCTACCAAGAAGCCTGGTGCAGGGGCTGGGAGGATGCCTCCCAGTAGCGCATTTGTGATGCGTACAGTGCTTGTGATTAAGCATGTGCATTTGAGTTCGGATCCCAGTGCCTGTCTAGGGAGCCGCATGAGGCTGTGAATGTGGCAGTGACCCTGGTGCTGAGGGGAGTGGACACAGAACCTCTGAGGTTTACTGGATCCCAGCATAGCCCCAGGTTCAGCATGAGACCCTGTCTCAAAGGAATAAAGCAGAGAGTGATGGAACAGGATCCCAGACATCCTCCTCTGGCTTTTGTACATTCCTCTGGCACCTGCACATGTACAACACACATACACACATACATGCACATGCACACACAAGACTTGGCTCATTGTAGGAAGACACGTGGCAGATGATCAGATGTGTTCCTGAGCCATGTTTTGTTTCCTTTGTGCATGGACAATAGTCCATGCTTTGTTGGAGATTACACGTCAGCAAAGCACAGAAGTCCCATACTGGAACACATGCCAGCTACATCAGCTTCCTAACATTTTCAGTTCCGCAGCATGCATGGAACGATTCATTTTTTATTGCAATAACACCTAATAACTTGTAATTCATGGAACGTGCCTTGGTTTTCAGGCCTATACATTAAAATGTTTTCCTCTGGTTTTCTCTAAGTTAGTTCAAAATCATTATTAGAAGGTTACCAGAAATAAGGTTGGCCCTTGAGCAAGAAATGCTTATAGATTAATTGGAGAAAATGGCTCTGTCTTGTTTCATGTGACTAGCTCGTGTAAAATAATGGTAAAATGTTAGTAACTGAATGGGGTTCACGGCATTCCATCTTTTCCTGATTGCATATGGTGGGGAGCATGTTCATGCCAGGGTATTCCCGGAGGTCAAACGACAACTCAAGGGAGTCTGTTGTCTCTATTATGTGGGTTCCATTGGGACTTCAGGCCAGGCCCTTTATTCTTTGATAACATTGTTTCAGCTTTTTCACACATCGGTTTTGATTGTGAGCTCCTTGAGCTCACAAGGCATTTGTGCGAGTAATACTATGTTTAGAGCCATATGTTCTGTTTGTCATGTGCTTCCACCTCAAAGAGTTGATTGTATCATCTTTGAAATGTAAAAGGCATTAGTAATATAAGTAAAAAAATCATTCCACCTTAAGCAATAATTATGTGAAACTAAACATTAATCTTATGACTTCTAATTTCACTTGAGTGACTCATGCAGTTTCTTTTTTTAAAAGAAATATATGTTCCAAATTGGTAGTGAGCAAAACTGTTATTTATGTAAAACAGCAGAAGTCATTTCAAAAGAGCTATTTCCCAAGCTGAAATGAAGAAAGATGCTAAACAAAAACACAAGGAGATCGATGTGCATTTTCTCAGACACTGAGGGAATTCAGGAGAGAGCCTCTGATGCCAGCCAGGGAGACTGAGCTCCATGTGGTTTAAACCAGATAGAGCTGGTGTTATACTGAGATGCTGAGTACTGACCAGTGAATGGACCCCTTGAAACCACCTGTTTTGCTGGGAACATTGGTCCCTGCACTTGTGAGATTTGACGTCGTCATAGTAGCATCTAGCATGTGACCAGATGTCTAGGGTTAGAAATGAAGCCTCCATGAAGTAGTTTCCACCCACAGCTCATGATATGCTAGGATTCCATGTTGGAAGAATGGCATAGAATTCCATTTTAAAAGTATCTATCATTGCAGGCCATTTTCTTTGTCCCGTGGAAGAACCAGATAAAAATGCTTTTATCTGGAGAAGACTTGCTGCATCAGTCAATGTTCTCCAGAGAAACAGAACAGTTAGAATGAATATGTAAGGGGTTTATTAGATTAGCTTACACAAATATAGTCTAGGCAGTGTAACTGGCTGTCTTCACATTGGAGAGGCTGAGAGCCTGATAGTTTACTCATTCCACAAGGCCCCGGCAGCCTCAGTAGTCCCCAGGTGGAGAGGAAGGTGGAGGATCCCTGGAGACCTGATCTTTGTTCCAATATGGAAGGCTAAATGGTCTGACAGCAGAGAAAAGTAGCAGCAACATTGACAAGATGCCAACAGGGTAGATGAACTTGCCAGCATGATGTAATGATATAAGCAGGCAAAACTCATATGCTATTCTTTCTCGGATTTCCTCTTTTTCTGGGCTGCTACTGGAAGGTGCCACCCGTATGTAGGGCAGGCCTTCCCATACCAATTAGAATGAGCAACAAAATCCCACAGGTTTGTCTGCTGTTGCCTGTTAGTTAATTCTGGATCCAATCAAGTTGACAGCTAATACTAACAACCACATACACCACAATGAGATCGATAAATTCACTAAAATTATGTTTGATTTTGAGAGCAGATAGGAGTATGAAAAACTGCCTCATCTGGGGGTTTGATATACAGCACAGATTATTTATTACATATTCTATATAATGTTCTCTCATTCTCCACCATTGACTGACTGACTAAGAGTGAAAAAGCTATTTTTTTAATTAATGGAAGTAAAATTGTTTCTTTTTAATTGAAAACAGATTATTCTTTTATACAATACATCCAGACCACAGTTTCCCCTCCCTCCACTCCTGTAAATGTTTTTATTTCCTCAGAAGAGCGTATGAGATGAGAGCCTTACCCAAGCTTTATGAATATATGAATACATGGGCTGAGGCCAGAGCAATTTTTTCTAACTATCCTTGGTACTGGAAGCTTCTAGCCTCCATACAATCTAATCTTATACAAGCCCATACTTTGGAGGCATCAGCTTTCAGCATCTGCTAACGTAGGCCTAGAATATTTTTAGCCTCCAAGACTTACTGCTGAATAAGCTCACCCTTTATAGTTCTTTCTGAACTCTGACTGGCTGGTTCAACTCAGCTGCTCTGAGTTGCTGCTCAAAACTCGTCTCCAAGCTGACTGATTAAAACTGGCTTCTCTTCACTTCTCACTAAATTGCTCTGCTTGTAAAAGCTGCCTCTGAAGTTCATGAATTGAACTACATGCACTCAACTGCACTTAACTGAACTGCACCAAACTGTACTCTACTTTCCTGTTTCCACAAACTCTACTGTATTCCTGTACTATATTCTCCACTGTGTTGGACTGTCTGTCTCTCTCTCTCTCTGTCTGTTCTTAAATAACCGCCCTTTTTTTTTTTTTTTTTGTGAGAGTTGGGCATATCCTATCTCTAACTCATTTGCTCAAATCTTTCTCTGATTTGTCACTTTGCCCCTCAATTAGAAGTTATTGTTTGGGATTAAAGGTATGTACTAAATTCTAACCAGAGAGATTAAAGGCATGTCCTGTCTATATTCCAGCCAGAGGGATTAAAGGTGTGTACTAATGGTTTATCTGTATTCAGGCTAGATCACACAGGTCTTGCCAGAGTAGCCATGTTGCTGGATTAAAGTTCCTTTTGCACCCCTTCTTTCCTGTGTCCACTCCTTCTCTGTTTCCCTTCAGAAAAGAGCAGGTATCCAAGAGATAACAATCAACAAAACAAAAGAGAATAAGATAAGGCAAAAGCTCTCGTATTGAAGCTGGACAAGGCAATTCAACAGGAGGAAAAAAAGAGTCCCAGGAGCAGGCATAAGAGTCAGAGACACATCTGTACCTTTTCCCACTGTTGGGAGTCCCACAAAAACACCAACCTAAGAGCAATAACATGTATGCAAAACCCTGGTGCAGACTCACATAGGTCCCATGTTTGCCACCTCAGTTTGTGTGAGCCCACGTGCATCCTGCTTAGTTGATTCAGTGGGTCACGTTCTCTTGGTGTCCTCCATCCCCTCTGACTCCACACAGTTCTATGAGTAAAGCAGAATATCATAAGGATATGATATGTCCTGGCCATCCAGGCAGTGTCGGGCCTGGGTCTCAAGTTAAATCAGACTTTTGTTGACTACCACCGATAAGTACTGTACCCCATTGTCCTAGCACATCTTAAAGGCAAGACAGATTGCCACAAAGGTTTTGTGGCTGGGTTGGTGTCCAGATTTCTCTTTTAGTAACCTGAAGAATACCTTCCTGCACCAAAGCGACTAGACTGTAGGGGTGAAGGCCCCATGCAGGCACCAGCTTGACCTCTCTGCATTCAAAGAGCTGTGTAGAAGTCGTCCTTGGCAATGGAGCCCACTGTCAGTTTTCAGGCAGCAATCCTCTGTCCTAGCATCATCCTGGACTGTTTGGGGATCACCACATGGTTCCATTGTTCAACAACTCAACTGGATGTAGCCCAGTCCTGCCACAGGAAATCTTGCCAGGCTGCAAGAGGTGTCCAATCGAGACTCCATATCCGTCATTACTAGGAGACTTCACTAGAGTCACCATTGTATATTTCAGGAAGTTTCCTCTGAACTAAGTTTTTATACCACTTCTCAAGGGCTCCCCATTTCCCACAGTCTCCCTAAGCACGCTTTCCCACCCACAACCCACAACCTGATTCCTCCTGATCCTGCCCAGTCTACTCACAAAATCTACTCTATTTCCTCTTGCCAGGGAGATCTGTAAGTTTTACTCGTCTTTGGAAATACCTAGTATACATTGTGAGTATATAGGAGAGAGGTTAATTTTCAGGGTGGACCCTCTGTGAGAACCATGCTTCTTTTTCCCCTGCGCTTCTTGCCTTCTCTGGGCTTTGTGCAGATGGGGACTTCTGGATCACCCATTTACCTGGTACTGCATTCCTACCCATAGCCATCTTTCCTACCACTCCTCAATAGCCTTACCTATTCACGAAGCTGCAGCAGCCTGTAACTATGAAGTCTTATCTTCTGGATTAATCAGATATCCACTTCTAAAACTATCCAGAAGTCTATCCCTGTGTATATGTGTGTGTGAATGCAGACATGTTATTTATTCTTAAATATCTCAACTGAAGTTAGAATTTTTTTTCTTACTTTGGGCAAAACCCAAATAATTATTTTCATAGCCCTGTGACACTTTGAAACCGTTAAAAAAAAAGTGTGTTTCTACACTGATGAGTCCATTTAAAAGAAATCTTGCCAGACTGTCTATTTTTAAAAAATCTGGGCCTTTTGTTTTTCTGTGTGCCACTGAAGCTGCTATCACATCGAAGGCATCCTTTCAAGTTATCATCTGGATGAAGTGTGCTGCCTGCTTCACAAATTGTCCTTTCCTGATTTTTAGGAGCATAAAATTAGTCAGTTTGTAAAACCTCGCCATGCACATAGCTCTTGCACAGCCTGAATTTCTAACATGGTCTGAAGGTTTCTTTTCTCTCTTATTATTTCAAGGTTGTTATTTCATTTTAAGTAGGTCTTGCTCCATAATGCAAGAGGTCATAAATCTCCAGTGTGCCTTGATAAATCTTCTCATTAGGAAAGAGGAATGCTCCTCTTGTTCCACTCCACAGAGTGACAAAAAGAACAAGGAGTTTGAACAAGAATCTTAGTAGTCAACCTAGTGGGATAATTAACAAAAGCTCCCACTTGCTGAGCTACTGTTCTTCCTTCATGTGATGCTTATTAAACACAGGTAGTCATAATAGCATCGAGTGTGTGTTACACTGACATTGAATAACTTAAAGTTTGCATGTGTAGCAGAGACAGTGTGAAGGGTCCAACTTTGCAGGTTGTGTGGTAGATTCAAGAAGGCAGCAGAGGTAGCAAGGTGGTAAAGCAGTTCAGCCAATAGCAGGTCTGTCTACTCATGAACCTCATGCCCTTGGATTCATACTCTCATTCACAGGAATTCATACTCAGCCATGTAATATCTCCTGGTGGTTGTTTCCACGGTGATTGTGAGGCTGATTCAAAGTCCCACTTTGCACTTCTATTTCCCTCTTTTTGTTTTGATTAGTCATAATATACTTTTATTATAAATTGAGCTAACCTTTAAGGTTTGATACAGAATAGCTCTAAGAAACACATTATTGAATTTTCTTTTTTAAATTAAATTTATTTTTTTATTCACTTTACTCCTGGTTGTAGCCCCATCCTACCTTACCTCTCTGTTTCTCCTGCCTTCCTTCCCTTCCCTCCTGTTCTCCCCATTCCTCAGAAAAGGGGAGCCCCTCTTCCTTTCCTCCCCAGCTCCTCAAATCGCATAGGGACTGAGCATGTCCTCTTCCCCTGTGGCCTGGCAAGGCAGTCCTACCAGGGAAGTGATCAAAAAGCTGGCAGGAAAGTCCATGTCAGATGCAGTTCCCGCTTTCCTTACTTGAGGACCCACATGAAGCCTAAGCTGCCCATGAGCTACATTTTGTAGGGGACCTAGGTTTAGATGCATGGTCCTTGATTGATGCTTCAGCCTCTGCATGCCCCTCTGCGTCCTGGTTAGTTGTCTCTGTTGGTCTTCTTGTGGAGGTGCCATCCTTTTCTTTTTTCTCCTGTGTTTCCACAAGACTCTTTATGTGTTTTCCAGTGTTTGGCTGTGAGTCTCAGCATCTGCTGCTGGGTAGGGCCTCTCAGAAGGCAACTCTGATAGGCTCCTGTCTGCAGGCTTAGCCTCATTGATAGTGTCAGGGGTTGCCACTCGCCCGTAAAGGTGAGTCTTAGTTGGGCCAGGCATTGGTTGGACATTCCCTCAGTCTCTGCTCTATCTTTATCCCTGGCTTGTAGGAAAAAAAAAAAAGAGAAACTGAGGCTGAGGATATCTCTGTGACAAGCTGGGGACTTAAGTCAGGGAGGATATGAGAGGGACTCAAGCAAAGATTCCTAGTAGCAGAGGACATAGAAACAGAAGAGGACATCCTCTAACTAGACTAGTCTCCTAATAGAGTGAGCATCATCCCACCCACAAAAACTTCAACCCAAATTTTATCCTGTCAACAAGACGTGCTCTATAAAGATAGAGCAGGGATTGAGGGAATGCCCAACCAATGCCTACTCCTCTTTTTCTTGAAAACACCATTTGATATCCACACCCCTGGCAGTGGGAGGCACAAGTTTCACAGAGATTTTCTTGCACAGTTAAGTTACTGTTTCGAAAGTTCTCTCCCTGATGTTTGGTGGTACTAGCTAAACACCCTTTCTTTGAAGAAATGACAGAATGTTGAATAAGACTCAAAAGACAGGTTTTAAATCCAGGAGGCTCTGGCTTACCTTTGATATTTCTCATCACTTTGACAGGCACATAATCCTCAGGTTCCTTGTTGATGCCCAACCATTGCTTGCTGCCTTAGCTTTCTTCCTCGATTAGGTGAGGTACTGAGGTTCTGTTGTCTTGCTTAGAGTTTGATTCACAAGGCTTGGTTACAGTGTCACTTACCTTGCTGTATTAGTGAATGGATCTTTCAGTATTCCCCTCTTTCCTACTGACAACACCTCTGAGAGAGCTACATTGATTGATGTTTCCTTGTAGCCCCATGTCACAGACAGATGTACTCTTGTAAGCCAAACAAGATGTGTCCTTATCATCTCTAAAAGGCCATATGTACCCCTGAAGACCTCCAACATCAGTAACACTATCGTCAGTTCTCTGCCTATCTGAGAACCCCTTTGGGCATTTGTCACATGGAATGGCACTTTTCTTTGGCTGCACTTTGGCTTCGGGGCTACTCAATTCCCTACCCCTGCTGTGTGCTCTAGTTTGAAAGCATAAACTTGTGTGACTGTAAGAGATTGCCATGCCCCCAAGGAGCCTTAGCTCTGAAGGCCGTAGGCTTTCAATGTTATAGTTGTTTCTCTACCTAAGTCTGTATGCTCTATCACACCCTCTGGAAGAGACTATACAACTACCTGAAGAGTTCTTTTACTAGAGAGGGGAAGGAATTGTTATGGGGTTCAGGAATAGCCAGACACTGAACACCAGACTCAGACTGATGGAAGCTATTGAACACTGAACAAATACTGACAGGTCAGGGCCTTAATCTGGCTTCGGGAGCCAAATTAAGATCCTGGTCTGTTTCTAAGTCAGGTTTTTAATACAAAAAAACCATAACCAGGTAAGAAGGAAAGGGCAGCATTATGTCATTTTGATTAGCTAAATATATTTTATCTATGTAGCTAGACAAAGTATTTTAGGCTGATTGGCTGGGACTTAGGGTCGAGAGCTCTGGAGTTTTTCTACCTTTCTGGGAGTAAGGAACAAAGCAAGATATTGTGGTCTTAACTCTCACAGAACATACATTTATCTTTAACTCAAATAGAACATGCATTTATCACCTATTGCTTTAGGCTAAGCAGCAAGTCTCAGGCACGTAGGGCCGGAGGAGAACTTGAACTTAATTTCACCTCATAATCAAAATGGAGACTTGGAGGCAAAATGGCTTCTGATATGTTAAAGGTGACACAGGTGTTAACAGAGTTGCTAGAGTTATGCTAAGCACTAAAGTAGGTCTCAACAGAGGGGCTAGAGAGCTTAAGCAGGTTAAGCAGGTTACAACAGGAAGACATTTTTATTTCACATGGATAACACCGACATCTGTTCTTTTAGCTTGAAAATGGTTTCCATTACCTTGACAAAGAAAGAAAACAAACTGACCAACAGCTAAAGGGAAACGGAAACTCCCATTTTGACATAGTCAGTCTCATCATGATTTTTGAAATATTTAATGTTTATTATTAGATGCACTGCATAATCAGCTCATTGAATTTCCTTAGAGCCCATGAAAATTAGTTGTTACATTCTCTACTTACTGATCATAGGAATTAGAAACAGAAAGGTTAAGTAATCTCTTCATGAACATATAATAGTAAGAGGCCGGGCTTTGATTCAAATTCAATTTTCTTGGCATCAGGGTTGATGCCTTTTTTTTTTTTAAAGATAATAACTACTTAGTGTTGAAGGTGAGTCATTCTTACTAACTTTGAAACTACTGGAAATATTCTCAAAAAAATCTTCAGAGGCAAGAAGGATGGCTCAGTTGAAAAAGGCGATTTCACCTAAGTCCAGAGATTTGACTTCAATCCCTGGAACCCACATGAAGGTAGAAAAATATAGTGATAAATTTGAAAATGTATATTGTTGTGGATGCTTGATAAGATACTAATTTTAACAGTAATATAGTCATATTATATGGAATATTGAAATTACAGCATCGTTGGGTCCTATTTTTATCTGGGAGCCCTGATCAGCCAACCAAATGTAAACTTATGGACACTTGCATTCAATGTATGCTTCCTAGTTTGAATACCCTTAATACTTGGTTCTATACTTTGCTGTTACTACTCATATTTTGACATTGGACCATTTCCACTTTCTTGCCAGATTATCCTGTATTTAGAAATATTTTGTCCACTATTTGGAGCATTGTCTAAGCAGGAGTGATCATGGGAAGAGGAAAGGCTCAATACTCTCTATCTTTCTGATATCACCCCTGTCCACCCTTCTACTGATAATTGTCCCTGGTGGCTCAGATACCACTGTTTTTTGACCTTCACTAAGCACAGGAGGCCTTGAAATCTTAAGAGTCCAGAATTACAGTCCTTTGTTTTCTCCTGAGGTGCTGAGATTAAGCCTTCCAGAGTCCCATGCTTACTACTAAACCAGAAGAGAAACACAAATTGCATCATCAATATGATGAGGGATATGAAAAACCAAGGTAACACTATACCTCCAAAAGATCACAGTTCCACAACTGCTGGACTCAAGGAAAAATGCCAGGTGAAGGCTTAAGAACTTTCTGGAAAAAATGACCAGTGACCTGAAGGAGGAGGAGAATAAGCAAATGGAATCAGGTCAGGACCTGGAGAGAGAAAGTCAGCAACATGGAGCCAAAAGTTAACAGAATGGGTAAAGAAGTCAGCAACATGGGAAAAACCTTCAGAAAAGAAAATCTGATTTTGAGACAAACAAAAAAACACATAGAAATTTCAGAAATAGAAAAGCCAACGAATCAAATAAGATGGAAAAGCATCGTCAATAGACTCGACGCAGCACGAGAAGGAGTATCAAGGATGAAGGACAAAACTGGTGAGATATTGCATCAAAATATCAACGATGGGACAAACAAACAATGAACATAGATTGATGTCCAAGAATTCCAGGATACAATCGAAAGACCACAATAAGACCACATGATGGAGTTAAACCTAAAGGCACAGAGAACTCATTCAGTGAAGTCATAGCCTAGGATATGCCAAGTTTAGAGAACCAGCCACACAAACACGAAAGACACCTCATCTACACCTGACTGTGAAGAACCCCCTTCACAACGGAAAAACAATCCTTTTTCACTCACCATCTTTAGTTGCTCCCAGTGGCCCGGTTCTTCCATGCCTGTTTACACATGTGCTGTCAACAGAAGCTTCATAGGATATGCCTTTTAAAACTGTCTTAGGTAAACATGAAGAACGGTCAGATTATATCCAGTCTAGTCAAGCATGCATGGATGTTAATGGCATTTTCTGTAACTTTTGCATATTTTTCAAGATCAGTTCTTTCTCCCTTTTTGATGATACTGTCACGCTGCTTATCAGCGAGAGAGCCTTTAGTATGTTTTACAATCCTGACTTTCCCTTTCCATCAAATCTCCCCAGTTTCTGTTCATGTCACTCATCCCATGGTGGCATTTTTGAGACTGGATTTTACTGTTTTCGTCTCCTGTTTGGAGGTTGGACACCCAGGATCACCTGAGGTGTAAAGGCATTTCTAATGTTTGGTCTATTAGATCTTCACATTCTCTCACAACATTTGCTCCTTTGGAGAGTTGCGTGTACTCCCAGCCCTGTTTTCCAGGGATAGGCGAGCTTTCCTCTAATGGTCAGTCTTAGTAAATCTAGCTATGAGCAAAGGCAGCAGATGTAAAGTTTTAACTGCTATGATGTTACTGCATTCCCACTCTCCCCCAAGCTAGATCTAAACTAGGAGTGCAGCTTTGCAGCCTTTACATCCAAACACAGGTTAAAGGCGTTTGTCATCTGTTACCAGAATATGCCCACAAAGGATGCCATCTGTTAAATGACTCAACGTAAAAGAAATGAACCACATGATAGGCTGTTAGGGGCTGAATCTTGTACAACTGAGCATTCAAAAGAGGAGCCCTGCCCGTGCCAAGGGTGTGCTTTAGCGTTAGGATTGCAATCAGACAAGAACAACCCTGTATCTGGCTACATTTTAAAGAGACTTTTATTGTTATCACTTTTCAAACACACCAATTTCCATATCTTTATCTACTGGGAAGTGGGTGAATGGACAATCTGTCTCTTAACTCCAGACACAGAAACTGAAACTGTGTCTAACTCCAGACACAGAAGCTTTTGGGTGCTTCTAAGACAGTGGCCCTGGTAGTTTCTTTTTCAGAATTCTCTCTGTATATACTATAGACATACTTTAAAATTTTGAAATTACATTTGATTGTGTGTGTGTGTCTGTCCAGTTGGGGGACTGCACCATGTGATGGTCTGTGTGAACACAGAATAACATGTAGGAGTCAGTTTTCTCCTTCTTCGTGGGTTCCAGGGATCAAATTCAGGCCATCAAGCTTGATGACAATTGCCTTTACACACTGAGCCATCTTTCATGCCCTGCGAATGTACTCTGATTGCACCTCTTTTGGTGGAGGATCTTTGACTAAAGACTAAGAGTCATAAGAATTCAGGTATAGGCTAGTTTTCAGTCTCCAATATAGTATGAGTGCCTACTTGCATTTTAAAGAGCAGGAGATGAAATTTTTGCTCTGTTTCAACTTAATATAGAATACATGAAAAATGAAAGTCAACGATACCAGCAAGGTTTCTTGAGTAATGACGATCAAGAACAGTGCGGCTGGGTAAAATGTGGTATCATGTGCTTGGCAGCAGGGAATTATTCTGAAAGGATTTTATTGTGGCCCAACAATGTGCTGGGGATGGAACAGCTTTTTTATTACTTAATGCACTTTTATCCTTTGGGCTTCTATTATTACTTCATAAAATTAATTCACTGCAGTGCCATTCTCCGCCCCTCCCCACCTCCCACCCCTTCCTTTGTTTTGTTAAGTCCCAGACAAAGTGCGGCTCACAGTTACAGGATCATGTAAGGAATGATGCTCAGGTGATGTCTGCAGCTGCACTGTTTTGTAATGGGCCTGTGGAACGAGGGCGAGGACAGTGCTGTTTACAGAAGGAAATGCACTATTACTCTTGTGGAATGTGTCTAGGCATCATCGGCATCAAAAGTGAATCAGAAAGCCACGTGTGCGCCACTAAAAGAGAGAAGATTGTATAATTCATTAATTTGTATTAAAGTGTTTTCAATTACTAAATCTTTTAGTTAAGTTTTTAATTACTTTGTTGCCTATCTCCAGGTCTAGTGTAGCAGGTTTTCATCAACTACCAAAGTAGAATGGAAATGTAGATGTTTGACATTATATGATCGTGTCTCAGTCCTATTCAAAAATTAAAATGCGTGCTTACATTTTGAAGTTCTCCCCCTGAATGCACCTTGGAAGGGCAGGATTTGTAAAGACTTGAGAACTCCTACCTACTCTTCTTCTGCCTTCTTGTTTTATTTGGCTGCACCACAGTGTCTGTCTGTCTTCCTCTCTGCCTGTCCCTCTCTCTCACTAAATGTGCATATACACCCATACTTTCATGGTTTTCTTTTCTAAGTGCTGATTGTTTAAGGAAATATCTGAATGTCTATCAAGCTCGTTAATATGTACCTGAAATCCCTTGAATGCAAAGATGAAAATGACCCTACAAAAGTGCCAAAGCACAAAATATGGTAGAGATACAGTTAAATGAATAGATCAGATGTCAGCTTGTGAAATAAGAATGGTTTTTATACATTCTCTGGAGGGCAGAGAATAATAACTTTAAGCATTACTTGAGAGGGGGAGTACCCCTACCCAAAGAGTCCTGTTCTTCTGACTAGTACACTACTAGCCAAGTAAAAAGTATACAGTTAATAGATTCTCAAATTTTGCCAATAAAATGTTAAAAATTAAAGAAAAAACCCCACTGAACCAAAAACTCAGGTAATGAAATATCTTTTGAATCAATGCAAGAATCTGTAATTTGTGGGATTCAAAATCTTTTTTTTTTAACTAAAGGATCAGCACCCTGTACCCAGTTCTCCCCTTTCCTAAATCTATAATCACCACTCTTTACTCTTACAAGTTCAACTTCCTCTCAATTATACATAGAAAGCAAAAGCAGCATTTGTCTTTATGTATCTACTGTACTCTTATTAGCATAGTATTCTCCAGGGAAATACATTTATTAAATACTATATAATCTCCTTTTATAAGATTTATTTTGTCTAAATTTTACGTGTACATGTGAGTGCCTGGGTTTTATGTATGTACACACATGAGTGTCTAGTACCAATGGAGGCCAGAAAGGGCCTCAGATCCCCTGCAGCTGTATTTACAGGCAGTTGTGAAGGTCATTTGCAAGAGTAGAAAGTGCTTTTGATTTATGAGCCATCTTCTTCAGTGCCTAAATATTTCTGTGGAATTTACTAGTTTTAATTAGTTAATTTTGCAAGAGGGTCTTACTATCCAACTCTGGATGGCCTGGAACTCACTATGTAGATCAGACTGCCTTTCCCTCCAAATTGCTGAGATTTAATAGTATGTGCCACCATACCCAACTTAGCACTGCACCTTTATATATATATATATATATGTGCAACATAATTCCTTTATCCAATTATTTTTCAATGGACACCTCAGTTATAAGATAAATTCTAAGAACTAATGGATACCTGGTTATTTGTGCTCTGACAATAGGCTTCATCCTTAAAATTTGCTGGGAGGTTTCAAATGTTCAACATGAACATACACATAGACACATAAAGATTATAGTGATTTGATAAATGCTTTAACTTTATTGTACTAATCACTTCACAATTTACATAGCAATACCTCACATTGCATAAAGATACATATTTGATCATGACATTCAATCAGACTCAGTAAGCTGGTGGGAATATAAACTTGTATAACTACTTTGGAAATCAACTTGGTGCTTTCTCAGAAAACTGGGAAACTGAAGACCCAGACATACCACTCCTGGGCATATATCAGAAAGATGCTCAACCATACAAAAGGACATTTGCTAAACTATGTCCATAGCTTCTTTATTCATAATAGTCAGAATCTGGAAACAACCTAGATGTCTCTCAATCAAGAACTGGATACAGAAATTGTGGTACGTTTACACAATGGAATACTACTCAGCTATTAAAAACAAGGAAATCATGAAGTTTGCAGGAAAATGGATGGAACTAGAAAAGATCATTCTCACTGAGGTAACCCAGAAGCAGAAAGACATGTGTGGTATATATTCACTCATCAGTGAATATGAGCCATATAATATAGGTTAAACATACTAAAATCTACAGGCCTAAAGAAGCTAAGCAACAAGGAGGACCCTAGGGAAGATTTCTTAATTCTCGTTCAGAAGGAAAACCAGAAAAGACACTAGAAGTGGTAGAAGAGAAGAAGGAACAGGATGGGAGTCTACCACAGATATTCTCTAAAAGATTCCACCTAGCAGGGATCAAAGCCGATGCAGAGACTCACAGCCAAACTTTGGACAGGGCACAGGGAGTCTTATGGAAGAAGTGGAGGGGAGGGTACAGAAGGACCTAGAGGGGACAGGAACTCCACAAGGAGACCAACAAAGCCAAAAAAGGCTGGGTCCAGGGGGAACTGCAGAGACTGATGCTTCAACCAAAGACCTGGTATAGAGAGGACTTAGACTTATGCTCAGATGTAGCCCATAGACAACTCAGTCTCCATGTGGATTCCCTAGTAAGGGGAGAAGAGACAGTCTCTGACATGAACTTAGTATGACTTAGCAAGAGCAATAAAATGACTTGCCATTGTATAAGCTTTAGGCTGTGACAGTCTGTTGCTGAATGTGCCAATGCTCACTGAATGGTGCATGATCTCAGGCTTTCTCAGCATGTGTCATTGCTGTGCACTCATCTGCTACTTGGTGAAAGACATCTTTCATAGTCACAATGAGACTGAACAAGGAACCAGGGGAAGCATAAAAGACACATTTCGTAATAGACAAAAGGCAAACGTTAGCATCTTGTTTCCCCACTTAGTTATTAAAAACACAATGAAGGTCAATTAAAAGCACAATGAATGGTCATTAGAAGCATTTTTCTCTTGCATTCTTCAATCCCCCTGGTGGAGATCCAGCATCTCACAGTACAGCATAAACTCCCCTGGGTCTGAAGACCCTCCTGTTCAGCCTCCAGAATGACAGAGAACAGGTGTGCATGACCTTGCCCAGATGTGCTGTCTTGACAGGTGATTGTACAAGAAGATTAACTCAGTGTAATACCTACTCTTCTTTTATCTAAAAGAGAAACAACATTAAACAGAATATGGAAATAATCATGGCAGGCTTCTCAATAATGAAATGTAATGTAACATGAAGTGACTTTAAAGAAGCGATTCTTTGCTCAAGACCTCTTTCGTACCTGTGTCTCACACATCTTAACTTCATTATATCTACAGTTGTCTCCACCATTTCTAAGGTTGACTCACACTTTCCATCTTTCCCTTTCCAGTGCGATCACATCCTTCTCTTTTTATGAACACATTTCACTGTATTGGGTGAAGGGCAGTACCACTCTTAAGATATGAGGTCATGGTTGAGCCACTAATTAGCTGCTGTGCCCTCCAGAAGGGCACTCAATCTCATTGCAACAGCTTCCTTTAATGCATTTATAGCTTCCGGCGTGACCTGCGATCCAGCCTTCTAAAGTTGTATGGTTCACTTATTTTGAGATTTTGTTCTTGTTAGAGGAAATCCCATTGCCCTCAGTGTCCATTCTCCTTTTACAAACTGTTTAATCATGTAGGTGAAAGGGAAATAGGATTTAAAAAATTCACACAGAAAGAGTCCTAAATGAGAAATATTGTAAGAACAGGAGGGGTAAAGATGGAATGTAGTTATGTCCCAACCTGTATGGACTTTCCCTGTCTCACTTACCAGTAATAAATCTCACATATGTTTAGCCACCTGATGAGCATAACTGAGCATCCTTCAAAGATGAGATACTGGCAGACTCTTAGGATCTAGTTATGAGCCTGATGCACAGCCAAGAATATTGGTCTGAGGGAAACAAACCAGGAAGCTGACATTTTTCTCTAATTGAACAATGCACAGCCGCTATGGAAATACGTCTGAGACAAGGGGAAGTCAGAACACCCCTAGAACTGAAAACACCGTCCCTCAGTCTTCCCTGCTCTACCTCTTATAATGTTGCAGCCGGTCCATGTCCCCTGACTGCAGTAGAGCAGTTTCTCTGTCTAGTGCTTGTAGACAACCAGCCTAATTATCAGCTTTCTTCTATGCTTAGATTGTTAAAAAAAAAAATGAAGGCTAAATGAAAAGAAGATGTATGTTTAGTGAATTCTCATGCACAGTATATGCTTCATTCAATATTTATATAACCAACACTATTTTATCTTTATTTCTCTAATATTTAAAAAATTGTTAATCTGTATTATTTGAGATGTTCTTTTCATCCTTACTCCTCACAGACCATGTTGCATCATAAATTCCATGCTGTCAAAGAATGTATGTGTGTGTGCATTTGTGTGTTTAATTATGTCTCCAAACAATAGTACAGTCCTGTCACAAACATTACAAGAAAGGAAGAGTTACTATGCAACATCAGAAACAACAATGATCTTATTAGCCATGTTCCAGCAAGCAGAAATTATTTAGATGCATTTTCATAAGATAAGAATAGAAACATACTCTCCTTTGGTGTCTGTTGGTATGGAAGCCATCTATTCTTTCAGAAAAAAAAGATCTGCGAGTTCTAGAGAATCTGGGCAGAATTTAACAAAAGTGCAAACTTGTATAGCCACTGTGTAAATCAATCTGGCCCTTTCTCAGAAAACTGGGAACAGCCATACCTCAAAGCCCAACCATATCACGGCTGGGCATACACCACAAAGATGCACCATCACAACGAGGACATTTGCTCAACCATTTTCATAGCAGCTTTATTCATCATAGCCAGAAGCTGGAAACAACCTAGATGTCCCTCAACTGAAGAATAGATAAAGAAACTGTGGTTCACACAATGGAATACTACTCAGCAAATAAAAACAAGGAAATCATGAAATTTGCAAGTAAATGGATGAAACTAGAAGAGATCATGCTAAGTGAGGTAACACAGACCCAGAAAGATACGAATGGTATATACTTACTTATATGCTGATTTTAGTCATGTAGTACAGGATAGACATACTACAATGCACAGACCCCAAGAAGACAAGACCTCTTAGGCTTCATTTGGGCCCACAAGTTGAGTGAGTGGGGCATATCTCTGACATGGACTATGTTGCCTGTTTTCTGATCGTTTTCCCCTGATGGGACTTCCCTACAGGCCACAGGGGAAGAAGACGAACTTAGTCCTCACGTGAATAGATGGGCTGGGGTGTCTGGGTGGTGGGGTTCCTCTATTCTGAGGAATAGGGGAGAGGGGATGTGAGAGGGAGGGTGGGACTCAAAGGAAGGGAGGGAGGGGCCTATGGTGGATGTAAATTGAATTAATTAATAAAAAACACATTCTGTATTAAGAAGATCCCTAGAGATGCATTCTGGTCTTTCTATGATATTCTGCTGATGAGAGAAGATTAGCCATTGAGTATTGGGAGCCAGGGGAAATGTTTATATATATGACTTAATTTACTGCCCCTTCCCCCATTATTCAGACAGCGTTAAGTTTCTAGAGAAGTGCAACCATAACAGATTCTGATTTCCTTAAATTCTCCCTCACCTCCTTTTCAGTTAGTTTGAAGGCCCAACAAATTGTCTTTTCTTCATGATTTAACAGAAGAATCCCTGCAGACAGCTTCTCTAGGAGGTTTTGCATTTTTCCACCTCCAGAAATGTTTTACCATGCTTGTTCCCTTTTAGCAATTCTGTCTGTGTAATGTGGAATTTGTGACCTGCTCAGCATGGCAGGGCTGCTTATGGGCAAGTCGAAGTTACTGCTAAATTTTAGAAGTGCTTTAGCAATTGTCCTGTAAAATTGTTCCTTGTTCCACCCATCTCAAGGCTCCTAAAATGATGTGTGTTTAGAATGAGCTTTGTGAGGGAGACAGACAACTTGTTACCAGTAACTAATACCCACATTCTTTTATAGCACCCCGTTTTCATGACATTGGTGCCCTGAGGCACCATTTTAATACCATATATCACTCTCTCCATTTCTTCTCCTATTGGACAGTCTCCCTAAAGTACTCCCTAAATGTGACACTTCAGACATTGTTTCTGCAATGAGACATTAATGTTCTCTGAGGATGTGACTTTTGGTAGAAATATTCCCCATTCTCATTATAACCATAAGATGAAATAGTATGATTCTGAACAAAAGTGAAGCCTAGTGTGAAATGAGGAGAATGTGAGATAAACCCAGACCTCTATAAACCAGCACACTATGAACCATGGTGCAAACATTAACAATCTGGCACATTGGCGTGGATAGTCTTTGTTACCTGATCATCTAAAATGGGGGCAACAAACCAGTCCTTCAGGGGCCGGAGAAAAACATCCTGAACTTGGCAGGACATGCATTCTGATATCACTACCCAACATCATCATCACATTCCAGGGCAGTTGTAGACAAGACATAAAGGAATGACTATGGTTGTGTCCCAATAAAATATATATTTTCTGGACACACAGGAATGGTACAAATTATGATTATAAATTTGTTGTAATCTAACTAAGTAGCTCTCATCCCAGGATTATATTGTACTTTCAGTATTTTGTTTCCTTCCAAAATTAACATGCCTGTCCTATATTTAACTCAGGCCATTGTCTCTCTCTCTCTCATGTGTGTGTCTTTGTCTCTCTCTGCCTCTATCTGTCTGTCTCTGTATGTGTGTGTGTCCCCACACTCACACAATGAGGAAGAGAATGAGAGAGTTAAAATAAACTAAAAAATCTAAGACCCTTCTGATTCCTGTCTCTACATGGGATATAAATTATTTCTGTAAATTCCAGTGCTATGCAATACCAGCACTCAGGAGACTGGGGCAGGAGAATCATGAGTTCAAGCCAGCATAGGCTAAACAAAGCAACAATAGCAACAACAAATAAGTAAAAAAGAAAAGGATTCAAAGAGAGCAGAGAAGGAAGAAAAAAGTACATGCTAATTGCTCATGTCTGCCTTCAGTCATCCAGAAAGACTTGCAGCCATTGTCATTTGCCTGGTTTTGTAAGCAAACTCCAGAACTCTCACAGAACAACAGCAATCATGAGTCTCCAGAAAGAAAAAGCCAGTGGCACAGTTGCCAAAGCCAGCTTCTCACTCCTGGAGATATCCAGCCCTCATCCTTCTGCTCAGTCCCTCTTAGGGATGTTTAATAGCCCAAATGTCACACATCTCCATAAACATCAAGCTGGAAATGTGTTGTTTCAGTGTGGGGCACTTCTTTCAGCTGCGTTGTGAATAGCAAGTTAGAGCCAGTAGTTAATTTTAGAATGTCATCTGTTCCTGGCAAAATGTGACATGATTAGTTTGTGTTCATTAAGCATTAGTGGCGAGGTCTGGGACTTTGTAGGTATGTCAAACAGCCTGAAGTAAAATTTCCTGTTGCACATTTCCCTGCCATCAGAGAGATAGCCAGGCCTTATTTTTAGAATTCATTTTATAGTGCATGTTTCTGGCTGGATAGATCAACTGGTGTTAATAAGCTGGTGTGTGTGTTGCCAGATTGTAAGTGTGCTTTTGTTATCCCTGCCAACTATTTTATTTTATTTTGTGAAAAAATATGCGTGCCTTTGGTCAGAAAGATGACTAGAAAAGCAAGCTGGTGATTTCACAGTTTCTCCCTCCAAAGGCAAAAACAGTTTTCTTTCTGGTCCTGTTTAGAGCCCCTAGCCCATGGCTATTTCCTTCAGCGTGGTGCTGCCATGAACCCTTTCAAACATCTTTTACTTTTTCTGGAAGTGAGTCTGTAAAAGCGGGTACAACTGGCTCCTTATTTGACCTTATGTAATTTTGGATCTACACTCTAGCTCCTATTCAAGGAAGAAGTTGTGTTTTCAGGGTCTAGTAGACATCTGGTAGACCTCCTTTATGTTGGTGTCAGGACAGTCCTAAAGACACACTGTTGAGAGAGGTAGAGGCAGGAACTCGATTTTCCCGGAGCATAGTGCATGCTGCAGAATAGGGTAGGTAATGTGATTTTGGGCTCCAAATCAAAGGGGGAAAAGGTAAAAAGTAGAAGTACATTTGAAATGGGGAAGCCCTTGTAGAGTTCACAGAAGAGGGTGACCCCTGAACCTGCAGATTCTTGGTCCTTCTCAGGCAACAGTATGAAAGGGCACTATTTCCTTAAGTCTGCTCTGGCTGTCTCTCCTTTGTCTTTTTCTTCATGTGCACTCTCTGGGACTATCCAGGTAGAATACTCATAAACAATACTTTACTTACCTGGTGGCAGGAGGGAGATAGAACCAGGAGAAAACAAAACATGGAGCATCAGGTGGGATGCAGTGTGAGGTCAAAAAGAGATATTTCCAGGGTGAATCTAAAGTCATTAACTTAGAAAGCTGGCAAAGAAATTGAGAAAATGTGGTTATTGGAGCAACTCTTTATTTATAGAAAATGTGATGTCTCTTAAGTCCCATGGAGTGTAAAATTATTCAACAAATTATTAAATGATTATTAAAATTATTCAACAAATATTTTTAATTTTTTAGTTTTACCTACTTAGGCCATGAGGGTGCTAGAAAGTTTCTGCTTTCATGCTACTTCCACTCTGAAGGGGGGGGGGGGGAGAATATGAGGCATGGCTGCTGCATGAGTGCTAGAGAGTAAAAGAAAAAATAAATCAAAGTACTAAAGAACAAAGTAATTAGAACCCCAGCAAGTTGGGAGAAAACATGGAATAAAAGGAAGAAGAAAAGGAAAGAGATGAGGGGGTCGCAGTAGTGGTGGCCAGTTCTTCATGCCAGGTGATATTTGAGGAAAGACTTAAAGTCATTTCTGCAAGTAGCCAGATGGAAAATTTGAGGGATGAAGGAATATGGGATATTTCAGTCAAACTAAAGCATAAATGTCCTAAGGAATAGGAAGCTTGGCTTGACTGAGGAACTAACAAAAGGTCATTGAAACTGGAGAAGAGAGAATGGAGGGTCCAGTGGTTTGTGAGAAAAATGCAGAAGGCGGGCTGGTGAGCCCCTTGGTCCTTACTTGCAGCAGCCTCAGGGTAGATAATTGAAGATTTGGGCAGGACCATGCACATCCGGGATTCTCATTTAATTGTGGAGGTAGTTGGGATAGCTGACAAAGGAACACAGCAAAACAGGAAAAGAGGGAAATGAACACGAGTAGAGCAGGCTGGACCACGTACATTATAAGAAGAGAACAGAGTAGAGCCAGGTTTTAAAAGCAGCATAGACAGGTCTTCTTTTGCGTTTAATGGGGTGCCAAGGAAAAAGAAGCTGGGAATTGCTACAAGATCTGAGGGTAGTTTGAACAGCAGTATGCAGGGTGGTAAATAACAAACTTAGGTATACAAGTTAAGAACTGCTTAGCAGTCACTTAGTCATGCTGCTCAATTAGGCCATTAAATCTGAAGCTGAAACTCAAGGCTGCAGAGAAGTGGAGCCATATGGGGAAATAGATATGTGGAGATGATAGTACAACACCTGAAAGGTTTCTTGGGATGCTAAGGAAAGGAAATAGACGTTTTAAAGAATTTTTATAACAATCAAGCTGTGACTATTTTGTTTCTATAATCATAAGAGAGCACAGCTTCTCAATTGCATACTGTGCATATTTTTAGTTTTGGCTTCAAGAAATTTAGAAAAGCATCTTTCGGCAACCCTATGAGCTATAACTGGTCTTCTTGCTGTTCCCTGGGAAAAATTCCACTCACTCCTAATGAGAAATGGTTTACTTAGATAAACACTGTTATTGTTGTTAAATCAAATTCAATTTGTCATTTTAAGTTCAGTAGAGCTCAAACAGAAGGCGACAAAAAGCATGAAAGTGTAGTGTTTCTAGGATAAAATTGTTAAATCTTGAACTTTAAGACCCATCAATAGCCCATGAAATAACAATGTGTGGCCAAATTCTGCTATTTATGTTAGCGTGAATAACTCAATGTTTGATCAGGCAGCTGCTCTCATTTATGATGTATTTTTTTTT
>CM053762.1:43803516-43841546 GCA_028658305.1 Pachyuromys duprasi | reverse complement strand
TTTTTAATAAAAAGAACAAAACACATCGCCTTTTCTGATAGTTACATGATCCACGTACCAAATTAGCTCCCTGTAAGTGACAAGAACAAAATTCTGGACCATTGAAATAAAACCTGGCGTGTTTAGCACTGTCAAAAAAAAAGTTGCATTATACAGAGTTAACCAGGAAATAAGGACATTTTCAACAGTTCTCCAGGAAATAAGGACATTTTCAACAGTTTTCCAAGAGGGTAGAAAAAAAAATGAAGTCAACTGCATTAGAGTAAAAAAAGGTAGTTGTATTTTGAATCATGCAGCAAGCTAGTAATGGAAAAGTCCTAGGTAGTGGTGGCATGGTATTTGGTGGACTAGATTAGGCCCTCTGTGTTTCCTGTTGGCACTTACAAAAATTAGAATCCTACCGGTCTTACAGAGACGAGGAGATGAGCAGATTCTCTTCCTTCATGTTGCTTCATGTTGCTCCCTTCATGTTGCTGGAGATGGGTCCCAGCTCTTGGGAATTGTTTCTGAGTTCTAACACAGGCTGGAGGGTAGCAGAAATCTTATTTATAAAAAAGGCAGAGGAATATATTTAAATTTGCTAGTTGTGTATAGTGTACAAGAAAGGGAAAGTAGGGGACGTGGTCGGGGGAAACTGTCTACAATGTTGGCAACCTGAGAAGACTCTGAGGGTCATCTTCGTTAGCATATCTTGTACTCTGTATGCACGACTTGCAAATATCTTCAATAATTCATAAGTAAGATAATACCACACCCCACAGAAGCATTTGCTTTAGGTGAGGAAGAGGGGCTGCCTTGCCTAACAACATCGCGATTCACCGTGGGAGGTTTATCTTCCTTAGATTGTTCAATGTAGTATCTTGTGGCTGGACATCTTCTTGCTTACCACTGACACTTGTGGACTCGGGGAATCAAGTAACCTGATGTGGTAGCTGTTTCATAGACCTGCTATTTGCATTTCACAGGCTCTAGAGTTCAGAGTTTCCACAAAGGCAAAGTAGAGATGGCATGCAAATCAGAAGGTTGTTTTAGTGTCAGTTTAATATGCTGTATTTACAAGCTGAAATACGTTATAATATATCCAGTTGTGTCTGTGTGTTGTTTGACCTCTATTTCAGTTTCTGAGTTATTTGTGGTTTTACCTTTTGTCACTTGGTTTAATAATAAAATATACCCTTCAAATTTATTGTGAGGTTAAATGAGACTGTATGTATAAAAAATTATACTGCTTAGCTTATGGTAAGAATTCCACAAGTATTTTCTATTATTATTTATTGACATTTCTTGTATGCCTCCACTGAATTTAATTTCTCCTTGAAACAAGAACTGTGTCTTTTCAGCATTGATTTCCAAGTGCTCAGTAGCATGCCTCAGAAATAGTTCTTGACTGACTAACAAACATTAGCAGAGTTGCACACCACACACTGTGCCTTATATACATGTTGGTTGTCAGGGTCACATGCAGATTCATAGCTGGCTACACTCACGGTATGCAAAGGGGAAGCAAATACTCCAGTGTTAGTTTAAGACAGGGAGGCGGGTGATCTCAGTCGTGGGAATTATAGGCTGGTCTTGAGTGGGTGTGCTGTTGGCTTGAAGCAAAGTCTGGCATCATACTTGGTTAACTGCTTTAGGGACAGAAGTCTCTCGTTAGAAGGTTGTTTCAAATGAGTAGAATCATGATCAAATCATTGAAAAGAGTAACAAAGATAGAATTCCATGCTGACATGAAATGATGTTCAAGAATATCTTAAAGTGAACCAAAGCATTACTGACTAATGGAAATTGCACATTGCACAAGTAAAAAAGTTACCTAACTGTGCAGGAGAATGGGTAGGTATGTATAAAATAACCTAAGTGCTTCTCTATGGTATGAGGGATTGAACCCTAGGACTTTGTGCATGCTTAGTGACTGTCCTAGTTCTGAACTCTTTCATGTTTTTAAAAATTTAGCTTTTCTTTGAGTATGTGTGTATACATACACATGTACACATATATTATATAAATATATATATTTGTGTCTATGGTATATGTGTGTGCATGCAGGTGTGTGTATGATTTATATATTTATATATAGAATTATATTTATATTTGTGATATGTGTGTATGTGTGTGAGAGAGAGAGAGAGAGAGAAAGAGAGAGAGAGAGGTGTATCAGGGATCTTCCTCAGTCATTCTCTACTTTCTTTTCTTTCTTTCCTTTTTTTTTTTTTTTTTTTTTTGAGGCAGGGTCTCTCACAGAAACCTGGGGCTCACTGATTTGGCTAAACTGTCAGGTCAGTCGGCTCTCGGTCTCCACCTGTCTCTGTTACCCTGGCACCGGGATTACATACATGCAACAGCACTGTGCCTGTTCTTTACATGGGGGCTGACAGCCAAAGTCAGGTGCTGAAACTTGGGCAGCAAGCACGTTACCCACTGAGCTGTGTCTCTACACCCGGTCTTCCATTTGAGAGAAGAGCTCACTTGGTTGTGTGGGCTGGCATTGAACCTGGCACGTAGCACATGCTAATGCTCATCTCACACTCTGACTACAGGTGTGCACCACCACACCACCACAGAGAACCTCTTTCATAGTCTCTGAGAGGGGGGTGGAATCACTGATTTGGGACACTCAGGCTTGCTGTTTCACATCATCTGCATTTGAATCATGTGTCAAATTATGCTAATGATTTTTGTGGCGAGTATGATAACTGAACAGAGAAATTCTCTGTGAATTCAGAGGTGAGGTCATATTTCAGACATCCCAAAATGTTGGCTGCCTAGCTATGGCTTAATTTTTCATTCTGATTATTTTTTAAAAAATATATACTGTTATTAATTCTTTGAAAATTTCATATGTGTATTTTGATCACATTCTGGTCCCCCCAATCCTCCCAAATCACCCTTCTCATTCGCTGCTCTCCTAACTTCGTGTCTCCATCCCCCCCTGCCCCCCCTCCTTTGTTATTATGACAGGAAAGGAGCTAAGAGGAAGAGTAAAAATGTAGTAGTTCATTTCTTTTTCTAGTTCCAGAGTTCATGTCCTTTTTCTCTTGACTAAGTTTTTTACTGTAAGACATGGTTAAATCATGACACTTTTGTACCTGATTTTTCTTTCTTCATATTCATTCCCCTGTTCCCTTCATTGTTGCGCTCCACAGTCCCTTTCCTCTCTGCAAATGGTCCCTCTTTTGAGCTCGTGTATATACCTGGTTCTTATTGGTTTTTATATACTGTTCTTATGTAATCTCTTATCAAAACTGCTTTCTATACAATTAACACTTGACTATAAACAGACCCATATGACCTACTAGACTCCAGTATGAATTTGGTTCAGTAAAATTTCATTATTGGTTAATAAAATATTCCTAATATTTATACTATTACCTTTGCACTTTTCATTCAAACCCTAACTTGTGATGAAAATTGACATTGTTTAGTTTAAGTGTGATATTAGTCAAATGTTATATGCTAAATTTAGTCCCCATGTCATGGTTTTATATGGTTAAATTATCACTACCACTGCTTTCGAGTATCCTGAGTGCTCAGGTTGTGGTCCCTTTGATAGAGGAGAAAAGTTGCAATGACATCAAGAAATATCTAAAGAAACGATGGGAGCCCAAGAGGCTAAGAATCATACTCACTACTGATCTACTGCTGCTCTCTGGTAGTCCCTTTGCTACCTACGAGGCATAGCAGAAACAAAGACATGGTTTTCCCATAGAACTTAGAATATAGAAAGGAAAACCTGTTAAACCAGACTAAAGACAAGCGAGGACTAAAAATAACAAGAAAGCACAGACCCAAAAGTATTTAACAAAACTCCCACTAAGCACAGGGTTTTATAAAACATACACAATTGATGACTAGACACAGAGATGGAGTGATATATTCAAGCTTAGAGGTTCAAAAGCTCAGTCCTGACATGATGGAAATCCACAAAAATGTGATATTCCTGACTTCAGGTATATGGTTGAGGAAGGACACAAAATTTGATAAACCAATTATACTTTTTTTATTTTTAGGGAACATATGTACCACTTCAGGAATTATATTTTTCTTGAACACAATGGAAAACTGTTGGAGAATGTTCATTTGGTCTTACATAAGGTTCTACTGAATTTTCTCCAGTAGTGTGAGACAGATTAAAGTAGGGAAGACTGGAAGGCCAAAAGGGGGCAAGAAAGGATGCCCTGTGTTATTGAGAATAAAATGAAAGAGAAGGCAAATCAAACAGGTGTTCAAGACTATAAATCGTCAGCATGTGATACCTGGTTAAAGGTTAGTCAAGGGAGGAACCATTGCTGATTCAGCGATATGATCCAGGGAATGCAAGAACTTAGATTGTCATGTCTGAACATATTGGTTTAGTTCCAGGAGTGGGTGTGAAAAAACAGAAGAGATGGGCAGAGTTGGTATGTACAAGTCATGAGCAGGGGAAGCAGCCATTAAATCAATTTTAGTAATCCAAAGAAGGGAGAGATCTGATTATAGCCAATCTCCCTTAGGATGCTCCCATTAGGATTTGTTTAGAAAATATATTCTTTTTTTTTTTATACACAATTTCGATAGTCTTAGAGTCTAGCTTGTATCACATACATGGGGTTAGTAATCCTGAGTGAAAACGGATGGGGGCGAGTGTTCAACATCTTTGTTCACAAGTATACCAAGATGACGGAAATAGCCCACTAAAATATGGACAGAGTTGGAATGCTTATTGTTCCTGCATCTTGAAACCCTGTAAACAAAAGGAAATGTGCCTAGTGGAATTAAGAAGGACAAAGTATAGCAACCAAGCTGAGCTCAAGTTTTGACTCGATTATATATACATAACTGGCTTCCCTGGGTCCAATTCCCAGTCTCAAAGAAAAACAACTTGGAAGTTAGCAATGGGAATTTGTAAATAGCATACCCAGACCAAACAGAATATAGTTAAACTTTCTCATTGGTCACTTCTCTATGCTTTTGTCTTTTCTGTTCTCCGCGTGCAGCTCATGTCCACATATTCTATTACTTCTCCACATACATTTTGAGAGTGGAGCCATTTAAACCTGTCTGTCTTTTCCCCTCCGGGGTTGTGTGGATCTGTGTACAACATGAGAAATTAGGTGGTAAGCTACCCTACTGCCTGTCTTTTTCCCTTGGTCTCCCCCCTCTGGAGTTCTCATTTCTGGAAAACATGATTTTATTGCAAGTTCCTTTTCAGTGAGTGTCCATCCCGTTAGGAATAACTTCTGGGAGAGAATGAAAAGTTTTATCTCACGGAGTTGCAGGATTTGTACCTGCAGTTTACTTTAGGCTGTTTGTAAACGTGTGCCCGTGTTAAATAGATCCCAGCTGTATTCTTCTGAAACATTTTGTTTATTTTTGCCCTAAGATGTGTTTGCTTCGGCAAGTTTTAAGTGTCTGCCTAGAATTGGTTTTGATGTATTGAACCCCACAGGCTGTTGCCTTCAACTATATCTGACTGACACAGCTTCCATAGTTCTGGAATATTGGTACAGCACATCTGCCCAGTCGTTGGTAAGACCTTATTAGAAATTAACAACAGTGTTAAAATAGTGCTTAAACAAGGGGGGGAAAATCCAGACTTGCTGTGGCAGGTCTCTGGGACCTCTACAGTGAGGTCACTGTATCAGGCTGAAGAAAAATAATAATATTGAACCACAGACTCTGCTGTTTTCAAGGGCAGTGGTTTGAAATCACAAGTCATCTGGATTCTAAATGCCATTAAGAGAGGATCACTTTGGAAGCTGTTGAAAAAGTGTTCTGTGACCTGGGTGCGGTGTCTGGCTTACTTCTGGTCTGCTAATGTCCTGGGAGGAGGTATGTTTCCTTGAAGCCGGTCCTCTTTGTCCAGCAGAACCTGAAAGCCACTGTTCTAAAATAGAAAAGTCATTCCATTTTCTGCCACCCACACTGTCTCTTTTCACTCAGGATTTATGTATCTGCTAATGAATCTCATACAGACTGATTTAGTCTCCCCTGGCTTCTTGTTTGGCTTCAGAAATCTCCTGCATAGCAACCTCAGGTAACATAGAAGGATCCTTGAGAGAAAGCAATAGCTCCTGTATGAAGCACTGGCACCTTGTCAGAACATAAGGCAGAAGAGCTGCGTGTTTGAGACATGCTTGTGCTGAGTCAGTAGAATGAGGATTGAGTTACCATCGCCTCACCATTCCTGTTTTATATAGGGAACAGCTGTTTGTACGCCCAGCACTCTCTTGATCATGGGCTTTGACCTTGAGGTTCTTTGATGGGAGCAGAGATTGAAATTGCTTGAGGAACACACTGAGACTAGCTTTGCATATCTCATTTAAGACAGCGAGACTATTAAACCCTCCCTGGTGACATTAGTGAAATGAGGAAGGCAGAAGCTACATTGCTCTTGTGGTTTTCCATTCCATCAGTGGTTAGAAGCAGTCATGTGACTGTCCGAGGAACACATAAACAAGTACCTTTTAGACAGCTAAGGTGGTTTGAATGAGAATGGCCCCCAGGGACTCTTCTATTTGAATGCTTAATCAGCAGGGAGTGGCACTATTTGAGAAGGATGATGAGGTGTGGCCTTGTCAGAGGAAATGTGTCTCTGGGTTTGGGCTTTGGGGTTTTAAAAGCCCATGCCAGACCCAGTTTCTCTGTCTTTGTCTCTGTCTAATCCCCTCTGTCTCTCTCTCTCTCCCCTCATGTGGATCACGATGTAGCCATCAGCTCCTTTAACAGCACCATGTCTGCCTGTGTGCTTTCTGCCATGATAATAATGAATTAACCCTCTGAAACTGTAAACAAGCTCCCAGTTAAATGTTTTTTCTTATAAGAGTTGCCTTGGTCATGGTCTGTTCACAGCAGTAGAACAGTGACTAAGGCAGTATCTGCCCTGTGAAATATGATACAGGATGAAACCTGCTCTCTAAACTACATTTGTCCATGCCTACTAATGTGAGCATTGTTTCAAAAGGTTTTTGAGGAGTTGCTATGCCTGGCCCCACGTATGTATGAAATGTTCCTTACTTCAGGTCGCTCCCATTTCCAGTCCCGTCAGCAGCTCATTTTGCTCATGGACACAGTGTACAAGGTTTCCTTCATGGCTCAAGCTTTGAGCCCCATTACCTGCTGCCTAGCAGAGGACCTGGTAATCCTGAGAATTTCAACATTCTCTGTGGTCACTGAGCTAGTTCAGGCTCCCAAGCATCTGTTCTTCCTCTCTTCCCTCCCCACAGCTACCTTTGCATCTGTCTAGCTCTTATCCACACAACAAGGCTCATATTAATCATTAAAATGTGCTGGGCATCATTCTTTGAACCCTCCTGCCATTGAGGTTTTACATTGTATAATAATACGTTGTATGGTATTTTTGAGTTGACTGATTTCACTAATGCACCTCTCTGTGCTATAACTCATAACAGCATGCCTTTACATGTGTGCCTGTTCACTTGATTGCTTCTGAAGATGAACTGATTCAGGATAATGGCATATTGGGATAGTGCTAGTAAAGTAATATTGAAGGTCAGGGTAAGTCAGAGCTAATGGTTTGGCAACACAGAAAGAAACAAAGGAGCTAAAGAAGGCTCAGTGATGAGAAGGGTAAGGCTCTCTGGTCTGTGTGCTTCAGATGCTCTATGCTGCGTGGCCACACTATGGCTCAGAACAACAACAGCAAAAAAGGATGCAAATAATAATTAATCCTGGTCAATTAAAAAAGATTAAATATAGATGTTATTTAAAAATAAAATGAACACAACAGTATAAATTCATTTTAATGAAATTAGCCAAGATAGGAAAAGGAATTATGTGATTCCTTATGAGGGAAACATGCATCATTTTAGAATGATGCAAGGTATCTTCTCTATTCTGTATTATGATTGCGAAGTCCTCATTTAATTTTTACATATGTTTGTGGCCAGAAAAAATATTTTACCATTCCCATATAATGTGATATTGCTATGAGACTCATTACTTAGTCTCAAACAAAAATCCTAGGTAAAAAACAAAGTGAGATAAAAAATTAACTCTTGAGATTTATTTTTATTTTTAATTATTTTAAAATTAATTACAGTTTATTCACTTTGCATCCCAACTGTAGCCCCCTTCCTCAGTCCCTCCCAACCCCACCTTCCCTCCTTCTTCTTCTGTAAGGATTCAGGCACTGGGAAGAGACGAGGGAGGGGGCTGCAGTGGGGATACAAAGTGAATAAATTATAATAAATATATAAATAAAATTAAATTTAAAAAGGATTATGCTTATGAATATCTCCTCCAACATATAGGCTTGAAAATAAATTAATTCCTGTTTTAGGATACACATAAGTCCTTCCTCTTTCACACTGATGTGAGACACCTCCACATTGCATTTGAAGCTCTCAGGGGAGAAAAATAACTCAGGTGTGGGCTTAGCATTGGACTGTCACACAGTAAATATGCAGATGTTACAAAGAGCTAACTACTTTTAGTTCTAATTCTCATCTGAAAAATGAAGACAATACATTTTTTACTAATTATCCCACTTGAGGGAATGAGATAAATTTATGTGTGCTGTATCTCTATATAAAATGTATATATATATATATATATTTTATACATTGTAACATACTTGTTTACAATGTTGTTGATAATGATATGAATGAATACAGAATGCATGACTTACCACCCAGCCATGGTGACTTCTGTAATGCCAGCACTTTGGAATCTGATGTAGGAGGATTTCCAAGCATTTGAGGTCAGCCTAGTTTACATTATGAGTTCCAGGCCAACCTGGGCTACAGAGTGAAAAACCTCATTTCAGAAAGCAATGATCCTGAAGAGAATATTTGAGTTTGAAAAATATCATAAACCATATACCTTAATGCAAATTTACGTTAATTCTATTTTTTAAATACTGTTGAATCCTTTTATGTAAAATGCACTGTGACTCCTGTTGCTGGAGTTGGAAGATAAAGCAATGTGGACTGTTTAGGTATAAAGCAAATATACAAATAATAACTAATAATGAAAGATGTAATGCTAAAAGCTGAGTTTGTTATACAAAAGTGTGCTGTGGTAATTGTGATTTGGAGGATGGGCAATGTCAGGAAAGAAGCAGGTGTTCTAAGTAGATACAGCATGAAAGAACATCAAGGAGAAGGAAATAGCAGGTGAGAAGCACATTGGGGAACACACATCAGCCCTGGAATGACTCAAATGCACACGGGGAATATTCAAACCAGTGCCTGATCCCAGAGGATTTAAAATATCCCGACAAAGAGGCTGAATGTGTTGTTCTTATGGTTGAGCTATCAAGGGTTTTGAGCAGAGTACAATGGGATAAAATAAAGGCTTACACAGCTTTCTTGTATTTCTAGTAACATGTTTCCAGAGTACATGGTTCTCTGTGCATGTGTGGAAAAGATAGGGAAAGAGAAAGAGAGAGAGACACACACACACAGAAGAGAGACCAAGACTCTTTAAGCTAAAGAAGATTTGTTTTCTATAAGCTCAGTGAGAATCAAGGTGTAAACATTGATTTCTTAAGCAAGGATGGACTCAAATTCTGTCTCTTAAGTCCACATGTTCCATGATCTTGGGAATTTATTTAAGCTGTCTAAGCTTCTCTTTTGTTTTACAAGAAAATGAATATTTAAATCCAAAAAAATCATTCTCCTAACGGAGATGTTCTTAATACATTTTCTAGTATGTGGTAAACATTACATTAATGATAGCTACTGTCTTTCATGATGTGAGTTGTCATTGGGGTATAAAGTGAATTTTTATTGACATTATATTTAGTTCTATTGTGTTCATGAGAATTAGTGACATTTCAGATGATGATTTTTTAGAAATAAATCCATTTTTTTCTTTTTTGCTAGAAATAGGAATGTAAACCCACATGAATGCAAATACCACTTAAATGCACATAATTTAGCCACCAGGGATTCCATAATAACCATGTTATGAAAATCTGTCTTTGCAGCACTAGATGAATAGTTATGACAGATGACAAAGATCCTGGCTTTTCTCTGCAGCAGTGGATATATTCAGAGACACCATGGCTTAGCCTGTGGGTACAGGAAGTTGAAAAAGCCAGTATGGAATGCAGGGCCTCATCAGTAAGGATGGTTGTCAAGGTAGCATTGCCTTGTTGAATTTTAACATACTTAGGATCTGGGTTCTATCACGGTAGAAGAAACAGTCTTGTCCATATACCCAGCCTATGGTCAGTCGCTTACCATTTAGTGTAATATACTAGTTTCCTTGATTTGGAATGTCAGCCTGGTGTCTGTCATGTATGGGATTCACCGGGGCGAGTGGACCTCACTTTAGGATGATCAACCCACTGGTGGTCTCTGCTTCACCAGAAAGTCTATACCTTCCCCTCTGACTTCCCCACATACATTGCTCATGTGTGTTTTCTCATTAACCCTTCCTCTGTGTGTCCTGCTGTCAGACATACCACTTGAAATGCTGATTTTCCTCATTACCTTTGCTGTTTCTTCTTCCTCCTCCTCCTCCTCCTGCTTCTTTCATTTCCTCTTCCTCCTCCTCCTGCTTCTGTTCCTTCCTAGTAGTTCCTAGCCAGGACTGCTGCTGTTGAGTGCAGTTTGTTCCCTCAGTTTTGTTCACAGTTAGTTACTTTATGTATATGTAATGTTACCGGTGCAACCGCTGTTACTGTATTCTTCCTGAATTCAGAAACTTAATGTGTGTGTTTGGCAGGCCCCGTTTTAGGGGCTGGTGATATGAAGGTAGAAAAGGGTGGCAGAAGGGTATTTCTTCAGTGCTCTAGACGGTTGTTAGCATAATGGAACTTCTCTATCCCAACTAGAGAATAACCTTCCCAGAGACCCAGCCACTGTGTAAGCTCATCTCTGAACTGTTAAACTTCCTATGGATCTCAGGGACTATTCTGCAGAATGCTTAAAAGTGCCCTTAAAGTGACAGACACTCAGCATTACAAGTTGGCACTCGTTCCCGTAAATACAGTAATTTCACATCCTGGAAGAAGCCTTTGTCTCTTTAACCTTTTTGTTTGGTTTTAGACCAGGCCTTCCTATGTAGCACTGGTTGGCCTGGATCTCACCATGTAGCTCAGAGTGTCCTCAAACTTGGCATCTTCCTGCCCCAGCTTCCAGAGTTCTGAGGTTACAGGTTCTACACCCAGCACCTAATTTTATATTTTATTTTCTTGAGGTAAAGACTCACTATGGCCCCAAGCCCACCACATAGTTGAGGCTGGCCTGGTAGTACACTTGCCTTGACCTCTTGGATTATGGGATTAATGGTGTGCTCCACAAGCCTTGGCTCATTCCCCACTCTGGAATCTAAGTTCTCTCAACTTTTGCTCCTTTACTGTCCTCAGTGACTCAAGGGAGGAGATGAGGGATGGAGGGTGGGATTGGGAGGGAATGAGGGAGCGGGATACAGCTGCGCTATAAAGTTAATAAACTGTAACTAATATTTAAAAATTTAATAAAAAAAGATACCCTTTAAGCTGAATGGTGCTTTGTCAAATAGAAATGCAACTGTTTATTTTCCAAATAACTAAAACATTGACTGAATTATACCACATTTTGATGGAGATAGAGTTTCTGAGAAGATTAATATTTTTCCTTTATTTATTCATTTATTTCAGTAGAAACTTCAAACAGTATTTATTCTTCAGATAGCGACCCTTCCACACTACTTTGTTTGATTCCCCACGACACATTTCATATGCTGTCAAGACGGACTCCGAGTTCTGCCGATGCTAATTGCCTTTATAGATCAAGTTGTTAAACTTGAGTTATAGTTTAATTATGCAGGAGAATGTGTGCTTGTCTACTCTATAAATGATTTCATCCTGTTGTGAAATGAATGGGTGGGGCTGAAAGGACCCATTCCTCTTAGAGATTTCCAGCACTTTGTGGGCCTGCCTTGATGTCTCTCTGAATCACTGAATGTTCACATCAAAAATCCCTGAAATGAAAAACAAGAGACTGAAAATCCATTTAGAGGATGGAGTCACCAACAAGGAGCTTAGTTAAACATCAAAGAAAATCCGAGCATCTGTGGAATTTTAGTTTAGATTTTCTCCTCCTCTGTCTGGTATTTGGGGTAAGGACTCCGTGAGTCCAAAAGGCTACTGCTGGGCCAACTGTTGTCTTTGAATCATAAATTCTAAACGTGTTCAAGAGACTTGACAGAAAATGATGTGATCTCATCTCTGAAGAACTCAAATGTTTGACAGTGGGAACACAGACAAGTTTGTGGAGCTTTTCTTTCCCTTTGAGAAACGCTAAGAGTCAGTATGAACATCGTATACACAAAAATATTACTACATATGATTGCATTAGGTCAGAATTAAGAAAAGATGTGGTAGAGGCTAGAAGAGATTTCACAAGAGAACTTGGGGGTGGATGGGGTGGAGAAGTGAGCCCAGGCACTGTTGTTCACTTAAATGCTGATTATGTGTCCTGTTAAGGGACTGAACCCTTCAACTCCTCACATGTACATTTTCAAAGTGAAGTAATTTTTTAAAAATTACTGGAGAAAATCCACTGTAATCATTTTTACTACCAACGAAATTTTCTTAAGATGATATGATATAAAAGTCAAGCTACCTCACTTTTCAATTTCTTTCTGTAAAGAAAGATAATTGTTTTTTTTTTTAAAAATCAAAAAGCACTTGCTGTTCCCATCAGGGTTTAGCATCTATATAAGTATTCACACAAAAAAACTTCTATAGTTTATGATCAGGTGTGATTTACTCAATCTTCTCTGTTTCATTAATAAAAGATGCTCTTTGAAGCTCCCTGAATGGATTTCTTAATCATTTTAGGAAGCAGAGTTGGGTAAGGAAGGTGAAGCCTGTTCTAAGATGGAGTTAAAGATTTGGTGGGCCTATTAAACTCTTCGGGAATGCAAAGCTGCAAAAAACTCACTGTTGGTTATGGTAACAACTCCACTAAATCCTTTAATAAGATATGTCTGTGTGTCCATTTTCAAGTCCCCACCCCCACCTCCCACCCCCCACCCCTGCCCTCCATTCCTTTGTATCAACCTCAAGCCAGAGAGACCCCTTCAGGCAGTTCTGCCCCTCGTTCAGCCATAGTACAGGTGCTAGTCATAAATTGGTTTTCAGGGTGGAATCTCCATATTCCCATGGAGACATTCTTGCTTGCCCTTCCAGCAGCATAGGAGCTTATCATAATCAGCTCCATCACTGTATTGAGCTAAAGATGAACTGTTTGTCCTTGGGGTCACTCAGTGCATAGATGGTGAGGCTATGTGTGAAACCTGCCTGGTGGTCTGTCCTTTAGTGTTTGCCCTTAGGCAGCCATACCAGGAGCCCTTGATGCCGGTGGTGGAATGTTATATCTCAGATAATGAGTCTAGGAATGGCTTTAGTCCCCAGTAATGAGAAACAACATGAGAACAAAGATCTTGGGGAAAGGTTGTCATAACTGAAGGATCAGACAAGGAATAATAACAGAGCCATTGTATCTGAAAAAGATTGACGGATGGTGAGAAGGCAGTAAGCTAGGATGGAACAGCGAATAGGAGTCACAATTCTGACCATGTCACAGACCACAGTAAGGTGCTTGTGTATCACTGGAATCTCTTAGGCAGCAGTGATTTCAATTGTTCTGTTATCTCTTTGGTTTTGTTATCACTTCTGTTGCGGTGATAAGAATGGGTGGGAAAGGGAGCAGTGGCTGGGTCAGATGAACAATACCAAAGATGAACGTTAAGGAAATCTACTTGGTTCAGCCAGTTAAAACTTTTAAATTTCTTTCCTCTTAGCACTGCTTTCAATGCGTCCCCTAAGTTTGGGTATGTTGTGTCTTCCTTTTCATTTAATTCTAGGAAGTCTTTAATTTCTTTCTTTCTTTCTTCCCTGGCCCAGCTGTCATTGAATAGAGATTCCATGTGTAGGCTTTTTGCTATATCTGTTGTTGTTGAGGTCCAGCTTTAGTCCATGGTGGTCTGATAGAATACAGGGGATTATTTCAGCTTTGTATCTGTTGAGGCTTGCTTTGTGACTGACTATATGGTCAATTTTGGAGAAGGTTCCATGAGGTGCTGAGAAGAAAGTATAGTCTTTTGGCTTTGGGTAAAAAGTTCTGTAGATCTCTTGGAATGGAAGAAGTCACTAGTCACAGATGACATGATAGTACACATAAGTGACCCCAGAAATTATACCAGCAAGCTCCTATAGCTGATAAACACCTTCAGCAAAGTGGCTGGATACAAAATTAACTTTTAAAAAAATCAGTAACCTCCTGTATATAAAAGACAAATTGGCTGAGAAAGAATTAGGGAAACAACACCCCACGTTAGCCACAAAAAACATAGGGTACCTTCATGTAACTCTAACCAGGCAAGTGAAACGCTTTTTTTTTGGTTCTTTTTTTTTTTCCACTTTATTTACTTTACATCCCAAGGATGCCCCCTCCCTCCTCTCATCACAGCCTCCCCCATCCCCTCCTCTCCCTCCCCTCTCCCTTCCCCACCAGAAATGGGAGCCCCCTCCTCTTGTATCAGCCTTCCCCAGCACCTCAAGTTACATCAGGACTGAGCATATCCTCATCCTCTGAGGCCAGGAAAGGCAGCCCTGTGAGGGGGAATTGATCAAAAAGCAGGCAACAGAGTGTATGTTAGACCCCTGCATCTAATCGTCAGGTGACCCACGTGAAGACCAAACCACCCATCAGCCACATGTGTGCAGGCATCCTAGATCCAGACCACACATGCTTTTTAGCTGGTGTCTCAGTCTCTGTAAGCCCCAATGGGTCTGAGTTAGTTGTCTCTGTTGGTCTTCTTGTGAAGCTCCTTAGGAACACTTCCATAGGAACCCTGGAACTCTGCCCCATGCTTGGCATGTGTTCCAGCATCTGTTTTGACCTGCTGCTGGCTGGAGCCTCCCAGAGGACAGTCAAGTTAGGCTCTTGTCTGAAAGCATAGCAGAGCATCATTAATAGTGTCAGAGGCTGGCTTTCTACCATGGGGTGGGTCTCAGGTTGGGCCAATTATTGGTTGGACAACAACCCACTGACAAAACCTTTGATCCAAAAAGTATCCCGCCTATAAGAAGTTCAGGGATAAAGAGGGAGCAAGGATTGAGGGAATGTCTAAGTAAAAGACTTGTATTAAAAAAACTTCAAGTCTCTGAAGAAAGAAATTGAATATATCAGAAGTTGGAAAGATCTCCCATGCTCATGGGTCAGTAGTAAAAATGGCCATCCTACCAAAAGTAATCTACAGATTCAATGTAATTCCCATCAAAATGCCAACACAGTTCTTTACAAGCCTTCAAGGAATGATTCTCAAATTCGTTTGGAAAAAACAAAAACTCTAGAATAGCTAAAACCATCCTATACAATAAAAGATCTTCTGGAGGTATCTCCATCCCTGATCTCAAGCTGTGCTATAGAGCAAGGGTAATAAAAACTGCATGATACTGGCATAGAAACAGAATGGTGGATGAATGGAATCAAATCAAAGACCCAGAAATAAACCCACATACCTACAGATACTTGATTTTCAACAAAGAAGCCAAACCATACAATGGAAAAGTGATAGCACCTTCAACAAATGGTACTGGTCTAACTGGATGTCTACATGTAAAAAAATGCAAATAGATACACATTTATCAGCCTACACTAAAGTCTAAGTAGATCAAAGACTTCAACATAAAACAGACACACTGAATCTGTTAAAAGAAAAAGTGGGGAAGAACCTTGAACACATTGCCATAAGAGACAACTTCCTGAACAGAACACCAACTGCTCAGGCTCTAAGATCAACAATCAATAAATGGGACCTCATGAAACTGAAAAACTTCTGTAAAGCAAAGGACACTGTCAACAGAATAAAAACAACAGCTTACAGACTGGAATAGATCTTCACCAATCCTATATCTGACAGAAGGCTAATATCCAAAATATATAAACAACTCAAGAAATTAGACACCAACAAATGAAATAACCCAACTAAAAAATGGGGGACAGCTAAACAGAATTTTTAACAGAGAATAGCATTACCCCCAGACCCAGCTATATCATTCCTGGGCATATACCCCAAAGATGCTCCACCATAAAACAAGGACTCAACTATGTTCATAGCCAGAATCTAGAAACAACCTTGATGTCCCTCAACTGAAGAATGGATAAGGAAATTGTGGTATATTAGCACAATGAAATACTACTCAGTTGGCCAGTAGCTTCCAGGGACACAAGGAAATCATGAAATTTGCAAGCAAATGGATGGATCTGAAAAGATCATCCTGAGTGAGGCAACCCAGCACCAGAAAGACACTTATGGTATATAGTCACTTATAAGTGGCTATTAGCCATATAATACAGGATAACCATCCTAAAATCCATAGACCTAAAAAAGCTAAATAACAAGGAGGCTGTAGGAAGGATGCTTAATTCTCATTCAGACGGGCAAATAGAAGAGACACCGGAAGCAGATGAAGAGAGAGAACAGGACAGAAGCCTACATAGACATATTCTGAAAGACTCCACGCAGCAGGGATCAAAGCAGAGACTGATGCACCAACCAAGGGCCTAGACATGGAGAGGACCTAGACCCGCTGCTCAGATACAGATGAGAGGCAGCTCAGTCTTCATGTGGGCTCTCTAGTAAGGAGAGCAGAGCTTATCTCTGACATGTACTCTATACTCTGTTATCTGCTCTTTGATTACTTTCCCTGGTGTGGGGGGCAGCCTTCCCAGGCCACAGAGGAAGAGGATCCAGGCAGTCCTGATGAGATTTGATAGACAGGGTCAGATAGTAAGGGAAGAAGGCTCCCCCTTTCTGTGGTCTAGGGGAGGGGAATAGTTGGGAAGAGGGAAGGATGAGGCAATCAAGATATAAAAGAAATAAATTATAAAAAATTAAAAAGTGGAAAAAAACTTTTAAATTTCTATTCTGTTCCCATCAGTAGGTTAGGCACAAGGGATAAATCAACAAATTGAACAAAACTAGAACAATTATTGCCTCCATATGACTTATAATCTGGAGAGAAACGTCATAGAAGTAAATTACAATATAAGCTCAAAGAAGGGCAGTGGATTGTGAAGTACTATATAATTAAATAACTAAAAGCATATGTGTATGTGTGTGTGTGTGTGTGTGTGTGTGTAATGGTAGATACTTAATTTAGTTAGGCCACACGTGTGTAATGATTATGGTGGTGGTGTGTGCACAGTCACATGGGAGGTCAGGGAAGGTCATCAGAATGAAGATTAACTGAGATACAGCGCTGGGAGCTTATAGCTCTGATGATGAAACATTTAAAGGACTGATTAAAGGGGAACCAGCAGGTTAGGGGCCAAAATGGGGAAAGGTGAGGAGGGGTTGGAAACTGAGGCACTGAGCAGACCATTACAGCAGTGCAGGCCATGATAAGGGGGTTGGGGTTTTATTAAACATGAAAACTTTTCCTTTTTACATTTTTATTTTATATTAATCACAGGTTATGTACTTTATATCCCAGTTGTAGCCCCCTCCCGCGTTCCCTCCGTATCCCCCCCTTCCCTCCCTCATCTCCTCCCTGCCCCTTTCCAAGTCCACTGATGGGGAGGACCTCCTCCCTTTCCTTCTAACTCTAGCTTATCAGGTCTCTTCAGGACTGGCTCTTCTGTGGCCTAGCAAGGCTGCTCCTCCCTCAGGGGGCATGAAAACTTTTTAAAAAGCAAACTGTCTAATTGATGCTTTCTGCCCTTTCTTAGTCCTGTTTGTTTCTGAGATTAGTTTGAAATCTGCAAAAAAGATGAACTACAAAATGATCTTTATAAAACACTGAATTTCCTGGCATTTGGTTCACATAATTAGAGAGACTCTCAAAGAGTCAGAATGCCTACTCATTTTCCCCCTCAAGCGCAACCGAACATCTCAGGATAACATAGTCGTTACCATCCACATGTTGTGGCACTGCAAACCTAGCATCCCTTTGGTCCCTAACCCATAGGCTCCTCTGGACTCCTGTGTTTTATGAGCTTATGTGAGCTGTAAACATGTTCAAGGAGAGTCTGTATAGATGAACTCAAGTAATAGATATGTCAGTTGTGACGTCCACTTTAACAGAAATCCAGATCAAATGATACCAAGACACTCAGATGATTCATGCAACATAAACAACTGGGCTGTGTCTAGATGCTTCTGGCACACTCTCAAGTCACTTGAATGAAGAGATTCTAAATGTAAAAGCGATTTAGAGGCTATTTTCAACTGAGGGCCAATATTCCTCCAACTCAGTAATAGGCATGTCTGGAGATTCTTTGTTGAGACTAAGGTGCTGTTGGTGTTTGGCCAGTAGATTCCAGGGACACAGTCAAATGTCCCATGTTAGCACTGAGTATTCAAGACAGGACCCGTAGCAAAGAATCTTATGTGTGGAAATGTCAGTGGTGCTGTGTTATCTTTTGATATGCTTGGTTTATCTTTTGATATGTTACAAATAATGCTTACTTGCTAAGAAGAAACAATTGTCCTATGAATAGAGCTCTGTTTTGCTTAACTGAGAAAAAATCTATTAAAAGTAATGTGAGATACAAATTACTTAACTATGAAAAGTATCCCCCCATTGGCAATTATCTGAGTCTTAAAATGAGAAACATGAAGAATATTTTAGGTAGGTGAAGATTTCTGCAGAGTTTGAGCCTGTCATTTGCATTTCTCCCCAAAATACACTTTGATTAGTCTTACATAAACATCCAGAGGCCTTGTTCTAATTCTCCAATGGGAGCTGAAGCTTCTGTCTTAGAGAAGCCTTCTAAGAAGAAAGATGTTCCTTCAACACAAGTTTTGTACAAACCTTGTACTTATTTGTAACATAGCATTACATACATTGTTATTTTGCAGTTTTGATACATTGTTGGCTAGAAACTAAGTGAGAAATATGATGAACTTTGCAGTAAATGGTGGTAAACTGTTCTATCATTTTTACTAATAAAGTTTGGATTAGAGGATATTTGTTAGATGTGAGAGCTGAACAGACTTCCCAAACTGAGCCATCTAATGGGTCGACATTTTTCAATATGTCACCAAAGCCACCTGCCTGGAGAAACAATAGAGTACCAAGACGTGAAAGTTAAACAGATGATATTTAATGATAATAATAATATTTTATTAATGCTGTATCCCACTCTCTCATTCCTTCCCAATCCCACCCTCCCTTCCTCATCTCCTCCCTGTCCCTTTCCAAGTCCACTGATAGGGAAGGACCTCCTCCCCTTTCATCTGACCCTGGTTTATCAGGTATCTTCAGGACTAGCTGCAAAGTTCTCCTCTGTGGCCTAGCAGAGCTGCTTATTAAATGGAGAAAATCAGTACACACATGCACACACCCACAATCATTCCTAATTTTATTTAGGAACTTTTAAAATCTTTTATTTTTATTTGTGTTTCTACATGCAAGTGTGCAAATGTGATTGCAGGTGTTTACCAAGGTCATTGGCTGCATGAGCCTGAAGTTAGCTACAGGCTTTGCTGTGAGCTGCCTGATCTGAGTGCTACAGATAAAACTAGGTTCCTCTGCAAGAGCAATATGCACTTTTAACCACTAAGCCATCTCTCTAAGCAATTATTTGTATGCACATATATGTATACATACTTATATGCATATGCTTATGTGTGAGAAAATGGGAAAAAAGTCTTTAAAAGCACACATGACATTGTTTGTGCCATTTGCTGGTTGAGGTTGGGAGAAGGAATAAGGAAGAACATTGTTACTTTAAAGAAACTTGTGACTAGGAAAAGCAATTATGTATGATTCAAAATTATTAAGTGTCACCAGCTTACTATGTTGATGTTCTAGGTGCTTAAAAATAAGGTGTCCTTCAATGGCAGGTGTTAACGGAAGGCAACTTTAAGATAGAACAGAAATAAAGTGTTATAAAAAATAGCATTGATGTGTAACGAGAAATAGCCATCAGCTTAATGGCTGCTGTGTGTTTACCATGAAGCAGTATGTAAGGTAATATCTTCCTTCCCAAAATATGGCTCCCTTTTTAAACTGCAGAGGAGCATAGGGCCAGATGGTGTGGGCTCCTTTTGCCCCCTGACCAAGCAATAAATTGTCTCTCACTTCTCCTTATGGAATTGGTTTTGTTTATTGCACGAGTAATCTTCACGCTGGGAACAGACCTAGTGGTGAGGTCCTCCTCAGAATGTCAGGCTGCTAGCTGTAATTCTCTTCCAGCCTTGCTTCCTTCCCCATCTGGTAGTTTATGCTCGACAGATCTGAGACTAGAACTCAGACCACAAAATTAAAACATTCCGCTTAACAAGGCCAAATGCGAATTGCAAAGTAGGACTATTAAGGGCTGAAGTGGCACCTTAAGAAAGTATTTAAAGCCATATTACCTCCACTAAAGGCTACCCCAGATTTAAGTAAAGATCTTTGACTGTTAGAGTAATTTCTTTTTTAAAAGACTGTTATTGTGAAACTATTAAAAACAAATGAAAATGACAAAATAATATATGAATATGAATTTAATTAGCAGTGCTGTCTTACTTCACGCTTAGTTGACAGGAGAAATAATTTTTTGTCAAACAATTGAAATAATGAACTTAAAGGTATGAGTATAATTACTGAAAAAAATGAAACTCACTACAGGTTTTTAAATGAATATTATAAAATGTTATAATCAGGTGTCATTCCTGTGTTGAATGACTGACCGTCATTCAGTCTTAAACCATGATCCGTTCTGAACGTGGTAAAATTTTTTCAACCTGAATGCATTCTTAGGGCCTGGTGTTTGAAAACATGCTCTGTTCAATACATCATTGCTTCCTTAATATCTTTGTTTCATGTGACTGTTCCTATTTTTCAGACACACTATGAAAACGGAGAATATATCATCAGGCAGGGTGCAAGAGGCGACACCTTCTTTATCATCAGCAAAGGAAAGGTAAGCTTGAGCAGCACATTGTGGAATGCATGTGTGGATTCTTGTGCTCTGAGCTGCCCATCCTTTATCTGAGAACAGACCTTCTGAAGTAGAATGTAAGAAAAAGAAGGCATGCAATCCTGTGTCTAGACATTTGTAACCATGACACTAGGTACTACTGATACATCTGCATAAATGGAAACCTTTAGAATCCAATGGCCCCAGTTTGAATCTTCAGTAGAAGGAACTTAATTTACTCCTTTTAGGCCAATGGCTTGATGTTCTAAAGGCAATGCTGATATAGATATATCTATGTTATATTGTAGCTTCATGGACAAACTATTAAAACTGGTAAAGTATAGGAGGAGAAGTAAAAACGATTATGACCATGGTTATAAATGGTTATGTGTTCTTATATTATTTTAGGATTTAGTTAGTGTGACTCTATTATAGTATTTATTTTTTGAACTATGAAATTAAGTAAACTTAGTTAGACCAATCCTCTAACCGCATTACCCAAACACTTGAATGTAACATTTCTTTATAAATTATCCTTAAAGAGAGTTTCTTTTTTGTTTGTTTGTTTATCAGGTTTAATAAGATATATATATATATATATATATATATAGAGAGAGAGAGAGAGAGAGAGAGAGAGAGAGAGAGAAAGGCAAGTAGAGAAGACTTATATGCCTGTTGTGTTATTACAATCACTTTAAAAATAAGTGAACTTATTTCTTAAATATTGCTCAAAATGCCCAACATTGATACTTAGAAGTTACTCCAGAAGGCCTATGGCAATGGTGGAACAGGAAGTATAGAAGACTCTAAATCTTAAGTGACATATTTTAAGGGATTCTTGAGGACTGATTTTGAATCAGGATTACACATAGGTCAATACTTATAGCAATGGCATGCCATGCTAAAATACACCAATCTTCTGTTTTCCTGTATCTGCTCATTGGGTGGATATCTAGAAGCCTGAGATAGAAACACCATCGTGCACTGGTTGCATAAAGGGCATCCTGAGGGGCCAGTGAAGTGGATTTAACAGGAAAATGTGCTTGTAACCAGGTCTAATGACCTGAGTTCAATACCCAGGACCCACAAGGTAGAAAGAGAGCATGAACTTCTGCAAATTGTCCTCTGTCCTTTGTTGGACACTTTGGAACTATGGCATATACATATCCAGGTACACGCGCAAACACAAAAGAAATAAATAAATTAAAATGTATTATTTTAGTGTCCAAACACAGTTATGGCTAAAATTATATTTTGCATTTTCCATTGTTAGGGGATAAGGAAATGCTAATGTGCTGCAGTTTACAGAAGAGACTGGCAAACTTGCTGTCTTCTCAGTTAACTAACCCCGATCAAAGAACAAGGAAAAGAAAACCCTTGTGCCTCTAAACCATTTGACGACCACAGGAGGATGCTGCATCCTGAGTCTGGCTTTGCTTTATCCTTCTAAATTGCTAATTCTTTGCTGCCAGAGAGTGGCTATGCTTAACCATTGGGAAGGGCACCCTATAGTCATCTAGGAATGTCCCATTTACTGCAAATTGCCAGTGTTGCCTGAGGGAAGTAGAGGTTTGTAACCCATTTTAGCTGAAAACAGGTGCATTAGCAGCACTGTTTTTAGGAGTTCTGTAACATGTATAAATAGAAGCACTTGGAGTGTATGCCACAGGAACCAATTACTCTGGCAGTATTTTGTTACAATGTTAGAATTTTGAGAGAGAAATAGTCAGAGTATACCAGATGCCTTTGGCATAGTCAAGTTTGTGTGTGAATCAGCTACAGAATTTTTCTTAGTTTCTCAGGCCATACAAGTTATTTGCTATGATTCACAGCTCTGACAGTTATTACATTCATTATATTAATTCTGATAATGATTCATCAAAATCATTGTAAGAAGCAAAAGGTGCACATAACTTGTCTCTGCTGTGTGGAACAGGAAAGAAAATAGTAAGTTGTGTTTGTGATGCAAATAAGCTATGAAATTAGACTTTTATAAGATGAATTTATTATAGGTAAACTACTTCTTTTATAAAATTTCCTTATAAGGAAATTTATAAGGAATAAAACTTATAAGGAATAACCCTGGTAAATATTTTTTCCAAAAATAATTATTATATATTTTAAACTTATTTTGTGTGAATGCTTGTGTTGGAGATGATATGTCACTGTGTGTGTGTGTGGCAGGGGCGGGGGTATTTGCATCAGAGAACAACTTGCAGGGCTTGAGTCTCTTCTCCCATGATGTGGGTCCCAGGGATTGAACCCAGGTGATTAGACTCCTCTACTCACCGAGCCCTCATGCCAGCCCTGGTAATGGCTCTTTGTTACCCCTTGTCTTAGTTACCTATCTATCGTTATAATAAAGCACCATACCAAGGCAATTAATACAAAAAACCATTTAATTTGAGGCTTATGGTTTCAGAGGGTTAGTCCATGATCATAGATCAAACGCATGGTGGTATAAACAGATGAGAGTTCAGAGATTCATCTGTGAGTTGGAAACAGAGAAATAAAAGACACTGGAAATGGCCTTTTAAAACCTCTGCGCTAGACCCTAAGTGACACATGTTCAGTAATCTACCCTCCTAATCCTACCAGTTAGGGACCAGGTTATCCACACGCATGAGCCTATAGGGACCATTCATATTCCAACTACCACAGTGCTTGAAGAAAAGTTTTCTTAAAAAAAAAAAAGGCCGTCAGATAAGAGGAGGATAGGAGAAACAAAACAGCGATAAAAAACAACGAAATCAGGACATTTGCAGGTAAATGGTGGGAACTGAAAAAAAAATCGTCCTGAGTGAGGTATCCCAGAAGCAGAAAGACACACAGGGTATATACTCACTCATAAGTGGATATTAGACATATAATATAGGATAAACATACTAAAATCTGTACACCTAAAGAAACTAATCAAGAAGGAGGACTCTGGCTAAGATGCTCAATCCCCATTCAGGAAGGCAAAGAGGATGGACATCGGAGGAAGGAGAAAACAGGGAACAGGACAGGAGCCTATCACAGAGGGCCTCTGAAAGGCTCTACCCTGCAGGGTATTGAGGCAGATGCTGAGACTTATAGCCAAACTTTGGGCAGAGTGCAGGGAATCTAATAAAAGAAGTAGGAGATAGTAAGACCTGGAGAGGACAGGAGCTCCACAAGGACAGCAACAGATTCAAAAAGTCTGGGCACAGGGGTCTTTCTTAAAACTGATACTCCAGCCAAGGATCACTCATAGACATGGCCTGGAACCCCTGCACAGAGGAAGCCTATGGTAGTTCAGTATCTGCAAGTGGTCTCCATAGTAATGGGGACAGGGACTGTCACTGACATGAACTGATTGGCCTGCTCTTTGATCACCTCCCCCTGAGAGCTGAGTAGCCTTACCAGGCCACAGAAGAAGACAATGCAGCCACTCCTGATGAGACCTGATAGACTAGGATTAGAGGGAAGGGGAGGAGGACACAGGTGAGGAAGAAGGAGGGTGGGATTGGGAGGAGAGGGCAGAGGGAGGTACGGGGGGGATACAAAGTGAATAAACTGCAATTAATAAAAATAAAATAATTAAATAATAAAAAGAAAATGTAGTTTTCACAAAAACATGCTCATCAATGTTTGCAGCAAAGCAATACAATAGCAAAATAATTGCAAAGGATAATCGGATATCATCCGAATCAAATACAATCTCAAAAAAAAAAATTGCCCATCAGCACAATTCTCTGTGATCCCCACCCACCTTCCTAGAAAACAATCAGTCTTAAAATGCTAAACACTACTGCCTGCACAGTATATATAAACTTTCATTCACAGATGGTGAAGGTAGATACTTGTGCTCAGAGTCAACACCTAAAAAAAAAAAAAGAAACTAAACATGTTTAGTTCATAAGCTTGTTCTTTATTTGTGTAGGCATTGACTCTATTGGACCCTTACTCATGGGTGCCAGAAAACAAGTACAGGAATATTTGCTGCAACTTTATTAATGATATCATAGTAACAACATATAACAATAAAACTAGTAGCTACATTTGCATCTAGAGAATTGCTAAGCTATATACTATTTATGTAATAGGATATTATGCAAATAGAGGAAATGAATTTGAGCTGCTTATATTAACATGAATGAATCAGAACCACTGAGAGTATGGGACCAGTAACTTCTACTTTAAATAAGACTCCCACTGAAGCTTCTTCATCTATAAAAGCCTCATCAACATGCAAATTAGTATCTCTATGATATAGCTTTGTGGTAATGGACAGAGTTAAAACTGAATTTTCATGGTTTGAAACGCCACGTAGAAGAGTAATCAAATTGGATCAATGCAGAATAATAATTGAATTCCCTTTGCCTTGCACAAACCTCCCTATAGCAGTAAAAGTTCTGATCATTGATGCCCTATGTCTAGGTTGCGAAGCCTAAAGCATGCTGGTTTTAATGTGTTTAAGTACTTGTGTTGTTACACTAAGTTAGTTTTCTACTTCATTGCATTTTACAGGTAGGTGAATTTTAACTATTTAACTTTCCTGGAGGACAGACAGTATTATTATTATTATTATATCTCAAAGAAGAAGTGAATGAATGCAAAGATGCCTTTTAGTATAATTATGTCTCCTCAAACGAGAAGAAAACACCATTGAAAAACAAAGGAAAACCATTGACAGACTATGTCATTAAATTCATCAAACTGGTTGCCTCGCTGAAGCTAATAAAATCTGGAGTAGCAATGAAGATGAAATAAAATTCTTATTTCTTAGTAACACATTTTTTGAAAGGAAATGAAATATTTAGATTAATTCTTGGAAAGGCATAGCATTTGCAAGCATGCAAATTTAGATCAACCTTCCTAATGCTGCAACCCTTTATTACAGCTCCTCACACTGAGGTGACCCCCAACCATAAAATGATTCCATCGCGTAACTGTAATTTTGCTCCTGTTATGAATCATAATGTAAGCATCTGATGTATAGGCTAACCAATGTGTGACACCCTCTCCCCCCACCCCCGCAAGGGATGACAACCCACAGGTTGAGAACCACTGATTTAGATGCTCCTTTCTCTTCATAGGTGAACGTTACTCGAGAAGACTCGCCAAGTGAAGATCCAGTCTTTCTTAGGACCTTAGGGAAAGGAGACTGGTTTGGAGAGAAGGCCTTACAGGGGTAAGTTCATCACGTGTGCACAGTTTTTGTTTCAGTACTATACAGCTTACCAAAAAGTTGAGCTTTTAGCGAAATACCCCCTTCTTTTATGACCCACGCTATTACCAGACATAGACCTTTGGCTACTGTATTCACTAAGTTCCAGCTGGCTTTGTGATCTGTTTATATGGGCCGTGGGATTAAGCTTCTAATATGCACCTGTGGTCTTGATCATAACATTTTTCAGCTTTGTTGTGAGGTCTCTCTGTGAGAAGTGAGAAGGCTGGGACCCTTGAACTTTCTGCAGCTTTCCATGCAATCAGAGAATGTGGCTGACTAGGGAATTTGAAACCTTTAAACCTGCTGGTACCAGCAGCAGATCAGTAGTGAAGCCTTCCTAGAGAAATGGTTGTATCTGGTGACTGTTGTCACTGTGGTTACTGTTTAGAGAGAGAGAGACATGTATGTCAACTCACTGTGGGACAGCTCCCAGAGGCTGGGCTGGAAGAGACACACTTCAAGATGATTGTCATTTTGTTTTTCAAATCAGCATTCAGGAACTTGCCAAGACCTTGAGAGTTCTTCCCACATCGCATGGAAGTGAAGTCAAGCTGGTTTTGTGACACATATTTTACAGAATCCATGACAAATATGTTTGGGGGCCCTTATCTTCCAATAAGCAACCTATTTCCATGATCAGTAAATAAACATGAGACTTTTCAGATTTTAGTGCCATATGTATATACAGAAGTTGAATAAGAGCCAAACAAATACTTGTTTATGTTTCCATAGCACTGGGGTAAAATTTATTCTGATTAGAATAAATAGCAGATATTAGATATTAGAACAGTTAGTCTTGTTTCCACTTCAAATTGCACCTTCATTTTAAAATTATAAGCATTCATCTGAAAGTATTGCGTAAACAATTTTCATTTTAGTACCATGGTCAGATGGCAAGTTTTGTTTTGCTTCTCATTTCACAGCTGCAATATTGAAACCAGGGTATCCATATAGACCTCTCTCTCAGACTATATCACCTTAGGGAAACTGAGAGTAAACTACACTCAACTCTCTATCTTTTACTGGGCTCATTTACTCCTTACCTGGTAAGCACACATTTGCCATTAGATTTCTCCCAATATCAAAACTGGAAGAAAATATATTCAGTGGGCTCCCCAAAGGATTCAGTAAGTATTATCTTCCTAGAATGAAGCCCACAAAACTCATGGCTTGAGCTGTCTTTTCCTTGGCAATTTGATGCATGTGGTGCTCTATAGAATGATACTGCTTAATTTCAGTGGTCCAAAGATCATCTGCTTCTGTGGAAAGTGTTGTCATTTCCATGGGAAAAAACAAAAACAAAGGAGACAAACACACCCTGGAAACTTTTATAATCATTTGCTGTTGAAATCACAAGTAGAATGCTGGAAAATAAATCATGATTGGAAATCAAAGATAGTCTTTTGTAGCTTATTGTCACTGGATTCAGATGCCAAATAAAGATGATTTTCATAGTTAGAAATACCTACCTAAAAGGTACAACTTCATGAAAAATTTACCAAGTTTTGATCTGATATTAGAATTTATATTAATGAACTCTAAGTTGAATTCTTTTTCATATCTTCTTTGAAGAAAAATATTTATTTTGATTGTTTCATATATATGTATACATATATATGTATGATATACATTGCAGTTATATTCATCCCTCATTGCGCTCTTTTATGCACCTTCACTTCCTCTAAACCCCTTCTTCCCCAACAGCTACTCCATAGAATAAAATGATACCCTCTTCCTGTAGTAATTAATAGTCAATAGCTCCTGAGAAAGGGTAGAGCCTCATGGAGTGGCCCTCTCTCTGCGATGGGATATTTAAGGGACTGTTTTGCACATGTATCTGTTGCTGGTTGTGTGTTCCTGAATCACTGTGTGATTCAAGGCAACCCCTTCCTATCCTTATATTCTTATATTCTTCCCACCTTCTCTTCCACCATATTCTCTTGGCCTTAAATAGGGACAATGTAGATGTCTCACTTAGGGCTGGGCACTCAATGATCATTAATTCTCAGCACTTACACCCACAGAAAGTTCCTATATAGGTACCATATGCAGAAAGAGACTTCTTTACTGAAGACTGATAGTATTTATTTATGTATATAAATATAAAAATCTAGAAGGAAAATATACATGACCAGTTAAAGGTGCTGTACTGGCCATTTAAAGGAACACAGTACCATGCTCCCTTCTTGGGCCCTTGACCTTCCCAGCCTGAGGCTTTGACTAGGTTTCCAACACCAGATGTACATTACTACCATGGAATGGGGCTCCAATCCAATTACCAAGCGGTTGGCAACCCCCAATGCAGTCACACCCCTGTCGCACCAGTGGGAATGTCTTGCCTGGCAGGTTGATATTGTAACAAACACGACTGTATCCAGGTGAAACTACTGATAGGATTTTTTAAAATCCCCTTAGCAGCTTTTATAGCACCCTGCAGCACTATGGATGTAAACCAGAAGGAAAGGAGTTTCCTGTGCAGTTCCATTTTGATTTCTCTGTGTCCTTTACCCAGCTTCATTTCCGCCATCACATGAGTATTGACCACAGCATATGAGCAAATGCTTCAGCTGAGATGTCTGCCTTGGGTTGGACTGCACTTTATCATTTACTAAAAATGAGATCCTGAGAGGCTTTCTTTTCATCTATGATGAAGATTATGATTATACCTTACTTTCGGGGGTCGTTGTGTTCAAGTATCAGGGGATACTTGTGAGGCATTTGGGGTGAGTACTTAGTTGAGTGCCTCCCAAAAGCTGACTGTTGTCATCACTACCATGACATGCAATGCTCCATATCCAATGGGCCATTTCTTCTGGATTCTTTCTTACTGTGGGATATGTTCTCATATCACTGCAGTCCCTGCCTCATGACGCAGGTTCTGAAATCACTTTTGTCACCTCATCCGTGACATATTTAATTTCTACACACTCAGTTTCCGTGATTCTTTGTAAGTGTGGCTTTTTCTGCCACGGATGAATAATTAAACTTAAACTCCAACTCAGAGTTAGAATTATGTTGCCAGGATCACATAGGTCTTGACTACTTAGGAATATAGAGGCTAATTAGTTGTGCAGCTGCCCATACCTACACTATTTACATATCCTGTTATAAATTGATGTAAATATATCTAGGATATAATTAGCCACTTAGCTTTAACACCAAGAAAATGATCAGAGGAGACATGAAAATCTAACCAGTATTTTGAAGAGCCAATATTGACACAGTCAGTCTCCTCATCTCTATGCCTGATAATAATATATTTGGACAAGATTATCTACCCAATAACAAAGATAATTTTTAAAAAGTTATTATTTTTATTTGTGTGTGCGTACATGTGCACAAACGTGTGCTGTGCATTTTCAGAGAGGGGGAAGTGTTGGTGTAATGTTCTTTTGGAATGTATATAATTTACCCTTGTTCACTCAAATGCTGATTTCTCTCCCCCACTATCTGGTTTCAATCCTGACTTTGCATTGTGATGCTTATTCTAAGCATCACCTGTCTCATGTTTGTGCAAACATGCCACCATTTGTTCTCTAAATTATCAATTAAAATAACCAGCTACAATTTTGAGCAATGGAGAGGAGAGAGTGTGACATCTTGGTCCAGAGTGGGAGGAAGAGGAAGGGGGCAGGAGAGGAGTAAGAGGGAGAATCTGCAGGAGAGGTCTTGGAACCACATGGAGAAATAAACTGGACCTAAGATATCACTTAAATCAAGTATTATGGATGAATCTGAATGGTAGGAAATTATGCAGGCTTGGAGGTTTAGGATGGAGTAACTATTGCCCAGCATTGTGCTCTAGGTTAACTAAATAAATCCCAGTCTCTGCGTGGTGATTTGGTTATACAGCTGTTTAGGAATAGCCTGCTTAACTAAAAGATAAAACAATAATAAATATTAATATAATACAACAGGGAAGGGTGCCCTTGGAGTCAGAAGATTGCATTGACCGCCCTGTAGCAGGCAGTTGTGAGCCACCCATTGTGAATTCTTGGAACCAAACCCAGGTTCTCTAGAAAAGCAGGAAGTGCTCTTAGTCCACATAGATGACTTTTAATAAACAGAATTGTCACGCTTGTTCTCTGTACTTATATAAAGAAAGATGAAGATCTGAAATACAAAGTTTGTTGAACAATTGTGTGAATTCATTGGCAATCTCGTTAATACTTAAATTGGCACTATAGATTTAGCTCACCTTAAACATAGGTTTTTAGCCGATAAATATTTACGAGGATTTTAATGTGCATGTTTAGCTTTATTCAATCATAAGTTATTAAAAAGTGTATCTCTATGGTTGTTTCTTTATGTAACAGTGTGGCTTTGTTTTGGTATACAATTTTATATATAACATAGCCAAAAAAAAACCCAAATTTAAGCTGTATGTTTGTCTGCTAATTTTGAAAAAAAAATATGTTTTGAAAGATAAATCTATGTGTGTTTGTAGATTGTAAAGTGAAATTCTGATTTTTAATACCATGAAGAATAATTAAATCTAGCCAACTAACTACATTACCTCAAATATTTAAATTTTTGTAATGATAACATTTGAAAAGAACTCACTTAGCAATATTGAAATGTGTAGATTATTGGGAACAGGTATATTCACTATGCTAATCATAGCTCAAAATAAGTCAAATTTATTTCTCCTGTTTATCTCAAATAGACGTACATACCATATTCCATAATGGTGATATTAAGTTACTTAATATCACTTATTCTTTCCCTCCATTCCTTTGCCAAAACATGCCATCCTTTGCCTCTTGATAATTGCTATTCTTAGAGGTACCAGATAACATTTTATTCAGATTTTAATTTGATTTCCCCTCCCAGTATCTATTAGACATTCCTGTGTGTTGTTTTGGGAAGTGTCTATTTAGGTCCTTTGTCCTTTTCTTAATGAGTTTTCCTTATGTCTATTTGTATAGTAACCTGTGCTCCTTATCTGAATTAATTTCTTATTAGATGCATACTTTGAAAAGATAATCCTAATCAATATGTTCTCTTCACTCTGCTCATAATCCATTTGCTTTGATTCTAATACCATTGTGCTGTTTATTTTTTGTTCACTTGGCACAAACTAGAGTCATCTTGGAAGAGGGAACTCTGTGGAGGAATTGCCTCCATCAGATTGGGCTGTGGGAAAGCCTAGGGGGCATTTCCTTGATTAACCATTGGAGTAAGTGGGCCAAGTCCACAATAGGCAGTGCCAGCTCTAGGTGGATAGGTGGTGATGCTTAAGAAAAGTAACTGAGAAAGCCAGAGAGAGCAAGGCAGCGAGCAGCAGTCCTCCACAGTCTCTGCTTCAGACCCTGACTCTAGCTTCCTCCTAGTTCCTGCTTTAGCATCCATCAGTGATGGACTGTAAGCTTTAATGTGAAACAAACCCTTTCCCTCCTATTTTGCTTTTTGGTCATGGTATTTATCACAACAACAAAAAGCAAACCAAGACATCACTATTTCTGGTTTATTTCCCTGTGCTTTTGAATGAATAAAAAATCACTGTATGGCCAATGTGTAGCTGTTCACTCTATTTTTGTATGGTTCTTATTCAGTTACAGAGCTTGTGCTTAAATACTCATTCATGCTGAATCAATTGGGTATATCATATAAGGACACGTGGTTTGCCAGCATATGTTAAAGAGCATGTCCTCATTGTATGTTGGTGGAGCTTTTGTCCAAGTAAAATTAATGTGGGTTTGTGAATTCAGTTTCATTTTTGGGCTCTCTGTCCTACTACACTTGGTGAATCTGTTATTTGTCATTTGTAGGGAAGTAACATGCCATTTTAATTACTCTTAATTTTAGTGTAGATTGAAATCAGGTGCCTCGTACTTGAGTCATTTTGCTCATAACTGCCTTGAATTTACTAAGTTATTTTGAGACAGAGTTTTACTGCATACATGGCTCAGATGGACAGGGAAAGCACTGTGTAACCCATGCTGGTCTTGAATTCACTGTCTTCATGTCTCAGCCTTTCAAGTACTGGGATTATATGAATCTTCACTGAAGCCATTTTGTTTGTATTTGTGTTGTTATTGGTCACTTGGTGGTGGTTTCATATAAAGTTTAGATCTTTTTTATTTCATGAAAAAAAATGGCAGTAGAATTTTGGTAGAGAGTAAATGAATCTATAGGTTGCTTCAAATGGTATGGGCTTTTAAAAATTCTTCCACTTTATAGAAAGGTGATGTATTATTTATTTATTTATTTCTCTTTAAGTTTTTCTTATTTATGTTTATAGTTTCAGCTGTATAGATATTTTTTCAGCTAAATAATTTTCTATTTTACATTTTGTCACCATTATAAATGATATCATTATCTATTTCTCTTCCAAAACTTTATTATTAATAATTGCAATTAAAGTATTTTTTGCATATTGAATTTAAATTCTACAAATTTATGAATTTTCTGTCAATTCTAAAGTTTTGCAGGATCTTCAGGATTTTCTGTATATTAGAAGGAAGGATTTATAAGAGATATAAGACATTTCTCTTTAGAAATGTCTTTGGTGCTTCAGTGATTATTTCTCATGAATAGTATCAGATTTCCATGATGGCTGGAGATGACATAGCATTTTTCTTAATATAAAAATAAATAAATTACTTTAAAAAACAGAACAAACCACTGTTGGGTCCAAAGGAGACCCCCAAAATGGCAGTGCTGCTGACTGTCCTAAATAAAAGCCTCAGCCTAGCTGCAGGCAAGACGCAGACTGGGCAAAGAAAATGTTTTTTTTTTTTTTTTTAACCCAGCTCCCTTAAGCAGGAATTCATCATCAGTGGTGAAAACTGAGCTACTTAAAAACAAACATACAATCCAACCCTCATTGTTATTTTCCAAAATATCATCCAGACAAATAATTCTCTTCAGGTTCCACAGGATAGGAAAAAATGTGAAAAAAAATCTCTTCAACTACAAAAATGTTCCATTTGAAGCTAATTTCTTTGTTAATGAACTCTGCTAGCATTTTGTATCTGTCATTTTTATTACTTCCAGATCTAAATGATTGCTTAAGTTTTCTTTCTGCAGTGTAGAAAAATGACTCATTATAAATCACTCTTTAGACAGGAAACATAGATACTAATTGGCTAGATTTGTTGTTATTGCACTAATCACTTATGGTGCCTGGAAAAGTATTTTAGTTGTTTGAAAAATATCTCTGGATATTCTTGTCAAAATTATATGGCTGAAACATCATTTGTTTATTTGGATTGAGATTATGTCCATATGAGACCACCACTGCCAACTGGGTTTGGTTTTACATGGTTCTCATTCTTCACACATTGATATACAAGTGAGACATAGGCCAGGAAAATATATTACATGATAATTGTCTTATTCTACATTCTAGAAGCAGGAAAATTAGAAGGTTCATATTTTAGACCATTTCAATTAGTATATAACAGACACAAGCCAACTAACTCTGGCTAGTCATTTTGACACAAGCCAAGTAGTCTGGCTAGTGTCATCTTGTAAAACTCTAATAAATAGTCTTTCCATGTCTGTGACTCGGTCAACCAACAGTCAATTAAAAATCGAAATAATAGGCTTCATGTACTACATCAAAAACTACGAAAGGGTGAGAGATGAACATGAAAAATATGTCAGTCCTACACAGCAAAGTTATATGACATTCCCTGGAGAAACTTCAATCCAAATTAAAATACAGAAAGACCCTTTTAAATGTAACTGACAAGTTAATTTAAAAATTATAATGAAAACACAAAAACCTAGCAAGGCTAAACAGCTCAGGGGAAAAAAAAGGAGTAAATCTGAAGACTAATGCTACTAACTTTCCCTGTGGCTTAAAGCAACAGCAAAGAAGACAGCATATTCTGAAGATGAGATACACAAATAGCTTTAGGAACACAATGAAGTTAACCTACATGCCAGTCAGTTTTGTTATAACAAATTCCATAGACAGATAGCTTAGCAAAAAGTGATAGCTTCCTGATATGTTGTGAGAAATCAGGGTTAGCATGCTCACGTCCTGGTGACATCTTTCTTGTAAGGGCAATTAGGAGGAGTGGCTACAACTCTGGGCATCTCTTATAAGAATTTCAGTCCCAGGCTGCGGGCCCCAGTCAGATAGTCTCATCCAAAGCCAAGTGTCTCCAAAAGTCTCTATTTGCAAAATACCATGAGTGTGAGGGCTTCTAGAAGAATTTCTGTTGGGTACAAATCCATTCACAGTATTTGCTGATTGATCTTCAACAGAGACTCAAAGCTAATGTATTTAAGAAATGCCAGCATTTTTCCACAAATTGTGTTGATACAGTTAGATATACATTAAGGTTGTAAATAAATAACTTGAATCGACAACTTGTATAATTCGCACCATATAGAAAGAATTAAAAGAATATAAACTACAACTTAATAAATTTTAGAATGAAGGAATCTATTATAAATGTTTAAAACTTTACATAGGTTAAAAGTTGTTTAATAGTTACATTACACCATGATCATTTATGTAAAGAAATATGATGGATTATATATCATTAAATTAAACTTCTAGACAAATGGCTTGGTGATAAAGGTGGGCATGACCTCTGCATTCTAACTCCAGCACTGAAAACAAAATCATCGTGAGAAAGCCACTGTCAGTTATGAAAAGAAGACAGCTCTCAAACTGGGAGAAAATATTTGCAATCGCATATCTGAGGAAGGAATCTGTTCCCAATTTTCCAAACTCTTATATAGGAATAATAAGAAAACCAACAGCCTGGTGTTTTTAAATGAACAAATGATATGCTCCCATAGTTTTAAAATGTGTTGGCAAATTAACATGTAAATATTAAGAATGACTGACATTAAATAAAAATTAAAACTGATGAAATACTATCATATAAATATTAAAAATGCCTAAAATTAAAGCATTTGACCAAATCATGTATTTAGGGTGTGTGGTGCCATTAGAACTTTTATGTACTGTTGATGCGAGTGTAAACTTGTATAATGACTTTGGTTTCCTCCAAATTTAAAATGGGATTATATCACCTGCCATCCAATTCACTCATTTCCAGTTCTAGGTATTTCAGTGTAAGCTCATGTCTGTTCAAACATTTGCACGCAAACAAATTTTGTTCTTGGTAGCAAATAGCCTTGTATTCGAAACAACCTAAATGTTCATCAGTAAATGAACGATTAGACAGGTGTGGCATAACCATACAATGAAATTACTCAGCAGTCAAACAAATGAAGTACTGATGCACTCATCAAACTAGATGACTATTAATATAATTGTAATGAATGAAAGAGGCCAAGTAAGAGAGAGTATCTATTGTGTAATTCCATTTATCTATAAGTCTAAGAGATACTAATTAATTAATCTGTAGGGAAATAAAGCCTACCATTGACTACCTGGAGATAGACATTGACAAAAAGTAGATATTATAAAGAGAAACTGGGAAGCCTTGGGATGATGGACAGATTCATTGTAAAGATCCTTTGTATTGATTGTGTATTAATTAGAGTATTTATAAATATCAGTGGTTTTCACTTGTACTTTTCAAAGATGTACAGTTTATTTGAATCAAACCACATTGTTAAACTATTAAAATTCACTTAAAATCCTAATAGTATTCTTGAAGTAATCAAGCATCTAAGGGAACTAACTCCTCTTTGGCCCATTAACCACCACGACTAATAGTGTTCTATGCACAAGAGACTTGGAAAGCTCTATTCTCTTATTATGAAACTACATTTCTAATTAAGAAATTTAATTGAAATGTTTAATTTTGTGAAGTAGTAATTTTCGATATCTTTATGAGGTAAATTACACTTATATGATATATAATACATATGGAATACCATATATATCATGTATGTTATTGTATATTACATAATATCTATTTTATATAATTTTTATATATAACATAGATAAAGAGAGTGACCAAATTGGAGTTATAAGCTCTTTTACCTCTTCAAACATCAACTAAAATTATGGGTGGTTGTAAGCCATAATGTAATTCTGAAAACAGAATTTGAGTTCTCCTCAAGAATAAATAGTTTTAGCTGCTAAGCCCCCTCTGAAGCCTAGCATAGTGCTTCAGTAGCTGACACTAAATAGTTATTGTTTGGAAACCATTTATACAATTATTTTGCTAATTAAAAGAAAATATTGCAGATTTGACTAAGAAATAAAGACAAGAAATCACATGTGTTTGTGTGCATGCACATTTATATATTCAGATGTATTTCTTCCTTGTTTTCCTCTTTATTGTGTATTCCAGGCTGGCTTAAATTTATGGCCTTTCCTAGCCTTACCTTCACAGTACTGGGATTAGATACAAGCACTCTCTTCCCTCATTCTGGGCTGAATGTTTTTCATCATTTAAAAATCGTCTTCATCATAGAGAGCTTTAATTTTTTTGGTTGAATCTATTGCTAGAAATTTATGTAGCTATTATAATATAATTAATTTTTTGATTTCTTTTTCAGCGAGTTCATTATTGGTGCATAAATATGCTACTGTCTTTCATATAGAAAATTTATGGCATAAATTTTTACATATTTATCAGTGACAACAGCCACTTGATGGAATTTTGACTTGTTTACAAAAATAATATTATCTGCAAATATAAATTACTTGATATCTTTTGTAATTTGGATGGTCTTTGTTCCCTTCTCTCACCTAATTGGCCTGGTAAGTATAAAAATATGTAGAGTTTCAACTATGCTCCAGACCTGGTTTTCCATCACAAATTAAATAAGTATTAAAGAAATGAAAGTTCAACACCTCACCCTTTCTTTCAAGAAAAGTGGTGTCTGTCAGCCTCACATTCTACATCGTTTTGTGTTAAAATCTTGTCCCGAGGGATACTGTGGGTACTTTGCCATTTTCTAGAACATTCTTGTGAGTCTGTGCTAAGATCCTCAGAATCAGCTGACTCTTAGTCTCCATATGGGAAAACATATTGGTTTGAAAAGACATTTTCCCATAAACATGATATAAGAAGAATACAAGTTTTGGGGGCATTTTTCTACCCACCCCTAAATGTACTTAATTTCCTTAGAAATACAACTTTTCCATCCTGGAGAACTAGAACTTTTTTCCTTTAAACTTTTAAATAAAAAATGGGGCATATAATATGTATCTAATGCTGCTCAGGCAAATTATTTTGTTTAAAGACAGATTAAGTGTGAATATGGGTCAACCATTTGTGAGCAGGTGATGGGGTGGCTTGCATTTTTCATTTTTATTCCTCCCAAGATTCAGAGTGGACCATGGATGCCCACATAACTCCTAAGAGTCGAATATACTAATGAGAGAATTTCAGTGGGTAGCAGCCTTCAGGGAAAATTCTCTTTCTTTCCCAAACACTTTCTCCTCTATGAGCCTCTCTGTCAAGAATGCCTTTATATCCCTCCTAACCTAGGCCTCACTTTTAAGGACAGTTTCTACATCTTTTCTATCTCATATAGCTCTGCCTCTTCCATCTTTGATCCTCAAATTTTATTGATGATTCTATATTATTTCTCACTCATTCCCTTCTCTCTTCAATCATATTTTCCACTGCAATTCAGATTGTTTCCGTATCATGTATTTCACACCATTTAGGTCTACTTTCATGTGATTTGCATCCCAGTGCATCAAACCACTATCTTTCTAGGCCCAGATAAGTAGAAGCTCAGCTTGGGGCCTTAGCTCACCTTCAGGTCCCAGAGTGGACAAAACTATGTAATCTCAAAGCCAGTGATGTACTTCCTGCCAGCAACACTATATCACCTAAAACTCCCTAAATACCACCATCTTCCAGAAATCAAATGTCTGAAACTTGGGGGACATTTCTCATTCAAACTATCACAAAAAGAATCTTTGCAGTCAAGTCCATATGTCCACCAGAGGCTTGCACAGTTGCTTGTTGACCATTTTGGAGGCTCACAAAATAAACTAAGCATGGCTCACAGAGGCTCAAAGAGACTGAAACCGTAACTGTGGAGCCTGCGTGCGATTGCATCAGGCCTTCTGTGTACATGCT
>CM053762.1:43788003-43803416 GCA_028658305.1 Pachyuromys duprasi | reverse complement strand
TAGGAAAGGACTGTGGAACCTAATCATGTGGTCCTGCTCTGTGACTGTGCCTGGAAATCTGAAGACTACAACTGTTGCTTGAAGTTCACCTTTCAGCATAATCCTCCAGGCAGAAGGATGATTTTATATCATTTGATATACAATAGGCCAGCCTCCATTGACATCTTGCCTTACAGCATAAAGTAATGTTAGGAAAACATATGCTCATGTATGTAGGGCTGCTGGATGATGTCACACCTTTTCAATTTGGCTTCCTCCTGGCATCCCTTAAACAAAAAGTTGATTATTTTGAACTTCAAGATGTTTTATATAATTATAATATGTTTTTGGCTACTCTAAAGCACAGACTCAAGAAATATTAACTTCAGGGCTGGAGAGATGACCCAGCAGGTAAGAAAAATTTTGCTTTTCCAGAGGACTTGGGTCTGGCTGGATTCCCAGCACCCTCATGCTGGCTCACAGCCATCTATAAGTCTAATTCCAGAGTATAACACCTTCTCTGGGCTTTGTGGGCCAGGCAGGCATGTGGAACACAGACATACACACAAAATACTCATATGCATTAGATAGATAGATAGATAGATAGATAGATAGATAGATAGATAGATAGATATTTTTAAAGTAAAAAAAGGCTTTTAGAGACTTGTACTGTGCCTTTTTCAATCTCCGTATACTTAAATACACACTTTGCTTCTTTGCCATTTCATATTGTGTCTGATATTCATTTATAAAGTTCTGTTTATTTTTACTTGTATTATTTACTGGTATAATTTTTTATGGCTAGCTACCCAAAGTGATTTTTATCCATAAAGGATTTAAGCAGTGTCCCATTTTTAAATACATCATAAATCTTAGTATTCTTTAAATAATTATTGAATTACTGTGTTTGATTTTTTTTTTCAGTATAAAACATTTGTAAGGTAGTCTCAATTTTTAAGAATGGTCTCTGGAGCGAGAGAGTTTGGATGAGCACCAGTCTCCGTGATACATATACTTTTGCTATGGCAAGGAATGGGAAGATGGTAATAATGTGCTGATATGTGAGCTGTCGTAACAGCCCTCACACAATACTGCCTTTGATTGCATCATTCACAGTTTCTCTACTTACAATTTGTTGATACCCATGAAGAAAAGAAAAGAAAAGCTACATTCTTCCCTAGGTGTTAGGACTTTTATATTCACTCTTTCTGTCTATCCCAGGGACAAGCACTTAATTTTATGTAGAATTTTACACTGGTGGTATGTAGCATATGCCATGATAAATAATGAGAACATATTTTATAGTTTTTAAAGCATAAATTTCAGTTATTCTTTTTAAAAACTTTACTCTAATATATGATACTTAATGAAATTAAAGGATGAGTTATTCTAGAATGACAGTGTTATTGTTGTTATGACAAGGAAAACATAGATCTAACAGAGATACAGTATATGTCAAATATTTGCAACAAAATACATATAATCTGGACTTGATTTTGAATCATATAGTTGAGTGGTCAACATGTAGAGATGTATAAAATGAGATGGTGCAGAAATTTATCATTATTGGAACTTAATTACAATTATACTATCATTTGTTCTGTTTTTTCTCTATCTCTGTATATATTTAAATTTCTATAATAAACTGTAGTCAAACACACCTTAATTTTCTTAGCTTTAGATTAATTTTTATAAGCTAAACTTTTATGAAGATAACTAAAATTAATTTTTGCATTTTTTCTGTTAGAATTTTGTGCTGAGTCTAGCATAGTATTTCAGAAGTTGATACCAAGTAGTTATTGTTTGGAACAAGTAAAATCCAGGAAATCACATCACCTAGAAAACATCAAACAGACTCACATTATATTTTATAAAACTATTTCTCAGTTTAAACAATGCCAGAGAATGTTTTCTGTAACAATTTCATGTTTAACTAATTTAACTTAAAGCTAATTAATCAAGAAATTAACTATATGGAATTGCCACATTGAGTTATTTCACAAAGTGGCTGTCTGACAAGTTCAGGGGTAAGATTTATGAGAGGAAAGAACAAAACAAAACCTGTATTTTCAATGGCTGCTCATATCTTGTCAGAATGTTTTACCTAAAGAACTCTGGGATGGATGTGAAATTGCCCAGGAAATTAGATGGGGATTTATTTTGTGTTCAACCTGAGTGTGAAGAATATGAAACAAACATGTCTACAGGAGATGAAAGACAAGCAGACATGGAAACAAATGCCTTCTGTTACTTATTCTCTTCTGGCTGGGCTGCATTTGAAATTCCCATCTTATTTTTTGGATCTAAGTTTATACGTGTGCCCAACAGTGAGCCCTCATTTGCCCTGATGGACTGTAACGAATACTGTTGAAGGAATGCGGAGAGGATTCTGTCTAAAGAGATTCTCTAAGGAAATGGTTGGTTTAGAACACCAGCTGATGAGCAAGATAAAGTGGAGACAGCTCACGTGGTAAAGTGATCATTGCACAAGCCTGGAGCCCTAGCTCTGTCACCAGAATCCACGTGAAATGGCTAGGTGTGGTACCTCACACTTGTCATCCCTGCATCAGGTAGACGAAGACTGGTAAATCTCCAGGGTTCACTGGCCAGCCAGTTTAGGCTAGTTGACAAGTTTCAGGCTCCTGAGAACACCATTTTAAATAACAAGGTAAATAATACCTGGGAAGTAACACTCGGTGTTGGCTTACAGCCTCTACATATGTGTGCACACATGTGAACGTAAACACATGCACAAAAATCAATAAATAGAAGCATAACTATTGCTATAATACCTGAGGAAATAAATTTCATTTGCTAAATGCAATAAAACTAAAATCTGTTTATCTAAGAGGCTTTCGGGGCAAAGGGGGTGAAACACAAACAGTTCTAAGTTTGTTACATCTATTGCCTTTCAAATTTTTTATTAAAAAAATATTTGATTTTAGTTGACTTCAGCTTTAAAAGCTTCACTTGTCTTCAGGGATTTTTACCTTGTCTCTTTCAAAGTTTTATTTAATAATGTTTTAGATGAGCATGTATTAGCAAAATTAATCCAGAGAATACTTCTATATCGCTTTTCAATTCTGACATTCTGCCATAGTTGGTTCACGATCATCTTTATCCCCTTTACCATATTGGTTTAAATGTGTTTATGCTTTATTCATTAATATAATTTTTCTGTACTCTGTGATTATAATTTGAGCATAGTACATCCTCTTGTTCCTAAAACCCCCAAAGTGTATTTATTAAGAATAAGGATATTTGCTTATGCAATGTGTGAATAATCACCAAAATCAAGAAATTTGACACAGATATCTCACTTTTGGTGCCACTCAATTTGGGTCAGTCTGATATTCTGTCATGGATAGATACTTTTAATTTAGGAACTACATATTGAATATTATATATGTAATGCTGTGGCCCTGTGCATCTCACACACAAGAGAAAACACACATTTCCCCCTCCTTGGCAATGTTAATTTGATTTAGAACACTCAGTTCCAAAGCTGCTCGTGTCTCCACTGAACCATGTGGGACATTCTTTTACTTGCAACTAAAAAAACTTCTGCAGGAAGATTCTGTGATTCCTCAGCCAAAGTAGCTACATCTGTTTCTTGAGTTAGCATTCATTGATCGATCCTGTCTTCGCTGAGACTGAAGGAAACCCTAATTATAGAGGTTCTTCCCTTTGATTAATTATCGTCATTAGCTTATAGATTATTACTGTAGTCAGTGCATGATCATTGCTTTGACTTTCAAATCGGCACAGCTATGACTTATCCATTCAGTCACACCATAAAGCAGATGTAGCTCCTCCATTCAGCCTAGTTCCAAAGGGTTTTTAGCATGACTCAAATTATTTCTTGATAATTTTCTTAAAGCACGTAATATACCGGCTTTTTCTTGAATACTCTTGCCTATATTTTTCTTCAAGAGTTCTGATTTCTTTAGTATAGAATAACATAAAGTGTTAAGAGCTGAATATGGAGTATGTTCTTATTCACTGAATGGAAGTAGGAAATCTAGGCTTGTATATTTACGTATGAGAGGTGTGTGCGTGAGAGAGAGAAAGAGCATGTGTTATGCTATTAATTTGCCTTTTCCCCTACATGCTGATAAGATCAGCATCTAGTACCTGTGGCTATCTAGAGTGACAGAGAACCTTAAAAAAAAGATAGCAGCTAATAGTAGCAGTAGAAATAGAGTAATAAAAAACACAATACCATAATTATTGTTTTCTAATCTCATTTTCTTGAGTTATATTTGGTTAACAATTTTCAGCAGCATACTGATTTACACACCCCTCTGTGTGTGTGTGTGTGTTTCTGAGATAGGGATTAAAGGAATACGTCACCACCACCTGGCTTAAAAGCTATTTTTAAGATGCATCCAATTGAGATCGTTAGTTTCTTTCTGTTTCCAGATGTCCATTTCACACCTTTCCTAAATGTGACAATATCTTTATGATGACTGAAATATCTTATAAAATATAACTTGATTAAGAGTCATTATTTCCATTATGGATTAGAAGCAGAGAAGTGGATAGGTGGATGCGTGGGTGATTGGAAGAAAGAATAGATGATATATAGAGAATAAATGAGTACACTTATAAATGTGGGTTAAGATGCGTGTATAGGTGAGCATATGTGTGTATACTTACACAAATAGTATATATAACATATTATATATATTGTGATAATTGCAGAGCAGTAGCACATTACTACAAATGCCCAGATATTGATATCAAAAATATTATTGAGTAAAACAAAATAAAGCTTTTTGAAGGAATGAATGATTCTCTACCCAGTGAAGAAAGATGCAAGATAATCTTAAAACATCATAAAATCAATTACTTGGGGGAGGGGAACAGATACCTAGTCTAAACTATGTTATTATTATTTATCGTTACTCTTATTGTTGCCATTAACATGGGGACTTTGCACATGCCACAGCACAAGGGAAGCAGTCCGGGACAGTTTGTGGAGTGGCTTCATTCCTTCCATCTTTACACAGGTTCTGGGATTGAATTCAGATCATCAGACTTGCATGACAAGCACTTTATCTACTGAGTCATATCGCCCAGCCCTAAGAATAATTGTGTGTGTATTTATGTATGTATATATGTATGTATGTATGTATGTATGATAGTCCTCAGGATATGCTCTGGAAAACCCTGGTTCCAACAGAAAATCTGATTCTATTCTCTGACACCAAAATTGTCTTCTACATACAACTGTATTTCTGGGGCCTTCAGAGATGGAGGCTTGGGGGCCCTGAAAACTTACTTAGGCAAGCTGTATTCATTGACCCTTGATCTAAGTTGTATTCTTCCATTGAAATGCAGAGTTTAGAAAGGCATGCTTTACTTTGTATCCCAGGCGTAGCCCCCTCCCTCATTCCCGCCTACTCTCCCCATCCCTCCCTCATCTCCTCCCTGCCCCCCTCCAAGTCCACTGATGGGGGAGGACCTCCTCCTCTTCCATCTGACCTTAGTTTATCTTGTCTCTTCAGGGCTGGCTACAATGTCCTCTTCTGGGATCTAGCTAGGAAAAAAAGAAAAAAATAATGGTATGCATAAGATCTGTATGTGGGTTCATCACAGGTCGAAATGGGGCAGCCTGAGTCCTAGAAAATGCATGTGTTGAAAGATGGCTTCTTTGTATTTCTCAGGATTACAGGGCAGACCACAACATGGTTAGAATCTATCAGTGTATGGACGTGAAATACCGCCACTGGCAGTCAAGTATCAAGAGGGAGTGTTTGTTCTGAATTGTAGTTGTACTGTAATTATTGCCACAATTCACAAAGAAACCAACATTCAATATCCAAGGCTTTCTGCATTGTTTCCAGATTCAATAAAATCTTAAATGAATTAGCAAAAAAAAAAAAAAAAAAGAAAGAAAGGCACGCACCCTCACATGAAATCATGTACAGTGAGTAATAGCCAAATCTGAAAAATTATCTTTGTACTAATGTCATGCTTTAAGTATCAATATTTAGCAAAAATAACTTTTAGGGAAGTGCTCTATCACCAAGGTACATTTATCCAGCTTCAACATAATGTTCGGGGTTGTTGCTGTTTTACCTTTTAGCCATATATGGTTATGTTGGCAAATGCCAGGTGGAGGCCAGAGGTTAATATCAGGATTTCTTTTCTCATTCACTTCTCCACCTTATTTTCTTGGCAGAGTGTATCTCTGTGAAGCTGAAGTTGAGAGTTTTGGCAGACTGACTGGTGGGGCAAGTTCCTTGATCTTCTAGGTCTTCTCCACACCACCCCATTCCCTGGTTACAGGCATGTGTTGAATTTTATGTAAAGTCTGGGGATCTGAACTTGGGCCATCATACTTGTGTGGCAAGCACTTTATCCGGCTGAGCCATCTCACAGCTCCCAAATAATGTGCTGACCAAAGTTGCTGAAAAAGTTGTTGGAAAGACTGAGTAACTCAAAAGGAAGCAGAATGTTGAGCCAATTACTTAACAAAACAATTTAAAAATTCAGCTTCCATGGCAAGTATGGTTTTTCTCATGGAATTACCTGCATTATTCTTTACTTGTGAATTATAAAATGACTTGTCTTGGGAGTCTTTGCTTTGAATACAAACTACTAACCATGAGAGAGTGAATAAGCATATAGACTTACTCTCTCTTTTGTCAAGTTGGGTGATAGATAGTTTTAGTTTCTCACTAAACTATCATTTATTTTAAGATTAGATTTAGGGTGAATTTTCAAGATGGTCTTGGATATGTACCATTATTGAGAATTTATTGGCATGCATTTAAATCTTATTGTGAGGAAATGACAGTGAACACTACTTTACTGTCATCATAATGACTTGATTTGGAGAAGTTAATGTTCAAATAAACCTTTGAGATGTACTGATGAAAGTAAATATATTTCCAAAATGTTTCTTTGAAATATCAGTGTACTTAACCGCTCTCTTTAATTGCTTTTATTTTTCTATTAGCCAAAGCAAGCAATTTAAAAGTGAAATAAATTCGACCTAGCTCTTGCAGTTCAGGGAGAATTAATACTGCATGTGGGAACATATTATGTCTTAGAATAAATGGATGACAGGAATGAAAAAGCACAATGAAAGCAAACCTTTAAAATGAAATGCAGCCTAACTTTGCTGTACAGGGAAAAGGAATTCTGTTTTTTCTTTAAAACCGCCTCCAATCAGAGAAGACTCTGTAATTACCTGATTCAAAGTAAAATACCTAATGCCTTCCTTACTCAGATACTCCTGCTAAGTAATTCTTCAGGTTTTGAATCCTACAGATAATTATCTTTGTTTATTAATTCCATTTGTTAGCATAGCTTTTACCTTGAGCTAGAGCACTGCAAAATGGGGCCTTAGGAAACCCAGCCATTATCCAATACTTGGGAAGATTTTTTTAATCTATTAGAACTTAACGTTTTTAGTTTTAGACTCTAAAATTTATAGACCCCATCCAAGAAAAAAAGGCTATAAACTGAAAATTGTACATATAATCAAAGGTCTTATGGACATTCCCTAAGCTGCCAATATAAACCAAATAGGAAGCCTTGTGTTTGCTGAAGTCATCTTACTGCTATTGCCTAGTCAAATTGAAGAAGCATTACCTACTAAACCCTGAGATGTATGTTAAAAATATCATGTTTTAAAAGTTAAATTTTTATTTTTATATTAATTACAGTTTATTCACTTTGTATCCCAGTTGTAGTTTAATGTCACAAAAATGATGAAAATATCTGCCTAAGGGACTTTAATACAGAATGGATTCATGAAATGTTTATCCTGAATTGGTAGAAATATTCTTATAGTTTTAATATGTTTAACCTTCAATATTTTATATACAATTAAAGATTTCAAATTCAATACTCAAAGCCAAGTATGTTTAGTCAGTTGATGAATACAATAACTCCTGTTTCCATGGTAAATATGAGTTTCACATGGGCACTATCTATGTAATTCTTTACATGTAAATTATAGAGTAACTTGGCCTTAGAATTTATACAGATCTGGCTTCTTGTTTTGAATCCCAGCTGCAAATCTTGTAGTCATAAAGCTGAATTTATTTAACCAGAACGTATATAATCTTACCATTACTGGCCATGTTTATTTCCTGCTTGTTGATAAAACTATTAATATAATTTTGTCATCATCTGCAGTGTTAATTTTTTCTCTGCTATTTTTATTTAATCGTTATACATTAATACATATATCATTTGATGTTTTCTCTCTCATATGCAGACAGCTCTCATCTATACAAACCCAATATTTTTCTATTTATACTACCTCTGCTTAGATATTTAAGTAGCCAAACAGTAATTCTCAATTGTTTGCTTGGATTGCCTTCACAAAATAACATAGACTCATTGGCTTTTAAACCGTGAACATTTATTGTGCCACAGTTCTGTAAGGCTGGAATCGGGTGCCAGCATAACTCATCCTGAAAAGGCTGTCTTTCTGGAGTGCAGACAGCCAACTTTTGTTTGTCCTTCCAGCGGACAGAAGGGGAACACCTAAGTTCATGTATTTTCTTATGAGCACACCAACAATGGCAGGATGCTTCCAGTCAGAAGAACTCGTAGAAGCCAACATGAATCCCTGACCCCTACCTCCAATATCAATATCGAAGGCTGTTGATTTGGAGCAATTCTTTCCACTAGCACAATGGCTCACAGTCGTCAGTGTCTTCACCCACCAGCCTTCTGTTCAGCTCCTTGGAACATAGTAGCCAGTTTTTCTTGAATGTACAGAACACTTTGGGTTTTGTTCAGCTCTTCCCCGTGTCCAGAATTCTCACTTGTTTACATTTGTTTGGATGAGTTACTCTTACCCGTTAGCTCTGGCCCTGTCAGTGAGACCAACTCATATCACACTTAATTTCTGTTCTCATACACCAAATCTGTTTTGTTTCCAGTCCCCCTTTTCCTCCTTTAAAAATATTCTCCCACCATAATTATCCCATTTAAATAGATTATGTAATTTGATAATTTATTTTACTTGGAAGTCTCAATTTCCAAGTGAATATCAACCAAAATATAAATGGCATGAGGAATTGAAGCCAGGAATCATTGGCCCAATCCTTCATTATTACATCCCAAAATTAGATAGCAATACCTAACAAAAGCCACTTAATGGACATACTTTAAAATACTAAATGAATAAACTGAGTGTGTATTTGCTATCGAGCCAGCTGTCCCACGCAGTGGGGCTTTTCCTGGATAGATGTGAACAAGTGTCTACTAACCACAGGACATTTTTATAGGAACATGTCTGCCTTCTCTTGAGCAATCCCATGCATTGGCGGTCCAGCTTTTCCATAGCCACAGTTTGCTGCTGAGTGGAAACAGGTTCTTTCTTTGTCCTGGTTTTCCATCTTTGCAAAGTCCCTACAGGCTTCTGATTTCATGACACTTGAAAACCAAGTTTCTCTGTACTAAGGGAAGTCCTCTACTTTGTGGAATCAAACCCACTTGATTTAACTTTGTTCCCCTGTGTCCTCTGTGAAAACAATAGAAATGGTAGGAGTCATAACTTTGTTCCTGGCTTCTTCCTTTATCAGCAAAGTTGTTCCATTCAACACCTACTATGACTTTGCATTAATATATTGTTTTAATTTTTGTTTTGTCTTCCTTATGTGAATGTGTGCCTATGAAGCACATGTGTGCAGTGCCCATGGAGGCCAGAAGAGGGCATTAGAGTCACTGAAATTGGAGTTACAGAAGGTTGTGAGCTACCATGTGGATGCTTTGAATTGATCCCAAGCCCTCTGGAAGAACCATTGCTCTTAACTGCTGAGCTGTCTCTCCCACCTCTGCATTTAGATTTGTAATTCACTGATTGAGAATTTGAATCAGGCATGCAATGTATTTTGATCAAATCCACCTTAACTTTCCATTCTCACTTCTTCAATATCTAACCACTACAACTTATCGTACACACCCAAAACTTCTTGTACTGCGTTTTAAACCTCTGAGTCCACTTGGTGCTGCCCACTTGACCATGGGGTAGAGCCATCCCCTGAAGCACAGGCAGCCCGTTTATCAGGGCCACATCCCCAAAGAAAACTTACTCCTTTCCCCAGCAGCCACCCATAACCAAGAGCTCCGAAGCAAGGGGTAGGACCCCGTGAGTCCCTCCCCTCCCCATTCTGGAATTTTTATTGCTAGGATCATGTGCAGGTTTTGTGCACGCAGTAACATGCTGTGAGTTCATGTGTACAACAACCCCACCAAGTCCCGAAAGCAGTTTCCCAGAAGTCCCCACTACCTCTGGCTCTTACGGTCTTTCTGCCTCATCTTTCATGATGATTCCTGAGCCTTGTGTATAGGACAGATGATGTATCTGTCCCCTTTAAGACTGAGCACTCTCTAGTCTCTTTTATTCTCTTCCCATTGGCTGACTATGGGCCTCTACATTAATTTCCATGTACCGTGAAAGAATCTTCTTTGATGATGCTTGAGAATTGCGCTAGTACCTCATGATACGGGTCAGTATTTAGTTTATTGCTATGTACATTTAGCAGCAGAAGAAGAATTGATTCTCCTCTAGGACCTATGACCTACCGAGCCACAGATCCTTGGCCCAGTTAAAAGAATCAGGCATGAGTTCTGTCTTGTGTACCAGCTATTAAATTAAATCTAACGTGGTTTGTCACCCTAATTCTGCCATGGTTGCATCACTACAGTACCAATTGGCACATCTTGCTGTGCTGACTGTTACTGTAACTTAGAGAGAACGGGGGGTTTGATTAACTTTCCCTCTTGATAGTTATAAATCTGGCACTATGAATGTGGACCATTAAGGATGGAGCTTCCAGGTCAATATCCACCAGATGATTTCCCCATGATTTATGGTTAATGGTATGGCTTCTCTATCAACAGTGTCTTACCATCAAGCTCTAGAGGATAACCAGGAGAAACAGCAATATTCTGTATTATTGGGAGGCCTACGTGATTTAGCACTAAGTTTATAACCTGATCCTTGCCAGGAAATGTGTATGCACATTCTTTTAATGTGACATAGACAACTTTATTTTTAAATTAAAAAATGCAGCAGATTCATCAGAAAATTAATATGAATTCCTAAAATATCTAAAATGGAAAATGACATTTATTCGTTGTCCTACTATAGTGTAGTATCATGAATTTTTGTTGTTGCTAACTTATGTACAATGGCTTTTGCATGATACAGAATTCAAATTAGAATACACATATCTGTATATTCTTTCCACCTGAGGCAGATAATTATACTCATTTTAATGACTATTTAGGTACTAGTTAGTAACTTATTAGGGGCCTTTAAATATATTTCTAATGTATGCTGGTTTTTCTGGTTTCTTTAGAGAAAAGAGAATAAGGATAGTTTCAAACACTCATCACCTGTCATTTTCATTTACATAGAAGTTATTGAATTCTTGATTAAATTTCATTCACTAAATGATATTAGGGTTCTTCATACTTAAGTATGAAGTTGGAGCCTTGTGTTGGTGTTCACTTTGAATGTTTAATGATTCTATGGCAATTTTCATTGATAAGACAACCAAACTTAATTTGATTAAATGCTTATTTCAGTATTTGTTTTGATTTTTTAATTTTCTATTCTGATCTCACACTTTATTCGTGGCATTTAATTAGATTAAGATCACTTCATTAACATCTTTTGCATACTAATTGATTCCCTAATAAAAGGACTTTGTTTTCTTGTCAACTCCTTGATAAGATTATGTATCATTGCATTCTAAAGCTAATCATTATATGAATGAAGCAATGATTTTCAAATGTCTAGTATCTGAATACTAATTACTAATGGCTTCATAAATTAAAATGTAGTTCAAAGAGGCCTACTACTTATATCTTTAATTTCTGTGGGATTTATTTATTATAGGACATAAAGCTTGTAATCCTAGGAAATAGAGGTTACACAGTTAAAACCCTAGAAGATGTAAGGGATTTTTATTTTCATTCACAGATATAAATTATATTGCTCTATAGATAATTATTATATACAGTAACAGTATGAGATTCAATAATTTTGAACTGATAGGAAAGTTTTCAATCCAGTGAATATATGTACAATTGCAAAGAAGAACAATTTTAGAAGGTTAATTTAACAGGCAAAAGGACTTATTTAAAAGCACAGGCAAATAATCATTTTTACTTCAAGAAGATATCTCAACTGTATTTAATTATTAAAATGTATAGTTTACAGAACAGTATATTTTGAAATCCCCTTGTCTCTTTATAGAGTAAGTTTCTACAGCTTCCTATAATTACATTAATTGTTCATGAATGCCGAATAATTATGCCCCTATTATCATATGAGCATTTCTGTAGGCTTGATAGAGCTTCCATTTAACTGGGGATGGGTGGAAAGAAGGCTCAGGGCTAGGGAGTACACACTGACCTTGCAAGTAGGCAGTTCTCAGCACCGATATGATAGGTTGCAGCTATCAAGAACTCCAGATTTAGGGGGTCCAGTACCCTCTTCTGGCCTTTGCATGCACCACACAAGTGAATATAAACAGTGAACTTTCATATCTGCAAGCAAAATACTCCTACATATAAAATAAAAAATAGACATACCTAAACAAATCCAGTTGATCTATAAGAAAAGTTTAAACTATTTTATATCTTGTAATGGTTGTTAAATGCTCTGGAAATAAACTGTGTGTGTGATAGGAAGGGCTTGGAGGTATCTTAGTGGTAGAGCATTTTTCTTTTTGAGTTTGATCCCTAACATAACAAAAATTAAACAAAGAACAGGAAGATAAATTATATGGTTATGAAATAAAATGAGAAGCCCTGAAAGAATATAACCATATATAATTTTTTAAAAGGTGTGCCAGACTCAGATTATGTTGGGAAAGTTGAATCTGAGAAGAAAAGCTGATCTTGAAATGAATATTTGAGATAATGATTGACACTTTATATCCAACCACCTAACACTAAGTAGGATTTAATGGTGATACATGCGTTCAAATAGTCTAAGTATCTAAATAATAAACCTTTTAGCCTGTCCTCTGGGTATCTTTATGAGAAGTTATAACCAAAATTGAAAGATGAATGAGGTGGAAGAAATAATTTAGGCCAGTAGGGAGACAGTAGAGAAATTTTACAATAAAAAAAAATCTCAATTAGTCTTGCTAAGCTATACTTTTAAAAGTTCATTAAGTGAAAACAAGGGAAGGAAAAAAATCCCACAATGAATGTTATAAATTACATTCTTTGTGGATGAATAGGAAATTCTGCAGTTATGTTGAACACTTTCAAAGAGACTCTGTAATTTGCAAATCTCTGAGTTGGCTTGCCCCTGTGATAAAGTGAAGGAATGGGGCTTCTCTTCCATTTGTCAAATGATAGCCAGTGTGTAGAATCTTAAAACAGTGCTCTCCAAATTGTCCTGAAATATACAGGTTTCTAGTAAGGCATTCTCTTCTTGAACTGTATGCTGATGAATAGAATCTGTGTGTCATGAAAGCAGAATAGTAACTGTTTGGGGAGAGTAGGAGGACCAACAAAATGATGAGAGAGGAGAATGGATGACTATAAAAATGATATACTTGTGTGGTAACCAAATTATTATAAAATACAAAAAGAAAATTGTGTGGTCATTAATTTCTGTTTTAAAGTCAGACATTTTTCTTTTGATAAAACCAAGGGATAAAACTTACTTTCCATGTCCATCTCTACCCATGTGCCTCAGTCATTTGATGTGGGCCAGTTACTACAAACTTGCTTTTTTTTCTTTTTGAACATTTATATAATCTTGGGAAGACTTAAAAGACAGCCAACAACCAATGCAGAGAGTAATGAGGGGGGAATGTATTGGGAATAGAAGGGGTGGAACACACGGCATTCAGAGGTGACAATCAATGTCATGTTCTAACAAATTAGATAATCTTTAATAGTGACGAGGATATTTGTAGAGGTGCTTTTAAAATCATAGACCTGATGTATAAGTCTGATTTGCCACTAACTGGTCCTGTTCTTCTGGATTAATCTCATTTTGTGAGTATATTTCTCCTCACTGAACCCTTTCTTCATAAGCAGAGGCTTTCATTGCGTATTTGTTGCAACTTATTTGGCACAGTGTTTGGAAAGTGGTTGCTGCTGCAGAATTCATTTTTTATTATATTAATGTTTCTTATAATTATGGCAGTATTGGCTTTTCAGTGCTGGTCTTGAGCCCAAGACATCATGCATGCTAGAAAAAGGCTTTGTCACTCAGAACCACAATAACCCCCAATTTGATGCTAGCATTCCTAAATAACTAAGAGGCTTGTTTTTTGAGTCATAGTCCTGCCTTAATATGACAATAGAATGTGGCTGGCATATATGCTTATGTAGGATTTATACTGATACTTCACACACAAATGTCCAACGTGTATTTGATGGCCTCATTTTCAGACCTGAAAAATATTGAGAAACATGGATTTGTCATTGTTTTATCATAAGTATATCTCATATTTGAGAACTTTATTTAATCCATCTTTCATGCATGAATCTCTATTCAGTCAAGACCTAAAAATGACATTTCTCATATATTACACTAAGACGTTCTGTGATTCCTATCCATATCCCATAGATTCATACAAACACAGCGAAGAAGTTCAGCTTTTCAGAAATTCACATAAGAGAGTGATAGAATTTTCAACACTAAATGAATTCTTATGCTGCCAAGTGCTTCCCTAAATAACATAGGTGGTTTGACTCAATAGTGGTTAGAACAACCTTATGAGGTAGACAATTGTTTTAACAGCAAGACAGCTGAGTCCAGAGAGGAGGAAATATCTTATCCTTATCCAAGGTTACTTAGCCGCTAACATCCAGAGTCAAAATAAGTCAACATAGATTGTTTTCCTATTGCTCCCATAAGAAATTTCAACTGCTGTAAGAAACAGCAATTTAGGGGCTGGAGAGAAGACTCAACAAAGGACTCTCTGTTTGTCAAGAGGACCCAAACGTGATTCCCAGCACACACAGCAGCTGCTCACAACCAGCTGTAACCATCTGTCTCAAGGAATCCAATGCCCTCTTCTAGCCTCAGCAAATACTACATACATGTAGTACACACATAACACATCCAGGCAAAACACCCATGCATGTAAAAATGAAAGTTAAAATGTTTTAAAAACTATTCACTATGATATTTTTCTTGACTACTTATGCTGTACAGAACATAGGATGCGTTTTTCTGCCATTCTATAATCCTCTACAGTCAGCTCTCTTTTTAGTTCCATATCCCATTTTTTAATTGGATTACTTGGTTTCTTGCTTTTTAACTTCTTGAGTTCTTTATATATACTGGATATTAGCCCTCTGTCAGAAGTAGGATTGGTAATGATTCTTTCCCAATCTGTAGGCTGTCGATTCGTTCGGATGACAGTGTCCTTTGCTTTACAGAAGCTTTTCAGCTTCATGAGGTCCCACTTATTGATTGT
>CM053762.1:43777344-43787503 GCA_028658305.1 Pachyuromys duprasi | reverse complement strand
GCTTTTTAACTTCTTGAGTTCTTTATATATACTGGATATTAGCCCTCTGTCAGAAGTAGGATTGGTAATGATTCTTTCCCAATCTGTAGGCTGTCGATTCGTTCGGATGACAGTGTCCTTTGCTTTACAGAAGCTTTTCAGCTTCATGAGGTCCCACTTATTGATTGTTGATCTTAGAGCCTGTGCTGTTGGTGTTCTAAATGCTCAACATCCTTAGCCATCAGGGAGATGCAAATCAAAACGACTCTGAGATTCCACCTTACACCCACCAGAATGGCTAAGATCAAAAACTCTAGTGACAATGCATGCTGGAGAGGTTGTGGAGAAAGAGGAACCCTCCTCCATTGCTGGTGGGAATGCAAACTTGTACAACCACTCTGGAAATCAATTTGGCGCTTTCTTAGACAATCAAAGTTGACTTTTTCCAGCTGGAAAATTATCAAATAAAATATTACCCAGAGGTGAAAGGGGAAAGAATTCAAAAGTCTCCATCCCTACCTGAAGAACTATGTTCAGGTGATAAATTGGGAGGCAGGGAACAGAGAAACAGTTTTCTTTAAAGGTGTGCCCACTGATACACATTCCAGGGAATGCCCCATACCAGGAATATATAGATAGCAAAAAATGGACTTGGTGACTTACTAAAAACTAACAAACAAAAACAAAGACAACACATAATTTCAAGGGGAGGGGTAGGGAAGTGAGAAGGATCTGGGAGGAGTTAGGGGAGAGTGGTGGTAAATATGATCAAAACATATCCAATAGGATTCTCAAAGAATTAATATTTTTTAAAGTCTTTCTTTGAAAAAGTATGGTTCTTGAGTCGGGAGTGAGGATTAAAACTAATAAATCAATACACAACACATGGGACCTTTCTGAGAGACCCTAGTAGACACTAGAGGCCTTGCTTTCTTCCAGACTCTTTTAAGTCAGCAAAAGTACCTTAGTATAATGAATGAATTCACAGGGAAGTCAAGCAAAGGGTGGGACTTTGACAAGATATCCTACCTGTTGTCTCAAACAAAAGGAGTTCTATCAGCTTGGTAGTTTATCACTGACTCCAGGGAAAGCCAGGGTGAAAGCAGTCTTTCCGCTGAGATCTAAATAACAAAGCAGCCTGGTAGACCAGAGGCTCCCAACATTTTTTATTTTTTTTATTAATTATAGTTTATTCACTTTGTATCCCAGCTGTAGCCCCCTCCTAATCACACCCTCCATCTCTCATCTCCTCCCATGCCCCTTCCCAAGTCCACTGGTAGGGGAGGTCCTCCTCCCCTTCCATCTGACCCTAGCCTATCAGGTCTCATCAAAACTGGCTGCATTGTCTTCCTCTGTAGCCTGATAAGGCTGCTCCTCCCTCAGGGGGAGGTGATCAAAGAGCTAGCCACTGAGTTCATGTCAGAGATAGTACCTGTTCCCCTTTCTAGGAAGCCCGTTTGGAGACTGAGCTGCCATCAGCTACATCTGAGCAAGGGTTCTTGGTTATTTCCATGACAAAGCAGTACATTTTAACCAAACATCTAATATGTGAAGATGATACAGCATGTGTTTTAACTTTTAAACAACAGTAAAGAAACTAGGCCTATAACGGACCCCAAAGTTAGTTTAAATATTTGTGAATCTCACATGTTTTTGAGAGCCGGAAGAATAACATTTTTTGCATAAATCCTGAGGAGCATTAAGAAATATTTGGGAAACCTTCAGCAACCTTCACAATGTCTCAAAATACTCACAAATAAAATGATTACAAGGTGTTTTGGGGTTTTTTTTTTAGAAACAATATTTATAAATAAGCACTTGAACTTTTAAATGTTGTCCTTTGTCTCTTGTCTCAGTGTCCTGAAGACATTGTCTGGAACACGTGAAAGATATTTTTTAATTGATGGCAGGGTGCTTGAATGTCTTGGGCTGTAGATGGTCACGTCACCCTTGTTTGTACTTTCCAGTGTTGCCTTGAAGTATTACTCGTTGGTTCAATGGTCTGCCAGTTGTCACTGCTTTAATCTATGCGTCATCTATGGTTTCTATTGTGAAATAGCGGGAAAAGAACCTGAGCTGTGTCGGGACGTTTAAGTGGGGTTATGAAATAACTGATTTTATATAACAGATTACGTATCTAGCAGTTCCATGTCCACTGGTGTTTTGTTTTTTCTAACTATTCCGCTATCCGCTTTTCCTCATAAGAGCTTTCTGCCTAAAATGACTGACCATCTTGTCCCTAACTCTACCCTTTCCCTTACCTTGGTTAGGTGGCAGTGTGCTCTGGCTAGTGGTTGAAAGAAAACTAGGATTGGTCACTCATTTAGACACTGTCTCAGTGGTTTCTCTAGTCGCTGTGGTAAAAATATGCGATAGAAACAACTTGAGAAATGAGATGTTTTGGCTCACGGTGTCAGAGAGTATGATCCATTGTGGTAGAGAGGGTTCGGAGTCACAGGAGCAGGAGGAAACAGCTTCTCACACGTTGCCATCCCAGAAGCATAGAATGGGCCTAGAATCACAACAGTCATAACACTTGAAGGCCTGTGCAGGTGACCCACCTATGCTATCTGGGTCCCACAACCTCCCCCAAACAGTCCACGTTAAAGGGAAGCAAATGCAGACAGAAGGCAGGAACCTGGTCCTGAGAGTAGGTGCAAGCTTTGAAGGCCCAACCCTCATCACATCAGTAAGCATTGCCGTATTTCTCAAAGGCTCCTCAACTTCTGCCAAACATTTCTTCATTTTGTGCATCATGTCTTCAAACAGAAAAGCCTGCAAGGGGCATTTCAGAACCAAGTCATCACAGATGTAAGATATACTTTGTGAAAACAGAGCAACAATAATATATCTCCCCATTTAGGTCATGTACAGCCATGGCAGGGCACTCCAGCTGACTTTGGTGTGGTTCATTGTCCTCCCTGCTCATGTGCCTGCTTCTCAGTGAGTGCACTGTGCTCCGTTAGTAAAGCAGCTGAACAGTGAACACATCCCAGTGAGGGGCACACCCTGTGTTCCAGGGAGGCGTTACTAACAGCCCTGAGGATTCCGGCATGAGGCTGCTGATGAGGTGGAGTTCTTGTGGTTGTAGTTTTCATCCTCACATCTTAGAGAGAAAGATGGGAGGGGGTACACCCAGGAACCATCCTGGCTTAGGTAACGGGGGATAAAGAAACAACATAAACACGCCGAAAAACTGGGATTTGCTACGTCATGTGCTCTTGTGGAAAGACACCACCAGCTGCTCAGAAGTTCACCGTGTTGACTATGTACATAAGGAAAGGGGGGGGTGCTGGATTACGTCTCATAGGGGAGCATTCAAGCTGTCTTCATCTAGATGGGACTCTGTACATATTCTCAATATCTGTACTTGGACCAGCAGAAGGCCTTGCCATTCCTCTGAACCTGGGAAGGCCTCGCCTTTCTCACGAACCCATAAGGCCTTGACATGGCCATGCTTATGTCAATAATATACACCGACTCAGGACTTCATCTGCTCCCTACACACAGAGGAAGAAATATCAAAATCTAAGGGAAAATTGTACAGAAATTGAGACCAAAAAGGACACTATAGCAATGGGAGACAGGGAAGGAGAAAGGTACCAGCACTATAATGTGTTCAGAGTCTCAGTGTGCCTTATAGAAGTGGGCTTTAGTGGCGACTGTGCTTCAAAGAGAACAGTGGAGAGACAGAAGGTCTTGGCTACATGATAAAACATTAGTTATATGGTACTACATATAACAAACTGAGTTAAGAACTTTCTGTTTCCAGAATTGGTAGAATTTGCCACTCTCTTATGAAGGTTTTATATCTTGAATAAGTTAGGGACACACAAAAAAGTGTGTTCCAGCGACTAAGAAAGTCCCTGATAAACATTGCTAAAGGATATTCTGTAATGCCAAAATATATTGGGAATTGCTTAGAGGTATTCATTCAGATTAACAAGCTAAATTTTTATCATCATGGCATATAAGCAATGTTCCATTTTTATAGACAAGTAACATCTGGCATAGAGGGAATCAAGCAACTGGCTATTTTAGTCAGGGTTCTATTGCTCTGTAAATAGATACCATGACCATGGCAACTATTCTTTGTTTTTAATAATTATTTTATTTTATTTTAATCACAGGTCATTCACTTGTATCCCAGCCGTAGCCCCCTCCCTGTTTCCCTCCTAATCCTACTCTGCCTCCCTCATCTCCTCCCTGCCCTCTTCCAAGACCACTGATAGGGGAGGTCCTCCTCCCCTTCCATCTGACCCTAGCCTATCAAGTATCTTCATGACTGGCTGCAATGTTCTTATCTGTGGCCTAGCAAGGCTGCTCTTCCCTTGGGGGGAGGGGGAAATCAATGAACCAGTCACTGAGTTCATATCAGAAATAATCCTTGTCCCCCATACTAGGGAACCCACTTGGATACTGAGCTACCATGGGCTACATCCTAGCAGGGGTTTTAGGTTATAACCATGCATGGTCCTTTGTTGGAGAAAGTCTCATATAAGACCCCTGTACCCTGATACACTTGGTCCTTGGGGAGCTCCTGTCCCCTCTAGGTTATACTAACTCCCCCTTCTTTCATATGATTCCCTGTACTCTGCCGAATGTATGGTTATGAGCCTCAGCATCTGCTTTGACACACTACTGGGTAGAGTCTTTCAGAGGCTGTCTGTGGTAGGCTCCTGTCCTGTTACTTGTTTTCTCCTACTTCCAATTTCGATCCCCGTTGTCTTTCTAGGTGAGGATTGATCATCTTGCCCTTGGTCCTCTTTCTTGTTTATCTTTTTTAGGTATAAAGATTTTAGTATGTTTATCCTTTCTTACAGGTCTAGTGGCCACTTATACATGAGAATATACCATGTGTGTCTTTCTGCTTCTGTGATGCCTCACTCAGGATGATCTTTTCTAAATCCCAGCATTTGCCTGCAAAATTCATGATTTCCTTGTTTTTAATTGCTGAGTAGTATTCCATTGTGTAAAAGTACCACAATTTCTGTATTCATTCCTCAGTTGATTCACATCTGGGTTGTTTCCAGGTTCTGGCTATTACAAATAAAGCTGCTACAAACATGGTTGAGCAAATGTCCTTGTTTTGTATTTGAGCATCTTTTGGATATATGCATAGGAGTGGTATAGCTGTATCTTGAGGAAGCAGTGTTCCTGATTGTCTGAGAAAGTGCCAGATTGATTTCCAGAGTTGTTGTACAAGTTTACATTCCCACCAGCAATGGAGGAGGGTTCCCCTTTCTCCACATCCTCTTCAGCATGTGCTGTCACTTGAGTTTTTGATCATAGCCATTCTGATGGGTGTAAGATGAAATCTCAGGGTCATTTGGATTTGCCTCTCACTGATGGCCTTAGTTGGGCCTTGCTTACGGGTTCAGAGGTTTAGTCTGTTATCATCATGGCAGGGATCATGGCATCAGGCAGACATGGTGTCGGAGAGGTACCTGAGGGTTCTACATCTGGATCCTCAGGCAGTAGGAAGATCAAGTGAGTCACTAGGCTTGACCTGAGTTTCTGAAGCTTTAAAGCCCACCCCCAGTGACACGGTTCCCCCCAAAAGGCCACACCTGCTCCAACTAGGCCACAGCCCCTCACAGTGCCATACCCTATGGCACTACAAGGCTTATTTATTCAGCCACTACACTGGTCCGTGTTCTATAACTAGAATGGCCCATTATGAGAATGTTTGGATCCATTGGTCACTCACTCTTTGCCCCTGCCTCCTTGATTTCTCTGCTTTTAAAATTATCATTGTCAATATTGTTTTGGGGCTAAGGTTCAAACCCAAGGCTTTGCTCATGTGAGGTGAGCACTCTGCCAACTACATTGTTAGGCCCAGCTCTACTGTCTTCTGACTTTTCCATAACATACTATATGTACCAGAAATTGCAGACGTAAGGGAGGAAATGGTATAGTATTTTAGAGAAGCGATTTCATCTGTATAATATACAAATGATTTACATAAAGCACATGACATGGGGCCTGACATATACTAAGTGCACAAAAATATAAGCTTTTTTACAACACTTTTTAAAAGCCATTTATGTCCCTTGGCAAGAAAATGACAGCGTGTGTTGACATCTCATTCTGGACTAGAGGATTTACAGATAACAAAAGTTAATTTATATTGCAAGGCATCTGTTATTAAGATCGTCTAGCCGAGATGGTAGTGATTTGTATTTTAACCAATCTATTGCTTTGACACTAAGACACAATTTCAATGTAATTCTGAACATTAGGGTCTGACAGATAACAGTGGCTGTGTGTGACAGCGGTAATGTTGCAATCTTATCTAATTTTAGGCTTTCTCTAGATATAAATAGTTTGGGGGATCAAGGTGAAATGCCTCCATGCTCAAAAGTTTCCTGGACACACTTTGTGTAGTGTCATTTGATAGCTCTTTGCTTAGCGTCTTATGTCAAGTGGTTTGGACCTCTTCCCAGGTCCGTCTGTGGTCTGGCTCTTGCTTCTTGCCTAATATGTTGGGATTATTGCTCTAGACCAGCAACAGTTCAGAAGTGTTTGTAGTTTCTCTAACTATTCAGCTGTCTGATTTTCCTCATGCAAATTTTCTGCCTGAAATGACAGACCATCTCTTCCCCTACTCTACCCTTTCCCTTGCCTAAACCAGCCTTTGTTGTTTTCTTTTTCAGACAATATAATAAATTCCTCCAAGGCTGTTCTTCCTAAAGTTATCACTGCTTATTTTCTTTTTTAAAAAGTAAATTTGTAAAAATATATTATTTTAAAATTGTGTATATATGTATATTTATCTGGAGTGGGGTGTGTGTGCATGAGTGTCGCTGCCCACAGAGTCCCGAAGAGGGCATTGGACTCCCTCCAGATAGTGTTACAGATAGTTGTGAACTGCTCACATGGTCTATAAGAGCAGTATGTGACCTGAACAGCTGAATCATCTCTCTAGCCCCAAACGCAATTTTCTCTCTCGTATTCTGGCCATATCTTGCGCATTTCAGATTTGTTAACCTGTATTTCAGTGATCAATATATAGCTTCTGCTTTCTTCTCTCTTCTTCATACTGTCTGAATGAGAAAATTAAGGTCATAAACACTTCCAGGGTAAAGATAATTCCTTAGCAACAGAAAGCATCATCTTAACACATCCAGTGTTTGGTCAGTGTGCCCACATGATTGCACACTCTGTCTAACACTTTGTGTGTGCTTCTCTTGTAGACTGGGGTAAAAGGGTATGTGAAAATTCTACTGTGGCAGACCACAGGCTTAATCAAAGCATATTGCATCTGGAAAGTTCCTAAGGGAGTATTGTTTTTCCCATTTACTCTTTGAGCCCTTTAGATTTATGTGATTTCTTTTCACTTGCTATACTACTTAACATACCCACAGTGATCTAATTAAGGGTTATGATTCTGTTGTCTCATTCCCTTAAATAAATAGGTTAATGTCTACACATATAGTATTTTGTGCCTGTTACCTAGAGTCACACTGTCAGGATTCGAGTCTCTGTTCTTGAACCCACCAACCTTTATGGCCTGGGGAAATTTGTATAACCCAACTTACCTGTTGTTTTACCTATCAAATTGAGAAAGTATAATAGCAACTAAATCATAGAGTTTCTTTGGGAACTAAATACCATAACATGTAAATCCCTGTCACAGAAAGTGTGAAGCTTCCTCAGCCTCAGTTCTTTTTTAAATTATGTTTTTATTTTTACATTAATTACATTTTATTCACTTTGTATCCCAGCATTCCTTCCCAATCCCACCCTCCATCCCTCATCTCCTCCCTTGCCCCTCTCTAAGTTCACTGATAGGGAGGTCTTCTTCCCCTTGCATCTGACCCTAGTCTATCAGGTCTCATCAGGACTGGCTGCAATATCCTTCTCTGTGGCCTGGCAAGGCTGCACCTCCCTAGTGGGGGAGGGGGATGTCAAAGAGCCAGCCACTGAGTTCATATCAGAGACAGCCCCTGTTCCCCTTACTATGGAAACTCACTTGGATACTGAGCTGCCATGGGCTACATCTGTGCAGGATGTATGGAGCTTGGTCAGAGTATCAGTGTCAGAAAAGACCCCTGTGCCCAGATATTTTGGTTCTGTTGCTCTCCTTATAGAGGTCCTGTCCTCTGTAGGTCTTACTAACTCCCCCTTCTTTCATATGATTCCCTGCACTCTGCCTAAAGTTTGGTTATGAGTCTTAGCATCTACTCTGATACAATGCTAGGTAGAGTCTCAGTTATTTTTAACAAAAATTGGCATGATTTCCAATATATCATTAGCATAAATAAAGATTGTTTGCAATGTCCTAAATTCTATTTATTAAGCTATAAATTTATTGAAAGTAAAGCAATGCATTATATGTCACCTTATCTGCTATAATGCTTCGCATGGTTCATTTACACTTAGACATAGTAAATGGATAGCTAGATAGGAGCATTATAAAAACAAAAAATGAAGGAAGAGAAGATGGTAGAAAGATTGGGACAAAAAATTCTGACTTTTCAAATGCATTTTTGAATTAAGAGAGCCAATTTGCCTGTTTTGTTCATAAAAGAAATCAGCCAACAGTCTCAAGGCTGGTGGAAGAAAATAGTACACTGATCAGATGGAGTGGAATGGCTGATTGTTTCTCACTAGATACTAGACAGCTTGCCTGCTGGGTAGCAATATGAGGTTTCCAAAGCTTCCATAGAGGGAAGTGGACAGCAGAGGGGCTGCAAGGCTCGAGCCACGTTGGCACAGAATTAAGATCACCAGAACCTAATAAAATGATAAAAAGTTTCCCCAAGACATTGTTTCCTGAGAAAATTATTTGTTAGATGATTTTTAAAAGTCTATGAAACAGTGTAGTATTTTAACTGAGCTATAGCCATATTTACTGAGTGTTTCCCTTTACACCCTTGAAGATGTAGTTAGTTTGCAAAAGTTATTGTTGAGTCACTAATCAATTAGACACAGAGTAGACTTCATTTTGTTACTGCCAAGAAAACATTAAGCATTTGGGCTTGAACCAAAAGGTGGGAGGGAGTGGATGAGGAGTATTTTTGCTGTTGTACAACAGTGGATTTACGATTAGGTAAATCTCAGTTCTCATCTCTGCTGTTACACAGTGTGTTCAAGCCTGACACACTTATAGAAGAGCATGCTTGGGTCACTGTCTCAGGAAGAGAGAGTCACACAATTAGGGATTTAGTATACTTAGTGAGTGTAAGGTACATGGACATTGGATAGAAATAAATTTGGATTAAAATCTGTATGTGCTGCTTTTTAGCCATATGACTTCATATAAGGCCATGAAACTTCAGAGCTTCAATTTGTCATCTGCTTAGGGACAGGCTCTGCAAAGAGATGACAAGCAGCCTATGTTGATCATATATATAGACTATGTCATATGACTATGTCATATGTATTTTCATTTTATTTTATTATACTATCTGAACACCTTTTTATTTTTTATTTTTATTTTTTAATATTCTTATTTTAATTTTTATTAATTATATTTTATTTACTTTGTATCCCCCCATAGCCCCCTCCTCTGTTCCCATTCCCACCCTCCCTCCCCTTTCTCCACACATGCCCCTCCTCAAGTCCACTGATAGGGGAGGTTTTCCTCTCCTTCCTTCTGATCCTAGTCTATCAGGTCTCATCAGGAGTAGCTACATTGTCTTCCTCTGTGGCCTAGTAAGGCTGCTCCCCCCTCAGGGGGAGGTGATCAAAGAGCAGGCCAATCAGTTCATGTCAGAGGCAGTCCCTGTCCCCATTAATATGGAACCCACCTGGACACTGAACTGTCATGGGCTTCTGTGCAGGGGTTCTAGGTTATCTCTGTCAATGGTCCTTGGTTGGATTTAGGGTCTCAGAAAAGACCCCTGTGCCCAGATATTTTGGTTCTGTTGCTCTCCTTGTGGAGCTCCTGTCCTCTCCAGGTCTTCTTATTTCCCACTTCTTTCATAAGATTCCTGTACTCTGCCCATCAGTTGGCCATAAGTCTCAGCATCTGTTTTGATACCCTGCAGGGTAGAGTCTTTCAGAGGCCCTCTGTGGCAGGCTCCTGTCCTATTCCCTGTTTTCTCCTTCTTTGGATGTCCATCCTCTTTGCCTTTCTGAATGGGCATTGAACATTTTAGCTAGAGTCCTCCCTCTTGATTGTTTCTTTAGGTGTACAGATTTTAGTAGGTTTATCCTATATGATATGTCTAAT
>CM053762.1:43743738-43777244 GCA_028658305.1 Pachyuromys duprasi | reverse complement strand
CCTGCAAATTTCATGATTTCCTTGCTTTTTATTGCTAAGTAGTATTCCATTATGTAGATGTACCACAATTTCTGTATCCATTCCTCAGTTGAGGGGCATCTGGGTATTACGAATAAAGCTACTGGCTATTACAAATAAAGCTGCTACAAACATGGTTGAGCAAATGTCCTTATTGTGTACTTGAGCCTCTTTTGGATATATGCCTAGGAGTGGTATAGCTGGATCTTGAGAAAGCACTATTGGTAGTTGTCTGAGAAAACACCAGATTGATTTCCAGAGTCGTTGTACAAGTTTACATTCCCACCAGCAGTGGAGGAGGGTTCCCCTTTCTCCACAACCTCTCCAGCATGTGTTGTCACTTGAGTTTTTTATCTTGGCCATTCTGATGGGTGTAAGGTGAGATCTCAGGGTCATTTTGATTTGCATTTCCCTGATGACTAAGTATGTTGAGCATGTAAGTGTTTTTTGGTCATTTGATATTCCTCTATTGAGAATTCTCTGTTTAGCTGTTCCCCATTTTTAAAATGAATTACTTGATTTGTTGCTGTTTAACTTCTTGAGTTCTTTATATATACTGGATATTAGCCCTCTATCAGATATAGGGTTGGTGAAGGTCCTTTCCCAATCTGTATGCAGTCATTTTGTTCTGACGACGTGTCCTTTGCTGAAGCTTTTCAGTTTCATGAGGTCCCATTTATTGATTGTTGCTTTTAGAGCCTGCGCTGTTGGTGTTCTGTTCAGGAAGTTGTCTCCTGTGCCAATGAGATCAAGGCTCTGCCCCCACTTTTTTTCTAACAGGTTTAGTGTGTTTTAGTGTGTCTGGTTTTATACTGAGGTCTTGATCCACTGAACACCTTTTTAAAATATAGAAACTCTCATTACTTGAAAATTTTAACAAAAACAGACTGCTCCCTGGGTTTGGCCCAGGAATGTAATTCACCCCTACCCTCAAGTATAGGATTAAAATAATTCTGTTCATTTTTTATTCATAGCAATTTTAAGTAATTTATTTGTTTTATGAGACAGTGTATTGTTAGAGAGCCCTGACTTACCTAGCAATTGCTATAGTCCAGGCTGGCCTTGAACTCATGGCAAGAGGAATTTCATTTTTACGAAGCAAATACCTGGCAAAGAGAAGTGCCATATAATCGGTACCTCTCCCAAATATCCGTAAAGCTGAACTTTGGGGTCAGCGTCAATGGTCACACGGCTGGTTTCGGTACCATGTGTACTTAATGATGATCAGCATGAGTAGCAGCTTGGAACTGACGGCCACACAGTTCATGGCTTTTCTCAGTAGTCACAACGCAGCGGGTGGTCAATTAAGTGTTATTTGTTATATAGTATATAGTGAGGGAAGTGCTTAGTGCAGTGCTTCCTTAGCATTCTTAGAACAGCAGCTGGGAATGGAACAGAATAAGTGAAATACGCAGCGGGTACAAGTCCACTCTGCAGGACCCAGAACACAGCTCGGGTGTCTCCTATCTGTCTTGTCTGCCACGCAAACTGGAATAGAATGGAAATGAACAGTGAGAATAACTAGGTGCTAGGGAAGGGAAGATTGCTTGGGCTCCAAATGCCACCAGTAGCTCCAGATAGTTCACTTTAGGGTCGAGGAATAGAAAGCAAAACAGGGAATATGCTGACCTCATCATGTCTCTTTTCGGTCCTCTGTTTTCATTTTTCCTTTCAGATTTTTGATTTAGTTTTAACTCTGAGGTAAATAATTGGCTGGAGTTTCCAACATTCACACAGTCAGTGAATTTATGCCTATTGCCATTTATGCTTTCCGCTCTCCCAACTCTGAAGGCTCCATGCTTAGGCCTACCTCCTCTTTCTCTACTTCCAGCTCTCAGGAATCACTTGGTGTATTCACTGTAGAGAATATCTTCTCGTGCCTTTCCCACAGGCTATTGGTGCTGAAATAACCACCTCACTTTCTCTGTAGAGTAAGTTTCACACACACAGGGCAGCCCCTATCCCACTCAGCACCATTTCCTGATGTTCCGGGGTCTCTTCCGCTGTTGACAGATGAGAGTTAGGACATTGCATGACATTTGTTGTCCCTCTGAGACATATTGGTCACACTGCAACACAACTGTCAGTAATGTCTCTTTGCTGAGGGACTGTGAACTCATGGAAAGCAGTTTATTTTATGCCTTTACTCTATGTAACAGCATCAAAGATTACCTTCTCAGTCTGTGCATTCAGAAACTTCATTTAGGGTGGCCAGGTAAACTATATGGTATCTGGCTAATTCAGCTGAACAGTGATTTATTTTTACTTATGCACATTATTACTTGGGACACACACACTAAGAAATACTCATTTGCATATCATTCAAATTAAATTTTTATTGGTTAAATCTGAGAACCTAACGTTATTACAGGAATGAGTGGGATGTCAATTTCTTTTTCTGTCTTATAGTAAAAAGCAATTTTTTGTTAATTTCTATAGATTTTAGATTTTATGTTAAGTCATAATGGAAAATTCCTACAATTTGATTTCAAATTCTTTTCTTATTCTGTGAAAGCATATTTTTGTATTAACAAAAGAGGAATTGATTCAATGTGGGAAAAAAATGACTGTTGATGCTTGAGGAACTTTCCAGATTAATGAAAGAGACATGACAATCATTGTGTAACAAAAATAAGACTGAATGGAATCTATTGTGTTTAGACATGCTGTGATAATATTGGAATAATAATGCTGCCTAATGTTTATTGAGTACTCCAGTCTGTTAGACAGTGGATCCAGATTCTTTTTTATGTACTTAATTGTTCTTTGAATAACTGCCTTACTAAAGACTGTTGTCTTTCCATTTTGCAAACAAAACATCCACAATTAGAGAACTTAAATATCTGATTCCAAATCACTTTGCAAATGTGTGGCACATCTGCTGTTGAACCCAGATGGATAACTGTTGATCCTGTTCTTCTAACTCCTGTGTCCTATTTTCTTAGTGAGAAGACTCAGGGTTAATATCTGTGGTCAATGCATCACATGTGATTAAGTGAATAATATAATATTACTATAATAAATGAATAAATGATGATTGTGGACAAAAAGTCCATTTCTCAATTTCTAGTGGAAATACTAACAATAAAGCCCCCAAACCACCAGTAAGTACAACTTTTAATTATTGCATACATACATAAGTATTTTTCCAGTGTCTGCATAGATCTATCAGTATATTATTGTCATCAAACCTCTTTAAGAGATTCAAAATGTCAATGTCATGGTTGCTTACGGTGTTAAGAAGATGTCCTCCTGAAAAATGCCTTCCTTACTGTGTCATCTAGCTCCTCTGATGGCTGCCAATGGAAAGAGGGCATAGGACAATCCTGTAAGCGACACTGCAGGATACCATGTCAAGTCTTTTACTGGCTCTAGCTGCCAATCTGCTGCCTGTGTGGAATCGGGCTATACTGGCATAAATGAGCCCTGTTCCTGATAGCTGGGAGTGAGCGATTTGGGTATGAAGGCTGCAGGGATCACTATCACCCTTTGGTGGATAGATGGTGATGACTAAGGTCCTAACACTGAAAGTCTTCGGCAGCTGGGAAAGATCTCAGGAGCCTTTCCACTCAGAAGTTGCTTCTAGGCTATTGAGATGGCTCAGTGGCTACAGATGCTTTCTGCTCTTGCAGAGGACCCCAGTTAGGTTTGTCCCGATTGGGGAGCTCACAACCACGGTTGGTGAGGGCGCATACTGTTCTTCTAGAGGACCAGTTCCCAACACTCACCATCAGGTGGCTCACAACTGTTTGTAACTCCAGCTCTACAGGACATACCACCCTCTTCTGGACTCCACAGAAACTCACATTCATATATTTTTTTTTAAAAGTTTTAAGTGGTTGCTCTCCATTACATATTCTTTTATCAATTTGTAAACATCTTTGACATGTTGAACAAATTATCTTTAGGATAGTTAGATAATTAAGCTGCAAATATTTTAGGACCATTTTAGTGCACACATATCGACCTGGATTGCATTCAATATTTTAAGATAATTTTAGTCAGATAGAAGGGAAGGAGGTCCTCCCCTATCAGGGGTCTAGGGAAAGGGCATAGGGGCAGAAGAGGGATGGTGGGTAGGACTAGGAGGTGAGGGAGGGGGCTACAGCAGGGATACAAAGTGAATAATTGTAATAAACTAATTAATTAATTAAAAATTTTCCAAGTCTAGTTTTACAAGAATTTTCCATATTGTTCATGCTATCTGACAATAAGAATCTAGCATTTGAAGTTCGTATATTTAGTTTCTAGGTAAGGCATGTTTTAGCTACTGTTATAACATTAATTGGCATATGCATGCAGTACATAGATGCCACATTATGCTATTTAATATTCAGATGATTGGTCTTAATTACAAGCTTGAAACCTCTTTTCAGCAGAAAAAAAAATCCTTGGATTTAGGATGAATCCTCTGAGGAGCATTGAAAACTATGACATAAAGAACTTCAGAAACTTTCCTGTCAAACGCTAATTAATCATAGCACAGGGTAGGGCTGTGATTCCCACTGTGCTTGAGGAAACTGAAATGAAAAATGAGGTGTCCGTGTTGGCAATGGAACAAGACATAAAAGACCTCTCTTTGTACTTATCTACAAGAAAGCATGAGTCCTACAGTGAAGGTGTTTTATTTAGATTATACTGTCCTAATATGTGACTTGCAATTTGTCATTCACCCCATATGTACAGTACTTGAGGTTGCATCTATCTAGCCATGATTTCAGTATGCTTCATTTTTCTTTACTTTCAAATTAGAAAAAATTAATAAGTTCGCAAATCTGTATGAATAGAAACAAAAATCCCTATTAGTACCACTTCCTGCAAAGAGAAGATTATTTAATCAAGTCTGATGACAATTTAATCTCTTATGTATGATATAAATATAAATATTTGAGAGAATTTGGTAACATGTCAGTTTATCAAAACAGCTATAGAAGATTCATCTCAGGCCCCAGGACCACTCTATAACCAGGTATACATTACCAAGCATTAGCTCCCTCCTATGAAGCTGGTGTCAGATCTAATCTGAAATCAGTTGGCTAACATATGAAGCCTTCCACTGACACTGTGAGATTTTTCTGAAGGAAATCTCACAGAACCCCAGCCCTAGACAAAAACTATAAGTAACTAAAGAATGCTGAAAGCGTGAGAAAAGTCTCTAGGAAAGAACCCCTTTATTTGTCTATCTAATACTCAGTGGTCAACCCTGAAATGAAATACATGCAAGTAACGTATGGATGGAGTGGTTGCGTTTATGTATTTCGGAATATATACATAATTGAAGAAAAATAAGCCATGAATTTGAGAAGGAGTAAGGGGACAACATTGGAGGGGTGAGATGGAGAAAAGGAGAGGATAATGTATTTTAGTTTCAAAAAGAAAAACAAAAAAGAAATCATTTGTTTATTTTCGCAATTCTTGACACTGTCACATCAGTACCCTCTTGCCCAGCTAGTTAATATTGTAGCACACAGAGGCTAAAGGTATAGAATAATGCTCTTTTCCCTTCGTCACCTGGACAGCAATGTCTGACAGAGTGAACACTAGCAAGATTCCCAAATGGTTTTTGTATACTCAGCAGCCAAGGTGTGTGGTGTCTTTAGCAATAGCTCTTTACCACCCTGTTGGTCCTACCAACAGCAATGTCAATAAGACGAATAGTTTTGGGGAGACTTCTGGAGGCTTTTTGGCTCACAGCTCCTAGAGAAATGTCCCATACATGGGATTTTCACAGAATAATAACCCACGTCTTCTGGGATCATGCATGGTATTTGGTGATAATTCTAACACTAGCCATAATGGAATATGAAAAGAATCATCTAAAATGTCTATAGAGAAGGTGCAAAAGCCATCAATCATGCCTTAGCAATCAGAAGAATGAAATCATTCAGCTATAGATGTGAAAAAAATATGAGGCAGTGTTGAATCTTAACTCAGCTAAGGTTGCAGCAGAAGCACAACAGAAAAGAAATAGCAATAAATATATATTCATTTCCTCACTTTCACTAACTTTATGTATTAAGTTGAACCATATGAACTTACTGGTATTTAGCCAGTAAGGTTTTTTTTTAACCTATAAAAAGTAATTTCATGTAATTCAATTCAGTAAATATATGCATTCATTGTCATTTACATAAACCTTACAATATGAGGTTTCTATGTCAAAAAATTTCATTATGCCATCAACCTCAGAAAAGTACTATGTAAATGAATGTGAAAATTGAATTCTCCCAACTTTGTGGCTCTCTTGTATTCACTGTACCCTTCCATGGATATCATTCCAAATGGATGTGCTTTGCCTCAGGAAATGAGCTAACATAATTCATAGATCTCTCTGCACATGAAACCAGGGAGAATAAATATTGGAGTTAACTAATAAGAAAACTATTCTGGCTATATAATTTTTATATTTAATAATTAATATAATATTTAATGATAATTTTATTCATTGACAGAATAATTTCAGTTACTTATGGGATATGTATACACATATGTGTGGTGTAATTAACAAACCAATATAATATTTCTGTCTTCTTAAACATTTATTACATATTTGTTGTGAAACTTATCCAAATCATCTCTTCCAACTATTTGAAATATATATATATTTGTTATCTATAGATAACCTCATGTGTGATAGAGCACCAGAACTTGTTCTTGCTGTTTAATGGAACTTTTTTTTTCAGATGGTAGATCTCTTCCTGTCAACTCCTATCATCCTCCCAGCATTTTAATTACTGATCTATTGCTGTGAAGAGACACTGTGACCATGACATCTCTGATTGAAAGTAGCATTTAAGTCTTGCTTACAGTTTCATAGGGTTAGTGCCCATCATTGTGGCTGGGAGTATTGTTTCCAGCAGGCAGGCATGGGGCTGAGAGCTAACATCTTGATCCACAGGCAGAAAGAAAGAGAGACTCTGGTATGTTCTTTTGAAACCTCCCCTCTCCCCCCTCCCTAATGACACACCTCCTCCAACAGGACCACATCTCCTAATCCTTCCCAAACAGTTCCACCAACTGGGGATCAAACATATGAACCTAGGAGGGCCATTCTCATTAAAACTACCAGACCCAGCCTCTGGATGCTACAATTCCACTCTTAAATATCACATAATGAACATTTTTACATTCTATCATATGAGGGGTATCATAAGGTATTTGTCCTTCTGTGTCTGGCTTATTTAGAGCTATACAACGTCTTTTAAATTTATCTCTGTTGTCACAAATACCATAATTTCACTTTTATGGTTCAATAATATTCTATTATATATTGATGTACCACATTTTCTTAATCCGTTCATCAAGTAATGATCATGTTGGTTGCTGCCATACCTCAACTACTGTAAATAGAGAACATATTTACAAAAGTAAACACGGCGGGGACAGAGATACAGAGACACTGTATATAGCACAGGGCTCTTGTCTACCCGTCTATCTGAAGTGGTGTTTTCTCCTCTTCTATACAAAATCTTCTATGTTTCTAAGGACTCCTAGGAAAAGTGTCTGCAGCCACATCCTATCATGATTTAACAGAGAAAACCAAAAGCAACCTTCTGATAAGTTCAACTTCTAAGGGGGGTAGACCTCAGACACAGCTGTTCCTCAGTTCGAGGTTTTTCAATTCTGTCTGGAACAAAAAGGAAGATTACCGTGCAAACCAAATGTCTTAGAGTCAGAGAAGAAGGAATTTTTGACTTTCTGAAAAACCAAACCATTTCTGCCTTTATCAATTTTTGTTACCACCATTGTGCTTTTCTCCTCCTCCTCCTCCACCTCTTCTTCTTCTCCTCCTTCTCCTTTTTCTTCTTCTTCCTCTTCTTTTTTCTTCTTCTTCTTCCTCTTCTTTCTTCTTCTCCTCTTCCTTCATTTTTGGAGACAGGATCTCACCATATAACCCTGGCTGGCTTGGAACTTGCTATGTAGACCATACTGGCCTTGAATTGACAGATTCATCTGCCTCTTTCTCCTAATTGATGGCTGCTAGTATTAAAGTATATACTTAGCCAGGCAAGGTGGTACATGAATTTAATACCAGAATTTGGGAAGGCAGAAGCAGGCAGATCTCCATGAGTTAGAGGCCAGCCTAGTCTACAATGTGAGTTCAGGACAGCCAAGCCTAAATAGAGAAACCCTGTATGGAAAACAAACAAACAACAACAAAAAGATGTATACCATTACACCTGTAATTCCTTTTTTTGTTTTGTTTTGTTTTGTCTTTTAAACTAAGACAAATTTTACTGAGTATATGGAATGTTTTGTGGGTACTCATTCCAGGCACTACATATAAATTATACCCAAATAAAGAACATGGGCATGGGTTCTTTAGTTAACCAGCCTATATTCAGATACTGATCCTAGGTAATAGTTATACAAACTTAATCCAACTTTGTTTGTTAGCGTATTTGCCTTCCTTGAAATATTACATGTAAAGCTTTTCGGAATAGTACCAGAAACCTGAAGGATTCAGTAATATTACACATATAAACCCATATAAATGGGGGGGGGGAATTGTGTGTGCATGTCTGCGTGACTGACACAGGTTCTCAGGCTTAACACTCTTGATGTCCTCCCTCATCTTCTTGAGTGCTGAGATTTCAAGTGTACACACCATGCCCCGCTAGCTCTACATTTGGAATGTGTTGTTGTCAAGTTAGCATATTGGTTATTAGAGCAGATGGATATTAAGGAATTTAGTCCCTTTTGTTTTAGCAGATTTTTATTTCTTAAACTCCTCTCTATATTTTATGAATAGAAATGAGTTCATAAGGACATAAACTTTTTCCCGGTTCACCTCCAAGACCTACATGGTACCCACTACATAGGTACATAATCAATCTGGCATAATTTGGTTTTAGTGATTTTTAATGCGTTGTCTTGATATAATGATTTATTTTCCTTTGGAACCATTGATAGGATAGTGGGATCGTGCTATACCTTTAAAAAAATTTTAGGAGTTTTTACACGGATTTGCATAGCAGCTTAGTAATGTAAATTTCTATCAAGAATGTGTGATGTCATCTTTATATCGTCTTTACCCACATTTCTTTGTTTTTCTTACTGACAGTAGACAGTCTACCTGCGATGAGATATTTGCTATGTTATAATGTTATGTTTCCTGATGGTTATTGACAACTGAGTGTATTTTTCGTGATATTGTGGATCACTTCTGGGTTTTGTTGTTTGTTTGGTTTTTGGTTTTTGGTCGTTTGTTTGTTTTTAAGACAGGGTTTCTCTGTGTAGCCTTGCCTCCTGTACCTCACTCTCTAGACAAGGCTGGCCTCAAGCTGAGAGTCCCACCTGCCTACACCTCCCAAGTGCTGGGATTAAAAGTGTGCACCACCACTGCCCAGCTGTCATTTCTGGTTTTAGGGAAATATTTATTTTGGTATTTTGGCCATTTTTCAACTTAATTATTTAGAAATTTTGGCAGTTGATGTGCTGGGGTTCCTTTCATATCCCAGACACAGCTTTTGTTAGATGTTCAGGAAATATTTTCTCCCATTGTTAGCTTACCTCCATGCTCTGTTGACTATTTCCTTTTATATTTGAGGCTTTTGTTGATCATATTTCTGAGATCACATCCAAAAACTTCTTGTTTATACTAATATCAAATAGTGCTTATATTTTCTTTTAATTGTTTCAAAGTCTAAAGTCATATAGTTAAGTCTTTAATCAACTTGTAATTTATTTTTGTATGTGGTTTGTATGTAATTTATTTTGTATGTGGAAAGGAGTTGCACATAGTTCTTATGTAAGCATTGGGATAGCCAGTCTTCCTGGTATCATTTATGGAAGAGACTATTTTTTTTTTCCAACAGGATGGTTTATGACCAAACCTTTGTCAAAAATATGTTGATGAAGGCTCGTTGGTTTTTCTGTACCAAGTAGGGTTGGATAATATAATTTCTTCATTCACTGATCAATTCTATATATAATATGTAAGTTTTATTAGAATTGGGATATAAATCATGTTGGAATAGTTTTGTGATTGAGTCAGAAGTGGAAATGGGAGTGATATGATTCAGGAAGCAATGCAAAAGCAAACAAACCCCTAACTGCTTAGGGATCCTGTTTTCAATCAGCAGTCAGCCTTGTCACAAACTATACAGTCTTCCATGATTAATTCACGGCTGCAACACTGTAATTTCCTTTAATGTGCTCCTTTGATGCTTATTATGTTCCTATATTTTGATTGTCCTACTTGTTGTGTTAAGATTTCCTTTTAATTTTGCCATAAAGAGGATTTACTTCATCCTGTGTGGATGTAATTTAACTGGGGTATTAAACATGACAGCGAATGAAGGCCTTAGCCCTGCGTGTTGCTGAAAGCTCATAGGCAACTGGAGGAGTGTCAGTTTCCATGAAGTCTGGCACTCTGGCAGTGTTAGGACTCTGCTAATTGTAGTCACACTGGCCCAGGAGTGCAGAGGAAGATCCCTACTCTGGCAGCTGCCCTGCATGAACTCTGCTCTGCCTTGGCTGCCTACCTCTGAGCTTGTACCCTTGAGGCATCTATGCACCATAGAGATCTCTTGTAGCCATGAAACTCCGGAGAATTGCTTCGTAAGAAGAGGAGTCCATGTAAAGCCTTGTTATGGATTATTCAGACACTGATAGCGACTCTACTTTGGGATACAGTGATGATGAAGATTCCAGTGACGAAGTCCAAAGACTATCAGAGTCAGTGCACATAAAACTGTATTTTTAAATATTTGGGATCTTTTCCAGGCTCTATAATTTTATTGTGAGTAGTTTCTAACTCCTCACACAATTTTTTTTTAAAGTAAACACTACCAAACTGTGAGGCTTTGCTTTAACTTCTAAATGTATAATGTGCTCGTGAAAATACTTGATAATTGGCCATGTGGTGCCTAATTTTGTAATGGTTCATTTTTATCACTATTATTCTTGGTAATGCTGAAATCAACTAGTGTGCTTGCACAGAACTGTGTCAATGTAGGATTTTCTTTTTAAAGACAGTGTGCATGTTAGTCAGGATTGTTATGAGTGCAACTAGTTCTGCTAAGCACTCAGAACAGTGTGGGTTTAGTATGGCAGTGCCTTATAATTCTAGATGTATAATATTCTCATGTATAATCTCAAAAAAACTTAGAAGCTACTGTATACATGCCAACAAATAAGAATGAAAAAAATCGAGTAAATTTTTTTAAATGCCTTACTTAACGCTTTCCCCCACTCCATGTCGAAGCCAGTATAAGCAACCTTACTAGCTGAGTCAATAGTCTATATAAAAAGATAACAACTGCAAGTGGCCAAAAATGCTTCATAACAACATAGAATCGTTAGGATCTCCCTCAGTCATCTGTACAAGTAACACTAATACACGAATCTAGATTATATTTACTTGTATCATGGTCCTTGGACCCACAATAGAAACAAATATACATGTAATCACAGTTTTGGTAGCTTTTTTCCAGTAACACACTTTCATTAGAAGCATGTCTGCCAATGTGGAAGATTAACGTGTGTCAAAGCCAACTCAGGTAGCATTTTGTCCCTCAAGGAAGCAGGGTCTCAGAGGATTTCTGGACATCTGCACAGAGGGGCATTAAGCACTGAATAGTGGGAACAATGGTACTATGATGGCAGCGTGACTTAGAGTCAAGGGAACTTGATATTCAGTAACCGCCTAGTTTTACATGGCATCATTTTACAGCTACATATCTGTGACATCCATGAACAGGAATTCTACTAATTTCAGGGTTAAATGGCTTTTGGATTTACTTTGTGGTTGGTCACCAAAATGCATCGGTGCTGGCTTTCATTCACAAATGCGATTTTATAATAGATATTATGTCCAATGCTCAAAAGTTATTCTGCATTTTAATATATGTTTAATGATCATCAAATTTAACTTTGACAATGTATGTGAGCAGTGTAGTTTAATGGGAAGAATTTGAGAACCATCAGTCTGGGTTTGAATAGCAGGATTGTCATTCAAGAGCTTGGTCTGATTGTTGATGTATTACACCGCTTGTGTTCTCATATATAAATCTGAGAGAAAATAACTGCCACTTGCTTTAGTCAATAAATATTAGCTTGAAGTCTTTTTATATAGTTCTTGACATATTCTTATGTTTAATGCACTAAAACATAAAATATTTTATTGAATTTCTTAATATCCTTGATATTTTCCCCACCTACATAAAATAGTTAGTGATTCTGCTACAAGAAAACATTGTACTTGATGTGAAAAGTCTGTCTAATTTAGATCAGATCTTACAGTAAATCTTAAAATATTGGCTATTTGTGATTAATTTATTAAAATGTATTTGCATAAAATATATTCAGAATTAAATAGTTTTATATTTAGATATTATTTTAAGTTTCAAGGTGAAAAAGTTTCTAAATAGCAGTTTCCACTTTTATTTATTTTATTTTATTTTTTTGTATTTGGCAGCAGATAGCAGGAATAACAGGATCTGACTCTGTAGTATAGGTCAGGGTGGCCTTGACCTCATGATCATCCTCCACATGCTTGGATACTGTAGTTACAGGAGTGTACCAGTACAAATAGTTTAAATAGGAAACACTGTAAATAGTAAAGATAAAGCTAGATATGGAAGAGTAGATTTTAAATGCTGTTTTCCTAAACACATAAAAGTTTTATTGTTGTTCTAAGGCTAGGAATTATTTGTAGTACCTTGTGATGCTATAAACACCTGGTAAGAAATAAGTTATTCACAGCTTGTGGAGGGCCTGCGGGAATGCTGTGCTTCTGCCTGCTGTGTTTATTTCACACACAAAAATAACTTTCTATGGAAAATGATAATGGAGTTAAAAAACACATCATGTATAGTTCTTACTTTGTTACTGGGTAAGGGTGACACTGAATGACTTCTTTTCCTTTGCATGTTCACGTAAGAGAGGCTTATGTAGCTTGTGATTGGTAGATCTTAGTTTAACAGCAAGTTCCTGTGATTCGAGTGTCTCACCTTAGGGCTGGACAAATGGATCAGCACTCAAGATCACACAGCACTCTTGCAAAAGACCCCAGTTCCGTTCCTAGCACCCGCTGGTGGCTCAAATTGCCTGGAACTTCAGTTCCAGGAGGACTCTGCGCCCCTGGCTTCTGGGGCCGCTGCACTGATGCGTACAGACGATGATGGTGGTGGTACTAATGGTAATGATATCTGATCTCTACCACTCCAGGGCTCAGGAATGCAATGCCCGAGAGTTTCTTGTAACACACATACTAAGCACTTCCTATATTCTTGGCTTTAAGGATTAAATAGGGAGTAAATCTAGCTATGGCCCCTGCTTTTATATGGCTTAGTAGGAGAGAGACCAAGTCCCTAACCGAATGGGCACACAAGTAAGTGTGTGAATTTTAAGTAGTGCTAGCCACTTCCATGCAGAGATCCGTAAAGTGCTGAGAACAGATACACAGGGAAGCGTATGAGCTAACTCAGGACAGCATACCTTAGGAAAAGGATAGAATCCAAAGGACAAGCATGGGGGGAGAGAAACTGCTTAAGCCTAAGGACAGCATGTTACAACGACTACCAGGCGAGGGAAAGAAGATATGTTTGTCAATTTTGAAAGGAGGCCAGGTTCCCTGTAAGGCAGAGAATGTGAAGCAGGCATGAGAGGCTCACAATAGTAACTACTGAGACTATCATAAAAATTTTACAGCCAGAGGCAAAGTTGGTCTTGGGAGTATATTTAAATTATTTTCTGGGGTGGGGCACTGAGGAGGTGGATGTTGGGGGAGGAGAGGTAGGGAGGGATTAGGAAGAGTGCAAGAAGGGGATGCTGTGGTCAGAATGTATCTGATGAGAGAAGAATAAATAACATTTTAAAATCAATAAAAAATAAATATACAGCGAGGAAGAGTTTTCTTCTTTAAAGTACAACCAGTAACACACAATGGAAAAGGCATGTAAGAGAAACCTAATGTGGAGTACCTCAGAATACTCTTTGTGAAATACTCTTCGTCAGGCGCAGGGTGAAGAAACCTATGGAATCTCACTTAAAACCATAAAAGTAGATTCCAGTGGTGGGAAGTCATGGCGTAGTCTTATATGGAAAAATATCAGAAATGGTTGCTTCTGAGATCAGCGTATTAATACAGTACACCTTTCCAAGAGTCCTAATGTGCCAGGGAAGGGAGCTCAGCCTGCACATGTAAGTGCAGTGCAGGTGCTCAGTTGGCAGTCAGTGCAAAGAACCCAGCCAGTAAGAGCTTTAGAGAACTGATTAGGTTCATTGAGGGGGAGAAGAGGGTGTTATGCCCCTAGGGTGGTGGACTGGGTCTCTGGTGGCAAGGTTTGTGTGACTATTTACCATTGGCTGGGCTGGGGTGTTGGAAGATGCTTCATCTGCATACCCTGGGGCTGTAGGGTCCTGGGGAAGAGCCTTATAAGGTCACACAAGGAGTGAAGCCTGATAACTGTCAGGGTAATAAATTCTTATTCGGGTTGACGGTGAGGCAGCTGGATTTACGGCGCCAGGTTAGAAGTGGAGAGGTAGCCTGCACCTGTCACCCTCCTGTTTGAGGTGTCCAGGGCTGAAGCTGCCTCAACCTTTCCTCTGTAACCCTGGGCCAGTATGGTCCCACACTAATGTGGGTTTGTTTAAAAGAAGAGAAATGTTGTTTTAGGTCAGTGTCAAATAATGAATGCTGTGTACTAGAGCAACTTTTGGATATATGCCTAGGAGTGCTATAGCTGGATCTTTTGTTGTTGTTGTTATTGTTGTTCCTTAGGCACAAGGCACCTTTGCTCTATTATTATTATTTTTAATGTAATTTATTTCTTTTTATATTAATCACAGGTTAGGTACTTTGCATCCCAGGCGTAGCCCCTTCCCTTATTCCCTCCTAATCTCCCCATCCCTCCCCCATCTCCTCCCCGCCCCCCTCCAAGTCTACCTATGGGGGAGGACCTCCTCCCCTTCCATCCGACCCCAGTTCATCTTGTCTCCTCAGGGCTGGCTGCAATGTCCTCCCCTGGGATCTAGCCAAACTGTTACTCCCTGGCATGTATGGTGGAGGGTCAAAGAGCCAGCCATTGAGTTCATGACAGAAACAGTCCCTGTTCCCCTTACTAGGGTCTTCAGTTGGACACTGAGCTACCATGGGCCATATCTGAGCGGGGGTTCTAGGCCATATCATACATGGTCTTTGGTTGGAGAAACTGTCTCGTAAAAGACCCCTGTGCCCTGCTCAATTTGGTCTTTGTGGCACTCTTGTTCTCCCCAAGTCTTACCAACTTCTCCTATTTTCATTATTATTCCCCGCCCTCTGCCGAAGGCTTGGTTGTGAGTCTTAATATCTGCTTTGATACATTGCTATATCTTTGCTATACTTTCAGAGGCCCTCTTTGGTATGCCCCTGTCCTGTTGCTTGTTTTCTCCTCCATTCAATGTCCATCCCATTTGTTCATCTAAATGAGCATTGATCATACCAACCTGGGTCCTCCTCCTTGTTTATCTTTCCTAGGTGTATAGATTTCAGCATGACCTTCCTATCCTATAGGTCTATATAAGTGAGTATATACCATATGTTTCTTATAGCTGGATCTTGAGGAAGCACTATTCTTAATTGTCTGAGAAAGCACCAGATCGATTTCCAAAGTGGTTGTACAAGTTTATACCCCCGCCAGCAATGGAGGAGGGTTCCCCTTTCTCCACAACCTCTCTAGCATGTGTTGTCATTTGAGTTTTTAATTTTAGCCATTTTGATGGGTATAAGGTGAAATCTCAGGGTCATTTTGATTTTCATCTCTCTGATGGCTAAGAACATTGAGCATCTCTGCCATTCTATATTCCTCTACAGAGAATTCTCTGTTTAGCTCCATACCCCATTTTTTAGCTGGATTGCTTGATTTATTGCTTTTTAACTTCTTTAGTTCTTTATATATTCTGGATATCAGCATCCAAAAGTTGCTCAAGTACACAACAAGGGCATTTGCTCAACCATGTTTGTAGCAGCTTTATTTGTAATAGCCAGAACCTGGAAACAACCCATATGTCCATCAACCATCAATGGATGAATGGATACAGAAATTGTGGTATTTTTAAACAATGGAATACTACTCAGCAATTAAAAAAATGAGGAAATCATGAAATTTGCAGGCAAATGGTGGGATCTACAAAATATCATTCTGAGTGAGGTATCCCAGGAGAAAGACACAAATGGTATATACTCACTTATTTAGACCTATAAGATATAATAAACATAATCAAATCTATACACCTAAAGAAGATAAACAAGAAAGAGGACCTGGGGTAAGATGATCAATCTTTACTTAGAAAGGCAAATGGGATGGGCATTGGATGTAGGAGAAAACAAGTAACAGGACAGGAGCCTACCAGAGGGCCTCTGAAAGATTCTAGCTAGCAGTGTATCAAAGCAGATACAGAGACTCATAACCAAGCCTTGGGCAGAGTACAGGGAATCATATGAAAGAAGGGGGATTTAATACAACATGGAGAGGACAGGAGCTCCACAAGGACCAAATATATCTGGGCACAGGGGTCTTATATGAGATTGTTTCTCCAACCAAGGACCATGTATGGATATAACCTAGAACCTCTGCTCAGATGTAGCCCATGGTACCTCAGTATCCAAATGGGTACCCTAGTAAGGGGAACAGGGACTATTTCTGACATGAACTCAATGGGGGGTTCTTTGACCTCCCTACTCCCCAAGGAAGGAGCAGTCCTGCTAGGCCACAGAGGAGGACTTTACAGCCAGTCCTAAAGATCCCTGATAAAACAGGGTCAGATGAAAGGGGAGGAGGTCCTCCCCTATCAGTGGACTTGGAAAGGGGCAGGGAGGAGATGAGGGAGGGAGGGTAGGATTGGGAGGGAATGAGGGAGTGGGATACAGCTGGGATACAGAGTTAATAAAATGTAACTAATAATAAAAATAAATAAAAAATAATGAATGCTGAAGAATACAACAAGTGCATTCCTGAAAAATAATATTAATGGAAGAATATTTGGCTCTGGTTTACCAAGTACCAAATGCCCTTTATGTTAAGCAACTGTAACCCAAACAAGATGATATAACAATGAAAGACAGGTCAGCAGGAAAAAAATAACAGAATTTAGAAATGTGTCAGAACTTTATGTGTCTTCAGTAGCAAACGATGCATTTGGGAAAACTTTATTTTCAATTCTTCAGATGCCTGGTTCGGGTGGAGCATTGTGTTTTGTAGTATAAAAACATGTCAACACAATATTTTCCTATGAAATTACTTCTATGATATGTTCATGCATATTTTCCATTAATTATATTGGCTTAGAAATGTTCTCATAAGACTAGAGAATGCACTGTCAGGTGTGATTTAATGTCATGACAATGATAATATTAAGTTTCTGGCAGCTGAAAATAACTTGTGAATTTACCAAATCCCTCTTTCTCTATGGGAGATGCACCAGGAAAGATTTCAAAGGTCTCAGAGATCAACATTGCCTGCGATAGTTACAAATTGTTTTTCAAGCGATAGTCTTCACATAGTTAAGTCACTGTCAGTAATATTTCTCAAATACTTGAAGAGCCATGAGCTCTAGTTTAGATGAATAACTGTGTACTGTAAAGTCTCCAGTCTGAAAGAGATTTAAGCATCCTCCCTAGGGCCCTCTTTAGTGTTTAGCTTCTTTAGGTCTGTAGATAGCTGTTCTGTATTATAAATCTAATATCCACTTGTAAGAGAGTATACACCAAGCCTGTCTTTCTATTTTCTGGGTTACCTCACTCAGGTTGATCTCTTCTGGTTCCATCCATTTGCCTGCAAATTTGTAATAGTTGAGTAGTATTCCATTGTTTAGATGTACTATAATTTCTGTATCCATTCCTCCATTGAGGGACATCTAGGTTGTTTCCATATTATGGCAATTAGAAAAAAAGCTGCTATGAACATAGTTGAACAAATGTACTTATTGAATGGTGGAGTATCTTTTGGGTATATGCCCAGGAGTGGTATAACTGGTTTTGAGGTAGAAGTATTCCCAATTTTCTGAGAAAGGACCAGATTGATTTCCAAAGTGGTTGTACAAGTTTGTACTCCTACCAGCAATGGAGGAGGGTTCCCCTTTCTCCACATCCTCTCCAACATGTGTTGTCACTTGAGTTTCTGATAGGTATAAGATGGAATCTCAACCCTAAGTGCATAAAAGCTGTATTACTATATTAAGAAAATATTTAAAACTGGTCTTTTGATCTCAAGGATGCAATGTCAAATCCATAGCAGATAAATTAGATACTCCATTTCCAGGGGTATGTCTTTAGAGTCTTTAAAAGCTGTAATCTATTCATTCCCATCTTTATCATCATGCAATTAATTCAGAAATTTCCCCAAAGGGCAAAGGAAATGACATTATAAATTTTTCTTCTACTTGTGCAAGTGAAACTTTAAATTTGATAATTGTAACAACTGAGTGTTAGCTGAAGGGAATGTATGAGTTATAATATGTGGGAAGTGGCTCTCCGCATGAAACCTAAACCAGGAAGTATATAAATCAAGAAAAGGGTATATAATGTGGTGCCTGAATGAAAGTCATTGTAGTCACTTTCCTTTGGACTTAAAGGCCAATGCTTCATTCTAATGTGTCTATTTTTTATGCAGGGAGGATGTGAGAACAGCAAACGTGATTGCCGCAGAGGCCGTCACCTGCCTTGTGATTGACAGAGAGTAAGTACATTGCTCCTTCAATGCATAACATACACTCATATCAGCAATATAAATGTTTCTAGAATTAGACATCATTTTGAAGAGCTATTAGTACTTGTTTAAAATTTTTTCCTTTTAAGATGAGTTCTATATTTTATTCTTGTATTATTCTTAGAAACGGCTAGCTCTGCCAATCTAGTTCTGTAATCTTTAATAAGACACCCGGGACGAGCTACAGCACCATGGGCTCTCTTGAAAAGTGATGATAGAGAGATATCATAGGGATATTTTGAGGATTAATAAGAAATGTAATTAAAGCCTTTGCAAAGCGCCTTTTACTTAGGAGGCGCTTAACCAGTGCTGGCCATTTGGTGTGTTATTTAGAATCACCCTCATTGTTGCTCTCTGTAAGTTTTCGGTTTCTTTTCTGTTTCACTATCCTGAGACTCCTGCACCAGTGCCTTAGGGAAGACACTCTTGTAAGAAGCCTCAGCTTTAGACGTGGACAAGTGCTTACTTAGAGAAATGAAAGGCTGTTTTGTGACATCTGTCACCCTCCTGTTGCTGTTGTTTCTCTTCATTATGCTTTACAGTTCTTACTGGGATTAAAGGTAACTGTAAATAGTAGGTTGTTGCCACTAGAAGGATATGGCTCAGATGCATATCAATCACATGGAGCCCAGAAAGCAGGTATTTCCTCAATACAGTGTATGTGGATAAGTTTATCAGAAAGGCCGAGGGCCTGACCCAGAGCGAGCTGATCGGAAAGTATGCTAGTGAGCCCCTCAAAGCTGCATGGAACATTGTGCTGCAGTAAACTAAAGCTGGGGAATAGAGCAAGATGGCACTGATGAGCCCACAGTACTCTGGGTAGAGAGGGTCCTGGTTCGGTCCATAAATCCTACTTTTGAGGTCCTTCATGCTGGATCACTGAAAGGTAAGCCATGGCACAGGCGCTATGGGATACTTGCAGTAACAGAGGTCTCTGAAACGGTTGTTCTTTTCTAGGTCCCGGAACCAACAATGATCTATCCCCACTGCTTTTCCTGAACTGGTATTCTACTGACATTCTACCATGTATAAGACATGGTGCTAGGTGAAGAATCAAATGTGTGTGTGGGGGTGGGGGGGATATCTGAAAGTGTAAGGAGGGCAGCATCAAGGGGCATCAGAGTGAGCAGTTCATAGGAAACTGTGAGCCATTTTCAACTGACAAGGGGAAAATTGTGTAAAGGTTGTGGGAAGACATTTTATGAGACCTAAGTGTGCAGATGTAATGAGGCTGGGTTACTATAAAAGCTAAAAGTTGCTATAGCAGCAACTCTAGCAATTCTACCAAATGCCAAATAGTGTCCCATTAACAAATCATACTTTTTTTTTAAAAGAAGGTACTGTAAAAAGTGAATTAGGAAAGGAAGGTTTGAAGACAGACAGTGTAGCTAGAAGTCAAATTCTAGCTCGTGATCATGGGGCCATTTAGAGGAGGAATGTGTAATAATGAAGAGGTTTTAAAAACATAAAAACCAAGGATTGAATATCTGACTAAGTTAAAGACCAAGATACAAAGTAAGAATAATGTTAGAACAGGGGAAATGAGATGTTTGGGATAAGTTTGGGAGGTACAATGATACTCCTCTGAGAATGAAAGCCATTGGCATGTAACTTTGGGCACTTGAGGCAGGAAGTCATGGATGTGGGCTCCAGCGCCTGCTGTCACTACCATGAAATTTACTTTAACATTGCCTTCATAGAATTAACAGCTGAAGTCATCGGGTGGGGTAGAATTCCATGAAAGAACAGAGATAATGATTTAAAAAATCTGAACTTGGTGAAAATCAGTTAAGTTCAGAGAAGGGAAGAAAAACGGACGAGGGAGAAACCAAGACCACAGGAAACAGGGCAATATAGAAAAAAAAAATCTCAAGAGAAGAGAGAAACTAAATCCTAAGTTAAAGAAATAGACAATTAGTGAAGCATCCATTCACAACCCAGACTTTTCTAGGAAGGCTGGGCAAGATAGGATTGTGCCAACTAGAGAGGACAGATGCCAAATTACAGCTAAACACGTAAAGGAGTTTGAGAATTATTAATCATAATGTGCATAATTATGTGTATCTCCAAAAGCTAGAAGGAAGGATTTTCAATGCTTTCCCGTAGACAAATGAGAGAAACATTTGAAGAGATGGATACACTTAATTTAAACATTGCATAATGTATGCAAGAATTAAGACATCGTGTTACCCTGTCAGTCTCTCTCTCTCTCTCTTTCTCTCTCTTACACACACACAATTTGTATGTTTTAAGTATGTGCGTTAAAGTGAATGTAGAATTAAGAAAAGTGTGGCCAGGTGCAGTGGCACAAACCTGTAATCCCAGCACTCAGGGAGGCAGAGGCAGGTGTATCTCTGTGAGTTCGAGGCCAGCCTGGTCTAAAAAATGAGCCCCAAACAGCCAAGGCTACACAGAGAAACTCTCTAAAACAAACAAAAAAGAAAAAATGTGAATAATGATAAGTGTTGGAGATAATGCAGTTCAATGAAATATTATATTGTTGATAGGCATCCAGATTAGTGTAACCATGATAAACTACATTTGCTTCACTAATCCCACTTCTAGATACTTTTCTAGAGGGACTGAAAATCAGCATATCAAAGGGCTATGAACTCTTCGTGATCCTTGCAGCATTGTTTATAAGAAGCCAAGACATGGAAACGAACCATGTGCCCATCAGTGGATGAATGCGTAAAGAATATATAATAAACATATACAGAAAATATTATCCATCTAAGGGTGAAGTCCCACCGTTTGTAACAACATGGCTGAATCTGGAAAACTGCTAAGTGAAATAGCCATGCAAAGAAAGATAAACAGCACTGAGTTCAATGAAGGAACTCAGAAGCAAAGCATAAAATGATGGCTATCAGAAGCTGGATGATAGAGAAGGAAGAGCAAGGAGTTGTCGATCAAAGTACATAAGGTTTACAGAGGAGGAACAAGACTCAAGATCAGCTGCACCATAGAATGACTAAGGAAAAAATGATTGTTGTTACTGTTTCGCTTTGCTTTTGATGCACATCTCACAGTGAAACTCTGACTGGCCTATAAACCAGGCTGGCCTCAAACGCATGGAGATCTGCTTGGTTCTGCCTCCTGAATTCTTGGATTAAAGGTGTGCACTACCATGCCCAGCTGACAGTTTATGAATTTAGAAAACACAAGTTGATGGAAGGATGAGGCAGACAAATGACTTGTGAGTTTGAGTGCAGCATGCTACAGAGTGAGCTCAAGGCAAACTTGGGTCGAATATACAGAATCTGTGCCCCCCCACCCCCAAATAAGTAAACAAAGAGCAAAAGTAAATTTTAAGTATATTTTTAAAAATGAGAGGTGAGATGGTGTTTACATTTACTTTCTCAATTTACTCTGACTGCATTGTATGCCCATTTCAAAGCATCCCCTTGTACCTAGTAAATATATGGCATTATAATTTATTACCAAAATTAGTATTTAAAGTGCAGGTAGAACCCAGCATGATGACACGTGCCTGTAATACCACTCAGGAGGCTGAAGCAGAAGGACTGTGGTGGACTCTAGTCCTGCCTGGGCTATGGAGCAAATTCCAGGTCATCTTGGGCTACATTGAGGTTCTGTCAGAGAGAGGGGGGGGGGGGAAGGGAAGGAGAGATTGATTCTAAAAATAGAATAAATGTAAATACATAGTTTGTCATTCTTCCCTCGGCGGAGAAAAGGGGTTTCATTTCTCTTAGGGACAGCAAGAACACTTTAGGGTGAGGCCTAAGTATGCTGGCCAGGTTTGGAAAAGGTTTTCAACAGAGTGTTACAATTTAGATCTTTTAGCCTGAGGTCACCCGGTGGCAACGGAAACTCGGCATTCCAAAGCCTATGGCAATACCAAAGTGTTACAGCAGAGGTGCAGGCAAGAACCCATTCTGGTTGGCTAGAGGGCAAGCCGGATGAGATTCAGTCTGGCAGGAGATAAATGACAAATCTCAGATTGCCATGGTGGAAAGCTCATGGTATCACAAAGCCAGTCAGCACGTTTATTTGAAGTCAGGGATTTATAAACCTTTGGTAGTGGGAGAGATTTCAAGGGTGAATGTGTTTGATTCACTGGGGTCAGGGGTCAGGGATAATTGATTTGCATGTAGTGGTACAGTGCCTCATTTTCTATTTATATTTCTCATGGTACTATCAAAAGAAGGAAAAAACAGTACTTAATTTTCCTAGAGATGTTGGGCAGGAGTGGGGGTGGGGGGTAGGGGGTCTCTCCAAGTACAATTGAAGGTCACAGCTGAAGACTAAGATCCTTAGCAGAGTGGAGCATTTCTAGGAATTGATAACTAGCTGAACTGGTTTCCTTATTGGGAAAGGGTCAGGCCTGTAATCTTCCCTGAGAGCTATGTGAGGCCGATAGTTTTAAGGCCTTTCGGTGATGAGTTTGAGCAGATATCCAGAGAGAGTGAATCACTGAGAAGCTGAGGTAGCGGAGTCTGTAGGGAGAAGATTGTTAGGCAACTGAAGGAAGGCTATATTGAATTCCCATCCTCCTTGCTTGTTTTGGTTTTGGTTGTTATTGTTTTTAAAACTCTTAAAACAGCCAAAACATAAAAGAGGATGATTAGGATATCTGTGAAGAAAAAGCTGTATTTAGCTGAGAAAAGTTAGGGGACTTTATATTACCTTTATATTGCCTTTAAAGCATAACAGAGAGAAGTTGAACAGGACAGGAATGAGAGCGGATTGGAGTGTGACCCTGATTAGGACTATCGGTTGCGCGCAACGCTTTCTTTCTGCAGTCCTTTATATGGTATGTGTTTGTATGTCTGTGTGATGCTGCCTGAGAGGCAGGTAGGATGTCTTACAGAAGAGCAAGCTGAAGCACACTGAGGCTTAATAACCTGACGGGCTCTTAAGGAAATAGAGCTCAGGTTAACTTAACTGTGGAAGTAAAGACTGATCAGAACTTTGAGGATCATTGTCGTTTTGTTTTGCTCCGTTAATGTTGTAAGAGCTAAAGAGGCATCAAACAGCACTTCCTGTACACACTCTCCATCATCCTTCTCTTTTTCTGTTCCTGGAACTATCCAGTGTGTGGTAGAGTGAAAAGTATTGTCAACAGACCTCAATACATGAATATTGACTAGACCATTTTATGGGAATATGCAAAATCACTCAAACTCTTGGGTGAATGAGATGATGAGATAATATTACCTAAATTGTAACATCGAGCCCACAGCAAATAATTTAACATGTGAAAGGAACATGGTAGCAGAACACATGTGATAAGGTCTGAAAAACATATGTTCTTCCTCTTCTTAATTAAGGTATAGGGGCCCTGTAAAAAGACTTCAATTGTTGTCTCAGAGGCTTACTGCTTCTGTCAGCTAACCTAGGCCTAGTCCTAAAACCTTCTCGCCTCCATACAATCAAATCTAGGCCTAGAATGTTTTCAGCCTCTGTGACTTACTGTTAAATAAGCTCACCCTTTCTTGTTCTTTCTGAGCTCTGGGCTGGCTGGTTCAACTCAGCTGTTCCGGCTCAAACTCTTCTCCCAACTAACTTATTCAATCTGGCTTTTCTCTCAGCTTCTGAATTGCACTGCTTGGCCTCAAACTAACTCAAGCAATCTGATCTCGTGGCTTATTTCTCTTTCTCTGGATCATTTAGTCTTCACCTGAGTTCTCTCTGCAACCCATCTCTCTATTATTGTCCCAGTAAAACCTGCCTTCTCTCCTCTGTATTGTACCTTAAGTAGTAAAGCTTTTCTTTACCTGAAACTTGCTCTATACCAGGATTGCCTTGTACTCAGATCTGCTTACCTCTGTCTCCTGAATTAAAGACATATTTGTATTCTAGCCAGATCAAAAAGACCTAGAAGGTCTTCAGATGTGATCTCTTGCCAGAACAGCCATGATCTGAATTAAAATTCCTTTATAGGACCCTTTGGATTTAAAAAAAAATATTTTCCTCTTTAAGTAGCTTGTCTTCTGTATGTTGAAAGAGGTCTAGGCTTAAACAGAAATATAAAAAAGACAATTTGAGTATTTGAACCCATGAGGTTTATGAGTCTACCTTTAGGGGAGATGTTGAGCCTCTAAGTAAACATTGAATCCATAGCTAAAGATAGAAAGAAAACACACATACACATACAGAGAGAGAGAGAGAGAGAGAGAGAGAGAACTGCAAAGGAGGGATTCTGTCAAAACTACTGCCTGTACCTAATTTATGTCCAATTAAAGGAGCACAAGGGTGTCATCCTGTGCAAACAGATGGCAGACATTAGAAATGTCAGCAGAAGGAGCACCCTTCACTAATTTACAAGCTAGGCACCATGTTACATAAGCCAGCATTTTTGCTTTCCTAGGGGGGGAACAAAAGCACACCATTGTAACCAATCATGAATGTCAGACTTCTGTGATAAGGAAATGCTCATTGTCTAGTCAGGAAATAATGACCAGGTGTGTTGTGCTCCTGCAGCATACCTTGATGATTTTTTTTTCTTACATTTCACTTGTTACTTTAGTGCTCTTCAGTGCTGGTTCCCCTAACGCCATCTGACTGGCTGTCTTTCCGGCTTTGACATCCTATCTGATGTTCCCACATCCTCTTCTCTTGGCTCTGAAATAGCAAATCCCTTTGCTATTCCCACCACATACACACCCTTTTTTGAAAAAAAAAATCTGTGGTCTTAATTCCATTCTTTTATTTTTCAGGCCTTCGCTTTAGTCTCTGCATTAATTTTGTTAAAGTTTAATTTAGGATTAAGATATTTCTTGGCAAGAGTTATCTGATATTTTGTTATTAAAGTTATTTTATTGTAAAAATTAACATGATTTAATTTATCGGACATGTCTTGAAAACAATTTTATTTAATTTATTTATTCACTTTACATCACAGGCATAGCCCTCTCCCTCCTCCCCTCTCCTCCCCACTCCTTCCCATCTTTCCTCCTCCCTCCCCCTTTCCCCTATAGAGTTTTCTGGCTTTGATGATATCTTCCTGAAGTTTATGAAATGAGCAGAAATCCAGAAGACTGTTTAAGTGTTCAGGTACTGTCAGGGAATGGACGAGGGATGCTAGAGGCAAGATGTAGAGACTGCAGTCCTTCCACACTGCCCTCCTTTCAGGTTGGTGTCAGGATGGATTATGCAATTTGTCCACCATGGTCACCTGTGTCCCCTTCTTTGTATAGCATGCCATTCTCTGTCCACACGACAGGACTACTGGGACTCCATATTCCACATTGCCTGAGGCCATATTACTTAACTGAGAGGGTAATAAACTGCAAATATGTCACAGCCTTAGCCTTTGCTACAACTTGAGTGAATTTTATTTTGGTTCATTTTTCCCAGAAAGAAAGTTGGGGTAATGTGAGGATATTGGCAGAATGGTTAGGAGAAAACAAATGTGCCTTGTTAGAATCCTGTCTGCTACAATCATTTAGCCTAGCCTTTTTTTTTTAATGGAGCTGTTACTGTACGCTTTTCAAAGACACTAAGTAGGAAAGATAAAATCCAGAAGTTTAGAAGAAAGTCACTGTATTAGTTTAGCCTAATGATGTGAGCTGAGTTATAGCCTGTCTTTAACAAGTATGACCTAATTACAAAACAAGCACATTTCCATAAAACAAAACAAAAAAATAAACAAAAAAAATACTATTCCAAGAATAGTCAGTGTGGCTTAAAGTCATGGAAGAAAAGTGGAGGGACAGCTCTTCATGCTGCTTGCTTGTCCAAGAGCCCTAAAGTGCTCACAAAGCTTCCACTAATGCTAGTCCTTCCAGCAACAACAAACAGCATCCCTGGCTAGGGTGTGTACTGAGAAGTCCCAGACTCAATTCAGCTACTGGACCAAAGCCCACTGCTTACCTTTCATGCATTACCCATCTCTAGCCATATACTTGCCATTTATGAGATTTCTTTTCTGTTTGAATTTCAGTTTATTTACTTTATATCCCAAGGGTGCCCCCTCCATGTTCTCTTCCCAGGTCCCCCTTCCTCCCCTTTCCCTCCAGAAAAGGGAACCCCCCCCAATCAACCCTCTCCAACATATCAAGTCACATCAGGACTGAGCATATCCTCATCCCCTGAGGCCAGGGAAAGCAGCCCTGCCAGGGAGAGGTGATCCAAAAGCAGGGAATAGAGTCCATGTTAGGAATAGCCTCCATCCACACTCACCAGGTGCCCCATATGAAGACCAAGTTGCCCATCAACCACATACATGGAGGGGGCATAGGTCTAGACCATGCATGCTCCTTAGTTGATGTCTCCATCTCTCTAAGTCCCCATGGGACTGGGTTAGTTGTCTCTGTTGGTCTTCTTGTGAGGTTCCTCTCCCCTCTGAGTTCTTCCATCATTCCCTCACCACGTCTACAGGACCCTCAGGGCTCTGCCCCCTGCTTGTCAGCAAGTGCCAGCATCTGTCTGAATCTGAATCTGTCTGGAGCCTCCAAGAGGACAATCAAGTAGGGCTCCTGACTGCAAGCAGAGCAGAACATCATTAATAGTGTCAGGGCCTGGCTCTCTACCATGGGGTGTGTCTCAGGTTGGGCCAATTGTTGGTTGGACATTCCCTCAATCTTTGTTCCTTCTTTATCCCTGTACTTCTTGTAGGCAGGGTAATTTTTGGATCAACAATTTTGTCAATGGATTTTTGTTCCCCTCCTTCCACTAGTCCTGTCTGGCTAGGAGGTGGTCACTTCAGTCTTCATGCCCTCTCCTGTTAGGAGTCTTTCCATCTTACACCAGTCAGAATGGCTAAGATCAAAAGCTCAAGTGACAACACATGCTGGTGAGGATGTGGAGAAAGGGGAACCCTCCTCCATTGCTGGTGGGAGCGCAAACCTGTACAACTTCTCTGGAAATCAATCTGGCACTTTCTCAGAAAATTGGGAATATTTCTACCTCAAGACCCAGTCCTGGGTATATACCCAAGAGATGCCCCACCATACAACCAGAGCATTTTGCATAGTGGCTTTATTCATAATAGCTAGAAGCTTTAAACAACCTAGATATCCATCAACTGAAAAAGTGGATACAGAAATTGTGATACATTTATACAATGAAATACTACTCAGCTATTAAAAACAAAGAAGTCATGAACTAGCAGGCAAATGGATGGCACTAGAAAAGATCATCCTGAATGAGGTGACCCAGACCCAGAAAGACACACATGGTATGTACTCACTTATAAACAGACATTAGACTTATAGTATAGGATAACCTTGACTCCCATGAGAAATTGGCCTGCTTTCTTTTTCTATGCCATGTTCTGTTCTCCATGTCATTCATTTCCAATATCTATTTTCACTTACATTTTATAAATTTAAGGATAGGGCAGAATATGTTCTTTTTTTATTTGCTTCTGTATTCTTATTTTTAACATTCTCAGAAATAATAGTAAGTGTCCAATAGATATCTCTTGAAGTGAATGAATGTGTGACCCTGTATCAGTCTTGGTCTAGTCAGGATGGAGACAACATATAATAATTTGAACATGAAATACAAGCCGTAAACATACTAGGTAGATAACTAGAGTAATAAGGTATGTTTACGGAGAAGCCTAAAGCATATGGAACAGCAGCAGTAAGGAGTCACTAAACCCAGGTCCCAAAGGAATGTTACCAAATGCCCTTATTGGCCCTCTTTTCTGCTCTCATCTCTACTCTGTTGGCCCTATTGAGACTAAGAACTGGACCTGATGTTGAGGGTTGGAAAGATGATTCTGTGGGAAAGAGTGCTCCTAGCTGCTCTTTCAAAGAGCCTGGGCTCAATTCTCAATAGCCACATGGATCTCACGTGGTCTGTAACATTGCTTCCAGGGGGTGCAGCACCCACTTCTGGCCTCTGTGGGCACTGCACATGTGTACATGGTAAACAGACACACCTGCAAGCAAAATACTCAAACCCATTAAACAGTAGTAGTAAATTGTTTACAACTCACTGCTGTCTACATTTGAGGACCAGATGCTTGGTTTGTGTTGGGGGTGGTGTTTTGGGTAGCGAGTGAGGTCATGTCTTCTGCCCTGAATGATGTTCAGCAACACCCTCATGGTTACCTACCTACTGATTCACCAAAGTGATGAACAGAGTGTCCAGTGTAGTATCCAGCCTAATATCCCCTGACCAACAAAATCCATCCCAGCTAGGAAGAGTACAGCCAATCAGCGATAGTGATGAAGTAGCTGTGGTGTTATGCCAGTAGAAATTGTAATGGAAGTCTCACTAGAGTGTTCCTGGGAAAGCTACTCCCAGTCAAATGAAAAGCAATGTCAGGAAAAGCCTACAGGCCATCGGGTACCTTAGCATACATGCTGGAGGAATCACAAGCACACACTAGGATGCAGAAGCAAATGCTTCCTTTGTTTCTTTGCATCTCCAGTGCTGACAGCATGTCATTGCTAATCAGCAATGGGAGAATTATGTCAAATGAAAGACACACTCTCCAAAGGCAGTGGAAAGGCTGAAATAATCCAAGCATGGGTATGCATGCCTATGATCCCCATACTTCAGTGGCCAATGCCGGAGTGTCATTGTGAGTTCAATGCCAGCCTGACTTACCATAGCAAGACTACTTAGAAGCAACCAAACAAAAATAAAAGATGGGGGGAAAGAAGATGGAAGCATCCCAAGTGGAATCCTATTCTGCCACCCAGGGGGAATAAAGATGGGTAGGAACAGCTTCTCCTTTCTATTGCTAATTTGTGATTACAACAACTGAAGAGTGAATAAATACTTGGTAAGAACTGAGGGGAGAAGAAGGTGTTTTGCCTGAAGCATCATCTCTGGAAAATTCTTGACAAAGTTACGTGTGACCTAGGTTCCTTTAAGTTTGAGTAGGAGTTTTAGAAACAAAGAAAGAAAAGTAAAGGCAGGGACTGATGAGGGCAAGGCATATACAGAACACAGTCTAAATGGCCTTTGTACAATACTGAGTAGAGCAGGGTAAGTACAGAGGACATAGAGAAGAAACTGGGAAAAATCATACAGATAGGGAAAGAGTTGAGTTTGGAAACAAGAATTGGGCACAGTTTATCAAGATATCTCCTGACAGGGGCTGGAGACAGTGTTCAGTAACGAAGAACACTTGCTGCTTTTGTTGAGGACCAGGGGTCAAATCCCAGCACTCACATTGTACGGTAATTCTAGTACCAGGAGACTGACAGCCTTTTGTCTCTGCGGGCACCAGGCATTCATATACATACATATGTATGAAAATACACACATGAACTCATATACATACACACAGACAAAGCAGCTGTCATACACATGCTGTAGAAAAACAATAAATCCATATTTTTAAAAGTGATCTCTTAGTATCTCAAACTAAAGAAGCTGGCCTTATCCTTTGAAAACCAAGGGCTCAATGGAAAGCTGTTGCTAAGAATCATGTTTATCTTTGTGAAAATGAGATGAGCAAGATTGGTTACAACATAGAGAAGAACCAGTGCAGAGAGACAACAGCCCTAAGGAATGTCTATTAAGGGTGAGAGTTTTTGTAAAGCAGACCAAAGTGATTACTAAATGTCCCAGATGAGAAATGTTTATTTTTCAGGGACTCAATGGATGTCCTGAGGAGATCACTGATGTGAGGGAGAAAGCCAGTTGCAATAGGGAAATGATTGCTTTATCTGTGGTCATGCTAAGTTCAGGTCCATTTAGGTGCTCAGAATCAGGCAATTACTACCAGATAGGAGTGCTTTCTTTTCTACTGATGGACAGAAGACAAATGGAAGTTGCTATTGAAGTTCATAGTAAATCCCTTAAAATTTAAGATATTCCTCAACGAAGGAATGGATACAGAAATTGTGGTACATTTACACAATGGCATACTACTCAGCAATTAAAAACAAGGAAATCATGTAATTTGCAGGCAAATGGTGGGATCTACAAAAGATCATCCTGAGTGAGGTATCCCAGAAACAGAAACACACACACAGTATATACTCACTTATAAGAGGATACTAGACCTATAATATAGGATAAACATACTAAAAATCTATATACCTAAAAAAGCTAAGCAAGAAGGAAGACCTGGGGTAAGAGGATCAATCCTCACTCAGAAAGACAAAGGGGAGGAACATTGGAAGAGGGAGAAAACAGGAAAAAGGACAGGAGCCTACCACAGAAGGCCTTTGAAAGACTACCCAGCAGTGTATGAAAGCAGATGCTGAGGCTCATAACCAAACTTTGGGCAGAGTGCAGGGAATCAGATGAAAGAAGGGAGAGATAATAAGACCTGGAAAGGACAGGAATTCCACAAGGAGAGCAACAGAACCAAAAAATCTGGGCACCAGATGGAGATAACCTAGAACCCCTGCACAGATGTAGCCCATGGCAGCTCAGTGTCCTACTGGTTACCCTAGTAAGGAGAAAAGGGACTATCTCTGACATGAACTCAGTGGTTGGCTCTTTGATCACCTCCTGCTGAGGGGGAGCAGCCTTGCCAGGCCATGAGGAAAACAATGCAGCCAGTCTTGATGAGACCTGATAGGCTAGGGTCAGATGGAAGGGGGAGGACCCCCCCCCCCACACACACACCTATCAATGGACTTGGAGAGGGGGCATGGGAGGAGATGAGGGAGGGAGGGGCTACAGCTGGGATACAAAGTCAATAAACTGTAATTAATGTAAAAAATTAAAATTAAAAAAATTAAGAGGCTTTAGTCTCTTAACTCATATTTTTTATATGAGTAATAAGTAATCTAATTTTTCCAGCAAACACTTGAAAGTCTACTGTGTTTCTGGGGCTCGCATTTTATCCAATGTTGTTAAATTTGTTTGAAAATTCAGCAAATGCTTTGAGACGTGTGGCTATTTATATGAAAGGATAATGAAATAAGCCGAAACAATACATTTTATTTTCCAAAAGTAAAGCATTAAACAGCAATTCTATTTCACATTCACCAGTCTGAACCGTGTTTCTAGCTGTTTATTTGGGAAGGCAATTCTAATGCTTCCAATAGTGGTGCAGAGTGAGGAAGTATGGGCATGAGGGGGTGGGGCAGAAGCTAGGAGCACTTTCAGATAGAAGTCTACAAATAAGGCTAAAAACAATGGTGAAATCATTAAAGTTGAAATCTGCTCCAGATACCCATTGTACATTTCTGGTAGAGTTAAGTAGATTTGCTTAGTTTAGAAGCCACACTTCCCTGGCGAGACAGTCATTATAGGCCCAGCTGGGTCATAACAGATCTAAGGCTTTCCTCTTCTTTTCAATATGTTTCACAGTTGGTACTCATCTGAAGCACATGGTGTAAAAACATGAATTGAATTAGCGTCAGCCACAACAATAGGGATGCCTCATCCCTGACCAAATGTTACAACAGGATCCCTTTCAGAACTTATCTCTCCGGATGAAATACAATGGTCACCTTATCTACAAGCCTTTCTACAGCTATATAATTGAATTAATTTTGAATAGATACCAGACTATCTATTCAAAATCATGATTTGGTGGTTGATAAGGAAGGTACTGTCCTGCTAGCTGAACTGTAGATGTATAATACATTATCATTGAGAAAGAAACTTGAATGACAGCAGTTAATGAATCCTATTTCGCTGGTTTCACAAGATGTTTCTCTTCTTTTTTTAATGTCTCTAATATACTGCATGTATATACTTTATATATACATAATAACCATTAAAGAAAAACTCAGAAAAGCATAAATATATTGTCATTTAATAGTAACTATTGTTAAATTTAACCAACCTTTAGTATATTTAATTAAACAGGTCATTGCACTTAGATTTTTTTCCCCTGCTTTATCCACACACAGTGATAACATGAACACATTAAATACTCATTGGGACTCACACAGAAGTTAGAGATGCAGGTAATAAGGAATAATTAAACAGATCGTTTATCTCACAGCCTACCTGTGAAAAATGCTGTTTGTCTCTTCTTCAAAGTGATCACAGCTTTTGAAAGCCATGTCCCCAAATGCATAACATGTAAATAGAGCTAATCACAGTAACGTCTCTGACCTGGCACACTACACTGACCACTTACTATAAGCATAACTCACTGTCTTTGTCTTCTTACATCCTTAGCTGTGCTTAGACATTTAAGTCATTTTACCTGTAATTTTAAAAAAAGCTCTACACATCAGGCAGCTTTACTTACCTTCAGAAGTATTTTTCTGAAGAGACATACAGTGGGCAAATTACAGGTTCAAAATTCAGTATGTTTTAAAATGATTTTCTAGAACCATTATACAGTTTACCCCTCAATGACAATCATGAGAATGTGTGACAGTATACCACCATGGCCAGCTTAAGTTTTCAATTGAAATAATTTTAAAATACACAATTATGATGAGTCAGCCCAGGGCATAAAATCTCTCACAACCCTAGAAGATTGCATTGGACAAGTTTTTTCTCTTATGACTGCTGCATGGAGCTTAGTTGTTAACAATTAAACCTATGAAGATTTGTACATTGTTTGGCAATTGCATCTTTATCTTAGGGAAAAAGAAATACATTTTAACAGCTTTGGAAAAACTTGAAGAAGAGAAAAACTCAAGACGACCTTCTTCTGAAGTGTCAAAGTAAATACTAAAGGTCAACGGAGTACTAGGGAAAGAAGGGTAGACTATGAAAACTAAGGAAATTATCCAACATGCTTAGACGCCAGAAAATTGACTTGAGAAGATTCAGAGTATTGATGACAGATGGTGCCATTAGTAGTAGAAAGGGAAGAGCTGAGAAAGGCTGGTTCATTAACATGAGTATCTATGTGTGAGGATTCTGGTGTGTGTGTGTGTGTGTGTGTGTGTGTGTGTGTATGTGTGTGTGTGTGTGTGTGTGTGTGTGTGTGTGTGTGTG
>CM053762.1:43721571-43743238 GCA_028658305.1 Pachyuromys duprasi | reverse complement strand
AGCTTACCATCCCATGACAGCCCATATCTCTCACATCCGTGTCACCTTCCATGACAGGATACAAAGAGTTGAGAGTCTTGGTCTTGCTGGAGAAAGGAAGCCATCGTTCAGAGATTCACAAATCTTAAGCCACCCCGGTCATTATGAAAAATAGCTAAAAGTAAACCAGCAAATGCCCAGGTCATGGATTTGCTTAGTGTTTTTTGTTTGTTTGTTTGTTTGTTTTGTTTTTAATTACATGGCTGTTGCTATATTAGTTAAATATATGGTGTTATTTTGGAACAGTCAATGATTATTATCTGCTTTGCTCTTATACACTGTGTTATTTATACATTTTAAGTTTATATATTACACCTATTTTTATTGGTATATGTGTACATGCATGTTTGTTTTTGCACTACAACATAATGTGGATATCAGAGGGAAACTCACAGAGTGAATTCTTTTTTCCATCAAGTGAGTTACAAGAATCTAATACAGGCTCAGCAGCAAGTGCCTTCATCAACTGAGATATCTCAACAGTCCAAAGCCCACCTTTTAAAATGATTATATGTATATATAATATATGATATATTTAATCCAATGTTATAATATATTATTGTAATATGATATATTACATATGTAATATATTTGTTATGAACATACACCATATATAATACATGTATATAACATACATATATTTTATATATTTTAAAAAATTTATATATATTTATATAATATATTATATAAATATAATATATTTATAATATATGATATATTTTATATATTTATATAATATATATAATAGATACTATATTATAAATAATATATTATTTATTATGTGTTATTATTATTAATATTATTATATTATATATAATATAATAAAATATATATTATATAATATATATAAAATATATATACATGTATTATATATATGGTGTGTGTATATAACAATTAAAAACTTAGAAAATCCATTTTGATTTAAGATTCCATTTATTCTCTGTCTTAAAATAGTCAAATTGTTTAGAACAGATTATTGTCTTATTTAAAGATGCAATCAAGGAGACAAATTTGCTTTGTGTAAGTGATTAATTTTGTAGCAATATTTGGAATTTGAGAACTTATTTGGAGCCTCTAGAATGGGACCCTTTACTAGAGATCGCGCCTCCTCTGGTCTGGGAAAGCCATCCTTGGGCAAAATCACCCTCTTCCACCTTCCATGGGGTATACAGTTTTGGGGAGAGCTATGTGACATATGTGACAGTAAAGGAGGGAGGAGACAGCAGCCTAAAGAGCCAGATCAGCTCAGTCAACCTCAGTAATCAGTGGAGTGACAGATGTCATACCCAGATAGCTCTCGTGTTCCCTATTTTGGATTTGAAAGAGTCTGCTTAATTGATTTTATTTTTATTATTATTATATTATTTTTTTAATTTAATTTCATTTATATAGTCATTTGTTACAATTTATTCACTTTGTATCCCTGCTACAGCCCCTCCTCTGTCTCCTCCCAGTCCCACTCACCCTCTCTCTTCCACTCATCAGGACTGGCTGTATCATCTTCCTCTGTGGCCTGGCAAGGCTGCACACCCCAGGGGGAGGTGATCAAAGAGCCTTCCACTGAGTTCATGTCAGAGACAGCCTCTGTACCTCTTACTAGGTAACCCATTTGGAAACTGAGCAGCCAATGGGCTCCCTTTGAATAGGGGTTCTAGATCCTCTCTCTGCATGGTCCTTAGTTGGAGTATCAGTCACTGCAGGCCCCCCTGGCCCCAGGTACTTTGGCTCTGTTGTTTTCCTTGTGGAGTTCCTGTCCCCTCCAGGTCTTTCTATCTACCCCTTCTTTCATAAGGATTCTGGCACTCTGCCCAAAGTTTAGCTATGAGTCTCGGTATCTTCTTCAATACTCTGGCGTGTAGAGCCTTTCAGAGGTCCTCTGTGGAAGGCTCCTGTCTTGTTCCTTGTCTTCTCTGGCTTCAGATGTCTATCCTTTTGCCCTTCTGAATGAGGATTAAGCATCTTCCCTAGGGTCCTTCCTGTTGTCTAGCTTCTTTAGGGCTACAATCTCAGAATCTAATTACCTACACATGATTACTAAACATTGCATCAAAATAGGATATAGTAAAGCATGGGGATTTTGTCAACTAACCTGAACATGTCTTTTATATTTAAATAATACATGGCTTATAAAGTGTACTTTATAAACTGTAAATTATGTTTAAATGCCTTTCTTTATCAGCAGCATGCCAATCTTTGATACTTGGACTCCATCAATTTGGACTTTTGTCTTCCTTTGAGTTTTAGAGCCCATTTCTCTTTAGACAAAGTATCATCATGTTGCAACTGAAGAACAAAATTATACACATTTTAGACATACCACTGAGTAATCAGCTCCCTTCAGAAAGATGTTTTGGTTTAATAACAAAAACATCTTAATAACTGAAATTATTACCCACTGAGTCAATCACCATAATGTCCCCAAACAGACACTTTTCCTAGCATGAGTGGAATGAGACGCAGCTTCTCAGCCGATGTCTCTTAAGAAAAATGTCCACAAATGGTAACATTCTTGATGGGAAAGGGACATTACTTCTCTTTCCCTTTCTTCCTGCTCTCGTCTTCTATCTGCCGATTTCACCTTCGTTCTTTCTCCCTTCCTCTTTGGCTTTCTTTTCCCTCTGAACCTTGCAATTATGTTTAAATGATCAGTATAAAACACACAGGGGGCTCTTGAGATTAACTCTTTGGTGTCTCGCATTTGTGGTTCTGCATTCAAATAAGTCTATTCCACTCACTTGTCTTAAAGAATCCTGCCTTGGCATTTGAAAAAGATTTATTTATTGATTTTTATTTTCATGTGAATGGATGTTTTGCCTGCTCACATATCTGTATAACACTGTGTGCAAAGAGCCGTGATGAGAGCATCAGACCACTTGGAAGTGGAATTACAGTTGGTTGTAAGCCATTCTGTGGGTGCTAAGAATTGAATCCAAGTCCTCTGGGAAAGCAGCCAGTGTTCTTAACCACCAAGCCATCTCTCTAGTGCCTCCTTGACTTGCTCACACTGGATTCTCTTCTCAGAAAAATTAACATTAAAGTACCTCCATGCATTAAGGTTTGCTGTTAAAATGGCCTGAGGTAAAGATTTTTACTTAGTAATAGCTTCCTACTTTCCTCTGAAATTGAACCTAGAGGACAGATGAAATTGGCTATTTTATTTTCCCACACTAAAATATAAATTACATATGACTATGAGTTTAAAAGAACTTAATGATTTACCTGTAGCTACCTGTTTTTATAGCTTATAAATGTTTTGAGTTCTACTCATTCAGGTGCAAAAGTTGTCAAAAACATCTTACTAAGATACTCAGAATACAGCAATGATGGTGGAAGTCTTTCTCATTAGTCAAGTCATGCCACAAGCCTTAATAAGTATTTAGAGGGGCGTTTACCAGTTTATTAATTAGGGTTCTTTGGAGTGACAGAACTTATGAATCTCTACATATAATGAGAAAGAGGACTTATTAGAATGAATTACAGGCTATGGTCCAGCAAGTGTAACAATGGCTGCCTATGAATAGAGGGTCCAAGAATCTAGTAGTTGTTCAGCCTTCAGTATTCTGGAATTACAAAGAAGTATGCTCTAGGGCCAGTGAAAGAATGGACTTGCCAGCAAGAGCAAGCAGGCAACGAGAGAGCAAGTTTCTTTTTCCATGCCCTTTATATAGCCTGCTAATAGAAGGTATGGTCCAGATTAGAGGTGGATCTTCCCACCTCAAAAGATCTGGATTAAAGTTTTATCTTTCCACCTCAAAGATCCAGACTAGAAGTGGGTCTTCCCACTTCAAATGATTCAATTAAGGAAAAAAAAATTCCTCATGAGTGTGCCCAGTATTTTAGATTTTAGATAATTCTAGATGTAGTCAAGATGACAACTAAGAATAGCCATCACAACCACCTATAGTAATATGTCCTCAAAGACCTGTTTGGCAAAGATCCACACAGATCTTAATTATTACTGAAAGCTAGTGTGAGACCAGGAATAGAGCCCAATAGTAGAGGGCCTTCCTAGTAGATGCAAGGCCCTTGGCTAAGTTGCCAGAACTACAAATAAATAAACCAGGTAATAAATAAGTTCATTAATTAGTTCTCTGATTCTATTATATAACTTATCAAGGTATCTTTGACCAAAGGAGAAATATATATTATATGTTATAGTTATATATTATATATACACACACAAAGATACAGGGATAGATATTCTATGACGAATGTGCATATAGTGACCTATTAGCTGCTAAACTATTACTTAAATTAAAAGTACGTGACATTACTGCCAGCACAACTATTCTTTATATGATTAATTTTCTTACTTTCCTGTAGAATGTACTGGTCCATACATAAACTTGGAGAAAGTCTAATTTCAGAGAAACTCTAATGTCCATGAAATGTCCCAGTGCAGCCTTGTTATTGTTTAGAGTTATAGTCATTAAATAGTTATGATTCAATATTATTTTAACTGCATGATAAACATATTTAATTTTATCTTTTAAAGATGTATGCGATTATTTGAGTGAAAAATTAGGTTTCTGTTCACTGGCTCCAGCTTCATGAGAATGTAACTAACAAAAATTATAGGCATTTAAAGTTCAAAAAAGTAAATAAAAAGTACGACAAAGTACTAATTAATGAAAGCAAACAAACAAAACTGAAACAAAGAAAATCAAAGGGAAGATGTCTGAAATCACAGTAGAGATAATTATCATTTATTATTGATAACTTTTATGAAAAATTATAGGCTTTCTTCTTACTCAGTATGGATTAATAAATTCACTATATTAAACTTCATACTTTGGAATGAGATTCTTAATTTTCTGGACCTGTGTCTCAAAACATCCTCTCTGTCTCCTTATGTGCATGTGTGACTGTATTTAGCACAGCAAAGTAGTGACCCAGCCTCCCAGAAGGGTCACCACCAGGGATCTGAAATAACAGCCATCCTCTTCAGTTCTGTCCCTTTTTATAGTTTCTGCAAAAGTAATTAAGTGAATGCAGTTAAGGAACTTTAAATTTTAAATCATCAAATTTTCTGCTATGTTTCAGGAACTGACAATGCATAATTTATTATTTGATGCTCAAAATGCATGTCCTTTATAGATTGAGATTATGAGAAGACAGTGGGTGTGGTTTAGTGTTACATAGCATGTCTAGAATTTAAGAGACCCTGGATTTAATCCCCAGAACTTCTAAAAACAAATGGTACAGATGGAACAGGGGAAAACACAAGGAAGGTAAGGTGATTGGTGTACAAGTATAAGAACTCTAGTTCAGCTACCCAATACTCACACAAACCCAGGGCTGGCATGGAAGCCCATCTGGAATCCCTGTGCTCAAAGAAGATACAGGGAGTCCCCAAAGCAAACTGGATAGATAGAAGAAACAAATCAAGTAAGGAGAGGCCCTGCCTCAATATATAACGTTGGAGAAAGATCTAGGAAGACACTTGGCATCAGACTCTGTATGTACACACACAACCACACACAAACATTACATATAAAACCACTATAGCCGTAGAAGATTTATAATTTTACATGATACCTCCAAATTTCCCAGTAAGAGCCTATACAGTATGAAAATTTTTCATCACTATCTTCAAAGTGTGGGGTTTTGGGTAGGAGCTTGTATTATCAATTTTTGAATAGGAAAGAGAATGCTCACTTCCTTCCTTTGAGACTGTCACATTTACTGGGTGTTAACATTTAGGGTGAGCTTCCAACTATCATAAACCCATCAATAAAATGGAGGTGATACTAACTTATAACATCATTGTACAGTCCTTGTCGCCACTGAACAATGGCTGGTATATTCATTACTCTTATCACTGTGGCCAAATATCTGACAGAAAGGACTTAAGAAACATTCCTTTTAGCACACTGTTTTGGAGGGTTCATGGTCACTTGGTTCCATGTACTCAGCATATCATAGAAGGTAGATGAGGCAAGCAGAAAGCAAGTAGGTACCAGAGACTAGATATTGCTAAGGACCTGGCCCATGTGAACCATTTCCTCCAGTGACGTATTACCTATTAAAGTTGCCAGGACCACATGAGACTGTGAAGTTCTGGTTATTATGTGAAAGTCCAGATAGACCTCCATTGATTTTCTCTTTGTTACTCATCCAGTCTATTTCAGTGGTTGCCAAAATGACATATCTGCTTGTATTCAGTACATTTCAAGGGTAATTCTACTATGTGTGTATGCATTAGTTTATTTCCTCTATAACGTTTTATATTTTAAGCATATGATAGATGATACTTTATTATATAAAATAATTCTAAAGACAGTTCTAGATATACAGTAGATATTGAATTGATTGGCTTTACGGGGTTAATCTTCCTACTTCATGACAAAGTCAATTTATTTTCACGTTCTCAAATGAGTTTATTTTTCTGTAATTCTTACTTTGCCAATGATGATTATTTGCTTTCTTTCAAATGGAGATGAAGCTACTGCTTGCCTTTACAATGTGCATTAAAAATAATAAAAATTGATCCTAGTTAACCAACAGAGTAGGCGTTCCTTTATTGGCCGGTTTTGTTGTTATAACAGTTTGATACAAAATTAACTAATAATTAACAGAATCTAGATTTTATTCCACACAGTTGGCTCAATAACTGTTTTTGCCAGACATGGTTGACAAATATGATTAGGTATTGAGTACAGAGGTTGACCGGATAGAAGAGACCCTGATCTCATAATGTTTATCACGGAGTCAGAGGGAATTCCGTGGTCTGATATATTTTTTAGCAATGTTTCTAGATTGTTTGAATTTACTTTTATTAAGATGGCTTTAAATGATCTCACTATTAATGTCTGCTTGCTATTATTTCAACTTTCAAGAGACTCAATTTGATCATTCTGCTTTTTCTTTAACAGCTCTTTCAAGCATTTGATTGGAGGATTGGATGATGTTTCTAACAAAGCGTATGAGGATGCAGAAGCGAAAGCAAAGTAAGTGAGATTCCTTTTGGGGACTTCATCTTGATAAAAATGATTTTAATAGGGTAAGGTGAAATATTTGGACTTCTGGCAGTAAGAATCTGTTTACTTTAAATGAAAATTTAAGCAATCAATGTACTTGTTACACAATATGCTTGTTTAGTATGATTCTTTTCAACATGAACTCTTTTGTGAAAATCAACTTAAGGTAAGTGGTATTTTAAAATCCAATACAAACAATTACAATGGAACATGTAATTGTCAGACTAAAAATGTTTTCTGATGATATTAGATGCTAAATATTTATAATTTTGTATAAACAATAATTCTTTTTCAAGGATAACTTGCTATAAAACAAAGCTTTGCCAAAGCTTTTTGGCAAAGATTTAATATATTCACAATTCTTTTTATTTCAAAAATATAGGTCATATTGAAAACTAAAACATTGGTCTTCATAATCCTTCTCTCTTTCACGTAGTACAAACTGATATTTTACATCCTATAGAACAGCAAAATGATTAGACAGATAAAATTTAGTGTTAAGTCTGTAGTTCATGCCAACAGTTGATTACTAAGCTTGTAGTATCCTCAATCACAAAAGAAATAAAATACTTTTTTTTGCTCTAAGAATCCATGAAAATAACATTTGGCCTAAGAGTAATATGTGGAGAATTACACTCCATGTTAATGTCTTCTATACATACAGGTATGCAAATGAGATGAGGATGGTCATCTTAAAATCATGAGCAGCTGCTTTAGACTCACAGAAAAAGACAACCGTCTTAGAGAGCAGAGTCTAGCCGCATTGCTATACATCTACCTGTTTCCTTACAGCTTTGGTTAGGTGATTTTTATACTAATCATGTTATTCAGGTAAAAGTGGATTCCAATCTCAGCCTTAAAATTATCAGTGATGGGAAAGTGACTGTGAGTGTGACCCTGCTTTGTATTTAGTGACTTTGTAGACGTAACAGTGTGACAGTTTATGAATTCTGACCACTCGTGGATTCACTTGCTCATACTGCACTTCTAGGGGATAAGGAAACAATTATACTTAGCCCAGATTCAGACTGTTAGAAGGAAGATTTGGCCATGATTTGTCACACTGTAATATGAATCCGAACAAAGACGACAAGCCTTTGTTCCTGCTTTCACTCTTGCTCCTGACTCCCAGCAACTGTTTCTCAGCCTCAGTCTCTGTTAGCACATCTTTAAAGTGGCAGCTACTGTTGCATTTTAATTGATGACATTATGAAAAAATATCTTTGTAAATCATAAAGTCCTTCAAAGGTGAATGACCTTGTTGAAGGAATCTTTGGAAACATGCTTTAATTTGATATAGGACTATGATAACAGATATTAATTATTCTATATATTAGAAAATATTTTACATGACTAAGAAGTCTTTAATTTTATATAAGTAAAGCTCTCATGTTTATAGTATATCATTAAATTATACTTAGGCTATAAAATACCCATAGATATCTTTTTATAAAACAATAACAGGTTGGCCAAAGGATTATGGTTAAGGAACAAAAAAATAATAAAATAACTGTCTATATTAGATACTTCCAAATATATTTTGACCAGTAGATTTGCTAAACTATAATTTGGACACCATAAAACAAACATACAGTCTTAGTGTATACAATGTAATTTGATATAGAAGATAATTAGGAACTGATCACAGTAATTAAACAAATTAGCCCATCTATCACCTAAGTTGCTCTTGTATATGTGGTGAATTGGTCAAATTCTAATTAAATTGGCCACTGACCTAATCAGTAACCATAGACTTGATGGGAATTATTGATTTGGTTAGCCATAGATTAGCTCAGCCACCAGATGGGATTGATCACAAGTCAGATTAGTCACCAATTAGATCAACTATTAACTGGATCAAACTTGATTTTAGAGACCTCTTATTAGATCAGTCGCTAATCTGATCGATTGCTGATAAATAGCCAGCTGTTCAGAGGGCCTGCTGATTGATAAGCTGTCTCACAAGAAACATTCGTTGTCTTAGCAAATTTCATTCAGAATAGATTTAACTTAAATTGCTTATTACTAAAACCAAGTAAATGCATTCTGAATATTCTTTCAAGTTAATCATTATTTACAAAGTGTAAATAGTTCTATTTTAAAAAGCTGATCTGAATTCTAGAGAGAATGAGTATAAGTTTATTCCTTGACATTGTCTCATACCAAACAAATTTAGAGTAATTGTTGTTATGCCTTTTACACTGCTAATAGTCTATAAAGTGCTAACAAATAGCATGAGAAGGTGCCGGAAGCATTAGTCATCCCTCAGTCAGCCCTTAACTGAGAGGAAGCTAACAAGGAATCTCTGCAGGGCATGTACGCTTCTTATCGGCACTAGCAAACTTAAATGTCTGCTTGTGTTAGCGCTGCTGTCTCTTTCTTTCATTGACTTTCTTCCCTTTTAATATATTTTACTCGCACTTGCTTTTTATGGAACTCTTAAAAGCTTACCTGCACAATGGAATCTAGGAACATCTTCTAACTGGTTTAAATTTCTGTTAATGCCTTTATACTTGTACATTGACTAAGAAACTCAGAACAAGTACAACTGGGGAGATGGTTAAGCTCCACTGTTTCAACTGTATTTCTTTCAAGGTCCCCTTTGTTTAGCAAAAGCCATGAAATTTAAGGTTAATACGTCTTAAAATCCCACTCAAGCGATCATATTACCCATGTAAAATGACTGTTTTTCCATGTTTATTCTTATTTGGGAAAGAAGAGAAAAAAACTGATTCTTTGGGGACATTTAAAACTCAGAGGTGAGGAACTCATTACCTATTAGCATAGCACTCTCAATGGCAGGCTGCCCCCAAAGAAACATGCTATTCATCTCAGAAAGCCCACACCAAGCATGCAGACCAGACAGCCAGTCCAGAAGAAAATGAATTGAAGGAAATACCTTATTGAAATGGTTTTCAATTTTTTTCTAGGCTATGTGTTTTCTACCTGTATCACACTATATCTCCTAAATTTATTCTTGATAGAAACTTTACTTGTATGTCATGTTCACCCTTTCTTAATTGCTGATTATTTTCCACTAAAGGCTTTGCTTTTTTAAAATATGAGTTATAGTCACAAAGATTGAAAAACAATCTAATATAAAAATTAAGGATCATTTGGCTGTAATTTGGAATACAGAGTAATGTATGTAATGCTATCTCTGTTTCATTTTTGCTCTAAGGACACTCATTCACTCAATCAAAGCATTTATAAATTTAGTTATGAGCTTTACATTGTACTATATAATGCGCGTATTGACACAAAACATATTTTACGATACAATAGGAAATATATTGTAGTTTGAAGGGAGACTGATATATAAGTCAATGTTTACTTTTCACCCCATATTTTTAAGAACAAGTTATAACAATTATTCTGATACGATCTTGAGTATTCTACCTCCATCCATGTGTAAGGCTTGTCTTATAAAATCATGGTTGTCCATAAATATAAAATTAAATGATTTATTTTATTATTTTAAGTATTTTTGACAGAAGTCTCTTTATTAAGTAATATTGTATGGCTAGAGAATCATCAATGTATTCACTGCTGAATATTATGCTCAGAAACAATAGGCAAAAGAACTCTTTTTTCTAAAGAAAAACCCTAATTCATATATAGTGCAAACACACATTCAACTTACCTTATCATAAAAACCTTTACAATAAAAATTATTCTCTTAAAGTGACTCACATTTGTCATCATTATATTTTATGGTTGAGAACATATAGTGGGTGAAAATTTTAATTCTGTTTTCATTTATAATGATTTTATTTTTGTTAAAATGCTTTGTACTTTTACTTTTTATAAAAATAATAATGGCAAGATAGAGAAAGAAAAAGAAAACCAACCAAGCCAATCTAGCATACGCTTCTAACTCCCTCTGTGTTCTACTTACACTTACATGTTTTCTATATTGTTTTCCTCCATTTAGCATCATCACATTGTAAACATACAGCAGCATTTTATGTTCTGCTGACATCACCATAGTACTGCCTGACAGCGCAGTAAATGGAAACGTAGTTTCCTAGACGGACTCAAGTTAAAGCCTTACTGATTCAATTTGTTCTTCTTTTGAATATAAGTTCTCAATCCCTTCTAAAAACAGAACAACAAAAATGAAACCTAAGCCCATAGCAAAAACCTCTTTTTCATATGGTCCCTCCAGCTGTGCAAATTATTCTGTCATGCTTGATGGAAAAGTTGCAGTATTTTAGACCAGTTGGCCCATCTGCCACCTGCTGTCTTATCTTGAAGTCTGGAGGCATACATGTCTCAGTCCTTCCACTGAGTCATTCTGGTAGCTATATCAATAGACTGATGTATGCAATAGCTACAGTCTAAGTTGATGAGACCTAATGTTGTTATCCATGAGAATCTCATCATTATAAAAAATACCATGCATTATGACCTGCAATGTCACTTGTTACATAGACCTAGACTCCTCTGATGACTGAGCTCCTTATGCACCAGCCTCACCCTTGTTCATTCATGTCTGAATATACATGGATTTATTCAAGAGATAACTCTGCCTACAAAGTCCTTCTCCCATCTCTAAAATAGTGACTAAAACAGACACATTCCTTGCTTTCCTGATTATTTGGTTCAGTGTGAAAGACACAAACAACTGCTATTACAAGATCTCTATGGTGAAGTGACATTTTCCGCACATTTGAGCTGAATCCTGAGTAATTAGTTGATGCTAGGTAGGCACTAGTTGAAGTGGCCTACGCAAAGAAGTGCAGAGAGAATTACAGAATAAGAAGCATTCAAATGACAGGGGGCAACTGAAGCTATAGAAGGAACCAGTGGACGTGTAGAATAGGTGGAGGATGAAGTGAGGGATTGATTCTTGAGGGATTTTGCTTTGTTCCCCACTTCTTCCATCCTGTACCAAATCAGTTCACTTGTTTTATGCCTTGTTCCCTCAATGAATATGTTGGATTTTAGGAAGAAAGAGAAGAGAGTGTTCAAGAGAGAAACATTGAGCAAAATCATCTTTTAGACAAGAGATTTATTAAAATTAACAACAGACAATATGGTGGGACTAGAGGACTCTAAAGGAGCATTTCAGCCTTACCTGGTTGTGGGTCCCTATATTTTTTCCCATCTGTTGCAGCAGGAGGAAGCTTCTCTGAGGATGGTTGAGCAAGGCACTGATCTACGAGTATAGCAATGTCATCCAGAGTCATTATATTGCTACTTCTTTAAAAAAAAAAAAAGGAACAGTAGCATTTGGTTTTACCTTAGGTCCCTGGGCTATCTAGTTTGTTTTGTGTTCTACTGTTAAAGATTTCCCAGGGAATGGGGACGTCTTACACAACCAGGAAAGAGGCTTAGTTAATATGTGACCTATGCTACAGAACTGAAGTATGGAAGATGGGTATATGTGACTCATATCCTATTGAAGGAGATGCTGATACTCAGACCCAAACTTTCGACAGAGTGCAGGAAACCTTATTAAAGAAGGGGGAGATAGAAAGAGCTGGAGGCCGGGGAGTGACAGACTGGCTAGATCCCAGGGGAGGACTTTGCAGCCAGCCCTGAGGAGACAGGATAAGCTGGGGTTGGATGGAAGGGAAGGAGGTCCTCCCCTGTTCGTGGACTTGGAGGGGGTGGGGAAGAAGGAGATGAGGGAGGGAGTGGGAGGGTAGGAGGGAATGGGGGAGGGGGCTATGCCTGGGATTCAAAGTACCTAACCTGTGATTGAGATAAAAATAAATAAATTAAAAAAAAAAAGAGCTGGAGGGGAAAGGAGCAGCACACAGGGAGAGCAACAGAGCCAAAATACCTGGGACCAGGGGGCCTGCAGAGACAGATACTCCAACCAAGGACCATGCATGGAGAGGATGTAGACCTCCTGCTCATAGGAAGCCCATAGGCTGCTCAATTTCCAAGTGGGTTCCCTAGTAAGGGGATCCGGGACTGTCTCTGAAATGAACTCAGTGGCTGGCTATTTGATCACCTCCTCCTAGGGGGTACAGCCTTGCCAGGCCACAAGACAATACAGCCAGCCCTGATGAGATGTAATAGGCTAGGGTCAGATAGAAGGGGAGGAGGTCCTCCCCTATCAGTGGACTAGGGGAGGGGCATAGGGGGAGAAGAAGGAGGGTGGATGGGGCTGTGAGGAGACAAGGGGGAGATATAGCAGGGATACAAAGTGAATACATCGTAATAAATAATAAATTAATTAATTAATTTAAAAAATCTTGACAGAACTCTGACTTACTGTCACTAAACACTAAAATTCCACAGCCAGTTCTCTGCTGCTCTTTGCAACAATTTAACCAGAGTGTTGCCAATGCACCAATCCAGCAGCTTTTTGTTGAAACAGCCCCATTTCCATGTCTAACGCTCACTAATTTAAAGCTTCCCTTCTGTTTACAAGCTCATTTGCAAAGGAATGGTTTTGTTTGTTCCCAATTACATTCGGTGGTGAGCTTTGCTTGCTTGACACAATGTGACAGCAATAAAAGATGTTCTGTCCTTCCATTTCATTAGCAGAGATGGCCTTTAGTTGCTCAGTCTGTTTGTCATGGGGAGGTTGCTGCCATTTCTCCTTGCTCCCTGGCATCGGATCTTACTCCGACCTTTGATCATTAACTCATCAAATACCTTTAGTGGCACAAGAGGCCATGCAAATCAGGACCCAGGGCTGTATTGTTCCATGGCATGTTCTGAAGTGCCCTCGGGGTCATCTAGCATCTAATAAAAATATGATTTCTAATGTACAGTCCAGTTAACAAGAGGCTGCCCTTTTGAGCTCAGGCTTTGAAATGTGAACCCCCCCCCTTTCCTTTTATTAGATTTTTTTTTTCTTTTCCTCTCAGCTCTCTTGAAACAAAGATCTTAGCATTCTCATGATCTTGTCAACAATTTACTTTAAACAATTCTGTCTTGATCTAAGCAATTCTCAGGGAAATGGGCCTAGAAAATTGTTTCTTCCCCTGTGGAAAGAATTCAAGTGAGCCATACCCTGTTCCCAAATGAGAATGCTATGTCTATGGAATAGAAAGAACACTGCAAATGGCATCACGAAATAGTCCTCAGACCAGAATTGGAACTTCTGACCAATTGTAGGTCAAGTTGTCACAGAGGATAACCCCAGTATCTGGGCTATAAAACTTAATTTCCATTTTATTGCAGAGCAAAGGGTGGGAAACGAGAAAATTTTGGAACATTCGGCCCTGAGGTTGGTTTTTAGGCTTGCAAGAGCTGTTTGCTTTTGAGTTCCAGGACATGTTGTCAGGCTAACAAGGATTTAGACTAGTTCCCAAGACCACCAAAAGCAATATTAATACTTCAGTGTGACATAAGGTTTCAAAGATCATAACATAAATTTCTCTCTCAAGAACAGTGAGACTGATTCAGTGGCATTTTTAGAATGTGATTTCAAATAAAACTACTTGGCCTTGGATATTTTTTAAATCTATTTCATTTTTTAATAATGGGGGCCATTTGCTAATTTCTTTTGCACTCTGCTTATCTTTAGGACTCCCTAGGTAGCAAGATCATATAGGTGGGAATCCTAGGATGTCCTTGCATGCAACCTTTTCTAGTTAACAGGGAGAGGACTGAAGGGAACTAAAGTTCTAGCACTAAAATGCTTGATGAATGCAGATAAATCACTTTAATGCCAGCTCCATTAAAATGGACAATAACTATTTTGAAAGGTGTCCAGTCTCCCTAGCCAACAAGGAAAGGCAAATTTATACTACCTAACAACATCACCTCACCCCACTCAGCAAGGCTGTCATCGATAAATTGACAGAAGTTATTGAAGATGTGGAGAGAACAGAACAGACAGGTCCCTGTTGGTGGCATTGCAAATTAATACACACATTATGGGAGTCAGTTTGAAGACTTTTCAAAAATGTTACAGATAGACCTACTATATGACCCAGCTATTTCACTCCTGGGTATATACCCAGATAGGCCCATACTTTACCATAGAGATATCCATCCCCCATACCTTGTTTATTGCTGCCTTTTTTCACTCTAGTGCAGAATTGCAATCAACCTAGTTGTCCATCAACAGATGAATGGATAATAAAAATGTGATATATGTTGAAAAGGGATTACTATTTAGCTCTAAAAAATGCAGAAAAATGGGTGGACCTAAAATGTTTAATATTAACCATAGTCATACATTCTTAAAATGCATATTTTCTTTTATACATGGACTCTATCCAAATATATATACACAAATGTGTATGTCTGTACATCATAACATAACATAACAAGAAAGCATTAAATATTAGGGATGTGGAAGAGTTGAATGCAAGAAATGAACACAAGTTGTTTTTATAGTTCTAACTTTCTCTGGATTTTTAATTTTTGTTGGTGTATAATTGCAATAAAATATATTTGATAATGAAAGTACAATATCCAATGTGAAATTCCACACCTTCTTTAAAGATGGTTTGTTTAGTTGTGCAGAAGTTCAATACGATATATAGACTGCGATTGGTTAATTTTATTATGTGACTCTTTATCTGCAAGTTTTTATTTTAAAAATACTTCTGAAAAAGTATTAAAATAAAAAGGAAAACAGACTTAAGTATCAACAAATAGCTGTGTACTTTTTAAAATGGTAAATTATATTCCTTCCATTTTTTAAATCTTTGAATATTGCTCATAGTACCTACATTATTTAAAACATTTACATAAAAATTAGGTAGGCTTGCTTGAAGTTAGTTATGGTAATTCAGAAGAGCTACATAAATTAGCCCATTGGAACACAATTTTTCATTTTCATTGCTTTACATAGAATTTTTCTCTTTCTGATGGGACAGTTAGATATGATAATAAGCCAGGCTATTTTTTAATAGATAGCTATTAGAAAATTATAGAACACTTTTGAAACTAGAAAATGTGATAGTAATGTTTCCCTGTGAATCCTTTCAGAAAGCAATAATTTTTAAGTAATGACTTGAATGGCGGCACAAATCAGTTTTGATACAATGAACATAATATATTATGTTAATTTACGTTTTTAAAATTGTTACTTGAAAAGGACACGATGTAGGATTGGAGCATAGCTATTGCTCAGAGCTATTTTCATGTATCACACCATTCGCCTTCACTGCACGAATTACAGGAATCACTCACCTTCATAAAGTACATTCATCACACCAGGCACCCAGCCCACTCCCTAGTTTACAAAACATGTGGAGATATGAAACAGTGCTATTGCTCTAGTCTTCACGATCAGAACAAGCAGTTTAGAACTCTCAAAGAGCTACTGAGTCTTGATCCCAGTTTCCTTGAAAAGGAAATAAGACAGTTTCAGAAAAATATTGACTCTAAGACCAGTTTCAGTTTAAGGGCTTAGAAGAGTCAGGTCTAGTAGCAATTCACCATCTGTTGTTTATATGGTTTAGAATTTTTTTTAGCCTAATATGCCTCTTATGGTAATAAATTTGATTTACAGAACTGTCAATTTCATTCAAAGAGCATGTTTTCTGAAACCAGATTCTCTGCTCATCACATTAGTGTGGAAATTATTTATGTAGACTCAGGATTTTCTCACTCAAACCTGTTAACTTTATTATAAAAACAATTAAATAAGCAATGAAGAATATGCATTAGATTGTCTATCAACTTTGCATTCAAGTAGGCTCAAAAGTTTCCTTTGGACTCAAAAATATATGGCTAGCTACATCTAAATGAGCAGAGAACAGATGACAGATAGGACTTTTGACAGTATGAACTAGGAGGCTGTATAAGCCCTTTTCTTTGGGAAACTGTTGCCAAGCGGTAAATATTAGTATTTTCTTCTGCACTGACATGAGTATCAGAGCAATAACTTCACATGCTAGCACAAGTTGAGGAGGAGTGGTAAGGTTACAGAAAGCTGAGTTGCCAGGGAATCACTGAATTATATTCAGGCACATTTCTACCAATGGACATATGTACAAAGATGATCCTTAAAGTTACATGACCCAGAGACAACTAACTGTTATATTTTGTGATTCACTCTACAATTTCCACATAATGAAAATACTGCTTTCTGATGCATGTCTTAAGAACACCTTCCTGTAAATACACACACACATACCTCTAATTATGAGGATGTGACTATGATGCCCCAGTTAATAAACATAAGTATATACCATTAACTATAACATGAAAGGCAACTGCATTGTTCATGGTATGTTCTTTTGGATCATATTTTCAACTATTTATTTCATCTTTATGCTGCATGAGAGATCACCAAATTCAAATTAAAGTGCTCTTTTTCTCTAAAAAGTACACATGTGCTTAAAAACCAAATAGATAATATTTAAAAATAGAAACTCTTAGACAAATGCTTCTCTGTTCGAGTGAAGGCAAAGCATATTATCTAATTTACATAATTTCTCTTTTATATACATAGTTATTTAAATACATTTCTGTAATATTTTATTTAAAATACTTTGCTTTTTTAAAAATAATGCCAGTATTCAAGTAAATTAAAAAAATAAGAAATTCATTTTATTAATTGTATCATAAGAATCTGCCAATATTTGATCATGTATAAAATAACTAAATGTATAAAATAACTAAAATAATTCAAGTATTATTTACAATTTCTCATCCTCTGATTGGTAGAGTATTTTACAATTGGATCACTGCAGTGAGTTATCATATTACATTATTATTTAATCCACATTACCAATTCCTTCTAGGTGCACCAGTGTTTAGCTATCAACCTTCATCATGCAAATGTAATAACAGTTTCAAAAACAGTAGAGTCAATCCATTTATTTTTTAATTAAATTTTTTTACATTAATTACATTTTATTCACTTTGTATTCCAGCTGTAGCCTCCTCCCTCATCTCCTCCCATGCCCTTCTCCAAGTCCACCAATAGGGGAGGTCCACCTCCCCTTCCATCCTAGCTTATCAGGTCTCATCAGGACTGGCTGCAAAGTGTTCCTCTGCATCCTGACAACGCTGCTCCGCCCTCAGGGAGAGTGGTCAAAGAACCAGACACTGAGTTCCTGTCAGAGACAGGATTACTGGGGAATCCACTTGGATACTGAGCTGCCATGGGCTACATCTGAGCAGGGGTTCTAGGTTATATCCATGAATGTACCTTGGATGGAGTATCAGTGTCAAAAAAGACTCCTGTACCCAGATATTTTGGTTCTGTTGCTCTCCTTGTGGAGCTCCTGTACTCTCCAGGTCTCACTAACTACCCCTTCTTTCATATGATTCCCTGCACTCTAGCCAAAGTTTGGTTATGAGTGTCAACATCTGCTTTGATACACTGCTAGGTAGAGTCTTTCAGAGGCCCAACAGTGGTAGTTGATAAGTTTATTTTATAAGCCGGCCCTTTGACATTATTTGTAATTGTAGAACGATCAAAGCTATCTTTATCAGGCCCATTTCGGGCTGGATAATTCTAACATTGAATGTAGGGAGAATGTTTTGTAAGATACATGGTTTGACATGAACTCAATGGCTGGCTCTTCGACCCCACTCCCACCCACCGAGGGAGGAGCAGCCTTGCTAGGCCACAGAAGAGGACATTGCAGCCAGCCCTGAAGAGACCTGATAAGCTAGAGTTAGAAGGAAGGGAAGGAGGTCCTCCCCTATCAGTGGACTTGGAAAGGGTCAGGGAGGAGATGAGGGAGGGAAGGGAGGGATAGGGAGGGAATGTGGGAGGGGGCTATGGCTGGGATACAAAGTACATAACCTGTGATTAATATAAAATAAAAATGTTTAAAAAAGATACATGGTTTTAGCCACTGACTTCTGTCTCCCAGGTTTCAACATTTGCATCATAACCTTCAACTCCTGAGTCACAACAATACTTCTATGTATTACCAAATATGCACTGAGGAACAGGAGAGAAATACAGGATGAAACACTGAAAATCTGTTCTAATAGATAAAAATAAAGTGATGCTCCACTTCCAACAGAAATGTTTAGCTGAAGCAGAAGTATCACACATAAGAATTTTAAGACTTTCATTTTCAATTTCAAAATGTATGATGGGACAATTAATTTGCTAGATTCTGATTCATCAGAAGATGAAACTTTGGGTTTAAGATGTCGGCATCGGTAGATGAGCTGAAGCTGGAAAACACTCTCATTTTGATTGAGTGCACTGTTGACATTCTTGTTTTCTTTTTTTTACACTGGATGTTACTCATCGTAATAGCCTAAAAATGTAATTACTTGGAATAATGCAATGAGTTCTCTTTATATTCATGTAACTTCTTGGGTTATAATTTCAAAACCTGGCATCATATTGAGAAAGGAAACATGGAAATAGATTTACATAAAAAGAATATCTACTATTACATTAATAATATAATGCAAATGCATACTGAAAATTAAATGTATTACAAAAGAAAATAGATTATAGGCAAAATCATAGGTGCTTTCGGGGACCAAAAGGCAGCTATTTAATGAACCTCTTCAAATAGTCCAAATAAATGCATTTTTGCATCACATATACAATGGACATGGTTTTATTAGCTTTTTGAAGCAAAGGGCATGGAGTGCTTTAAATTCCTCCTTTGTGGTAATGGCTAGCAACAGATTTCACCAACAAATTGCCACGCTGTCATCCTACTGTCTGCTGACATGGTCTCGATTTCTCACGTGCTTCCAAGAGCCATTCTGGTCAGTTTTACCTCTTGGTGATTGAAGAAAAGGCCAGAAACAATTATGCAGGTACAGCCTCACCATGCCATGAGTTTCTGGTACATATGTATCCTTTGATGCAGAACAAGGACATGGTGAAATTTTTGTGCCAAGAAAGAAAAATCAAGGATGACATAAGAGTCTGAAGTCAAAAAAAAAAAAAAAAAAAAAAGACCACAAGGAAAATAAGTGATATAGTATCTGTCTTAGTTTCATTCCCTGTCACTGTGATAAAAATTCCCTGGTGAGAGCGACTTAAAGGAAGAAGGATCTGTTTGGCTCATACTTCTAGGTAACACTCACTCCATCACTATCGGGAAATCAGAGCAGTGGGATCTTGAAGCAGTTAGCCACGCTCTCAGTCAAAAAGAGAATAAATACACGCATGTTTGTGCTCAACTCACTTTCTCCACTTTTAAAAAGTTCAGGATTCCCTGACTAGGAAGGCCTCCACCGCTTTTAGGCAGGGTCTTCCCATATGTGTTAATATGCTCAGAGGTCAACCTACTGTAGACAATTACTTATCGAGAGTCCTTTCCCAGGTGACTTGACACTGTGAAAGGTCCACAGTTCACACGAACCGTCACAGCTCCCTGCAGAGTTTAGTATAAAACAGTGGAAATTTTGAGTGATTTTTTTTTCAGCTACAGGTTCTAATGAGTAGGACTCTCTAAGTTCATTTGGTGGCCTATGACCAGCACTTTTACTGCTGATGGATTCAGGGACATAAAAGCATTGCTTTGTGATTTTCTTCATATATGTATGTCATATACACACATGTTTTTCATATATAAGGGATGGATAGGAAAAAATCTTGATTTTTTTTTGTCTTGTGGACTGAATAAGCAATGTTTAAAATAAAGGAGCTAAGAGCAATGCCTCTTTCCCAACTGAGCTGTGATATTTATTATTTATTCATTCTGTCAAAAGCAACCAATGTGCGCTGGTTAACTTTGTCTGTAACTTACCACCACCAAAATTCATCTGAGAATGGAGTCTCAACTGAGGACTTTCCCATTCAAGGTTGCCCTTTGGGTATATCTGTTGGGGGTTTGTCTTTTTGATAACTGTTGTAGCCCAGCCCAGCCTGTGGTGCATGGCACTGTTCCTTGGACCATCTGATGGTCCTGTGTTGTATAAGGTAGCTAGCTAAGCAAGAACCTGTGAGCAAGACTGCTCAATGCCATTTCATCTATGGTTCCTGCTATTCTTCTTTGGCTAAGAAGTAACCAAGTTCTTTGATTGCAAATAACGCTCTATGGGATAGCAAGCAAATCCGGCTTCAAGTTTCTGCTCGAGTTCCTGCCCTGACTTCCCTCGGTGATAGGCTTATGTATAACCCTTGAGCTAAAACAGGCCCCTCCCTCCCCAGAGTGGCATTTGGTTGTAGAGTTTTCACACCAACAAAATGAAACCAGAACTGTATAGTTTCCATTTTGTGCATTGCTCAACGACTACATATTGTCCTCCATGCTCATTGGTTACCTCGGAGGAATGAAGAGATGGGTCAGCGGTTTATAGCACATGCTGCACTTGCAGAAGACTGAAGTTCGGTTCATCTGCATAAACATCAGAGAGCATACAACCTCCTGTTAACTCGTGGGGAATCTGCTGCCCTCTTCTGGCCTCATAAAGAACTGTACCCACATGCATGTCTCCCTGCCTACCCCAGCATATACACATTAAAATGTGAATAAAATTAAAACCTCTTTAAACGTAGTTACCTTAAAACCGTGTAGAATTGGATTTTTAAAAGGGAGAATCTAGCAAGAATGTAAGAGAAATAAAAGTGCACATCTGTTGTGTAGATGTTTCTTTTAGATACAAGTGACCATTGCCATCTTTTTTTCTTTTAATTTATTTATTTTTATCTCAATCACAGGTTAGGTACTTTGAATCCCAGGCGTAGCCCCCTCCCCCATTCCCTCCTACCCTCCCACTCCCTCCCTCATCTCCTTCTTCCCCGCCCCCTCCAAGTCCACCAACAGGGGAGGACCTCCTTCCCTTCC
>CM053762.1:43654282-43721471 GCA_028658305.1 Pachyuromys duprasi | reverse complement strand
AAATTTCCCAGGATCCAGTAAGAAGCATCACATTCATGCTCTCATTTAGAAATAACCCCAATTAAACTCACTGGCTCACTCAGCTCAACTTGGTAGAATTTTTCTTCATCTTTAATTGTCCTCTCTATGGTGTGTGAATATAAATAGACTTCCCAGGGGCCTTCTTGTAACATCTTTCAATATCCTAAGCACATGCCCATCTAGTGATGGTCCACAATCAATAGAATGTCATTATTGTAAGGAATAAAGTAAGCTAATGTTTTAAAAATTAAAATACAAAGCACGAATAAGCAAAAAGAATACAAATTAAAAGATAAGTTCTCTCCCATTGAGAAACATGTTTTTAAAGCCAATAATTACAATAATGATTGCGGTGCCATTTTTGTCAGAGGAGAATGGTGGAATGCTGCCTGACCCCTTAAAAGGGGCAACTCTGTCACCCCAAGAACTTACCTATTTTTATCAAAACACTATTCTTTGAAAAGGAAAAGGGAGTTTTAAGCCAAGGAAGGGTTTGCTTGTGGAAATTTATTTATGAGCACCTATTAATTCTTTCATCTGCAATTTTATAAGATGTGGTTGCTGGTAAGTTTTGGTACAAGAAAATTTTAAGCTTTGTACTCAACAGACCACCCCCTGTAGGCATATGTTTGTAACAGAATGGGCTGAATATGGTCAAGAGTTTCATTTTCCTTCAACCTCTCAGGTCCTACTGCACCCACTTGTTTCTCTTTGCCAGTCACTAAATTAGATGGCCATTGATAAGCTCTCATGTCATCTTAATAAATGCCACTGGCCAGGTTGAAGGTGGATTATGCTTAAAAATGCAAGAATAACAAAAACAAATACCTCATTCTACTTTTGGGAAATGCTGCTGCATTTAGAGCCAGCTCTTTAGTAACAAGGTGTTCACTTATATCTTAGCTCTTCAGAATATGAAACTTGAATCAACATTGATGCTTACAGTGTATGCTTATTTTTGAATTTATTAGATTATAACATCTATTTACTGTAAAATATAGCATAATACCTCATTTTCAGAAACTCTCAACAACCAGAAAATTCAAATACTCCAAATTAGTTTTACTCTAATGGATATTAATAGTACTGGAAACCAGGAAAATCAACAAAGGCCAATAGCCATCTAAACTATAAAATGATATCTCATTTGTATTCATTACTTCATTCTTCGAATACGGGTTACCTGTCAATATAACTTTTACCAGGCAAACAGAAATAACTTAAATACTCAAATTATAAGCAAAACTCGAATATCAGAGGACCTGGAAGGTTCAAATGCCTTCTATTAAAACAAATTATAATGTTTCTGAGATAGGCAAATGTATTTTAGGACATTTTCTGAAATGTTAAAATGCTGCACAAATATAACATTATCCTGTTGACTTTTGATGATTATCATTTGCTCTTTAAAAAAAAATAATCACACATGGCAGTATGTTGTGATGTCTGCTGAGATTCCTCCATGACACGGGCACTCCTGAAAAACCTCTAGTATGTTAGTAAGCTGAAGCAGGTGTACTGGTGCCAATTGACCGCTTCAGATTGCTTTACTGCTTTTAAATAGCGCTGTGGACCGTCTGTCTAGCTTTGGGTCTTTGACCCTACAAACTGACTACGTTTAAGTTCAACATTTTTGGCAAAATTTCTGAGGTGGTTCAATAAGTTGCAAAATCTTCTGTGCTTGATTGCTTTGCCTCCTGCCACCTTAAGTTGATTTGGTATCTGGAGAGACAGAAGCCTAGCAGTTTTATTATGGTCTCCCCTCAACCTTATGTTAAATGTTTTGATATATAGTAGTGAGCCCTGTCTGTCAGTTACCTCTTTGTGTTTTTAGATGATCACTATCTGTTTCCATCCTCTCTTCAATACCTGTTAGCTGCATTTCTTCTCTTTAAAAAAAAAAACCTTTAACCTTATAAAGCAGAAATTTAATATTCAGTTTGCTCTGAAACTATTCCATCAAGACAGGCATGCAGGCAGATGTCTGCTATGTCCCTTTCCATTGATTACATTTACACAGTAAGTAATTGGTGCCCTACTTCTTTTTTGGTAACACGTGAGATCATTAAATTTTATTTTCTTGCACATTTTTGTATCATTATGAATTCATGGATTTTTATATTTTAAGTGCATTTTCAATGTATTCAGTAATTTTCTGCTTGAAGCTCCCTCTAGTTGGCTTGTTGCTTCCTCTTGACATGATTCATTAGTGGCTTTCTGGGTAATTTAAATGCAGTAGTAATTTAAATGCTCAAATTATTATAAGAACCACCCAAATGTCAGAGAATCTGGAAAATTCAAATACCCTCAATTAAAACCAATTATACTGCTATTGCAACAGGCAAATGTATCTAAAGCATTTTCTGAAATGTTAAAATGCTATATGAATATATCATAGTCCTTTTGTACTTACATATTCTAAGGATTATGAATGTAGCTGTAATCAATATCAACAGAGATGAACTGCTTTCTCAGGAGCAAGATGATCTACATTTGTCATGGGCTATCCCTCGCCTGGTCCTGAGGCAGCAATTTCTCAGGGAACCCACGTCACTTCTATTCAGCAGTGCTGCAGTAGGCCTTTGTCATTTCTAAACTTTTAAGTTGTATATTGATTAACACAAAATGCTGCCTGTAGCCTTGCTGCACTCCTACCTGTTCCAAGATGGTAGCTCACTAAGTTAGAAGCGGGGCTTGTGGTTAGGTTTGAAGACTGCCTTCATCAAGCACTTAAGGCTGCTACTCTCACTGTCGAAGAAGGATGTCTTATTTCGAGAGAGCTTGCCTAATAACACCAGTTTACAAAATATTTGCCAGTGACCAATACCATGTCATCTATAGACTATGTGTTTTCTTAAGATGTTAAATATTTATATAAAAAGAAAAGTGTCCCTTTTTTTTTTAAATGTGGACTTAGCTTGCATTAGTAATTCCTTTCCCATTTTCGTTTTTATGAGACTATCAGTGATCTTTAGAAAACATAAGAGATGTATTGTGTTAAACATTTGTCTTAGTGCTGGGAGAAATACCTGACAGAAGCAGCCTGCGTGGCTTACAGTGCTATGGAACACAGTCCCTGGTGCTAGGGAAAGTACAGAAACAGGAACAAGAGGTCTCTGTTCACAGTGAGCCTACACTCAGGAGAACAACATTGAATACTTGAACTCACCTTGCTTTCTCTTATTATTCAGGCCAGCACCGAAGCCCATGAAGTGATACTCCCCTTATGTAGGTTGGTTTATCTCACTCACTGGGTGCATCTCAATAATGACCAAAAGGGTCATTTCTATGGGATCCTAAATTTCATCAACTCGACAATCAAGATGAACTATAATATGTGCATATGTGACAGTATTTCTATTTCACCAAAGCCATGTCCTCCTCAGAGTCTGCTGAGGTAAAGGCTTTGCCACACCCTGTTTCTTGCTCTTCTATTCCCTCCTGTCTTTGCTGGGGTCTTAGTTTCACTGTCTTTTTAAAGAATTTTGTGGTCTGTTTACTTTGGCTTGATACTTTTATAAGATAGGAAGCAGTTAGGTGATTGCTGTGGGATTCTCTGGGAATGACAGAATGACAAAGAGTTCCTGGCTTCTCCTGGCATCTCAATCAATCTCTCTCTCTCTCTCTCTCTCTCTCACACACACACACACACACACACACACACACACACACACACTCTTTTGTGTATATGTATGGGTGTAAATATTGATGTGTAGATTCACGTGGGTGTGCACACACACATGTACACATGCATATGGAGGCCAGAGGTAGCCTGTCTTTCACAAGTCATTCCTCAGGAGTTATCTGCTTGTTCTGTCTGTCACTCAGATGCCAGGCTCATTGGTTAGATTAGGTGGGCAGACCAGTGAGCACCGACCGTGTCATCATTCCCAGCTCCGGGATGGCAAATGGACACTGTTTTTTACATGGGCACTGTGGATTGAACTCAGGTCCTCATGTTTTCATGGCAAGCAGTTATTGACTGAGTTTTCTTTCCGGTTTCCTTCTGAAGTTGCTTAACTATCTATAGACAAGAGACAGGTTTTCATTGCTACTTGCTAGAAACAAGCAACAGAACCACTTTCTGTTAGGTAGAGGTGGTCACTCCATTTTAAATTATAATTTTTAGGAAAGATATATATGAAATATTGATTATTTAGACAAAACTGCTGATAGGTCTACTAAAATTCCTCTAAATTCCCTTGTATGTATTGAAGAATTGCTTTTCTTCTCTAAATGTATGTATATCTAATGCCTAACTATACTTTTTTGAAGATTATTCATAAAGTTGAAAATGGATTGGTCCAGAGTTAACAAATAACTGCTCCTAAAGGTTGTTGCCACTTTTCTTCTGAGCAGAACTTTCAAATGGGTCCATAAAATATGAAGAAGAAGTTCCTCCTTCCTCAGAGTTTTAGCACCCATAACAAAATCCCCACGGAAAGGCTGGGACGACTAGAAGTAGACTTCCCTGCTTTTAAACGGTTAATGACTGCTCTGTAAAGAATATGGGAGGCCACTGTCCACAGTCTCATCTGCATGAAGAACTGGTACTCCCATGTAAAAACACCCTCATCAGTTTCCATCTAAAATGGAGGTGTTCTACCGTTCTGGTCTTTCTCAGTAGTTCCCATGGAAACAGGATGGTTATGCCAATACGGAGAAAGATAACTGCTATTAAAATGTAATGATCATAAGACCAAATACTTAGGATTAGAAAGTACTTAAAATTAATAAGATTAATTTTATGTAAGTAGTAGATAGAAAGTTAAATATGTGCTTAACATGTGATATTAATAGTAACAATGATAAGGCTGCTATTGCTTCCTTAACGTTTGCAGTTATTTGGCCCCCATCACCGTGCCTTGAAAAATCTGGGCCCAGGGGGGCTTGCAGAGACTGATGAATCAACCAAGGACCATGCATGGAGAGGCGTCACACCCCCTGCTCAGATGTAGCCCATGGCCAGCTCATCCCATTGGGGTCCCCTAGTAAGGAGAGCAGAGCAGTCTCTGACATGAACTCAGTGACCAGCTCTTTGGTCACCTCCCCCTGGTGGCGTGGTCGTACCAGGCCACAGAGGAAGAGCATCCAGACAGTCCTGTTAAGACCTGGGTCAGATAGTAGCAGAAGAGGACTTCTCATACCAATGGACTAGAGAAAGAGCATGGGGTATGTGTGTGGAGGAGGGGGTGTGTTATGGGGAGGAGAAGAGGGAGGGGCCTATAGCCGGGATACAAAGTGAATACATTGTAATAAATAATAATAATAATTTTTTCAAAGAAAAAAAGGAGACTTACAAAAATATATATAACTTACTGCTGAAACATTTAATTGATGAAACCCATTATAGGAGAAAAAGTGAATTACACTGAGCTATCAGTGCTAATGAATTAAGAAAACATTATTTTATATCTACTGATAATTTTACAGCATAAAATTATATCCAGGTAATGATAGTTTTCACTTTTAATGTGAAATATAACAGTACCAACTGTCCAGAAGCATCAGACATGTGCTCAAGGTGATAAAATGAAATATGTTACTGTAGGAGACGATGAATGTGAAATAATTAGCAGGATTTCCTGGGGTGTTTCCTTAAGTGGCGCTTACTATAATAAATTGCAACAGGTTTCATCTGCTTCAAACTAAACTATGTAAAACACCAATTTAACAGCTTAGATGAGTGAGAAATTCTCTGCTAAAATTGATTAGCAATTTAGATAGCCTTGTGATGACAAGAAAGTCATTGATACCACACATATTTTTGACCTCACAACTATTAGCAATGGCACAAAATGGTGGAGGAAGACAGGCTTAACAGCATACACTCGTGATCTCAGCACTCCAGAGGATGAGGCAGGAGGATTGGGAGTAAGTTTGTGGCCCTCTTGGGTTATATAGAGATTCCATCTCTCAAAACTGAGAGGGGAAAGGGAAGGAATGAGGAAAAGAGAGACAAAAATAGAGAAACAGAGTAAGAAAGGGAAGGGGAATGGAAAGAGAGACATAAGGCATAGTCAATATGGGATGGATTTACCTATTTTGTCTTTCTTTTTTATCTTTCTCTCTCTCTCTCTCTCTCTATATATATATATATATATATATAAACATGATAGATATAGATATATATTATCTTATATATTATAAGGATATATATAGAGAGAGACATATATATATATATATATATATATATGTGTGTGTGTGTGTGTGTGTGTGTGTGTGTGTGTGTGTGTGTCTCTATCTGTAGCCTAAGCTGGCCTGAATCTCACTATTTAGCCCTGGCTGGTTCCATACTCTCTGCAGTATTTCCATCTTAGTTTCCAAATTGCTGGGTTTACAGATATGAACCATCATGAAGGCTTTTCCCCTCAAAGGCATTTTTAAAAGCCTGACACTTATAGTTGCTACTTTTCCACACTGAGCTAAATCTTCTAAACATTTTTTCATTTTGTTCTATTTTGTAGATCACTTAGGAATAATAGCTCATAAACCAATCTCATTCTTACTGGCTTCTAATTATAGAATGTCTAAATGATAACCAGTCTTTACATATAATGTGTCTTTAATTATTTATAGATTAAGTAATTAGATGTTAATTAATTAATTGATTGATTGATTAATTAATTGCCATAGTGGAACCATCTGAATTAAAAAAAACTGATGGCCGCTCAGATATTGGTTAACAGTATGGAGTTTTCATACACACAGCATATGACATAAAAAAGTCCACCCTCATGATTCTCATGGTTCAAGAAAAAAACTGAAGGGAAAATGAAATTGACTTAATTTTGGTGTATGAAACTATTGGTTCAACATACAAAAAAAGTAAATTTAGACTCCCATTTGCATCTTGCTTTTGTTAACATCTTACCTGTTGTTACCTGAAGGAGGTTTTCAGCAAATCTGTAATTTGCTGAAAACAAAGCACTTATTCCCTGGAAAGTATCCTGAATATATGAGGAGGAAAGATTGCATAAAATGGAGAGAATCAGAGGACAAATTAATTATAATATAAATTAGAAAAACAAGGTTCACCAGCTTGCACAAAAGTCATCTGAAACCCATATATTTACCAGCAAAGAAAGATAATAATCATTTTGGTTTGATGAAGGCAGGAGTTTGAGAGGTTGTGTTAAGAGACTCTAGGGTGTCTGTGCATTAGCTGGTGAAGTAGATGTTGACTTGCAAAAGCAGTGTTCTGCTTCAGCAGAGGCAGAGCTGGAACACAGGGAACCTGGGCCCATGGGCCCTCTGAAAACTAGCAGTGGTAATAGAAATAAAGGTTCTCTTTATAAGATCTTCAAAACACACTATACGAGTGATACAGTATTTCAAAACCTCCCTGAAATAGTTATGAAAGTCTTACATTAAGTACAACTACTATGATTTTATAAAATTATATGATTGACATTAACTAAGCTGTATACCACACCCATAGAGTATAGCATTCGCAAAACTGTACCTCTACATATGTAATAATTTTTGACAATAGTCATTTTAGACAACTGTCATAAACAATAATAGCAAGCACAGGAAGCAAATATCATGCATGTGCATAGTTTGTGCAACCTGACTATAATGTTGTTAGAAATTCATTTTTATAATTCCCATGTTATTGATGAAGAAATGGGCACAGCCAAATATCTACCCTACTTACAAAGCTGGCAAGTGAAGTCATTTATGATAAATGTCTAAAAGTCATAGATAATTCATCACAAAACTAATTTCGGAATTAAGGCACTTCTTCTACTGTCCCCAACATTAACGGGGAAATGGTTTGTGTACATTTATTTCATTATCTCTAGATGCCCCGCAGAATGGCAGACAGAATTTTGGAGGAGAGTATGGAAGATTTTTTTTTAATTAGCAAATATCCACTCATAAGTACATACCACATTTGTCTTTCTGGGTCCGGGTTTACAGTAATCTTTATAAACAGAAAGTATACACATATAAGCCTGTCATATATAAGTGCTTTCAGGTATATCAAAAGCTTAGAATTTACTAGGACAGCAAATCAACTTATCAATTACATTCATATGTAAACAATTGAGTTTTAAAAATAGACTGATGAAAAAAAAATCCAGGTGTTTTCTTTTGTGGAGGTGTGAGCACCATATCCCAAGGTCCAGAAAGGCACTTGACTGTAGAGGTAAGAGTGGCATCTGTTAGGTGAGCTTTGTTTCCAATCCTCAGGTCCTTAAGGGAGCAAATTACACAACATGCGAATAACAGGTCAGCAGGGGAAGATCATGAGCTGTGCAGGTCCAGGATCTTTCCTGCTGCTTTTCCAATAAAGTTGACACCAGCTGAAGCAAAAAATAAGCTGTTTATGGTTTTGGGTTTTATTGTTGAAAGCAGAGCCAAGCTGTTTGTCTTCCTTGTGTAGAACTGAAGGATCTGATCACACCGCCCTCTCTTCAGGTGAAGAGTTTTCAAAAGTCATTTCAGAAATATCAAAACCATGCTACAATACATACTCTTTGCCCCCAACATTTTAGCCACAGACCTCCCTTAGTTTTAAAGGGAACAGTTTTCTTAAATATAATATTTTTCCTGATTTTTTTTACTAAAAAATCCCAAATGTTAAAGTGATATATTGCTATTGAAGTTCCATGATATTTTTTCAGGTAGCTTTAAAGCCTACGTGGACATTTGGTCATTTTACAAATTTCTTAGTAAAGTTAAGTATTTAGAGTTAGGCAGCTCTTAAACTTCTAAGCCAAGCTTCTGCTCATGACTTAATATCTAGGGCTGCAAAAGAACTGGAGTCCCACCCTAACTTACTTGCACTTGCAAAGTCACCCTCGCATGACTGATGAGCTTATGTTGAGCTTCAACAATAGCCTGGATAAGAATAAGTACTCAGCAATTAAAAACAAGGAAATCGTGAAATTTGCAGGCAAATGGTGGGATCTAGAAAATATCATCCTGAGTGAGGTATCTCAGAAGCAGAAGGACACACACATATACTCACTTATAAGTGGATATTACACATATAATATATGATAAACCTACAAATATCTGTACACCTAAGAAACTAAGCAAGGATGAGGACCCTGGGTAAGATGATCAACCCTTACTCAGAAAGACAAATGGGATGGACATTGGAAATAGAAGAAAACAGGAATCAGAACAGGAGCCTACTTTGAAAGGCTCTACCCAGCAGTGTATCAAAGCATATCCTGAGACTCAAAACCAAACTTTAGGCAGAGTTCAGGGCATCTTATGAAAGAAGGGGGAGTTAGTAAGACCTGGAGAGGACAGGAGCTCCACAAGGAGAACAACAGAACCAAAATATCTGGTACAAGAGTCTTTTCTGAGACTGATACTCCAACCAAGGACCATTCATACATATAACCTAGAACCCCTGTACGGATGTAGACCATGGCAGCTCATTGTCAAAATCGGTACCCTAGTAAGGGGTACAGGGACTGTCTTTGACAGGAACTCAGTAGCTGGCTCTTTGATCACCTCCCCCTGAGGGGGAAGCAGCCTTGCCAGGCCACAGAGAAGGGTAATGCAGCCAGTCTTGATGAGACCTGATAAGCTAGGATCAGATGGAAGGAGGACCTCCCCTATCAGTGGACTTCGAGAGGGGCATGGGAAGAGATGAGGGAGGGAGGGTAGGATTGGCGGGGGGCAGGAGGAGGAACAGGGGAGGAGGCTACAGCTGGAATACAAAGTGAATAAACTGTAATCAATATAAAAAATTTAATTAAAGAATAAGTAGACATGCCAGCTAAGGATGTTGCTGTCCCTAGTGACTCTATCACTCATTATTTCAAAGCATGTTTTAGTAGTCAGAATAAAACAAACAGACACAGACATGTATCATGGTGTCCTTGAAATGATGATAGACACAGCTTCTCCAATTTGGTCTCTGTCATTGCACAGACAAAGAGACCCAAGACTGAGCCACTAGACTTTGTGAAAATAAGCTTTGTGGAAGTAAGCTTTTGCACATTACTTCAGGTGTGCATGTAATACAGAACTACCTTCAAAGCTCCTCATTAGTGGCAGGTACCCTGGAATGCTTAATGAGCCTTTTTTGGTCTCTGGGGTATGTGAGATATGGTCTGAAGCACTGAGGCAGTTGATTTACAACCTGCTGCGCAGATGGGAGTCTCAGGTTTCGTTTATACCTCTGGGAGTTCACAATTCACACATTTTCATCACTCGTGTCAGATCATCTTTGAGTTTGATTCTATTCATATAACTGGTGGAACACAAACACAGTATTTTAAATATTCAAATTGTTTAGCATATTTTGTCTGATGTCTCTTGTGACTCTGTTACTTTGTCATTTCCAAATAGATACACATTAAAACCTGAACATCTGTAGTACACAATTTTGATATAATAAATTTGAAAATTGCATCTCTTAAGGGTATAATTACTTTTTTTAATTGCCATGCAAGTTATTAAATATTTGTACCATGGAAAGGAGTTGTTTGAGAAATTCATTGATGGCTAATATATGCATAGTTTTATGATGGAACATTTCAAAAGCGAAATAAAGAAATTGTGTTTACATTGGCACACAGTGTGTTCTGACTGAACAGAAAGGAAAAATTATTTTGTAATGTCTGATAATGAGTTTAGAAAAATAGAGATAGTAAGTGGACATAGCCAAGAAAATACATAATAATTAAATGCTAATAGAATTATTTTTGCTATTGCGTTCACTTCCTATAGTCTACATAACAAATCACCACACCAGGCTGGCTTAAGAGAAATCTGTTTTCTCCCAGATGAAAGCCCAGAGGTAACTAGTGAATAGCATTTGGCCAAATCCCCAATGAAACACCTACTGCTTCTAGAGGGGACTCCAATACTTTCCTCTTCCAGGTTCTGATGGCTTCTGGCTTTCCTTGGTTTGTCCCTGAATCAATTCAGTCTTCACCTCTATCTTAACTTGCTTTTTCAGTGTGTGTCTACATATAACTCACTTTATTTTTTTAACAGAATATTTATATATTGATTATTGGGAATTTTACATTATGTACCCTGATCATACACACTTTCCAGTCTCCCAAGGTATGCCCCCCACACTTATAACAACCTCCTCCCCCCCCCAAAAGAAGGAACAAAGGGAAGGAAGGAAGGAAAAAATGGAGAGGGGGGAGGAAGGAAAGAAAGAAGGGAGGGAGGGAGAGAGGGAGGAAGGAAGGAAGGAAGGAAGGAAGGAAGGAAGGAAGGAAGGAAGGAAGGAAGGAAGGAAGGAAGGAAGGAAGGAAACTGCCAATATTTTTTTCCCAAGTAAGGTAACTGTTTGTGGGGTGGGTAACCTACCAAAGAAGGATTAACTGGCTTATTAGCCCAAGAGCTCATAGACCCTTTCCATTTCATAGTAAACAAAATGGTGTTTTGAGCAAATCTGAAGTGACTATTGATGAAAAATGGGATTGGTCTCTAACCAGATAGTATTTTTTTAAATTCTGCCTCGACTCCAGCTTCTAATAGTCCTTCTTAAGCTCAATATGAGCTATCTGGTTCCACAAAGTTCTCAAGTATTTTTCCTCTACGCCACAGCCTAAGATTTTGGGTCTGGTTATGCTTTTGTAGGCTACTTACTACATCTGTCATTGTCTGGGTAAGTGTAGAATGAAAATTCTCTTTGACCTCTTAGAAGAAAAAAAGTACTAGAAATTGTCTTTTCTTAGGGTTTCTATGGCTGCAATAAAATGCCATGATCAAAAGCAACTTGGCAAGGAGGTGTTTTCTTTCATCTTACAGTTTGTAGTCAGTCTATCAGAAGGAAGTTAGGACAGGAACCTGGAAGCAGGAACTGCTGCAGAGACCTTGGAGGGGTGCTGCTTCCTGCCTTGCTCCTCATGATTCGCTCAATCTAATAGCACCCAGAACCACACGCCCATGGGTAATACCACCCACAGAGATCTGGGCCTTCCCATGTCAAAAAATCAGTCAAGAAAATGTGCTTCAGGCTTCACCACAGACCAAGACAGTGGGAATATTTTCTCAATTGAGGTTCCCTTTTCCAAAACAACTCTAATTTGTATCAAGTAGGCATAAAGCTGGCTAGCACAGTACTACTTCTCAACGATTCAACTTGTATGTCACTCAAAGACTATACCTGTAGATTTCTTAATGGCCTGAAGTAGAAAATTCCAAAGGCCCTGAGAGAGGCATGAGATATAGTCTATCTGTTATTATTTTTTTTTAGCTTAGGAACCATGCCCAGTGACTGTAAGAATTACTTCTCTTGCTGTGATCATAAGAGATAAGAATGGGAAAAAAAAACTGGCCCCCTCATAAACAGATGGTGTAGCATTGTCTGAGTTGTTTTAAATTCTGAGCCCTGACTCCTTGTTGGAATCACTCCATATCTCCACTGCAGTCAACCGTCCCTCCAAATAAACGTTACCTGACTGACACCCACGGGAACATTCCTTGGGTCCTTTTGGAGGATGCATACCCTAGGGGAGCAAGGCAGTGTCTGTGCAGAGACTGACCTCTCCTCCCCTGCCTCACTCACACGCTGGCCATTGTCAGGTTATCCTGTGGGATAAGTTCCTTTCATCTGCATGACGATCGTTATCATTTAGAACATCAGGAGCAGAAAGGTTACCAAATCCTTTTCTTATACTTCCCGAGAAGCTGTGTGAAACCCTGAAGACCATGAAAGAGCTCAGGAGTAGTTCTTTCCCGTTGTAGATAATTGGAACCAGGCCCGGCAGCACAGACTTGTAATTTCAGCTGCTCTAGAGGTTGAACAGAAATATCGCAGGCTCAAGACTTGCCTAGTCAATAGAGTATGTTCAGGGAAAGCCAGGGCAACTGAGCGAGTCCTGTCTCAAAAGAAAAAGTGAAAATAGGGCCGGAGATAAAGCTCACTGGTAGAGCACTTGTCAAATGCTCTACCATGTCAGAGGCTCACAGTTCATTTGAACAGACACTTGATTTGTGTCAGGCTCTGAAATATTCCTTCTATCTCTATTGCTTCAAGTTAAACCTTTTTGTTTCTAATACTTAATCCTTTGACCTGGGATGAGATGTTGTCATTTTCATTGTTACTATTGTATATTCAAGAGAAGATGGATCAGTGGGAGCAGGTGGCTTAATGGGTGGTTGAGGTTTAATTCTACATTGTCAGTCAGCAACAGGCAGCTTCCATCTCCAGAAGTCTATCTCCTTACAAGGCTATTTCTCATAGACTTGGTTTTTAAATTGGAAATATACTTGAGAAGCTAGATTTCAGTGTGAAAGTATCCCTTGTTTATATTTCAACTGAAAGTTACTGAGAATAAGAAAGGCATCATTCTTTATGTATACGTAGACCTAATACGTGTGTGTGTTAGCTTTAAATATAATGGGTTTCATTATGGTGTTTTCCTAGATGTCATTATTCTTTGTCCACTGCCCTTCCCATCTGCCCCACTTCTTTCCAAATATGCTCCCCTTCTACTTAATATATCATATGACTCTCTCTTTTTTCCCCCTTCTTCGCAACGCCTCTTAAAAACAACACTGTTCCCTTGTTTTAATATTGCCCGAGCCCTTCACATTTGGACAGCTGAGTTCATCTTTAAGTCAGCATTATCAAATCCACCTCTGAGCAACTGGAGAAAATTTACAACTACTCAGAGCTAATACTAGACCACTTAGGCACATTAGTGTTCTACGGGGAGTGTCAAGTGACCTTGTGTGAAATTGCAGAAAGATGGTCCTTAAGGCAAAGGCAAGTGCAGTAGCAAATTACTCTTGCCCTCAAGGCATATCTATATTTTGTTCCTGTTTGGTCAGAAAAAAAATGACGGGGTTTATTCTTTTAATGGCTTCTTTTAAATTATGATTATAGAGTTTATATTTTCTAAATAATTTATATTACAGATGTCTGTATGTGTATCTCTTCTGATGAATCTGACCAAAGCTAAATTGCTCAATTCACAGTGGAACCATGTCTCTCTTTAAAGCAGTATGTGTGATTCCTGTATTGTGTCAAGTTCTTTAAACAATTTGACACTTTTTGTTGTTGTTGTTTGGTTTGGTTTATTGTTCTTTAAAAATTTTTAGTAGTAAATAAAAGGCACTTAAGCAGGAGACAAAACATGAATTAAGGAGTTTTTTTTTCCCCCAGCAAGTCACAGTGGTGCACACCTATAATCCCAGCACTCAGGGAGGCAGAGACCGGTCAAACTCTGTGAGTTCAAGGCCAGCCTAGTCTACAAAGCAAATCCAGGACATCAAGGCTACAAAGAGAAACCCTGCCTCAAAAAACAACATCAACAAAAAACAAACAAACAAAAAGGATGTTTTTTTTCCAACTACACTGTTATTTTAAGAAAAGCCCCTATTTTAAAAGAAAAGTTTGAAAAGAAAAGAAAAGTTTGATCTAGGTAGGTATTTCAGTCGGTTACATTATTTTTGCCAGGCAAGCACCAGGACCTGAGTTCTGCCTCTAGAACCTATTTTCTAAAACATTTTAAAATGTTATTTATCTTTTTAGTATTTGGTTGCATGTATGTCTGTGTACCGTGTGTGTGTGTGTGTGTGTGTGTGTGTGTGTGTGTGTGTGTTGCCTTTGGGGGCAGAAAGTAGCTGGATAACCTGGAACTGGGTTACTGATGGTTGTGAGCTGCTACGTAAGTGCTGGGAATAGAACCTGGGTCTTCTAGAAGTTCAGCCTGTGCTCTTAACCAGTGATCCAGCTCTCTGGCCCCAGAACCCACACCACCTTAAGAATAAAAAAAAAAAAAAAAAGGCTGGGGTGCTGTAGAGCTAGGGCAGCAGAGACAGATGGTTCCCTCAGGATCACTGTCTAGCCATCCTATCCTGCTTGTCAAGTTCCAAACAGCTCAGAGGTTAAGAACACAGGCTGCTCTTCCAAACGTCCTTGAGTTCAATTCCCAGCAACCATACTGTGGCGCACAACCATCTATAATGAGATCTGGTGCCCTCTTCTGGCATGCAGGTATACATGCAGGCAGAACATTGTATAAATAATAAATAATATTTAAAAAAAGGGAAATACTGCCTCACAAAATGGGATGAAGGACACCTAAGGACCTGCACACAAGGCTGATTTCTGACCTCCATGTGCACATGTACATCCTCCCCTCCACCACAGTTTTATTGACAGCACCAAGTGACGTAGTATGGGAGTTCCCAGGATTATTTTGAGTGTGTACTGTTGCACAGGCTAAGATGGAACTGTGTGCTTCACACATTCCAGGCAAGTGCTCTATGCTGAGTTGCATCTCGGCCACAGAGGCCCTGCGGCCTGACCAAATTCTGTTGTAGCACAGTGGCAGCTACAGATGATTTTGGAGCAATTGAGCGAAGCTGCATTTAATAAAACTTTATTATGGGGCCCCAAACTTGGATTTTATATAATCTTCAAGTGTAATAGAGCCTTACCCACCTCCGTTTGAATTTAAAGATGCCATAACTGTTCTTAGCTCGTTGACCACACAAAACAGGCTCAGCCTGTCCAGGCCTGTTGTTTGCTATCTTTTCCTCAGAATATTGTAGACCTCATTCAGTTTATATGAAAAATAATAACATTGGTTTTCCAAGGAATTTCTCAGGAAGTGGGGAGGAGAGGGCTGAGAATAGCAAGGGGTTTGCTCTTCACCAATGTTTTTTAGAATGTATAAATGTTGGTATAATGTTCTTTTGAAATGTATACACCTTACCCTTGTTCATTCAAATGGTGATTTCTTCCCCCCTACTCTCTGGTTTCAATCCGGATATTGTATTGTGATACTAAGCATCCTGTCTCAACACTGTGTAAACAGGCCAAAATAAAGCAACTAGACACAATGTTAAGCAGCGGGAGGAGCCAAAGGGCAGGAAATGAGTAGGAGGAGAAAGGGGCGAGGAGAGCTTGGAGAAGGCAGAGCTGGAGGAGAGATTATGGAAAGAGGTGGAGAGATGGACTGGACCTAATATATCACAAAAAGCAAGTACAATGTGAGAAATCTAAATGTTAGGAAACTGTGAGGGCTTGGAGGCTTAGGAGGGAGTAACTATTGCCCAGCATTGTGTTCTAGGTTAGCTAAAATCCCAGTCTCTGTGTGGTAATTTGGTGATACAGCTGCATAGGACTAACAGCAGCGTTACCAGAAGGTATATCAATAGTAAGTATTAATAGTCTCTTACAACATATAAATTATACATTCTATAAATCTTATTCAGCTCCAGTTTTATTTAAAACTGAAATCTAGACTTTTCTCAACCCTACTTCTTTCATAATCTTCTGGGTTTCACTAAGTGGCAGTACCACCCTTTCCCTCTCCTTCCCCTCACCTCAAGCCCACTAGAAGCATGGGCATATGAGCCTCCATATGACATCCTCTCCCTGATCTCTCTATTCTTCAACAGTCCATTTTCTCAATGTATATGTGTGATGATGCCATACCTACCAAGCGTGATAATGTCATACGTACTATCTGTGCTCTTGGGTAAGTTAACCAAAACCATTCAGACTCAATCCTTGTTTGTAAATGGCAATAGCAAGCGCCTTTGTTTAGTGCTTTGATGTGATGATCGACAGAAGATGCTGAGCACCTGCTACAAGCCTTAAAGAAGGAGCAGAGGCTTGTTGAGGAGCAGCTGCTGTGCTTATCATTTCTGTCATCTTTATTGTTGCTGTTTGAGTTTAAATGGACTGCAGCCTGCAGTTAGAATGTAATCAAAATGCCTTTTCCCTCTTAAGCTTGCAGCATCTACCTGACCCTCCTCCTTGCATTAGTTGTGATGCTTTCTACATCTTTGATACCTGATCCCCCCTCAGCTACTCACATTCTCTAAACTCTTAGCACTGTGGCAGCTGTTACCACAATTCTTTAGATAAGTATATTCTCAATTTCAGTATTTGCTCCAAGAAGCCTATCCCAACAATCTGTTCTCAAAACCATTCCCCCCAAACTTACACCTGCTCACTCATAGATAGACCTCTCCTCAGTTCCTTTATAACAGTTCCCAGGGTAGATTATTAATTTGGGTTTTATAGTTGGTCTTCTTGCTATGTGAACTGTAGGGAAAAGGTACAGTCCTATTTCTTTGACTACTCAACTTCAACAAATACATATTAACCAAAACAAAGAAAAATAAATCTCAGAACTGCCTTCCAGTTGCATCTGGATTAATGTATAATTATTGAAATTCAACAAATGAGCTCACACATTCTTGGGACTAAGCATGGAAATAAAGACATATTTTTGCAATATAGTCCAGGTTTGACTGGAACTCATAAGTAGACTTGGCTACTTATGTAGCCAAGACTGACCTTGAACTCATGGCCTTCATGCTCTAGCCTCTCAAGTACCTCAACCTTTCATGTATCAGGATAACAGATGTACACCAACACATCTGGAGAACTCATTCTTCTGTCCTTTTATTCTGAAAAAAAAAAAAAGAACTGTTATCAAGTGGCTTCTGAGTTAGGCCTTTCTAAGTATAGAGGAATAAAAAAGGGGGTTGGTAATGATTTTCAAAAGTTTTTGACATGATTAAAAAAGTTTTATCTCTTGAAAGCATACATCAAAATACTCTCAACAATATATTTCTTTCCCTCAAGCATTGTCTCAGTCTTTATCATTAAAATATTGTTCATAGAGAGAAAGCATTTCTAACTGTTGCCATCTCTTATCCTATTAACATATGCAGAACACATGTCTGCTGCTAGGCAGAGAAATGAAATTCTACTTGGGTTTTTCCTTCCATACCTCATTTTTGGGAGGACAAAACAAATGCCACCCAAATCAGTTACTGAGATTCTCTTTCACAATTTGCAAGAGCTGTCTTGGAAGTGCTGTTGTGTTGTGGTTCGCTTCTGTTTAGACCACAGTCTCAGTTGGGGTGCATATCCACCCCAAGGCACTGGAACATCTACTCAACAGAGCTTCTGTCTTACACAGGGCACCTACCCTGTCCAGGGAATGTACAAACATATGGTACATATGAACATACTTCTGTTCACAAATGAGTTAAACCTACATATCCTAAAAAATAGATCTTTAACAGATTCCTGTCTGCTTTCCACTTCCAATGTTTGTTTTGATTGCCGAATGTTTACAGGTCATATCCATAGTTTGACCTCACTTGGTTATCTATTTCCATTCAAAATGTGTACTTACATTTAGAAATTGCTACTGTCAAAGGTGTGGTAGCAAGTGAAGCAGGGCTGGTCACAAAGCTTGCAGAGGGCGGAGTTTATTCAGATAGAGCCTTCCATTGAGTTATCTTCACTATAAATGTGATATTCACTAAACTTTTAAAATTAAGCAGTTTAAAAGCACACATAGATACATACATAGCTATCTGACTAAGAAAAAGAAAACATTTCAATCAGTGAAGTAGGGCAGAGATAATGAACAAAAGCCTGAAAATTGGAAGATATAAACATATGTGCCATGTCTGCTAGCAACTGAGCTCTATGCAGCTTTCCACCTCTGGACAGTGTGTTTGTGACCAAATTACATATTTAAAGATCAGAAATGTCCTATATGAATCTTATACTTCTAAAGCAATGAGTTGCTTACTGGAAGTATGTTTCATCCTAAGTTAATTTTTTATTACTGTTATCTCTGGGGACTTACTTGATAGTGTATCCACTATCACAAATTTTTACCAAGTCCAGAGAGAGGAGTAGATATGTGAACTTAAAGCACATATACTTTCAAATAGCTAAATATAAATTATCTTCACTGTAATCAGGTACTTTGCAACACACAAAGACATGGGATTGATGCCTGGTTTCCAAAAAGCTTAATTGACATGTAATGACAGTACAAAATGACAACAGATGTATGTTTTTCAAATATATCAAAATTAGCAAATATTTTCCTCTGACAATGTTTGCTAAATATACTACCTGAAAAATACCATCTCATTATAATACTTAGTCCTTGACATAGAGATTAAGTGCAAAACATTGCTACATTTTAGTGATGCTCAAGGGAAAATAACTTCAAGGTCAACATGTGCAAGGGTCTTTTATCATAACTTCAATGCTATTATAAAACCATAGCTGTAGCCAGTTGGAAGACAAACCTAAGAACTGCTTTGGGGTGGACTGGAGAAGAGTATCTTTTCTTATTAAGCATAGGAGAAGCAGAAGTGAGGAGGTGCCAGGGATCCTGGTATTGGGGTGTAAGTTAGCATTGCCGTCTTGCTTCTACAGTGACTTTCTCAATGCAGGAATGAAACAAAAGACACAGGCTTAATCCTGAGAGACAGAAGAAAGCTCACTCCATATAAAGGGCAGAGGCAATTTGAGATGTTTTTAGAGTTCATTCAATGGACCTGTATGTAAATATTAAATAGCTCACCATGTCTAAGTAGCCTGTACCTTAGCACCCTGACTAAGCAAACACATGCTTTAATAAGCACAGTAGGGTGACAGTGTAATTCCGGAGGTATCTACAGAATTCAATATTGGGTAGATGATATAATTAAAGCCAAGTACCATTCCAAATATTTATAAATAACACTCTCTATGAATTTTAAGTGGAAAACAAATATATGCTCAACACTTGTACAAAAATACCTTTTTAGAAAGTCAAGCTTATATATTTCAAGTTCTGATGAACATCCAAAATGTGGAATAAATTTGCTATTTTTCAGTTTGGCAATCCGCAATCCTCTTGTATGGATCCCCTCCAAAATATGAGGCAGTTTGCTAGCAATTGAGACACTAAAATGAATCACACACCCCTTCCCAGCTCCTGGAGTTCCCTCCGTATATAGGGGAATAGATACATAAATATCCTATATCCTGACACCCAAAAGCACAATGGCAGCAGAGAGGAGATGAGAATTCCACCTGGGAGAGAAGCCTAAGAATGATAAATTTAAAGACATACCTTAGAAAAATGTCTCTCATTGTTCTCCTTTCAGCAAAGCCCATAGTGACATGAATTTGCATCAGCAAAGAGCGTGTCAGGGGATATAGATTCATACATTAAAATCACTAATTTCCACCAGTCTGAAATTTCTTTACCTATAAGATGGAAAGCACACACATATGCAAGCACCCCTCCAGAGTTTAGACAAAAATTAAATAAGAATATTGTATAAATCACTTTTTTTTTACAGTGGCCAATGCAGCAAATATTTAATATTAGAAACTATCCCTATAGTTATATAAGCAATAGCTATAGCTACACAGAGAGTACACTTGGGAGTTGTTAAGTAGTCACGTGAGTGGGGAAGCTGGGCTGCACAGTCCCTTAATGCCTCCCAGAGTTCCGACTCTATGCAAATGCCTTTAGGTACTCAGTTCACCTTGTGTTTTAGAAAGTTAGGAAGAGAAGTAATAGGAAAGTGACAAATCAAGAGGTCTTTCACAAAGGCAAAAATTTCTGCTTTGACAGGTATAGATTCCTTTTAATACATATTTTAAGAACGTGTACATTAACATATTAAATTCATTTCCATAGTAGGAACAAGTAGGGAGATAACTATGGGGTTGCATCTCATTTATAATATCATCAACAAAAACACAGGGATAACAGGGCAGGCGCTGAATGCCTACAGATCTAAAGGCGCAAATGTAATGTCCAGATGGACATCTTCAGGAGGAGTAGAAATCATGCTGGACTCCACATTGAAGCAAACCTAGTGCTTTTGTCCCCTCTAGTGGCAGCTTTTGGTAAATCAGCTCATCGTCATAGACTCATGAAATGTAGCCAGCCAAGACAACATCATCGGAAATTAAGCAAGCATTGTCCCCAGGACCCCAGAGAGTCTACAGCTGTGCTGCTCATTTCTGGAATGAGCTGGTTTACATGCCTCTCTATGGCAGGATTTGTGAGGTGTAAAAAGGGAAGCTTGAATTTCCATTTCATTCAGATAGATTATTTCTGGATAGATGGCATCAAGTTTTACCTTCATTCATTCATTCATTCATTCATTCATTCTCCAGTTTAAAAAAAAATACATACAATCTTTTGACCCCTTCTTCCATAGTCTTTCCTGGACCTTGGATGTATGGGTTTCGTTGTAGATATTGTTGGGCACTCCATGGTCACTTCTTCTCTTTATTTTGACCAGCATGTGTCTCTGTAATAGTCTCCGTTGGTTGCAAAAAGAACCTTTTGTGATGCAGGATAAGAACTATAGTTTTCAGTGGCTATAAGGATAACACCTGTTGCTAGTGACCTCTAGATTTGACAGGCAAACTGCACCCATGAAATCGCAACGACGTGATTGCCTGAACAAGATCTACATAATGACAAGTTAACATGCCAGTGGAGGCAGGGGAGAGGGGAGGGGAGGGCCCACTACTAGATAAAGAGCAAAAAGCAGTTGATTGTGGCAGGGAGGGGAAGAATACATTTTCTTCAGGGATGAGCTCCCAGATAAACTGTTAAATTCCAAGTGATCAGCCCTGGACACTTGTGCAAATGGAGATGGCAGGTCGTGTGTGTGTGTGTGTGTGTGTGTACATGTATTTGTGTGTATATGCATGTATGAAAATTCAATAAGAGGTCATGACTTGGGGAAGGAGTAGGGTACATGGGAGGAGTTGGAAGGGGAAAGGAAGGGACAAGAGCCACATAGATGCAATGGTCATGTATGGAGTTCTCAAAAGAATTAAAAATTTGAAAACCCGCACATGGCTGCCAGAAAACCAAAGAAATAATTTTACATAGATTTTACAAGCTCCTAAGAGCTCATTATACAGACAGAGCAATAATAGCTAGAGTCGCACAGGATTTCCAAGTTAGAAAAATACTTGTCTTTTGAAATGCAAGTTACCTATTTTTTCATCAATACCCTTAAAAATTAGATTGATTCCCATGGAGTTAGATATGGTTACTGGAGCCAGTGTGCCTCAAATAGATGCTTTTATTCTCAGCTGGCTAAAATTTAGCTTAGTTTGGGTGCTGTCTCCTGTGCCCTTAGAAGAAAGTTAACACTTAGTCTTTGTGTGGTTTTAAGTTTTTTTTTTTTCAAGTCATACTGCAGCCCTGTTTTAAGAATTAAATAGACTGAAATCTTCCTACATTTCCCAAACACTGTCTAAACATAAACTCTACACACCTCTTTACATATCTATTACAGCTTTTAGGCTTCTCACACATGAAGGTTCCCTTTATGAGACAAGCTGTTCCTTTAACATGTGAGTTCAAATGCCATTCTGGAGGGAATGTTAGAGCCTGGGGATCATGTTTCTCTTGCCGAGAGAACAGAGTCTATAAACTGCAGCCTATGTGCCATTCCATTTCCTGTGCTCAGTGTTGGTGATGTAGAAAAACAGCTGTGGTGTGGGAACCACGCAGAGCTCTGATTCTCAAACCACAGGTCATGGAAGGGTGGTTATGTGGGCCCTATTTCCCCCCTTTCTTCTAAAATAGCACCCCAGGCTCATTTGACCTTGCCTCTTTCCACCTCTGGGTCATGAGCCAACTTAAGAGTGAGTTGATCTTACTTCCCGTGTCTGTATTTATTTTTAATTGGCCAGGAAGGCATGCATATCCTGGGAGAGGCTCACAGCCTCTCGAAAGATCTACTGGGAAAACCTGAAAAAAAAACATATAAAATAGTAAAGGTATAGATAGAATATTAAGATGTTTTACCACCTTAAAATGAGGTAGCTCACCAGAAGCATGCTGTCTTATCGTATACCAGTTGTTGGGATCTAAGAAAAAGGTGATCATATATTATAAATATATTATGTATTATATATGAGTGTATACATATTCATACATACATATATCAACTGAGTTCTTAAGTGGTTCACATAAAGCAAATTCCATTGCTAAAGAACTACACACACAGTGAATCAGTCAGGTGTATGTATATTTTAATTTTTTTAGTAATTACATCATTTCCCACTTCCTCTTCTCTATTCTACCCTTTTCCCTCTCCCATTCTCTCCCAAATTCACACCACCCTTAACCACTGTTGTTACATACACATATAAAGGAGTAAATATATGAATACAACCTGCTAAGTCTGTTCAGTGTTGCCACATATACGTTTCAAGCATTGACCACTTGGTACTAAATAACCAATCAGGGGGCTGATCCCTGAGGAGGACTAATTCTCCCCCTCTCAGCAGCTGCTAATTGCTTGTAGTTTTTCATCTAAGTGTAGAGCCCTGTGACAGTCTCCCCACTTATGTTGGTATGTCAAATGATAGTAGAATTATTCAGGCCATTTTTAGGCAACCATGTTGTTGATCATTTGTGGGTGTGTCTTTCCTGTCTTAGATAGAAGGCACAGTCTTACAGTAGACTTCTTGCTCCTCTGGCACTTCCAATTTTTTGACCCCCTCTTCAGCATTATTGCCTGACTGGTAGGTGTAGGATTGTGTTGTCGATGTATTCATTGTGGCAGGGTACCCATGGCGAGCTGTTCTCTACATTTTGACTAGTTTCTATTATGATCATCATCTGCTGCAAAAAGAAGCTTCTTTCATTGGGGGTGTGTTTTGCACTTACTTGTGGGTTTAAGAATAACTATTTGTAGTGTAATTAGGGACTAAACTGTTTTAGGAAAGTGGTGATAACAGATTATTTACTACAAGCCATGATCTCAGTACACCATACTTCTATACTATCTCCAAATGGTATGTATGCAGAGTTAACTTTATTCAGCATGGTACAGAAGAGACAATAAGCAGCATTAACCCATATTTATAGTAACTCAAAAGCCTGGGTTATTAAAAACTACACAGAAGACTGACGTTCTGCTGCCTATTAAACTTCATAGAAGAAAATGGGAATAGTTTCCATTGGTGGCTTGAAGCAACAGATGCAAGCTCTGTGTGGAAGGCTGACAGTGCAGACATCATCCCAAAGAACATTTTAATAGTGACAGCATTGGCAATAACAATAGCATTGGCAACCCCCCTCCACCCCCTCCCTTCCACTTGACTCTGTGTTTGCAATTTACATAAAAATACAACCACTATTTAGCCTTTCTTCTCATTGGCTTCCCTTTGGATATTTATGGCTTACAAAAATTAGGATGGAGTTGTTTCTGTTAAAACAAGATGAATTGGGAATTCTGACCAACTGGCACCTATCTGAAGGGCTGCTCTTTCACATGAATGGAAATCACAACCACGGTGCCAAATGGGGAAACAGAGTATCCAAGAAATTCTCAAAAACCAAGATTAAAAAAAAAAACACAGGCAGAAATTACTAAATTTTGCTAGGATTCAACTTGTTTTTTATTCCTTTCACATGTGCACACAGACACACTCCCACACGACCACCAATAATAGTAATAATAATAATAATAATAATAACAGCAACAACAAATGGAACAACAACAAAGAATCAGGTCACAACAATGGAAGTAGTATTCTTTTAACCTGAGTTCCTTAATTGAAGCATATCATCCAAACAATTTAGATTGCTTTTAGTTTTATAATTATTCATTCAGTACTCTTTAAAATATATTTCCTGCAAAACTAAGTAATATTATAGATTCTTGCATTGAGCTCAGAGTATCATCAGATGTTCACACACTAAGATCAATAGTTGTCAAGCTTGAGAACATTAAATAGCTATGTGAAACCCATTGGTGAGCTTTTGGGAATTAGAAAAATCACAGGGACATAAAACAAAGAACATAACTGAGAAAAACAATAACCAGTTGGCCAATTAGGACATTGTTCTTTCTCTTAGAATCTCTGTTACCTGTGATTACAAGGTGCCATAGTTCCTTGAGAAAATAATTTTAAAAGAAACTTAGAAAGGACTAAGGAATTGTTGTATATGTTACGTAAGCCTTCTTTTCAAGTGTATAGCTTATTCAGATCATATCTCCTGTGCCTCTCTTCCCTTCCCCTTTTGGCCCCTCTGTTCCTCTGTTATATCATATAGATACTTGAATATATGTATGTATATAAAATCTAGGAACTACAAATGAAAGAAAGCATATGATATTTCTCTTTTTGAGACTGGTTTACTTTAATTACCTCCAGTTGCATCCATTTCCCTATAAATGATATAACTTCTATATTTTTATGGCAGAAAATTTCTATTATGTATATATATGCTATTTTCTTTATCCATTCCTCTATTGTTGGACACCTAGGGGGCTTCCATAGCCTAGCTAGCATGAGTCGTATTGCAGTGAGCATTGATGTACCCAGATCTGTTGTACTAGGAGACCATGGGATAAATACCCAGGAACGATGTAGCTGGCTCATAGGTTAGATCTATTTTTAGATGTTTTAAGAACCTCCAGACTGCACCAACATGGCTGAATACAAAATTAACTCAAAAAATTCAGTAGCCCTCGTGTATACAAAAGACAAATGGGCTGAGAAAGAAATTAGGGAAACGATACCCTTCACAATAGCCAAAGACTTGTATGAAAAAAAAAACTTCTAGTCTCTGAAGAAAGAAATAGAAGAAGATATCAGAAGATGGAAAGATCTCCCATGCTCATGGCTTGGCAGGATTAATATAGTAAAAATGACCATCTTACCAAAAACAATCTATAGATTCAATGCAATTCCCATCAAATTACCAACACAATTCTTTACAGATCTTGAAAGAAAAATTCTCAGTTTCATATGTAATAACAAGAAACCCAGAATTGCTAAAACAATCCTCTACAATAAAAGATCTTCTGGAGGTATCTCCATCCCTGATCTCAAGCTGTACTATAGAGCAACAGTAGTAAAAACTGGATGGTACTGGCATAGAAACAGACAGGTAGATCAATGGAATTTAATAGAAGACCCAGAAATAAACCCACACACTTATTGACACCTGATTTTTGACAAAGATGCCAAAACCATACAATGGAAAAAGATAGCATCTTCAACAAACGGTGCTGGTCTAAATGGATATCTACATGTAGAAAAAAAGCAAATAAATCCATACCTAACACCCTGCATAAAACTAAAGTCCAAGTGGATCAAACACCTCAACATAAAACCAGATACACTAAATCTGTTGGAAAAAAAAAAGTGGGAAAGAGCCTTGAACTCATTGGCACAGGAGACAACTTCCTGAACAGAACACCAACAGCACAGGCTCTAAGATCAACAATAAATAAATGGGACCTCATGAAACTGAAAAGCTTCTGTAAAGAATAAAATGACAGCCTACAGATTGGGAAAGGATCTTCACCAACCCTATATCTGACAGAGGGCTAATATCTAGAATATATAAAGAACTCAAGAAGTTAAACAGCAACAAATCAATGAATTCAATTAAAAATGGGATATAGAGCTAAACAGAGAAATCGCAATACAGGAATATCAAATTACAGAGAAACACTTAAAGAAATGTTCAACATCCTTAGTCATCAGGGAAATACGAATCAAAATAACCCTGAGATCTCACCTTACACCCATCAGGATGGCTTAGATAAAAAATTCAAGTGACAACACATGCTGGAGAGGTTGTGGAGAAAGGTAAACCCTCCTCCATTGCTGGTGGGAGTGTAAACTTGTACAACCACTTTGAAAATCAATCTGGTGCTTTCACAGAAAATTAGGAATAGTACTACCTCAGGACTCAGCTATACCACTCATAGGCATATACCCAAAATATGCTCAAGTACACAAGGACATTTGCTCAACCATGTTCATGAGAGCTTTATTTGTAATACCCAGAATCTGGAGACAACCCAGATGTCCCTCAATTGAGGAATGGATACAGAAATTATGGTACATTTACACAATGGAATACTACTCAGCAATTAAAGACAAAGAAATCATGAAATTTGCAGGCAAATGGTGGGAACTAGAAAAGATCATCCTGTGTGAGGTATCCCAGAAGCAGAAAGACACACATGGCATATACTCACTTATAAGTGGATATTAGACATATAATATAGAATAATCATATTAAAATCTGTACACCTAAAGAAGCTGAGCAAGAAGGAGGATCCTGGGTAAGATGATCAATCCTCATTCAGAAAGACAATTAGGATAGACATCGAAGAGGGTAAAAACAAGGAACAAGACAGGAGCCTACCATAGAGGACCTCTGAAAGATTCTACCCAACAGGTTATCGAAGCAGATGCTGAGACTCATAGCCAAACTTTGGGCAGAGTAAAAAGAATCTTATGAAAGAAGGGGGAGATAGAAAGACCTGGAGGGGACAGGAGCTCCACAAGGAGAGCAACAGAACCAAGAAATCTGGACACAGGGGTCTTTTGTGAGACTGACACTCCAACCAATTCATGGAGATAACCCAGAATCTCTGCACAGATGTAGCTCATAGCAGCTCAGTATCCAAGAAGTTTCCCTAGTTAGGGAAACAGGGCTTGTTTCTGACATGAACTCAGTGGCTGGCTCTTTGATCACCTACCCCTGAAGGGGGCAAGCCTTACAGGCCACAGAGGAAGACAATGCAGCCAGTTCTGATGAGACCTGATAGGCTAGGGTCAGATGGGAGGGGAGGAAGACCTCCCCTATCAGTGGACTGGGGAAGGGGCATGGGAAGAGAAGAGGGAGGGGGCTAAATCTGGAATACAAAGTGAACAAATTGTAATAAATAAAAAAATTTTAAAAAGAACCTCCAGACTTATCTTAATAGTTACTGGACTAGTTTATAAGTGTTCCTTTTTATCCGTATCCTGGCCCACTTTCATGATTTGTTTCTTAAGGATTGCCATTTTTACCAGTGTGAAATGAAATCTCAGTGAAGTTTGTATTTTCTCTCTGTGATGGCAAGGGTGGTTGAATGGTTTTTCATGTGTGTGTTAGCATTTGCAATTTATCTGTTCATGTCATTATTTACTAATTTGTTTGTCACTGTCTTGTTTTTCTTCCTTGTCCGGTCTTAGTTCAAGTTTTCTTTTTGGGCAATAGTGATGGGATTGTTTCTGTGATTTCTTAGCATATTTGTTATTGGTATATAAGAAGACTACTGGTACGTGTACAGTAACTTTGTATTCTGCCACTTTACTAAATGTCTGTATCATACCCAAGAGTTCCCCTGTGGAGTCTTCAGGAAAGTTTATGTATAGAATAATATAATCTTCAAATAATTTTACTTTGACATTTTCCTTACCTTTTTGTACCCCTTTCATTTTCTTCTCTTATTTCTGTCATTAAGACATGAAGCACCATATTGAATTAGTGGATAAGCAACTACCTTGATACCAAAACTGGATAGTGACATAACACAAAAAGAACTATAGACTGATGTATCTGAATACAAAAATTCTCAATAAAATGTCTGCATACTGAATTCAAGAGCTTCTCAAAAATAACATTTACCATAATCAAGTTAGCCTTGTTTCAGAGATTCAGGGAGGGTTCAACATATGTAAATCAATAAATGAAATTCACTCCATAAATGGCTTCAAGGATATAAATCATCTCAATAAATGTGGAGGATATTTTTGACAAAATCCAACATCCCTTCATGATAAAATTCCTGATGATTCTAAGAATGACTAATGCATACACCAGCACAATAAAGCTATATGCGACAAACCTGGGGTGAGTGCCCCAAAGCATTTTTTACTAAAACCAAGAACAGAAATTCATTTTTACTTAATGTAACATTTTATGAAAGTTTTGGGGGAAATGTAATCAGCCAGGAGATAAACTGTACAGGCTGGCAACTGCTGGTAGTCAGCAGGTACACAATAGAAAGAGAGTAAGATTTGTTTTGAGTTTAAGAGTTTCCCAGGGAAGGTGGGATAAGCAATGGAAACCTCCAAAAGGAAAGGGAGGTTCTTCAGGGACAAAGTGACAGTGCCCAGCATGCCAGGGAAAGTGGGATTAGGATGTTGGCTCGTATCTGAATGAAAGTTGCCATGGAAGAAAAGTTTAGGGTTCAGAGTGGGTATCCAAAGTAAAGTTTAAGAACATATCTCGTTAAGGAGCTGCTTAGCTTCCGACCTGTATAACAACCTTCATGTCTTTCATTTTTCCTTCAGGGTGTTCTTTGTTTAGATTAACTCTTAAGGGAAGGGGCAAAATGCATTTTTGTAATCTTACAATCTTTGGGGAGTCTAAAATATGTTTCTAGGCAGGGCTTCAGGTAAAAAGGTAAAATTCAGATTTTATTCTTTTAAACAAAAAAATCTTGTAACAGAATAGATTAAATAAAAATTTAAAAATTACAAATCTACAAAGTAGCCATTTTAGTAGAAAGCACCTTTCCCTTTCATAAAATTAGCGTGTTCCTAAGAGAGAAAAATGGAGTCTAAAGCTGATCATGGCAGTAAGGGTCCACCCTCAGAAGACCTGCAAGCTTGCGAGATGGCTGTCTGGCTACCTAACAGCTTGACCATATTTTTCCAATAGAGGAAATCAGATTATTGGAAAGGCAGAATTACAGGATCTCATATTGGTATTGTGCATTGTGAGCACAAAAGAATAGCCTGAATCTCTGATAGTAATTCCGAAGTACTGGAATTGGTCCCATGTTACTTTCATAAATGCCTCCTAAATCAGAGGTGGATATCATTCATTGAGGGCAGAAGTTTCACACTCATTGCTATAGAGATAACTGCTTCTGTTTAGGGTCTGGATTGATAGACATTTTTTCTTTTAAATTATATAATTTAGACTAGCTTCCAGGTTCCATAAAATATTAAGGCAGCCCCTTTTATCAGCTGTTTGCTGGTATCTTTTGTCAAGAAGAGTTTTCCTTACAGGGATCAAATCCAAGTACTTTGCCTAGAAGGCAAGCCTTTTGTGCACTAGCCCTGAACAAGTTCACTTTGCTCTTGTTTTGTTTAATTGTTCCTGTAAAATTAGCATGGGTTTTATCAGGGCTTCTTCATATTTTGTTCTTATTGATCCTTCTTTTCTACTCCTCTTCCCCATCCCCCTGATAATCAACCCCACCTCACTAGCCAACCTTCTGATTTCATCTCTGATGTATTTATTCTATTACCCTATTTTTGCCCCCCTTCCCCAAGTTCTCATTTTTCCTCTTTTGGTCTGTTTTCTACCTTCATAGCCCCCCACACACATATACTCACACACACATACACACACAAAATTTAAAGACTGGGTCCTATATTTAAAAATATGCAGTATTTGTCCGAGTCTGGTTTCTGTTGACAACGATGTTGGGAAAGGGACATCCTATTCACTGCTAGTAGGTTTCACTCGACTCTTTGGCAAGCCTCCAGGGTTTGAGCTGATTAGTGACCAGGCCCTTGCAGTAATCCAGATCTGAGATAAAGATGATGGCAGTTGGGGAAACAATAATAGATTAGCTGGGAGATGTTTTGGAAAAGAATTGATTGTATTTGCTGATGAATGAACAAGGGGGGAAAAGAGTCAAGAGAAAGTTATCAGGTGAATCTAAACTGCTCAAGATGATGACGTTTTGAAGGCTCTAGAAATGTCGGAAGGAGCAGCCTGGGTGACAGGGGTATGGTGGTGCTGGCTGAAGCAGAAACCCTGAGTTTAGTTTGAGTCTATTATAGAACACAGCAGTCTAAGATGCATGTGACATTGCTCCTTAACAGTATCCATAAAATGATGAGTGGTCTTCACTTGGGAATCAGTCACTCCGTGGTCACTGCAGATAAGTTACAAACTAGAGTCCCTCTATGGTTGTCAAAACATTCCGAGTCTCTCATGATCCTTTCCTCTTTAACCAGAGGGAGAATACACACACACACATACATAAACACACACACACACACACACACTCACTCACTCACTCACGGGGCATGAAATGAAAGTTTGATTTTGGTAAGTATAGCTCCTACAGAGTTATACATCTAGTAGATGCTTCATACATATAATCAGTGACTTCGAGTTGAAATGGTTACGTGCAAAACTAAAATAAATGAGTTATCACACTTGGTTTTTATGTTTTTGTTATGCCAGTTATGAGAGCTATATGAATTATTCAATTTTTTGTGAACTAACTGATTGATTCTGCAATGGAAAACTAGATTAATAAACAAGAATAATATAAAGAAGCTATGTATACTAGTTTGTTAGAATTACTATAACTAATTATTAAAACTTGGTTTAAAACCAGAGATTTTTTTTTCATCTCACTAGAAGCTCAAAGTCTGAAGTCAAAGTATCAGGGGCAGGATCCCCCTGAAGGTTCAAGGGGGGGAAAACTTGTTGAATCCATCTGTTTCTTGGGTTCCTGACAATCTTCGGTGTCTGCTGTCTGAGGGTGCTTACTCCAGTACCTCTATCTTCACACAGCTATTTTTACCCTGTGAGGAGATGAATCTGGATTTAGGGCCTACCTTATTTATTCAGTATCATCTCATCTTAACTAATTAAGACTCTGATTCTAAGTAACATCATCTATCTTCTGAGGTTCTGGGTATGGATAGCTTTGACTTCTAACAAAACACCAGTAGTGCTCAGATACCATTTAGTCCCCAGACACAATCCTCCTGGATTCCTGACACTTGGAGGCTTCTGCATAAGTGTCTAAAACAGTTGCTTAGAGTCATAATGTATTAGGGTGCCTTGTTACAAAGCATTCTACAACTCATACATATTTTGCTTTCCAAGAGTATGGTGCCGACTACGATAAAGACTAGAATGTGAAGAGATTGGAACAGGAAAGTAACAAAAGCAGAAGGGTTTTGAAACTTTGAACAAGCTTAAAAGAAATCCAGTGCCTTTAGGAGGCTTACTATGGGCTTGAAGTAAATAAAGACAGGCTAAAAAGATGGCTTAGTGCTTTAAAATGCTGACTGCTTTTCCAAAAGACCTGAGTTCATGTCCCATTTGAGAGGCTTTCAGCTACCTGTAACTCCGGGGCATCAGATAAACTCTTCTGGTCCCCACTCTCAAACACATACAAACCCATAAAAATTTAAAGAAGAAAAAGGAGGAGGAAGAGGAGGAGGAAGAGAAGAAGAAGGAGAAATTGTTCCTAGAAACCATGGAAAAGGAGCCCTGGTTATTCAATAGCAAGAATGTCACCTGGAAGGACTGGATAAGTGAAAACGAGTCTAGCAAACCAAGGGAGAAATCCAGCTAGAAGTCATTTTCCAATCAATGTGCAGAAAGTCAGTCTTGGTTTTGTCTCATTCCGTATGGGAAATGTAGTATGAGGAAAAAATGAGATAAGTAAAGGCTCTCGAGCATAAGTGATCCAGTAGTTACTTTAGTAATTTTCATCCTTTCCAAGTGGAAAATGATGCTAAAATTAGGTGGCTTCCAGGCAAAAGTCACATCTAAGGAACCTTAAGGGAAAGACAATATAAATACAAGGCTAAAGTGATTCCGATAAGATCTTTTGTTCTGTCATCAGTAACTTAAGACAATGCCTTGGAGAATGATTCAGGTAGACAGAGGCTTCACATGCAGATTAGGGGCCTTCTCATCCGTGTGCACAGAGGCATAAAGGTAAAGAGAGCTGATGTCAGAAGCAGCTGTGGGTATGCCTTTTGTCTTATGAAACTCCAGCAGGATTCAGCATAAATTTGCAGGTTTTTTTGAGATGTCACCAGAGTGGAAAAAGGGGGAGAAAAGGTGGCACCAAGTGAAGAGAGTCTCTTGGAGAGAGTAGTACTCTCATGATTAGCTGGGAGATCATTAGTTTTGGAGAAAACTACTCCAAACACTGAGCGACTGTTTGTGTCAACAGAAGACTGACTGAAGAGGGGGAACTGACAAAGATGAAGACAGAGCTAGATGCCTTCATTAGGTCTAGCCCTGTAAGTCCCAATTCAGGGACAAACAACCTACTTCCGGATAGGTGTCAGAACTTCTGTGAACTAGAGAGGATGTATGTGGTGTGGAGAGGGAGGAGTAAATGATTCCGATTCTTGTAGCTTCAGATTGTGAAAAACTCATCCTCAAAGAACTGCCCTTACAGGCATGGTGGTGTCGTTACAGGCAAGGACAGCAGTCTCAGCACCAGGGTAGTTTAGGCAGAAGCCAACCTGATTCACATGCTGAGATAGTCTCAAAAACAGGCAAACGAACAAATAAATGGGTAAATAAGTGCTGTAGTTAAAGAATCCCGTTTGAGACCCTTCATCTGTACCTGGAACTGATTTTATGACGAGGGTTTTAGAGTGAGTATATTCAGAATGAGGCTTTCAGAGACCTCAGGGAGAGATGAGAGCACTCCGATGTAAAAGCCACAGAGACTGGAGTCGATGGCCGCCAGTGACCCCTGCTGTATCTGTGTGTCAAGTAGTCTCCTGGCACATAAAATGCTGTCGTCCACGAGGCAGAGAGAGAATGCTATGAATGTCATTGGTGTGTGGCTTCCGTGGCCAGGCTGGAAAGGCCTTGTACTCTCTGCCTTTATCCTGTGAGACGGCTTGTTTCAGAAGGAAACAGATCACCATATCAGGAGAAAGCAAAAAAGATCATATGGAATCCCGCTGCCACCTAACACCACCTAGGAGCTGTATGAGCGAGTCCCTTGGAACAGGAGACTCACAGATGCTATAGCTCCATGAATCATCTGCTAGGGCTCCCAGGGCATATGGCCCAGCTAAGTTCTCCTCAAACTTGTGACTCACGGAATCCAGAAGATAATAAATATTTGTTGTCATTTTAAAGTAAGACATTTGGGGAAGATTTTTAGCATTATATAAATAACATAAAACATCTAGAAAAATCTTATATAGAAAGAATGTTAAATAAATAAACTGCATAAATTTTATTTTATAAACTAAGCCAACACTTTTTAAATAACATTTTTATATTTAATATTAGGTTCAAGATTATTTACGTACATATTATCTCATACTTCATTTATATTAACTTCTCTATTTAAAGCCTGATATTATACACTTTATTAAAATTACTTTTAGAAAGAAAATCTAGATGTAAGATCAGACAGCTGATTCTATTACCTTTTCAATGAGGAAGGTATTCACATGAATATTTGCTAACAATAAAAAAATCAAATCAGTAAATGAGTAATGGAAGGTATGATGATTTTACTCAATTTTCATATAGGAAGGAGGGTGATAATACTTTGTAGCAGACAAGGCCTTTAAACAGTCAATATTCATTGACTTTCTGCTATAAGACATATTTCTAAATATAATAAATACAAATTAATTAAGATGTAGAGTGTTTTTTAATTCTCCTTAGAAAGCAGCATATTAGGAAAAAATAAAATAAAAATTGACTACAACTCACAAAATTTCACAATTCTATTAAGTACTATGATAATTAAAAACTTAAGACTTAAATGTGCAGGGAGATGCAAATCAAAATGACCCTGAGATTTCACCTTACACCTGTCAGAATAGCTAAGATCAAAAACTCCAGTGACAACACATGTTGGAGAGGTTGTGGAGAAAGGGGAACCCTGCTCCATTGCTGGTGGGAATGTAAACTTGTACAACCACTCTATACAATCAATTTGGCGCTTTCTTAGACAATTAGGAATATTGATTCCTCAAGACCCAGCTATACCACTCTTAGGCATATATCCAAAAGATGCTCAAGTACACAACAAGGACATTTGCTCAACCATGTTTGTAGCAGCTTTATTCGTAATAGCCAGAACCTGGAAACAACCCAGATGTCCCTCAGTAGAGGAATGGATACAGAAATTGTGGTTCTTTTACACAATGGAATACTACTTAGCAATTAAAAACAAGAAAATCATGAAATTCGCAGGCAAATGGTGGGACCTGGAAACGATCATCCTGAGTGAGGTATCCCAAGAGCAGAAAGAAACACTTGGTATATACTCACTTATATAGACCTATAGGATAGGATGGACATGCTGAAATCTATACATCTAGAGAAGATAAGCAAGAAGGAGGACCCAGGGTGGGATGATGAATCCTCGCTTAGATGGGCAAACGGGATGGACACTGAATGTAGGAGAAAACAAGCAACAGGACAGGAGCCTACCACAGAGGGCCTCTGAAAGAATCTAACTAACAATGAATCAAAGCTGATACTAAGACTCACAACCAAGCCATTGCCAGAGTGTAGGGAATCATATGAAAAAGGGGGAGTTAGTAAGGTTTGGCGAGAACAAGAACTCCACAAAGACCAAATAGATCAGGGCACAGGGGCCTTCTATGAGACTGTTTCTCCAACCAAGGCCCATGTATGGATACAAACTATAACCCCTGCGGATGTGGCCCATGGCTCAATACCCAACTGGGTACCCTAGTAAGGGGAACAGGGACTATTTGGGTCATGAACTCAATGGCTATCTTGTTGACCGCACCCCCCACACCCCCGAGGGAGGAGCAGCCTAACTAGATCCCAGAAGAGGACATTGCAGCCAGCCCTGAAGAGACATGATAAGCTAGGGTCAGATGGGGGAGATCCTCCCCTATCAGTGGACTTGGAGGGGGACAGGGAGAAGATGAGGGAGGGATGGGGAGAGTGGGAGGGAATGAGAGAGGGGCCTACAGCTGGCATACAAAGTATATTACCTGTGATTAATATGAAAATAAATAAATTACTTAAAAAAGACGTAAATGTGGAAGGATTGGGCAGGCGTCTGTGAAAGGGGCATGGTGGTAATGTTGTGTTGATTGTGGTGCACGTTGGGGTCTGGCAAGAATAGAAACAACAGTTTTCAGGCATCAGCTCCTCCCCTGTACCCAGAGTTATGGAAATGGTGTGGATGGTTAAGGATTTGCTGCCTTCCAGTAAACAGCCTTTGATGTTCACTTAGAATCTTCCCTGTGTAGCTTCCCTGTGTTCCCTTTGACATCAGCAGAGGTGCCCTTTAAGAGTTCGCCCATGGAGACAGGATGTTGTTCATCATGTTAGAAATAAGCCTGTTTCTGCCCCTGGCCTGTGCCAGGACTCTACAGGTACTTCCTAGGAAAGGAGATTTTATTTGCTAAGTACTACAAGAGAATAGAAACTGATCTTCAGTCATTCTTAAACTCCAAATCTGTTATATAATAACGTGAATTTCTACTTAGCTTCATAGTGTTTTTTAATTGTAGAATGTTTTGTTTTCTCTTAAAGATTTGTTGATATATTTCCTCCACAGAAATATTATGTGAGAATGGAAATGAGAGATTTTCTAGGCTTCATAAAAGAAGCCAGGATGAAGATCAAGTAGTTGATAATAGAACAGGCTGTTTCTTACAGAATTAATTGACAGTAAATGTGAAGAATTTAGAGTAATGTCCACTACAGATTATCCAGCCACTAAATAAAAAAATGTCAGTGCTCACCAATATTGTTGATATAAAAATATATGGCTTTGTATGAGTGCTCCAGCTAGCCCTGCCACCACCTCATCTTCCTAACAACTTTTCCTGGACCTAAAATCCCTCCTGCTAATACATCACCCTTTTAAAACTTGACACTGAAATAGCTCTAGTCTTGTCCTATTACCACACATCACTGTATACCATGTCATCTCCCCTTTCTTCTAAAAGATTTATTTAATCTGTGAAGCTTCTCACTTTGGCACTTCAAGAGTGAACAGACTCATCTTTACACTCTTACATTATAGGTCAATGTGCGATGTAGGAGAAAAGCGTGCATTCACAGTGAGATGGATGGCCGGGCATGTGCCACAGGCTTCCATCCTATGAAAGAACCCTGGGAAATGTGCATATTTTGTTCATGAGAATGGATTAACTCTGTTCAGAAAAAAAGGGAACTCTCTAGCAAACTGACATCCAGAGAAAACCCCATTAGCCATATCCACAAGTCCATGCTTTACTGGTCACCTCATTGGTCTAACCTTAGAAAATCCTCTGCAATACATAGAGATAGGTGATTTCTACTTCTTGCCTCTAGCTTTGCCATTCCAAAGTCACTAGTGACCTCTAGTAGTTGAATTCACGTGTTGATGCTCATGTCGTTTGTAGTTTGTTAAGTCTGTAGCTTTTCATACAGTTGTGCATGACCTCATCTTTAAATCTCCTCTCCCAGAACTTACATTCTCTTGATACTTTCCTCTCTGGCTGCTTGTTTCCACCCCTCTTTCAGGGGTGGTGTGCTCTAGAACTCCTTTGAATTCATACTTTTTCTTCATCATCTCTGGCAATATGAGGTTTTCTTTTAACTTTTAATCTAAATGTGCTGTTATGTTCCAGATTTATATTTCCAGGATAGATTCTGTTTTCCCAACATCAGACTTCTATATGCCCACTTGAAAAGTTCACCTAGATATAGCATATTATATATATATATATGAATATTCTAATATATATATATATATTCTAAAGTATCAAAGTTGAACTTCTACTCTTGATCCAAGCTTGTTTTTATTATAGTGTTTCTTATTTCAATCATTTGAGCTCTGTGACCCTCAAGTCTAATAATCATACTTTCCTTTTTCCTTTTCTATGTTCTTCACATAGAAAATTGTGCTGATGCTCTTTTGTAAATCTATGTGAAACCAACCACATTTAAGCTGCATCTTCTGTTACATGGGTTACTCAAAGGCTTATCCCTATCGTTCATCCTATCTTTGTTCTCCTGTTGAGTTCTACCCTCCTAGAGGCAATTGCAAAGGTAAATTAAAATGTCAGAACAAGCCACGCTTCCTTCTCTAGGGTTTCCTTTTGATAGTAAGTCAAATCCCTAATGTTCTAGAAAGCACTAGACAATTTGCCCCTCTCTGCCACCCTTCCCCCAATCTCATTCCCTTCTCCCACCCCTGCTTCTACCGCTCTAACCTCTGTGGTAACCTTGCTAACTGTCACACACACCAGATAGACACCTGCCCTGGGGCACCTGCACTTTCATTTTCTTCTACCCTGATTCCACAGGGCTTGCTCTCTCTCTTCAGTGAGTCCCCTGGTCTCTGAGTTAAGGCCCACAGCCCTCCTGAGCCTGTTCCCACACTCCTGACTGTCACCCATAACATTTACCACAGTTAATATACACATTTTTTGTTTCTTTTTCTCCTCCATCCGCATGGAAACCATACGAGGGTTGGGTTTTCCTTTTCTCTATTTTGTACACACCTATGTCCGCAGTCAGTATCTGTAACAGTACCAGAAATACTTGCTTTTATTAGTAATTTGCAGAACCACCTGATTCTGCTGAGAATGCATTACTTGAAATCTGTTTTGACCTTAATATTCAGATTACTTAATATCCAAAATGATTCCAAAGGTTTGTATTTTACCTTACATTAATTGGTTCAGGTTCCTTACCTCAGTCTGTAGAATATCTTTCAGCACAACAGATTTGTGTATTTTGCCAGTCTTTAGAGAGCTTCGTTGGTATATTATATTAAGATTCTAAGGTTTTCATGAAATCTATCCCTCACAGGAAAATTATGTCTTTATCAACCTAGGGAGAGGACAATTGCTGTCACCCTTAGTCAACAGGTTTCTATTATAAAACATGTAAGCCTAAGGTGATCCCAACCTTGAAAATGCCCTTTGTTGTTTCAAGTCAATTGATCTATTATTTCTATGCTAAAAATAAATGAGTGAAAAAGAATGAACAGACTGTCACAGTTCAATCCTGTGCCAAACTGGTTTTCATAGCTAAATTCCTAATCACAGGATGTTACCGAGCCTCATTTCCAGTTCATAAGCACTCCAGACTAGAGGCAACCTATTATATTCTTTTAGAACTAGCGGGCAGATGTATACCTCATACAGGTACAGCCCAGAGTCCAAGGAAAAATATTAAAAACTTTTATTAACCAGGTCACTAAGGTAGTCATTACATAGTTAATTGTAGAGTTTATTTTGATTGCCTTTGAAAATATACAAAAATGATAACAATAAATTTCACATAATATTAAACTGAATTGGGAAAATTTTTAAAAATTGCAAAAAAAAAAACCCTCTCATACTCTTGATACTACATTGCTTACTAGAATAAAGATCTAGTCACCTGGTCCTTACAGAAACTTAGCAAAATTGAAATGTCTGGTTTATCGTAATTGATGAATTATCACAATAGAAAGGTGGTAATACATGAAAGCAACATGATAAGAGCTGTATTCAAACTGCTGTCACGTTGCAAGCTTTTAGTTTCATCTCACTAGAAAACTGATAATGAAATGTTACCTACCTACTAATATTTAACAATAACATCCGAGTCTCTTATTTTTTTCTTGACATATGTAATGCATTCCATAATGTAATATTTTTACTATGGAGAGTAAAATATATTCCATTTCGAAATGAAGGATGAGTTGAACAGAAAAAAAAAAGTATCCAGGACATTTAGTAACATCTGAAAATGTAAATCATAGAAATGGTTTCTGTATGTAGCGGGAAACTCGTTAGGGCTGCAGCAGGTGGGCAGCATGGGCAGGCACCTGCTTCCCCCTTCAGGCTCAAGTCTCACTGCACACTGCAATGCTCTAAGGCAACGATAACAGGATGTTTGTAAACAATGAAACAGTGATAACTTCCATGTTACTTCTTAACTTTATGTTTCTGCTTTCAGATCTCCCTCCCCTTCCAGAGGAAGTTAGCGATGTCGTAGCTTTAATGTCTGTTTTAGCTGCAAAGCTCAATGTTCACTTTCTGTTAGAAAATCTAAAACAGGTGGTATACAATTTCTCTTGATTTGGAATTCTTTAAAGGCAAGTAAATTGGGAACTCGAGCGTGGGTGGGCCAACTGCGGAAGTAACCCAATGACATTTTTCTGAATTGAGCCCATTCTCTGCTGGCACTGTCTATGCAGCCCTACCCCTCAATTGCATCACTGCCATGATCATTGCAGCCTCATTTTCATTGACTCCTTAAGATGCCAAAATGACTTTTGATTCTGATTTAGATTTTCAATGGAAAGTAAAAGTATGCTGTGGAGAGGCAGCAGCTAAAGCAGGGATTTGAGCCAGTGCATTGCTGAACAGAAGGAATCTGGTCTGGAAGGAGGGGGGACCTGAACCAGAAGGAATGGGGATCATTTGCTTAAGTTCTTATAAAAAAAAAAAAAAGTCTTGACTCGGAAGCTCAAGATTTTCCCATTTGTCCCAGCCAGGTAATTTTTAATTTTTGTTTTTTTTATGCTAGCATGAGGCCCGAGAATGAGAAGCATATACTCTTCACTACAGGCTATAAGTGTGTGTCTCGTGTGTGGACTGTGCTCCCTACAAAGAGACCTAGTGTGGAAAGGATCAGCAGTGCCAGGCACACATGCACAGTTGTTCAACCCAAGCAAGGGTGATGAGCATGGGGTTATGGGTACAGTGAGGATACTCTTTGTTCCTGGCTTGCTTCTTTATGTCTGCATGGGGGACTCTTGATCCAGTAAAATCTGTGACAATACAGACCAGGCTCTTCCAGTCAGCACTGCTGGGTGGAAGTGGGCGGGTGATGAGAACTGCTAAAGGAGACAGTGCCGAGGTGTCTGCACTAACTGAGTGCTGAAGCCTCATGGTGTCAGTTTCATCTCCAAAGCATTAGCTTATTGATGACTCTTTCTTCATTGACAGAAAACATCCCCATGTGAAGTTAATTGTGTTGTATAGTCATAGCTCTGCAAATAAACCCATGTGATGTTGAAGAGAAGTGGCAAATATGCTGTGAAAAAGTCTGGAAAAAGGAAGTGCATCTTGCGCTTCCTTTTTGCTTCTGTTGTCATTTGTCAGTAAAATGTGAAGAAGGAATTTTTCTCTATGTGTATGTGTGTTTTTTGATTGTTTGTTTTATCTTCCAAAATTGTAGCTCTGGGAATATTCCCTTAACAAATATTATGGGGTGAAGACATTATTAATCCTGTAAGGCTAGCAAATAGTTGTAAAGACACTAAGAGTTGATCTGACATTGAGCCTTCCCGGTACAAAAGATCCACCGACAAATATCTGATCACCAGGAGGCAGCCATGGTTTTCACTGGCATGTTATTATGAAGGAACTAATGATGTGCTTTGTGCCTGTGGACCTTGGCAAGGCTTCCAGTGTTTCCTAATGAACGTGGGTCTTTGGGATGCTCTTGAGAAGTTTCTCTCATGCCATGTAAGCACCAGGAAAGTGACATTGGGGTGCTTACAGGAATGGGTCACTGAGTAGTTTCTTGGAAACTCTAATTTGGGCAATGATTTGTCCTCAGTAGGGACATTTACGGAACAGTGAATGCCTCTTGAGAATCTGTTTCAGTCATTTCCAGGCTCTGGATTACGAAGGTTGTTACCTGACTCTGTCTGTTTTCTGGCTGTGGCTGAGAGCGAGCGTGGTGATGTGTCGTCTCTCTCTGTCTCACAAGCTCAGGGAATAGTTGAAGGTAAGGACATTCTTGGGAAGCAACATCAGGGCTTTGTGTCTTTCATTTGTCCATTTGAAGCCTTACAAATTCCATATTTTCTGAATGCAAAGTAGACATGAAAAACATGTTAAACTTCTGAAACAAACTCTCATCTACCCTCTTCTCATAGAAAGTCTAGAATACACTGCAAGAGCTACAGCCTTCATCACACATAACATTTTCAGTTTGATTCATTTGACAGCAATGAATCACATATTTCTCAGAAATTAAATGGTAAAAATACCATGTAACTTGCATATGCTGTAGCAGGGAAAATGTCATCCACTTTCTTGGAGACAATACAAGCCATGATTAAAACAATCAGAATAAAAAAGCTGAATTCTAGGACTGGAATCAAGGCACATTATTGTTAGTTCAAACCCCTTATGTTCCTAAATTAGTTTATTTCTATGTACTAACATCTATTCTGCTTGCTAAACAGATGATATTATAGATCATACCCAGGAGGACTAGGGTAGTTTTTAGACCAGCCCCAAATCCATGGAGAGAAACCTTAGGCAATTGGTAATAATTAGACATGACTAAAATGACAGTGTCTTACACATAATTAAAATGCATCCTAGGTAATGATCATCTTTCAAAAATTATTAGTAGCAATTGTCTTTATTTTACTTTCATGTAATTTAATCCAATTTAACATTTACCATAACCCAAGGGAGCTGATTTGTTTCTCCTGCCAATTAAATGGAAACAGATTAAGTTTCTTGTTCCTTACTATGTTAAGTGAGCAATGAGCTGGGGTTTTCCCAAAGCCAACTGGCCTCCAAGAATATGCTTCAACTATGGAATATTGCTGCCTCCTGAGCTACTCCCTGCTTACACAAACATATGAAAGGTATAGGCCTAACAGACTTAGCTGTGTTGATAGCTCACAGAAAATTTTATGGTAGGAAGTCAGATGGTTTTTCTCATTACCAAAAAAATAATAGTTAACATCGAATCAGCTAACAGTGACTACCATAAAAGTTCTGTGGGTACCATAAAACATTCTTAAATAGAGGTGATGGGGTGTCAACCTCGACACTCTCTCCTGTGTTCATTAAGTGATTATTTAATTGGTTGGAAGGAGAAAATCTATATGGAATTCTCGGCTAAGGAGAAAGTATTCCAGGACAGAGTCTATTTGTGTTTGTGGACTAGATTATCTATGTTGCTTTTAATGGTTGAGTGGAATGCATGAGATTGTGAGAAAAGCTTCAAAGTTAAATATATATATATATAATTTGCAGATCATTTCATACATTACTACCATTAGATAATAGGCATTACTATTAAAAACCTATTTAAATGTGTTTCAGAAATCTTAGATCAAAAAGGAATGCTATTCATCCTACTTTCCATAACAATTATAGTTTAAACTTACCCTTAAAGAGCCTGATTTTATTAGTAGATTCTTGTTACTGTTACTCCAAGTAACACAGCTTATTTCATTTATTCATCTAATAAATGGCTTCTCTCTGGGAGAAAAAAAAAACCCTCTACACCACTGTGTTCGAGAGAGACAAATCATGAACAATTTTTCCAATTTTAGTTTATTATATATATTTCCAGATACTCACGAAGAAGCTTGATTACACTATAATGTTGGCATCTTGGAACCTAAAATTGCAATAATTCTTGCTGTTATTTATTGCTTACACCTTTGATTCACAGCCAGCAAGTAACATTTTACAAATACTCATGTTATTCAAAAGCCTTCTGATCTTTTTACTGGGAAAGAGAACTGAGTATTCCTAAGCACCAAGCATAGGCTTGAACAAAGTTTAGGAATTAGCTTCCTCTTCGAAGAAGAAGCTTTTCCTCTCTGTCACCCAAACACAAGTCTCTGATTCTCTTCTAGCTTCCTTCGCTGGAAACTTGCTCCACAGGCATCAACTCATTGTGCAAGTTTTAAGGCCTACACCTCCAATTCAGTAGTCCCCTGTCCTAGTGAACAGAAAGAGGGTTTCTGAAGTCTGTGCCCACAGTTGTTTCTGCAGTAACAAGAGAGCAACTTGAATTGAGGATCCAAACAGATACCACCTTCTGGAATGTGAAGGGTGCTTCTAATGCACGCACTGTAAAACTTTTGGAACAGACAGGCAACAAGCAAAAACGATGTTCCCGCCAATGTAGGAGCTTGTGTTGTCAAGGGCATTGTGAAACCAAATCAAGGTTTCACCTAGGCCATGCCTGTTAAAGAGCCTGAGACTAGGAGCTTGTGTGAGGAAGGGACCTTCATAAAAGACAAATAAAAACAGGGTATAGTCAAAAGGTAATTTTCCTCTGCAAAATATGCACAATTAAAAAATATAAATATGAAAAAAACCTCTTTTTGTTAAATGTAATAAAGAATTGTGGCAGGTCTGAATGGCCCTTTCCAATTTCCTTCATCCTATTATATTTACTAATTATTTAAAATTGAGAAGGATTTGGCAAGCTGTGTGTGTGCGCGTACATGTGCATGTGTTTGTGTCCAACATTTCATGAAGTGATAAATGAAGTAATGTAATAATATTCCTTCAAACTCCCAGTTCCAATGAAAGCGAAATCTGATAACAAGCTTATTCTAAATCTCCACAACTAAAGAGGATGTGTTTAAAGAAGCTAGTGTTTGTAATAAATGTTTACATTTATGGAAAAAAAAAAAACAACTGCCATTTTCGAGTCTTGAACTGTTCTGTCCTCACCACTATCTTTTTGTTCCTCCTACGATCGGGATAGAGGTCCATGAAAATGCACCAGAATGTAGCTTTTGACATTCTTTTTTTTTTTTTTTCATGGTAGTATGTATTTATTTAGGAAATCACTTGTGAGAAAGAAAAATTCATCTCAAATTGCATAAATCTTTGAAAATTGTTAGTTGCAATTGCATGTTGAACATATGTTTCAAAATTTCAGTGTACAATAGCGCAGCCTCACCAATTTCTTTTACAAATATTTCCCTGTTGTTAAACATTTTTAAAATTGTCTTCTAGGCACCAGTACATTTTCATTTTTGAGCCCTTTTATATAGCTAGAGTAGCCACATGCCCAGTATCATTATAGGTTAAAACTCAAGTATATAAATAAAGGTATGCATAATTATTAACAATGCAGAAAAAAACTGTTGTTCAAATATAGCTTGTAGCTGGGCATGGTGATACGTACATGTAATGATGATACTCGGAGGGGCAGAGGCAGGTGGATCTCTGTGAATTTGAGGCCAACCTGTTCTACAAAGCAAGTCCAGGACGGCCAGGGCTGCACAGAAAAAAAAAATATATATATATATATATTCTTCATTTATTTATTACTCTTTATGACCTGATTCCAGCCCCCTCCCTCTTGCTCCCACCTTCATGCCCCCATTCCCCCCCCCTCTGCTTTTTCTCAAAGAAGAGGAGACCCCCAAGAAGTATCAACCCACCTGGGTCACAGCTAAGCGTTTCCTCTCCTACTGGGTCCTGACAACACAGCCCAGCTAGGGGAAAGGGATCAAGTGGCAGACAACAGAGCCTGCCTATTCCCAATGTTAGAGGACCAACATGCTGACCACGGGGCACATATGCTGCATATGTGGGGGTGTCTAGTCCTGCCCATGCAATCTCTTCAGCCTCTGTGCGGCCCATGGGCCCAGGTTAGTTTGCTCTGTAGATCTTCTTGTGGCATCCCTGACCCCTCCTGCTTCTCTAGCCTCCCTCCCACTCTTGCACAGAACATCCCCCAAGCTCAGCCTATTGTTTGGCTGTGGATCTCTGCATCTGTTCCCATCAGCTGCTGGATGAAGCCTCTCAGAAGACAGCTATGCTAGGCTCCTGTCTGCAAGCAGAGCAGGGTATCATTAATAGTGACAGGGGTTGGCTCTCACCCATGGGGTGGATCTCAAATTGGGCCAATCATTGCTTTGCCATTCCCTCAGTCTCTGATCCATCTTTACCCCTACACTTCTTGTAGGCAAGATAAGTTTGGGGTCTAAGGTTTTATGGGTCCATTGGTGTTGCCCCACCACCACCACTGGAAGTCCTGCCTGACTGCAGGAGGTGGCCTCTCCAGGCTTCTTAGCTCCCGCTGCTAGATGTCTCAGCTAGGGTCACCCCCATGGTCTCCTGGAATTCTCCCGTGTCCTATGTCCCAGAGATGCCCTCCCACACAAATTTTTGTTCTCTCTCTAGATCCTCTTCCAACCCCCAACCCTGATCTCCACACAGATAACTGTACAAGGAGCTGATCTCCACCCATTACCCTCCCCACCCCCTCTCCTATACAGTTCCCTCCCTTTATCTACTTCAGATGTCTATTTATTTCCTGCTCTGAGTGAGATCCGGCACTTTCACTTGAGCCCTCCTTGGCTTCTTTGGGTCGGTGGATTGTAGCATGGTCGTCCTGTACTTTATGGCTAATATCTACTTGTAAGTGACTACATACCATGCATGTCTTTCTGGGTCTGGGTTACCTCACTCAGGATAATCTTTTCCAGTTTCATCCATTTGCCTGTAAATTGCATTATTTTTTGTTTGTTTTTTTGTTAGAGCTGAGTAGTATTCCATTGTGTAAATGTACCACATTTTCTTTACCCATTCTTCAGTTGAGGGACCTGTAGATTGTTTCCAGTTTCTGGCCATTACAAATAAGGCAGCTATGAATATAGTTCAATACTTTTTTACTACATTTGAATTTACTTGCTACACAAATTATTCAACACGTTATAGTTTGTGTTTGTCATAATAGAACAGGACTGCATCTTCTGCACATAAATCTCATTTCTGAAATCTCTCACTCCTTTTTAATCTATTTCTATAAAATATATCGTAGATTCCAATGACCTCTCATCAAATACAAGGTGAAGGCAGATAATTTCTAGACATTCCGTTATGCTTTTAGAACCTGGATTCTGACTTGAACTAGCAACCAATTCATGTTTATTAGCTTAGGTGTATGTGTTCAATATCTCTAAGGTCCCTAAACATTATAGAAACGGGGACATGGAAGGTCAAAGTCATGGGCAGAGCCAGGACCACAAGTTTTGAGCTTTTTGTCTGTTAACTCTAGGTGTTCTCTTGTATCGTTACTGAGTCCCAAGTAGACATTATCATCTGATTAAAGCCTGTGTTATTACATATACAATAAGAAATAATTCATTGCTCTGTTAGTCTGTGTTTGCTGAGATACTTTATATGTATAGATTCCCCCAAGAACTGATAAACCTAAACTCAATGGCAATACAGGTGCACTCAAGAGCAGGTGAGTTCAAGCAAAGCCAGAAGATGTCATTTGTATGTGAATCAGGAGATTCTGAGATTTTCATTTTTTTCTTTGAAGGATCAGATTTCTGAAGTTAATTTTTACGGTAGATAAAGTGAACGAAAACAAACAGGGCCACATTTGCTTTGTTCTTAATGGTTCTTAATTACTCATCTTACCGTGTTTTGGTCACTTCACCTTTACTCAAAAGTATACATAATATTGTCTGCTTTATCAAATGGTGTAGAAATGTTTTTATTATAATAATCAAGGTAGAGATATAATGGTAAGTCCCATAAGTTTGGTTCTGGATGAATCACTCATCTAGTTGATGAGACCCAGGGAAGCAATGTTGACTATTTAATAATAATAACTCCTAAGTTACAACATCCAATTCTTTTAATTAACAATTAGGAAGCAATTGATTCACAGATGTTATGTGAAAACCAGAGATATAAGTGTGATGTTTGGAGAAGAACCCCTAGACTTTGTTGCTAATAATGGAAGAGCTGGAAATGTAGATATTATTATCTGTTTCCTAAAGAAATATGGGCCTAGCAGAGCACAAATGAGTGGCTGTGGAAACAGGAGAGGTAGATTCAGGGGTGAAAGAAATGCAGATGTCCCAGGCCATGTGCAGCATAGTCAAACCCACCCCCTTCCATTTTTTCAATTTCACTATTTTAGGAACTCATGTGGTATGAAAGAAAAATTGAAAAGAGAGGGTAAATTTCAACATAATTTTATTTTTTTCCAGCTGTCTTGGCTGCCCAACATTTCACAGTTTAACAAGTACCCTCTAAGGACTAACAATACTCTGTTATTTCTAATCACTATTGTCCCACGTGAAGTTTTTTTCATTAGATATGTTTGAGAAATGATACGTTCCCTTTGCTTGCTTTACACAACACACTTAATATCTTGTATAGGAATTTTTGATTTTTTAATATGTCTGTTATAGCTTTGGTTGCTCATTTTATATGTTTGCTGGGAATTGAAAACACAGTCTCACACTTGCTAAGAAAATGCTCTATCTATAAGCCACACTCCACCCCCTACTTGTGTTTTATTAATCTAGTTATGGGTTTATAGGTTTAATACTATTGTAACAGAAATATATGTGCCAGTATTTATACTTTTTTGGAAAAAATACTCATAAGTTTTACACCATTACTAAGTTAGTAATAATAATGTTTAAGTTAATGGCTCACACTAACTTAAGAGCAATTAGAGAATATATTTTATAGCCCTGTTATAGTGTAAGCAACTTGAAGTTGAGGATTGTACATATTACTGAAATGGATTTCTATTAAACACTTGGCAATGGTCCTTCCATAAACACTGTTCAACTGATGAACACATTACCATACATTTTTTCCTGTACCCTGACCTCCCCACAGCAGGTTAACTAAAAACGTGAATTGGACACTTGGTTAGGTTTTGATGAAAAATGGGTATTTGATGTGTCAGTAACTTAGTCTCTCTCCCATTCAAACTTCATCAACTCTGTAAAAAATTAGAAGATCATTGATAAGTTCAGATTTTCTTATATAAATCCCCAAGGAAAGAATATATATATATATATATATATATATATATATATATATATATTTCTCCTGTTGTAGACAATAAAGAAAAAGAACAAAAAGAAAATCACAGCTGAGAATCTTTAGGAATCTCTGCATACAACCTTGTTCATGTTTTAAAGTTGTTCATTCAGAGGGGAAAGTGTGAAAAGTCTCTTTGATGAAGGCCCTATTCTTTAATAAATCTAAACGAGAAGAAAAATTAGCCACATCTAAAATAATCAACTCATTCTTTTCCTGCATTGTAAAAGAGAAACCACCTCTGTGTTATTTGAATTGTGCAAGAATTAGCCCCTGAAACAAATAGGAACAGAGGATCAAGACTACAATGATCTTAAAGCTCCTTTAAAATACACTTCATCAATATTAAGATAATATCTTCAGGGAACAGTTTTTATATTCACATAATAATAATAGCAAAGTAATTTTTTTAAACTAGCAAAGTGTGATTACAGTGATATTGGTAATCCTAATCAATACTGCTACTTAATGAAAATGTATATAGGTTAATGGATTCGTATAGCTAAAGAAAATGTCTACTGCTTAGAAAATATGTGCATATAAATATATGCATGTGTACATGCTCATATGTATGTGTATGTGTGTATGAGTATGTGTGTATGAAAGAGAGAATGTGTGTATGTGTATGACTCTATGTGTGTGTGTGTCTGGGATAAGTAGAGATACTTATTTGTGAAGATCAGAGGAAGACTTTTAGAAGTTGATTCTCTCCTTTCACTGTGGATTCTAGGAATTAAACTCAGGTTGTCAGGTTCATTTTGCAAACACTGTCACCAACTGAATCATCTTGCCAGCCCTAATTATTTATTTGCTAACATTTTAAGCTGTTAGCCATTATAGAACCATTGTTCACCTGATGGTGGAAGACCAAAACTGAAGGAGGCTCAAGCCTTCTTGCTAGATCCTACCACCCCAAGCTCCTTGGGAAGCAACTTCTCCCTCTGGTCCAGTTTCATCTGCGCTCTGGATCAGGAACCACTGCCAGAATGTGCTGGACCTTCAGATGGGTGGGGCTTGGCTCTGACTGTGTAGCAGAATCTCTGGGACTGTCTCACTTTTGAGGCTTTTGATGCCCGCGCTAGAAATAAAGGTTTCACTTGTATGCAGTGAGGCTCAGAATTGTTTTAAAAGAGCTCAGGCAGCTTTGATGTACTGCCAAAGCTGGGAATCACTCCACTCATTTTGATGCGCTTTCAGTCTAATTTGAAAAGGCCAAACTGGATGTCAGGGGTGTATCCAGGGGCTTAGGTAATGATATCGTAAATTAAACAGACTATAAGAGAGTGATTCGGGAGTGTGAGTGTGCTCTTTTTGCACCTGAGATCTGTGCATCCAGCAAACACATTGCTATTCAAAAGTGTTCCTGTTATGAATGCATGAGGATTGTTAGTACTGACATGACATTTTATTAAAGAGTTCTATCTCAGATCATATTATTTTGAATTAATAAAAATATCAATTATCCAGATCTGGTAGTGCACATGTACAATGCAGGTTCTGGAAAAGCTAAGTTAGAAGAATCATGAGTTTAAAGCCAGCCTTGTCTATGTAAAAAGGGCCACAGTCAGGATACAAAGTGAATAAATTATAAATAATAACAATAACAATATAATAATAATAATTAAAGATAAAAAAACAGACAAAGCAAAACACAGCAAAAGCCCAAAGGGAAGCGGCAGCAATATTAATTAATGAATCAGCAATTGATGTGTTTTCTTAAAAATTCAGCACCTGGATGAGAAGTCAGAACCAGCCATTATTTATTTAAGTTTTCCTTTTCAGGTCTTTTTCCATGTTGGTTTTATGAGGCTGATATAATAGCATGAGTATGAAGGTTTTAAATGTTTTGAAAACTCCACATTTAAAAAAAAAGGTTTTGTTTGTTTGTTTTTGCTTTTTTGGTTTTTTTGTTTTGTTTTTTGTTTCAAAAACAAAAATCAAAAACTAAAGCAATGCTATTAGTGATGTGTTTATCTAGAAGTCCAGGAAACACTTGGGTACATTTAAACCCCAGAAGTCAGAGCTCAACAGATGTCCTTTGCAGGCACCTGTTGGATTCAACTCCACTGCATTAAATGGGATGGAGTTTTAACTTTCCAAAAGCAGACAGCAATTGGAATGTTAGAAATGCGCATTTGCTCCTTATGTTCCGTTCTAGCTCATCAGGTCCTGGATTACTCTGGTGACCTTTGAATTGTGTAGTTAATGAGACAAATCTGCAAACACTCTTGGATTTACCAGCTTTGTTTATAAAGGTTTGGTCAACGTATTTAAATTTACACAATAAGCAAATAAAGACTAGTGCTTTTCTACTTGTTTTCATCCACTCCGAGTTGTCGGTCAGCAAGGTACTTGTTGAAAAGGTGTAACTGTAATTATAAACTGAAGAGAGTTGAAAGCTTGTCTAAGAAGCTGTTTCATGTACGTTACAGTATATGGTTTAAAGGTGTGTTTGATTATAATAAAAATGCCATACAGCATAACACCAAAGGTGCTAGGATTGTTCTAAAAATAATCATTGCACAAGCTATGTACATACTGTTTCCTTAAGTATACTCTTCATGTCTGTGCATAATACAGAATCCTATTGGCCTGAAGATCAAGGGTCATACATAGTGATTTCAACACTTCAGTTTTGAGACAGCTGAATGCACTCCTGACCTGGCTTTAGTCAGTGGGTTGATCATCTTTACTTTAAGCCTTCCTGCCCTTTCTAAAAATAGCAGGGCCTTTAACCAGGAGCTATTTTAAGCAAGTCATACTCAGTCTTCTCATTGGGTAGAAGCATCTTTTGGCCTCTTGCCTGTGTCAGATTGACACGTGTGCAGTTAGACTTGGATGCTAGTCCATGCTTCTTGCCACTCATATAAGAAACTTGCAAACCTAAAGACACCGGGCTGGCCAGCAGAGAGTCAGTGAATAGATGTTAGCGGAGGAAAAGCCTTTCATAGGGATGTGATTATACTCCTGGGATCATCCATTGCAGACATTTGCACTTCAGTGCTCAGCTTTTTGGATCTGTTTTTCTCTGAAACCTGGCTGTGATTTCACTCCAGAGACACCCCCACTTGTGTCTGGATCCTGCAACTCTCGATAAATACTGATAGAAGACACTGTCAATCCGTGGATAAGGGAAACTAATGAGAAACTGCCATCTAAAACCTGAGCAGCAAAACCAAAACCAAGCAAACCCCCCAAACCCAAAACAAATCCAAAAGAGAGCAACTCAAACAATCCACACTCACAAGAAGACGCGTAGGAAAACCACCAAGATGTGACTGATTTGCTAACTGGACTTATCAGTCACTTGACTGCCATGCAGTGGTTACTCTGTATTCTTCTGCTTTGAAAAGCAAGTGAAAGTCTTTGTTATTCTCTACCGCCGGGACCAAAAAAGTATGAGTGTGAGAAAACACAGATTCTAAAAGCAAAATGGAACTGAAGCGGGTAAAGCCCGTGCCACAGTCACGCCATCCCAGTACACCCACACATGGTACTCGTGTTTGCACATCTAAGAAATTTCCGTTTTTTCACATCAAAAAATCCAGATATGAAGCCGAAGCTGCCTTCTTCGCCAACCTGAAGCTGTCTGATTTCAACATCATCGACACCCTTGGAGTTGGAGGTTTCGGACGAGTGGAACTGGTAGGTGAAGTTTCTTTAAATGATTTTCAAAGCCTTTCTCCCCCACCCCACCTCACGTTTCCTCCGAGCCTAAGATCTCTTCTCCTTGCTTTTACCTCTCATTATTAACTATTGTTGCTCTAAGCAGAGGCAGACTCCTGTGTGCAGGTGTGTCAAAGGTTGCTTGACAGTCTGCAAATTGCCTTATAGAAAACTGTGTAGTGAGTAAATGTTAAACACATCATGTCAGGGGCAGCCATAAATCACTTTTTGCACCCCCCCACGATTGTCTTTGCTTTTCACCTCCTTTCTTAGTTCTGATCAGTGCTTACTAATTATGCTGCAATTAAATTAACTTCAATGTAAACACAGAAAAAGAAACTGGAATATATATTATGTACATAAAATAATAAAGGCAGGGGTAGTAATTCTGTGATTCCATAATTCTAAATACCTACTTAGATTATGGTGATAATGGTTTGGATGTTTTGTATAGCTTATTTTACCTTATATACACTTTATGGAGCTTCGTTCACTAGATAAATAGATACATGTTATGAGACATGGGAAAGACACTTTTTGTCCCAGGTCATTTGTTAAGCACATATTACGAACGTGGCACAAACAACACGAAAACATAACTGTATTTTGCATGTGTTTGAAATAGGAGTTTACAAACCGACTTATTGCAAATAGAAAAATTACGAAAGGAAATAAATACTGGTGGCTGAGGCAGTTGCATTCCAACACTGTGTAGTCATGCGTGGTGTTTGGGAATACAGTCACTCCTGCTTTTCTGCTGAGCGTGAGGGCGTCCCTGACAGGAGGTGCCAGTACAGTGTGTTAGGAACTCCCCAACACTGTGTAGAGTTCAGTAAACAGTTACTGTTGCCACCCGAGGTCAGGAGGAATCCCTTCCACAAAACTCAAGTGACCCTGAGCTATTCGTGATGTTTGTTTGTGTTGCTGTTGGGCTGTCTGCCTCTGACACTTGGAAGGATGTCCTCTGCTGAAGTTTTAGAAAAGGTCTCAGGACTAAGGTGTGTTCCCCTGGTCTGCGTTATACTTCCCATAAGGTGGGCTGGAGTTACTGTGACAATTGCTACTTTTGCAGACAAGAACATCCAGAATGCTCCTGTGAGGTTCTGATGTCAATTTTGGTTATAAAAATCAAGTCCAGAAGACAGACAGACAGACAAATCTTCCTGCTTTTCTGATTTTTTTTCTTCCTACTAGGAAGCCTGCCCTAGTTTGGCTTCTGCTGCTATGATAAACACCACGACCAAAAGTGACTTAGGGAAGAAAGAATCTTGTGGGATTAACAGGTCTAAAGTCTGCAATGGAAGAAAGTCATATGCAGAACTCTAGGAGGAACCTCGAGGCAGGAACAAAGCAGAGAGTATAAATGAATGCTGCTCACTGGCTTGCATTTCATGCTTGCTCATCTTGCTCTCTTCTGACTATTATTATTATGATGATGATGATGATGATGATGACATAGTTACATTAAGTTCTCCCCTCTCTCCTTCCTCTAAACCTTCCCATCCCCCTCCCTCTCAACAGCTTGGCCCAGGACCACCTGCCCTGGATGACACCATCTACAGTGGGGTGGACCTTTGTTTATCAATTATTAACCAAGACGATTCCTCACAGATGTGCCCAAAGACAATCTGCTGAAGACAATTCTTCAGTTGAGATTCTCTGTTATCAAGTGATGCTTGTTCGTGTAAGGTGACAAAAACTGGCCAGCATGGAACCAAGAATTTGTCAAGTTCTATTTTGACAAATTTTAATGGCTAATGAAAGTTACTAGCAGCATTATACTCGGGCAGTTTTGCTCTGGAGTGTAGGGACAGGACGGCCACAGTTATATATTTTCTTTGGTCAATGTACTTCAGTGTTACTATGTTTCCTGTAATGGTAGTCATCACTTATTATTAAAATACACTCAGAATGGCCATCGTCACTTGTCATTCCAACTGTGTTCATCATAGACAAGAATTAGAGTAGAACAGTTTGTTTTTTCTTCTCCCCATTGCTAGGCCAATTTTTTTTCCTCTCAGAGTAAAAGCCTGAGTTCTGATGATCCTCGGTGGTAGATGCTTAAATTCCCCTGAACCACTAAGCTTTTTATGTTCTGAATTACCATGACAAATGATGGGAAAGTTTTCAATCTTCCCCATACCAATCTTCCCCATTTCAATCTTCCGCACCTGGAGGAGCCTCCTCCTGTTTATCACTTTTTCTTTTAAACTACAAAGTCAAACTCACAGTGAGGAATGGATTTTAATGTAGAGCCCTGGATGGCAGCCATTTGCTTTGGAGCCTCTTTAAAGGATGGTGTTCTGAATGGGCAATTAAGGACCAGACCCTTGCCAAAGGGTGTGCTTGGGCAGCTTTCTGTCTTTTTGTGAGTCCAGCCTCTGAATCCTGAAGTGGAATTCCCCAAGGAGCAATATAGTAGTGAGTTGTAATAACCGTCCAGCAGCTAAGAGGCCACATATGTGTAGCAGTGTCCCTGTGTTCTTCAAAATGACACCCAGGCTGGTTGCTCGGCATTTCTGCTAGCTTTCTTGAGATGCACTGCATAGGCAAGCAGGCGTGGAGAGCCATGTAAAGCAACTGGAAACAGAACAGACCGTGATGATTAAGCAAGAAATGAAGTGATAAACCCAGTGCTCAGTTGCCAGAGTTGGGTTTCATCACTCTGAAGGGAGAGGAGCTTAACCCCAAAGGGAAACCCCTAGTTAAGATGAAAACATTTTAAGAGCTCCTATTGCCAACCCACACCGCTGTGGAATGGAATCACTGTGGGATGGCGGGTCGCAGGGCCTGTTGTCTTCTGTAACCCTCAACAGGAATTGGAAACTACAAGTTTGCCTAGTTTTGACACAGTCTTTTTCTATGTGTATTTCTTCCTTGCATAATATTCACTATGGAAGCTAGGTGGTGGTGGTGCACACCTTTAATCCCAGCACTTAGGAGGTAGAGGCAGGTGGATTTCCAAGTTCTAGACCAGCCTGGTCTACAGAGAGAGTTCCAGGATAGCCAAGGCTACCCAGAGAAAGCCTATCTTGGAAAACAAAAAGAAAAAACAAAGAAAAAGGAAAAAAAATCCACCATGGAATTATCGATTTGTTTTCTTTCTAAAACAAACAATAATAAAAGTTAACTGTGATTCATAGTATTGATTCCTAAAGGGCTACATCTGAGCAGGGATTCTAGGTTATCTCCATGCATGGTCCTTGGTTGGAGAATCAGTCCCAGAAAAGACCCCTGTGCCCAGTTTTTTGGTTTTTTGTTTGTTTGTTTGTTTGTTTGGTTGGTTGGTTGGTTGGTTGGTTGGTTGGTTGGTTGGTTGGTTGGTTGGTTCTGTTGCTCTCCTTGAGGAGCTCCTGTCCCCTCCAGGTCTTTCATCTCCCCCTTCTTTCATAAGATTCCCTGCACTCTGCCCAAAGTTTCCCTGAGTCTCAGCATCTGCTTTGATACCCTGCTGGGTTGAGTCTTTCAGAGGCCCCCTGTGGTGGCTCCTTTCCTTTTTTCTTCCTCTTCCAATATCTATCCCGTTTGCCTTTCTGAATGTGGATTGATCATCTTACCCAGGGTCCTCCTTCTTGCTTAGTTTTCTTAGGTTTACAGGTTTTAGTATGTTTATCCTATATTGTATGTCTAATATCCACTTACGAGTGAGTATATACCATGTGTGTCTTTCTGTTTGGGGGATGGATCCCCCTCTCGGGATGATCTTTTCTAGTTCCCATAATTTTCCTGCAAATTTCATGATTTCCTTGTTTTTAGTTGCTGATTCGTATTCCATGTGTAAATGTACCACAATCCACCAAGAGGACATAACAATTCTGAACATTTATGCCCCAAATACAAGAGCACCTACATTTGTAAATGAAACATTATTAAAACTTAAATCACACATTGATCCCAACACCTTAATAGTGGGAGACTCCAACACTCCACTCTCACCAAGGGACAGATCATCTAGACAGAAGCTAAACAGGGAAATAATGACACTTACAGAGGTCCTAAATCAAATGGACCTAGTAGATGTCTGCAGAACTTTTCATCCAAACTCAAAAGAGTATACCTTCTTTTTAGCACCTCACAGAACCTTCTCAAAAATTGACCATGTAGTTAGGCACAAAGCAAGTCCCAACAGATACAAGAGGATCGAAATAATCCCTGTATCCTATCAGACAACCATGTCCTAAAAGTAGACCTCAGCAACAGCAGAAATAACAAAAAGCCTGCACACACATGGAAACTAAACTCTCTATTCAATGACAGCTGGTCAGGAAAGAAATGAAAAAAGAAATTAGAGACAGATTTCAGCACAAATTCATCTACCTCCCCCTGCCGCTCCCCCCCCCCAAAAAAAACCTGAATAGTCTGTACGGAATATAGCAATCTATATTACTATCTAGATATCTAGCCTTCAAAGAATTTTTGCCTCCTGAGAGGATAAGACTAACTTGTTTGTGGCCAGCCTGAGCTAAATGAGACCTTCCCTCAAATCAACTAAAAGGCTAACTGTGTAAATTCAAACATAGCTCTACATTCTGTTTGCTACACAGCGACTAACAGATTGTTTAGGTGGCATTGCTCCCAGGAGCAAGCGTTACCTCCCTTCTCCCTTGGCTCACTTTATGCCAAGATGTAGGACTCATCCACCAAAGTTTCATTTAAACACATTCAGAAGAAGATCCTATGCATAAGGAGGAAAACAGTCACTCTGTGTACATTGGTAAAGTAGAAAATCATTGGAGCTTTTAGCTAAAAGGAAAACTGTTTTTGTGATAAGAGTTATTTCAATATAACAAGTGGGTTTAATCTTTCTTTCTGGAAGAGTCTTAAACCAACAATACTATACAAGTTTAGGTGGATTTATCAACTGCACACAATTTCTACACATTTAATTTATTGCCTATTAATAATATACCCTTCACAATAGCAACCCCTAGAGCCAATAACATACAGTTATTGACCTGAAAGCTGTATGAAGTCAGGAGCTTTTATGAGCCTAATGACTGTTCTTTTTTTAAATTTGTGTTGGCAAATAGGTTTCACAAAGACAATTTTTTTCAAGTATAGCCTGTAATTTTGCAATATTCATACCCTTCCCTCCCTGTGTCAAGGACACCTCCCTTCTTCCCCATCCTTTCTTCCTCAATATCTCTTCTTCTTTCACAACACACACATATATACATATATGATTTTATGTTTCTATAAAGAATTCTATGGCCTATGATAATGAAAACATGTACCACTTGTCTTTCTGTGTCTTTTTTATTTTACTTAATATGATTTTCGTTTGCACTTATTTTATAGAAACTGGCATAATTTCATTCTTCTTTTTTTTGACCAGGGTTGGATATATACACAGATTTTTCTTTGTCCATTTACAGATAGTGAAGGCTGATTCTATAACTTGGTCACTGTGAGCAATATCACAGTAACAGATGCAGAGATACCTCTGTTCTATCTTGGCTTAGAGTCCTTAAGGTGAATGCACAGAAATGGTATAGGTGTGTTATTTGAAAGTACTATTTTCAGTTTTCTGTGAAATCTCATATTATTTCCATGGAAGCTGTATTCCCACCAACAGTATAGGATTCCTTTTTCTCCATATTCTCACTGGAATGTATTGTCTCCAGTGTGTGTATATTGTCTCCAGCATGTATTGTCACCTGAGTTTTTTATCTTAGCCATTCTGATGGGTGCTAACTAATCTTAGGGTTGTTTTCATTTGCATATCCTAGGTGACTAAGGACGCTGAGCATTTCTTTAAGTGTTTCTCTACCATTCTATATTCCTCTATTGAGAATTCTCTGTGTAGCCCTGTACCCCATTTTTTAATTGGATTACATGATTTGTTGCTTTTTAACTTCTTAAGTTCTTTATATATTCTGGATATTAGCCCTCTGTCAGATATAGGGTTGGTGAAGATCCTTTCCCAGTCTGTAGGCTGTCGTTTTGTTCTGATGACAGTATCCTTTGCTTTACAGAAGCTTTTCAGGTTTGTGAGGTCCTATTTACTGATTGTTGATCTTAGAGCCTGTGCTGTTGGTGTTGTGTTCAGGAAGTTGTCTCCTGTACCAATGAGTTCAGAGCTCTTCCCGACTTTTTCTTCTAACAGATTTAGTGTGTCTGGTTTTATGTTGAGGAGTTTGATCCACTTGGACTATAGTTTTGTGCAGGATGATAAATATAAATCTATTCGTATTTTTCTACATATAGACATCCAGTTACACCAGCACCATTTGTTGAAGATGCTTCAGCTTTATTCATAATAACCACAATCTGGAAACAACCCAGATGTTCCTCAACCGAGGAATGGATACAGAAATTGTGGTACATTTACACAATGGAATACTACTCAGCTAATTAAAAGCAAGGAAATCATGAAATTTGCAGGCATATGGTGGGGACTAGAAAAGATCATCCTGAGTGAGGAATCCCAGAAGCAGAAAGACACTTGGTATATACTCATTTATAAGCAGATATTAAACATACAATATATGATAAACATAATAAAATCTGTATACCTAAGGAAGCTAGGAAGAAGGAGGACCCTAGGTAAGATGATCAATCCTCATTCAGAAATGCAAACAGATGGACATCAGAAGAGGGAGAAAATGGGACAGGAGTCACCACAGAGGGCCTCTGAAAGACTCTACCCAGCAGGGTATCAAAGCAGATGCTGAGACTCATAGGGAAACTTTGGGCAGAGTACAGGGAATCTTATGAAAGAAGGGAGAGATGAAAGACCTGGAGGGGACAGAAGCTCCACAAGGAGACCAAAAGAACCAAAAAATCTGGGCAAAGGGGTTTATTCTGAGACTGATACTCCAACCAAGGACCATGCATGGAGATAACCTAGAACCCCTGCACAGATGTAGCCCATGGTAGCTCAGTATCCAAGTAGATCCCCAAGTAATGGGAACAGGGACTGTCTCTGACATGAACTCAGTGGCTGGCTTTTTGATCACTTCCCCCTGAGGGGTAATCAGCTTTACCAGGCCACAGAGAAAGACAATGCAGCCAGTCCTGATGAGTCCTGATAAGCTAGGGTGAGATGGAAGGGGAGGAGGACCTCCCCTATCAGTGGACTGGGGGAGGGGCATGGGAAGAGAAGAGAGAGGGAGGGTGGGTTTGGGAGGGTATAAGGGAGGGGGCTACCGCTGGGATACAAAGTGAATCAATTATAATTAATATAATAAATAAATAAGAATTCAAAATGAGAAAAGGTCTTGCCTATGCCTATATAATGAAATGTTTTCCTTTAACAGTATTAGAATTTAGGCCTTACCTTAAGGTCTTTGATCCATTTTTAATAGCTTCTAGTATGTGGTAAGAGTTAGTGATCTGCCTTCATTCCCCAGAGAATGGCTATCCAGTGTTTCCAGCACCATATGTTGAGTAGGTTACCTTTTTTCCAAAGTATGTTTCTGGTTGAAGTTGTAATCTTCTGCCTCTGGGAACTCTATTCTAATCCGCTGATGTTGCATCTGTTTTTAATGCCAATACCATGCTATTTTTGTTACTGTTCCTTAAGTCAGATGTGGTGATGCTCCTTGTGCTGTGTTTTGCTCAGCACTGGTTTGGCTATCCATAACCTTCTGTGCTACCATGGGAATTTTCAAGTTGGCTCTTATCGTTCTTTGAGTTTTAATTGTGGTTGCATTGAGTCTATAAATCACCGTTAGAAATTTGGCTATTTTTACAATATTAATTGTGTTGATTGACAAGCATAATAGGTCTTTCCATCTAGTGTTTTCCTCTATTTTTTCATCATTTTATTTCATTTTTTTCTTTTTAGGTAAAATAGAATCAAATCACTTTTCCTCTTTCCTTTCCTCTGTGTAGCACTTCCCAAGCACCTTCACTTTAACTGCTCTCATTTTCACTCACTCTCAAACTGAGAGCCTCTTTTTTTCCTAGGAGTGTTACATATATACATATCTACCCATGTATATGAATGTACAGATGTGTAAAGCAACCCCCTGAATCCACTGTTGTTCTTTGTGTGTCTATGGCTCCAGAGCTGAGCATTTTGTGGTGTATAACCAATACTAGAAGCTCATCCCTACAGCTTACCTATAGTTCTGGGGATTACCTATAGCTCTTTGTCTATAGGTAGAACCCCATGGAGTTTTCTTCCCTCCAAGTTAGCATGTACATTGATATTTCCATTGTTCCCATCCCATTCATCCAGCTACTTCTTAGAGATATTGCTTCACAGCTGACTTTCTGGTATTTCACCTTTTACCATCCTTATGCCCTTTCTTCTGCAATGTTTTCTAAGCCTAAACTGTGGTGTATATCTATCTGTTTATTGGGGGTAGGCTACCCAATGTTCATGAATTCTTCATTGGCTAAGTATATTCTGGCCTATCTTTTTGAAGTCACTGCGAATGGGATTATGTGTCTGATGTCTTTCTCCACATGTTTTTAGATCCATAGAAAGGCTACTGATTTTTGTGTGCTGATTCTGTATTCTGCCTTTTGGCAGAAAGTGTTCCTAGTGGTAACAGGGTGTGGTGGTACATGTCTGTAATCCCAGCACACAGGGAGGCAGAGGCAGGTGGATCTCTGTGAGTATGAGGCCAGCCAGGCTTACAAAGTGAGTTCAGGGCAGCTAAGACTACAAAGAGAAATCCTTTCTCCAAAAAGGAAGAAACAGTTCTAGTAGAATCTTTCGGGTCTCTTATACAGGATTGTATTGCCTGCAATAAGGACCATTTGACTTCTCTTAATGTATCTATTGCCTTAGTGCTTTAGCTAAGTCCTCACTAACTGAGCTGAGTAAGAGAAAATAGACATCCTTGTCTTGTTCCTGATTATAGTGAAATGTTCCTCCAGGTGTATTATGTGCAGCCTTTATTGTGTTGAGATGGTTTTTCTATACAATATTTAATTCAAGATTTTTATCATGAAAGGATATCAGTCCTTATCAAAGGTCTTTTCTGCGTCTATTGTTTTGATCACATAGTTTCTGGCTTTGAGACTATTGATGTGTTGGTTTACATTTTATGATTTGCTCTCTTGAATTTCATTTTGCACTGACAAAACCCTTTGAGTCTGGTGAATGATCTTTTGATGGAAAGTTAAATCTCAGTTTATGAAAGTTTTAACTACCATGTTTGACATGACTTTTGCCCTATAATAAACATTCATTCTCATTTTCCCTCTCTCCATCTCCCTCCCCCTTTCCCCTTCTCTCTTCTCTCTCCAGTCCCTGCCCTCTCTCCTCTCTTCCTGTCCTTCCCAGACATGCCTCTTTCTCTCTCTTTCCCCATCTTTCTCCCCGCCTCCCCCTCTCTGTTACTTTCCTGGCAGCCTCTTCCCTGGTTTTGATAGAGTTTTACAGAGTTTCTGCCTTTATGTTTTATGAAGTAGTCTGTGCAGCAATGGTGTCAGGTCTTCTGAAAGTCTGGTGAAATTCAGTCCTGAGTCCATCTGAGACTGTCTTTTGTGTGTATTGGGGGTGGGGGCCCTTTTTATTACTGCTTCAGTCTTATAGCTTGCTGTAAATCTGTTTAATTTGTTCATACACTCCTGGTTTATTTTACAAATGTCTTCAGGCTTTTTAGAATTTTCAAAGCATCCTCTACTCTGCAAAAATTTACTGGTTTTTTTTTTTCCTTTTCCACCTGAAATTTCCTTAATTTGGATCTTCTCTTTTTTCTTTGGTTTACTTTGGCTAAGGGGTGATAAATGTTGTTTAACTTCCCAAAGAAAGAGTTCTTTGTGTCATTTGCTCTTTGCATTGTTCTTACTGTAGCCATTAAATCCAACCCTGTTGCCGTCATCGTTCTTTCTGTGTACTGATTTCTTTCTGTGTCCCTTAAGATGTCTTGTTTTACTTCTGAGGGCTTTTATTGGTTTGTTTGTTTTTTAAGTTTTTTCACACATTTTATCCCTTCTCAAAAAACAGTCCTCCTCCAAACCAAAAACAAACAAAAAGCAAATGGCACACACACCAAACAAACAAAACACACACACAAAACAATGCGGACCTCTAGCATGAAGCCTGCCCTGGAGTGTGGCTTGTTTATTTCCAAGGTTCTTATCAAAGGAGGCCAGTCCTTGGCTATTTTCCCTTCTGCCTCCACATCTGCCTGTTTAATGTAGGTTTTTATAGTTGTAACTTCCCTCAGAGACGTTTCATCATCTTTCACATATCCTGTCATGTTCTGTTTTAAATTTCTTTCACTTGGGATTTTTTTTTTAGTCCTTTTGCTGATCTTTCAGTGACCCACGCATTATTCAACAGTGTTATACAATGCCAGTTTGTGTATGTTCTTTAATTTCTCTTACTGTAGATTTACATTTTTTCCCACTGCTATTAGACAAAAAAAAAAAATCAATCTTCTTTTATTTGCTACGATGGTGGCTTTTCCTTCATGTGTAACTGATGTTTCTCTCTACAGCTTGCAGTATTCTTTGTTCCATTTACTGATAGTTTAGCTGAAATAGGATGTGAGGGAGGTTTTTCCTGGGTCTTGTCTGTTTGGTATTCTAAATCCCTCCCACATCTCTTTCACTGGATTTAGAGAATTTCCTGCAGTAATATTATTCAATGTGTTTTCTCTTCCTTTAGTTTGCATTTCTTCTATGATCATAATTTACAAATATAATTGCTCTGTTCCTACGTTTTTATGAATGTATCTGTCATTTTCTGGATGTTATATTCACCCTCATCCCTTTCAGCTTCCTTATTTTCTTCCACTCTGTCCACTCTATTGATGAGGCATTCTGAAGAGCTTTTTGACTTATTAACCTTTCTATTCTCAATTTTTTGAAGTAACTTTTAAATATTTATTTTCTGTGAATTCCAGTTTCATACCCTATATTGACTTCCTTTTTCACTGAACTAGATTCTATTTGGATTCATTTAGGAATTTTTATCAAATGTTCTTCTGAGTGTGATTAAAACTGCAAGGGTGGCGGATAGGACTTGTATTTCCAGAGTTATCTGGCCACATGTAAGAAAGATGGTTGAATTTTGCAATATGAGGTTTTCTCTTTTCCATTTCAACTCATTTTCAAGCATCAAGAACAGCAAATGAAAGAAACAGAGCTGTCAGCATTTGACCATCAGCTCCGCCTAGGTGAGGCCTTAGGTCATAAGTGTGCTTTAGGTATAAGATTGAGTGGAGCGATCATTAGGGGTTGGGTGTAAAGTTATGTGACAGCTAGCGTTTCTTCATATTTGTGAAGTTAGATGCAGAAATTAAAGTTTGGTAAGGGAAAGAAAATTTGATTCTTTAATGAAGAAAAATGAATCACTCAAAATGCCATAAAGTTTCAGCAAATTTATTATAGAACATGAATGTTCTATTTAAGGAATGATGATTTACATTTTGTACATTTTGGCAAACAGGGTTACCTAAAAATTGTACTGACACAGAGGAAAGGGATTATGAAGTAAGGATATTAACATTTAAGTTGGATGTGACTTCTTCAGGACATTCCACATTTAAATACATTTAGATGGAAAAAGACACTTTATACTGATCACTCTTGGGTTAACAGGATTAGCGATCCTCAGCATGAAGAACTGCTGAGGATCACAACACTAAGGTTAACAACAGAAGCTTTCTGGGCACTTCAGTCACGGTGCTCTCTTTCATGACTAATGAATTTGGTCTGCCTGGCGGTGAGGACACGCTGGGTTGCCAAGCGCAAACGGATTCAAACCATTGTCATAGCCATTGTTTCCCTTCTCCACGAAAGCAAAACTTCTTTAAACTCAGACACGTTTCACCAGCGCTTATTGTTTTATTATTACTGGTACAATGATTTTGGAAACAGACTGAAGCGCAAATTATAATACAAATAATAAAAAAAATCCCCACATTTACAGATGTCCATTTTAGGTAACATGCCCAAATATAGTAGAAATTCTGATACAAGTGACAGATTTTATGTAGCATGTTTGAAGTGCCGAAGGAATCCTGTCTGATTCAGTCTTAGGATATCTGTCAGTCTGGCTTTATTCCCATTTCAGAGTGCAGATTAGGGGCTGTATGTAGGAGGTCATGTGAACTTGTAAGGGAACATGCTGACCCTGGGCAAGATGATCAATCCTCATTCAGAAGGACAAACAGGATGGACAGCTGAAGAGGGAGAAAACAGGGAACAGGACAGGAGCCTATCACAGAGGGCCTCTGAAAGACTCTACCCAGCAGGGCATCAAAGTAGATGCTCAGACTCATAGCCAAACTTTGGGTAGAACACAGGGAATCTTATGAAAGAAGGGGAGATAGAAATACCTCGAGAGGACAAGACCTCTACAAGGCGAGCAACAGAACCAAAAATTCTGGACCCAGGGGTCTTTTCTGAGACTGATTCTCCAACCAAGGACCATGCATGGAAATAATGTAGAACCCCTGCACAGATGTAGCCCATGGCAGCTCAGTGTCCAAGTGGGTACCCTAGTAAGGGGAGCAGGGACTGTCTCTGACAAGAATTCAGTGGCCTGTTCTTTGATCACCTTTCCCTGACAGGGGAGAAGACTTACTAGGCCACAGAGGAAGACAATGCAGCCAGTCGTTATGTGACTCTATCATAGGATAGAGTCAGAGGGAAAGGGAGGAGGACCTCCCCTATCAGTGGACTGGGGGAGGGGCATGAGAGGAGAAGAGGAAGAAAGGGTGGGATTGGGAGGGGACCAGGGAAGGGCTACAGCTGGGATACAATGTGAATAACTAATTAATTTTAAAAATAAATAAAAATTTAAAAATCGACAGATCTGGGAGGTGTTGGAAGGGAGGAATAGAAAGCCAAAGAGATCAAAATATCTTGTGTAAAATTTTCTCTAAAGAATGAATAAAATTATTGCATTAAAATAAGTAAAAAGTATTTAAAAGTACTATCAAAGAACTACTAATTTGACTACGTCATTTATAAAGAATTTCACAGCAATTATATATATTCTAGAAAAATTAGATTCATCACCTCTTTTAAAATTATAACCTTTTGAACCCATTTGGACTTTTAAACCTGGGTCGATGTTTCACAGAAAGTGGGGTAAAAAGAAATATATATATATTTTGGCTAATGATGGTAGTATCTGAATACATGTTAAAGGTAAAAAGATAGGCACAGAAGAAAGTCCCTCTCTGGCACATAATTCTCTAAAATGCAAGTTAAATGTGCAGCTGTATTATAATAAAAGAACTAGAGATTATGGATATGTAATTTTCTGATACTCTTCCCTTTAAAAATACTTAAACAGCTTCATTGGGGCACAATGTGCATATCTCAATATTTTCTACTGTGCACACACTATTCAAAGAACTTTTCCGTTTTTCAAAAAGATCCCTTGTGCCTCCTTTTCCACGCCCAGCTCCAGTTAGCCATACATCCACTCTTTTTGTCTACAGTTTTGCTTTTCCTGGTACTCAGTTTCTTACATTACAAATTTGAATTACTCTCGGTGTTTTCCTTTTCTGTGATTATGATTATAAATCCTACACAAGAATGACACAAGTTCCAGGTTGTTTAATTGACATTAGCCCCATGCCTGTTTAATTTAGGATTTCTTTTTATTTCTCTGCATGCTGCTGGTGGAAAGTGATGGTGAAAAAATTTAATGCTTATACATTTATAGTCTAATGGTTTGTTTACTGGTGTTCCCAGTTGTTGATGTTTTTATTAAGGTCTTTATATCACTTCAGTTCATCTGAATAAAGGGCAAACTGTAAATGGAGTGGAGCAGAACACCGTAGCAGTTTGGCACAGTGACTCTGCTGGCATGGGTCATTTTTCTTCAGTGTAGGTATCTTGGACATGCTTTTCTCTTTATTGCAGAAAGATGGTTTAATACTCTTAAAGGATCTCTATTTGCAGTAAATGTGATTTACTTAAATCAAGCTATTGCAAAAATGTTCCTATTTCATTTATAAAGCTACTTCCTCCCTGATTAAGGAAAGGCAATTAAAAATATAATAACTACCGTGTTCTACCATGATATGGACGTTACTTCCTTAAAATGTTGTGCCATTTTTATTTTGCAGCCATTACAACTAAGATGTCTCTGCCTACATGGCCCTGTTTTAGTCTCCTTGGTAAAGGTTGGCACGGAATGCGATTGAAACTAAGTCCTCTTTTTATGTGTTTGAGACAAGATGCACTGTGTGCCCATAATCATCCCTTCCAATGGCTGACCCATTTCCTTAAGTCATACTGCTATTACTTCAGATGTCTTCCCTCTTTTTTCTGTCTGAAACCATCCACTGCCACTGTTCTTAGCCATTGTTTTTATGAAGTTAAGTGGCTATTGGCACTTTCTTCTAGACAGCCACCTCCCAGGAATTTAGAGAGTGAAGTCTTTGTTGTGTAAGCATCTGTGATCTTAAAGTAGCTTCTTAAACTGTTCACTTGCTGACTTTTACATATTAGCAGCACTGAGGTGAACTAGGGCTAGCACGGAAACAGACACAAATGACATTCAGCTTGCCTTGTTGTCAAGGATGCAGACCAAGAGGCACAGCTCCCTGCTGCTGCCTCAGAGACTGAGGGATTCCTTACTCTCTCAGGGTTCTGACAGACTGATGTAGAACTAAATTATTGGATTCTGTACAGAAATGAAACTCAAGGACTGTCAAGTTATGAACAACAGCTGGGATTTAGCAAGACATTTGAATCCAGCTATTAAGTGTGAGGGTTAGGAGAAGGAATGATACTAGGAAAAGCAGCAAGCATGCCTGGGTGTGATGTGCAGATGGGCTTCTCAAGAAAACAGCTCTGATTTATTGTAAAACGGTCACCCACAGGGTACTGGTGGGTTTTGAAGCTATCATCTTCAGAGGTTTGCTTATAAACCCATGTGAGATCTATGGTAGTTCCCATGCACTGGACAGGCTCACAGCTGATCTCAGATCACAAAGGTTACAGGGGAAATTAAGATGTTTTAATTGTAAACAAAGGTTTAACCTTGTTTGAGATTCCCGGAAAATGTCCAAGGAAAGGAATGAAGCCTGACTTGAGGTCATATATATATTCAGGGCTTAAGCCTGGCTCGTTGCTATTTCAACATAAATTATGTGGGTGAAAGGACTATTATCTCTATGTGGGTAACTTTTCACAGCAAACATTGTGCACTGTGTTGGAATTCTTCTCAACTGGTGAAAGGCTTTGAGCAGACTTTGGGGTGGGGTACCCCTCTAATTTCTCATGTTCTCATAGTTTCCCTTGCCTTTTTAAAAATGTATTTATTTTTATATTAATCACAGGTTAGGTACTTTGCATCCCAGGCGTAGCTTCCCTCCTTCATTCCCTCCCACTCTCCCTCATCTCCCTCCTCCCCGCCCTCTCCAAGTCCACCAACAGGGGAGAACCTCCTCCCCTTCCATCCAACCCCAGCTCACCCTGTCTCCTCAGGGCTGGCTGCAATGTCCTCCCCTGGGATCTAGCCAGGCTGTTACTCCCTGGCGTATATGGCGGAGGGTCAAAGAGCCAGCCATCGAGTTCATGACAGAAACAGTCCCTGTTCCCCTTACTAGGGTCTTCAGTTGGACACCGAGCTACCATGGGCCACATCTGAGCGGGGGTTCTAGGCCATATCCATACATGCTCCTTGGTTGGAGAAACTGTGTCATAAAAGACCCCTGTGCCCTGCTCAGTTTGGTCTTTGTGGAGTTCTTGTTCTCCCCAAGTCTT